>CM031378.1:52403800-53003800 GCA_018208015.1 Medicago ruthenica
TTGTTTAAATTAGCAATTGGAAGAAAGTAATTTTAGGTTGAATTTTTTAATAAGGGCTCTTCCAGCCTTTGTCGCGCTTCTGTTTTGCTTTGGAGTAATCTGGTTTTGTTCGGCTCATTATCCTTCTTAGATTATGTTAATTGTTGTCTATTTTTTAGTTAGTTGTGTTCCATTTTTAATGAAGAAAATGCCAAGTCATGTATGTCATGTATATCTATAACACCCATACTAATTTTTATCTAGAATATTAGCATGTGCATTAAACTGATACTGGATACTTCAAGGTTTTCAATAATAATAATACAACACAACTGAATGAATACAATTTTGCTCGTTTATACAACCTTTCAAGTACCATAATAAATACATAAACAAAGTCTGATAAGATCCTGAGCTGGTACATGACGAGCAACTGCACTCCATCCAGTGTCTCCCTGATGATCCTCAACACGATCCTCGTGCTAACCTGTAAACCTGCATCAGAAGGATTGGGATGAGACATAATGTCTCAGTGAGCTCCACCCAACCTACTGTTGGCAACCTCGGGGAACCTAGGGTCGCCATGCCTACTATTGACAATCTCGGGGATTCCTACGATCGCCAAGTCTTAACCTTTCCCATAAGGGATTAAACCTGCCTGAACCTGATAACTGTATAGTCATAAAACTAGACTATAACCTGATAACTTAGTGATTGAGGGGAAAACTAGGATCATTGCATATCTCTTTCATAATCATAACATAATATCATACCTAGTGATCTGGGGACATCCTATGATCACTTTCGGTTATCTGAACAGTACTTATCATAAGCTTATGTAATAAATACATATACATCTTGCTCAACATAAAGTTAGTAAGTTAGTGTTGAACAAACAATTACTTATCTTGGTTCATTTTATGGAGTGCATCCGGGTTGAGTAACCCCAAAGTACATCTCCCCTCATACCGGTGAAATTCCTATCTGAGGATAACACCGGACTCCTCTTATCGTCGTGCAGGACGTACATAGAAACAAAGTTTGTCCACTACTAACGGGGAACCTTGACTCCACTACTAACGGGGAGCCGGAGAATCACGACTTATCTTATTGCCGTGTAGGACTTACATCCAAAGAACGCCTAACCACTACTAACGGGGTACCTTAGCTCCACTACTAGCGGGGAGCCATAGAGTCACGACTTAACATTAATTAGCATATTCTTACATATATAAATATATATATATATATATATATATATATATATATATATAAAACTTATAACTTTCCTTTATCCGTCTAGGCCAGGTGCATGACTTTCCCCAAGGCATATTAATGATTGCCCGCTGTAACTACTCATGTGTGGACAACCTTCTCGGTGAAGTCCCATCCGGCATAATCCGGAGCCTGCTGGACACGTTTAACATAGTCTTATAAACTTACGTGTGGATAGCCCTTTCGGAGAAATCCCATCCGGCATTATCCGGAGTCTGCTGAACACGTATAATCTTTATAACATAATTCTTAACTTTCAAATGTATATCTGATACATCCTTCTGAACATATGCATATCTAATGCACTCATCACGTGAATAATCATGTGGTTCTAAGCTTATCGTTCTCATAAGCCACTTAATCATTGTTGGGAAACTGAACCCCTTAAGCTTATCTAAAGCTTTGAATGTTGAAACATTCCTTGCACTTTCGTACATAAATTGGTACATCATCTTGCTATCCTATCAAGGATATAGACATATTGTTATCATATGTCATACTTATGGGCTTACTATCCCATCTGTAATAACTTCCTGTTTCTCTTACTTGAGAATCTGCGGATAAATTCCCCAACACTCTGTATGATACATATCTTTATCCTAGATTAATCCTGGAAGATCTATGAGTATCTTCACCCCAAAGCATAACAAAGATCATTGGCATGGTACAGTTGTTTGTTAATAAAAAGAGGTTCTGGGCCATTTCGCTCTGCGACCCCTGATTTCGCTATGCGATCCTGCGTCTGATCCTTCAGACTCTGAACATTCAGAGTCTGAACCTTCATAACCTAGTAATCCTGAGTCTGAAGCTTCGCAGAGCGTCTGAAAGCTTCCCTCTGCGAACTCAGCTTCTGATTACTTTGCAGAGCGAGGTCTAGGCGATGGCTAGGCGAAGATAGGCAGTAGCAAAACTCTGCTACTTTGCAGAGCAAACTCTTGGTCGCTCTGCGACTGTAGCAGAACATAGAATTTTCTGAAAAACATGTTTTAATCTTAAAAACCTTGATACCCAGTTGTTCAATGATCAATGAAAACATGCCAGGGACTCATTTTGAACTATAAAAACGTATTGTATCCAAGGATTAACTGGAATCAAGCATATGTATCAAAAAGGGGAAAAACTATCCTTTATTTCTAAACCTTAGCAATTAAGTTGTGATCTCACACAATAATGACCCAGAAGGGTTAAGCTACTCTATGGAGCTCACCATGTAGTTGCTGGTTCTGCCAAACTTCCTTCTACCAAAACCCTAGCTTGGTCTTGCTCTTTGCTTAAGCTTCCACTTACTAAAACTTTCCCAAAACTTGCTTTCAGCCCAAGAAATCAGGAAAGGAACTAATGCATCAAAGCTGCTGCTGATGATGATGCCCGAAACTAGAGAGAGAGGGAGAGAAATCTGAACTTAGTGAGAGAAGGAAAATGAGGATAATGAAGAAATATTCAATCTTATCTCTATTTAAACCTCTTCCTCTCAAAATTACCATTTTGTCCTTACTCACTCGTAATTCCTCTGTTACTGATAAAAGTTACGTCTAAGCGGGATATTACAATATCAATCTAAGAAGGTCCCATAAAATTGAATTTGGTTAAAATAGATGATAGGTTTTCTAATATCTCATCTCCATTAATTTATAGTCTAATTGATTTTATCTATATGTAACCATCACTTCTGCTTTTCTTCATTTTTGTAGTGTGGAGACTCATTATGCTTCTAAGATTTGTTTTTTGGTGTATTTCGCATCTTCATACTCTAATTCTTTTCATCAAGCCCCTAATTTCACAATATATCGTTTATGATTTTCTATTTTATTGTTTTTCTTTTTATTTTCTACAGCTTCTTCACTATGCGTAAATTGAAACTAAATATGTAATTGTTCTTTTATTTGAAAACCATGTTCTTCAGCCATTTTCAGTAACCGTTTATCCAACATTTTACGTAGTTGAGGCCGCTAAAAAATACATCAGTTGCGTTGTCGTTGGCAAATCTTAGCTATGTTGAGTTTCGATCTACAATTCTAGAAACTTTTTTTTTGTATAATATCTGGTTCTGCAATTTAAGACTATGGTTCTTAAACTTGAAGTGTTAACTAAAATTCCACAAATAATGTTATTATATGATACATGTTAGTTCAAATATATAGTTAAAATTCCCATAAAAAGTTGTACACACAGTGAAAATTGTCAATATTTTTATGTCTAAGTGGCAAAGAATTTAGTTTCCTTAAGTAATATGAAGTTCAGAATAAGTTAGTAAAAAAAATTCTTAAGTCTTACAAATGAAAAAAAAAGCACAAAAGCATATGACTCATCCGTGAATGGAATTCATAACAAAATTTTATTCACATCAATTCAGAACAACAATACATTGTCTATATAACTCATCCGTGAAAATATTGATAATCGATAAAGACGGTGATGATGCTATTGTAACTTCAAATGTGATTTATAGAGAAATATTTTGTAACTTATTCTCAAAATATGTTGTTTGCACCTCATTCTCAAAATATGAATGTTATTATGTTTAATGGTAACACAATTGTTTCATATGACTTATTTAACAGCAACGAAAATATATAATATATCTTGTTGGATTATGACAAGCGATAGGACCCGTGTGTCACACAGGTCGAAATATGGGTTAAAGATATTGATAATCGACGAAGATGTGAAGATACTAATACAACCTGAAATATCATTTATGGAGAACTATTTTGTGTTGTATGATAACTAATGCAAAATGTTCTCTAAAAAAAAACTAATGCAAAATGTAAGGTTTTCAAACTATATTAATGTCATCATGATACAACTAATCTAATATATTTTTATCATATGACTTATTTCACTACAATTTTTTATTACAGTATAACTTATTGGTACATGTCTTAATCGATAGGACCCGTGCATCGCACGGGTCGGTGATCTAGTGTGTGTGTGTGTGTGTGTATATATATATATATATGCTAACAAGTGCATTTAGGGTACTTATGACACTTGTTAAGGATTCAAAAGAGGAAATTATTTGTAAATCTTACGTGAAAAATGTTCCTTTTTAAAGTTTCAATACATGGAATACACAATTTTCAATAAAAAGTTTTTTGACGGAGTTTCCAATAAAAAGTTTTTTCTTTGGACTTCTAAACAAGTGTTCTTGGGACCCTCATTAGCATTAGAAAAAAATGATGTATTAAACTTTTTAAAAATCAAATACTACTGTTGTTTTCGATACAAAATGTCTATTTTTAAAAACGGAAGAAAATCTTAATCCTTATAAATAAGAGTCCTTGCTGTCCTGTCTTCCTTAGTCCATAAATACGACAGGCGCTTAGTTAATTTTGCATACTGCTACGGACTTAATTTCACATTTAATGTCATTATTTTTTGGTCAAACATTTAATGTCATTATTATCCTTAAATGTATAAAAATATGTTCCGTCAGAAAAATGTACAAAAATATGTTTTTATAAGTTTCTCTCTTCTCAGTTCTCACTCACAAAACCACTAGATTGCACCGCTGCTCGGTGATCCAGTTTCATATATAACCTTTGAGCCCACAATTTTTTTTTTGAGAGGAATCCCAAAAATATATTTTCATTAATAAAACTGGATAAATAGTAGTGGTGATCATCTTAGTTTTAAAAGGAGAAACAAGTAAAAAGTGAGAAGATATGTCAGCTATGGAGGATAGGGAGATTAAGCAATGTGGTTCTGAATTTGGTTCTAATCGGTTCCTTCTAGGAATTAATAGTTGCATTTCTTCTGAAAAAACTACTATCAACCCCACAAAGAAGCCTGGAGGATGGAAGGCCATGCCTTATATTTTAGGTATATACATTATTTTCTATATATATAATTGTTGTTTCTCTCTTAAAATTAATATTTTCGAATACTGATCCTCTCTTTCAAAGTTTTATATTATATCCGCTCACTACAACAAATTTCAATCGTGTAGAATTATCTAATGACTTAAAGAACTAACAGGAAAAAAAGTCTTAATCCAAACTTTTGGTGACAAATGTTATTGAACTAAAAACATGCCAAAAGAATTTAGAAATTCTCAACAATAAGAATATAAGTAAGCTCTGTCAACAAGATAAATGGACATAGATTTGCAAATTTGAAAATCAATATTAAGATCAAGGCGAACAACCTCGTCAATGGTTTGATCAATTAAAATTCGATCTCTCTCGGATTCACTTCCATGTTCTTTATTGTTAGTTTTTTTATCTTTTTTATTCGTTGGATTAATCTAACGACTAAGATTTGTATAGAAGAGAATGCAGTAGAGAATTTGACGGAAAGGATATGGATCCAATCAAATTCTTTCAAAAACAGAAGTTCAATTAACAATATATTATTGATTCTATTAAAGTCTATTTTGTTAATGTTGTAGGAAATGAAACCTTTGAGAGATTAGCGAATATTTGGTTTTTTGCTAATTTTATGGTGTATTTAACAAGGGAACTTCACTTAGATCAGTTTATGCGACAAACATAGTACTACATATGGGGGTGGGATCACAAACTTTGCTCCCCTAGTTGGTGCCTTCATTTCTGATGCATACTTAGGGCGCTTTTGGACTATAGCCTTTGCTACTTTAGCTTCTCTCCTGGTAATGTTTTACTATTACTTTCCGCCTTTTTTATTGTGTTAATATTTGTAATTATAAACAGTGTTTTTTTTTATGAAAATTTCGAATTAAAAGTATAGGTATAAAAATGTTTTTGACTTTCAAATTTATCACAAGTCAACAAACTATTAATTTATATTTTTCAATTAAACCAACAATATAACAAATGTAATATACATTTTTATATTTTTTACAGCATCAACTATATAACATAATTATAGTAAAATTTGTTTAAGGAGGTGTAATTGGAATAATTAAAAATCTAACCCAAAATCTCATATCCGAGAATATTGTTCCTATTGTATTGGAGTAGTTCCTATTTTAATGAGATTTCAATTTTTTAATTAATAATTTCATAAAATGATAAAATAGTAAATAAAATAACTTAAATGAGTAGAAAAATATGAAAGGAAAAAGTCAGCTCAAGGGTAAAATATGAAAGGAAAAAGTCAACTCAAACTCACTATTCTTTTTATATATAACCTACTACCTCCGTTCCTTTTTAATTGTCACCTTTAGATATTTTACACAAACCAAGACAATCAATAAATGTTACTACTTTTGATACAATAATTTATGCTTTTACTATAATGACCTTATTTATTTAATATCTCATTTCATATATTTCTCTCTCCGCAATAAATAACTAAGGCTAATATTGGTAAAACAACATTTAATGTTGCATTGAACTTTGAAAGTGACAGTTAAATATAAACAAAAAATTTCTCCAAAAGAGACACTTAAAAAGGAACGGAGGGAGTATATAGAAAGAGAACATTTTTTGCATTAAAAAGAGTAATTTTTCAATTTTTTAAAAAAATTGAATACACAATTTCCAAGAAAATATTTCCTTCTATAATTCCTTAACCAGTGCCCCGGGAGCACCGGTTAACATTTCCCTGTAAATTATTAAAGAAATGATGAGGAGTGTCCTCTGGGCATTCTTTAAGGGATTTAAATGTAAAAAATTGAAGTATTTGACTTTCTTAAAAAAAAATCTCATTTTAAAATCTTTAAAGAGTGTCCGAGGAGATCCGTATTATTATTATTATTATTATATTATTATTATTATTATTATTAATTATTATTATTATTATTTGTACTAGCAACAGACAGGCATTCACGTGTCTGTCTTTCCGATCTTTTATTATTTGCGCTAATCGTTTGAAAATTATGACGGTGGTTTTATTTTTATGAAATTTTAATTTTGATTAAAGTAAAAAATATAAATGTTTTTTGCTTTAAAATTATAACAAATCAAACTAATCATGATTATCTATTTCAATGACACCAACAATATAAGAAAAAAAATATAATCTAAATTCTTTATTTTTAATGACAACAACAACAATCTTTATTATAGAAAAGTTGTTTAAGAGTATAATTGGGATAATGAAAAAGTAAGTATAAATATACTCATCTAGTTTGTTACACTTTTTAAAGGATAAAGGAAAAAAAAACTGAACATATATATACTCATATCGTGTTTGTTACATTTTATTTTAATATTTGAATTTACTCTAATCTATTTGTTATATGTGTTATTTGTATTGAAAGTTGAGGGTAATTTTAGAATGAGAAAAATCAACCTAGAAGAGGCAAAATATACTATTTTCTTTATATATAATGTAGATTATTATTATTATTATTATTATTATTATTATTATTATTATTATTATTATATTATTGTTGTTGTTGTTGTTGTTGTTGTTGTTGTTATTATTAATATTATTATTATTATTATTAAATATGCAAATAATCTCGGCAAATATCAATTATTTGGTTTAAATCTCTACGAAAATAATTTTTTGGTTATATTCCTTACAAGCTAGTGTGGGAATGGGATCCACATAAAGTGGTGGGACTACATTGATTTTACTCAAATAAAGAGTGAGTGTTAGAAATAGTGTTAAAAAGAGAGTGTTGCTAGCATTATTCACAACACCCTCCTTAACACTCACTTTCTTATTGGATGAAATCAATGTGGGGCATATACTTTGGAAATGGGATCCGGGATAGAGATATAAGTATGGGACCTACACTGATTTTACCCAATAAAAGAAGTGGGAACATATTAGAGAGGTGTTGTTAAAAAGAGTTGGTTTCTAGCATTACTCTTCCTTACAATAATCTAATCCTTTTTTCGTTCAAAAAAAATCTAATCCTTCTTTTACTTTGATCCTTGTTGTTTTGTTTTAATCCTTGCAAAATTGATTCGTATTCGGATTGGTCCTTGTAATATGTTGACTATTTGAATTTAGTCCTTTAAAATAAGTAAAATTGATTCGTATTCGGATTGGTCCTTGTAATATGTTGACTATTTGATTTTAGTCCTTTAAAATAAGTACTAAAATGAGTATTATATGGATTAAAAATAAGGGCTAAAATGAGTATTATATGGATTAATTTCAATACAAATAGATTTTTTTTATTTGGTCAAGCAATACAAATAGATTGTACAATGACTACAACAAAACATCAAGTACCAAAACAAAAGAATTTATATTTGCGACGAGTTAAACCAAAAATTTATTTTTAAAATAACCAAAACCAAGACGCTTGATATTTTCTAAGACTACTTGCATATTTATTTAGCCTTATTATTATTGTTGTTACGCCATCCATTTTCTAGCTAGCTAGATCCTTCAAATTTTTATTTTCAATGTTTGTAGTATTAAACAATATTTGATAGAATTACAAAGGAATGAGGAATATATATTGTGCTGGAGGGTCTACTTGTTGGTTGTTAATATATATATCCCATTTTAGTTTGTTCAACAAAAAAGTTGAGTAACCCACACCAATTATTTATAATTAATAAAAATATAGATAAATGGTTTGTCTAATTTGAACAACCTAAATCGAGTCTAAAAGTGACACTTACAATTTTTCAGCAAAACTTTTGAGAATGGTAAGGAGCCGTCTTTGGATCCTATCACAACATTTGACAACCCATAAATAACTTATAATTTCGTGTACCAATTTTTTATTCATTTACATAATACCAATTTGTTTTCATAATTTCTTGAAAATAATGTAAATAAATATACAATAAATTTATGGCACGTCCCTTAAAAAAATGTTACGTAAATAAAATTATTGTTTGGACACTCTCACAAAAATTAATAAAGGTAGAAAGATTAAAGAATTACATAATGTATATTTTTCAAAGAATAAATAATACATATTTTATGTGTGTCCAAATTTGTGTCAAAAAGTTTCGATCCATTCAAGTATTTTTTTCGTTGTTTAACGGTCACAACTTCGTGCTGCTCAATACTCTCTTTTATTTAAAAAAAAACAATTGTCAAAATTGTTACGTCGGGCGTTATGCGTGGAGTTTAAACCCCAACACCCCCACTTATGTGTGTGAGTTTATAATGATTTTATCATTTCGTCTATCTACAAAAATAAACTATAGAGAAAATAAAAAGTCAGTTTTTCACAACAACAAAAAAATTGTTATAAAATATATCAACCAAATTAATATTAAATTTAAATCTTTTTTTGAATGGTTGCGCGCACCCATACACAATATATATATATATAGATATATATATATATAGTTATATATAATAATATATATATAATATATAAAGATGAGAAAACTCCCAATAGTGTACAAACAAATACAAATAATGAGTACAGAAGTACTCCAAACAAATCCAAAATAAAAACAAAAGGAACCCTCTCACAACAACACCAGAAAACTCACAATAACCTCCTAAATAGGATAACCCAACCCCAACCAATCAGGAGGAAACTAGGAGCAGAACCCCACTGCCAATCAACCCCTGGACATATCCACCAATAGACACTAACGTTGCCAACACATATTGGATTCATGATCCCATTTGTAGGAGCAGATAAGATCATAATGTTTACCTAAAAATCACTTCCGAAAGGTGAATTTACTTAATCATATCCACCAACTGGAACACATAAATCTCCTGCCCCAAAAAGATACAAGTATTACGGGATCTTCACAGGGACTACACAATAGATTGTCAGACTAGTAAGAACCACCCTCTCATCCCCCACACCTAAATCTAACATAATACTAAGAAGAATTGTTAAATCTGGCGGTAAACTGACTCCCACCAACAACACCTATATACATAATGCCACACCTACCTAAAAAAGTAGCACCTAACAAAAAAGGTGGCAAGCCGACTCTATAAGCTCATCACATAAGACATAAGAAATAACACACGGTCCACAATAATCTGCCTGAAAAAGAGGTTTTGGCGAGTCGGAATATACCAAAATGGAATTCTTCCTACCCCTATTTTTTAAGCATGCATGAAAGTTGTTGGAACAAAATGTATGAACAAGTCTCTCTTTGAGTTTTGATGATAACAAAGTGTTAAGAAGAAAATTGGATATGTTAATGCTTGATTCTAGTGTGCAGAACCATGTACTTAAAGTTTGGTATCTAACATTAGTTATGAAAGGACAAGTTAAGAGCAAGAAGGAAAGCATAGAAGCCTGTGTTGCAATTATGAAGAAAATCAATGTCTGAAGCAGCTACTGAAGGCAGCTTCTGAAGGTGCGTCTGAAGGTCAACGAAAGTCAGCGTCTGAACAGTGCGTCTGAAGGTCAACGAAAGTCAGCGTTTGAACAGTGCGTCTGAAGGTCAACGAAAGTCAGCGTCTGAACAGTGCGTCTGATGAACAGTGCGTCTGAAGACCAGCTTCTGAAGGGTGCGTCTGAAGACAGCTTCTGATGAACAGTTCCTGAAGCCAGCTTCTAAAGAGAAGCTTCTGAAGTCTGAGTTTTAAGGAAAAGCAACTGTCACTGTCAACAGTAAAGCACTGTACTGTCAGAACAGCTCTATGCAACAGTTGTCTCCTTGGCCAAAACATTCTCCATGTTTTAAGGAAACAATTCAAATCTCCATGCTCTGTTTTCTGTGCGCACACCAGAACAGAATGAATGCTGGCTGAATCTTTATTTGCAACGGCTCTTTTGATGACATGGCATTCTTCTACAAACAGCTCTTTAATTCTCTATAAGGATTGAAGATTTGAAGAAGAAGACTAAGGCTCACAAGACTGAAAAAACCAGAAACTGTCATACTCTGTTTTTCACTAACAGTCATCAAATAACTTAGGAATTCTTATACAAGACTTGTTTACCTTAGAATTCCTTAAGTAGAGAGTCTCAACCTGAGTTGTATTTTGTGAACACCACTGATTGGATATCAAGTGTTCAAACTCAAACGCTATTTCTGTTGTAAATCTGTTGAAACCAAAGTCTCTAGCCTGCGTGCTTGAGCAACCAGAAGTCTCATAACTTTGTGTATTGAGCATAGAAAGTCTTAGACTGTTTGTCTAAGCAGGGAAGTCTCTTACTCTGTGTTTGAGCAAGGAAGTCTCTTAGCTGTGTGCTTTGAGCAAGGAAGTCTCTTAGCTGTGTGCTTTGATCAAGGAAGTCTCTTAGCTGTGTGCTTTGAGCAAGGAAGTCTCTTACTAGGTGTTTGAGCAATTAGAAGTCTCTTACTAAGTGTTTGAGCAACTGGAAGTCTCTATGCTTTGTGCTTGAGCAATTGTAATCATTTGATTATAGTGGAAAATCTCTTTTTAGTAACAAGGGGACTGGACTACTTACGGGTTGTGGAAGGAACCAGGATAATTTGCTTGTGTCTCTCTTTCCCTCTCTCATTTACTTTATATCCGCTGCATAAAACACTTTGAAAATAGTTCAGATCTGATCAATATCAGAATCTGAACTAACATAAGTTTTTGAGAAAGAAAAGAATTAGCCCACACAATTCAACCCCCCCTTCTTGTGTGTTTTTCTCACCTTCAAAAGTAACCCGAATTAACATCTCCACCCTTCAACAAAAAAGCCATTGATCTTTGGAACACCTTGACATCTTTGACATTTAATAAAGCCCATAATTGTGAACATAATTTAATCCTACAAACTGCTTCCTCCAAAGTAAGTGTCCCGCCTTAGCATTTAAATCCAGAAGCTTAACCTGCTCCATAAACTTTGAAATTCGAAAACCAAAATTACCAAAAACCTCCACATTCCACCTTTTTAGTCCACCTTTAAGTTTCTTGAGCTTTTCTCTCATACTAATGGCCATCCATCCTACTAACCCACATGATCCCCAACTATTAACAACATGCTTAGAGAACCCCAAATAATCCAAACCCCACAAACTTGCCATCCCCCATCTATCCCACCAACCAGGAGAAACCATGACCCGATCAAGCCTGCACACAACCTTCCCGTTCGGCCTAATCCATGTAAAACACATCCCTAAGAGCAACTCCAGTGCCTAGAATTTTGCTTCGTCCGCCAGCCTGCAGTATCCAAAGCATGGTACTTTTGTTGGTGTTTTCATTGGTGTCCGCCACAGTGGCATCACAGTTACTTGCTAAAGTAACGTTATTCTGTGGACCCAATCTGAATAAATAGTTGTAATGCAATAAAATATTAGTATGTGAGATAAAATTGTGGGACTCAATATAAGTTTTTAAGGTTGCACCATTGGAGTAAAAAATGAGTGAGTTGCTTCAAAATGATTTGGCTTTAATAGGACCCACAAAATAACTTTGAGTGAGTTCACCAACGAAGGTGTTCTAACAAAGGAACATTAGAAAGACCCATCTATGAAATAAAATTACCAAAATCACGAATGTTTTAAGTATCCAAATTAGGAGGATCTCTAGAAACACACACGCTTAAAGTGTTGCATCACAAAATTAAAATCAACAACTAAACACCAGTTATCCCCTCTAAAGGAACCTTTTAAATGAACCAACTGGTCCCACATAATTCTTTTATCCGACAGAGATCACTTTTCATAAATATTGACCATAAAACAATGATTACCGGAAGCACCCCACTCTAGACAAAACCTACAAACCTACCCCACAGAAGGAGAAAATAGGCTTACCCTTAGCATTACACCAAATAGAAATAATACCTCCACTATTACCCAAAGCTGGGAAGAAACTCGACTCACACGTAGAATTTCCCCCAAAGAGAATGACACAAATCATCAACAACAACTAATTTAGATTCTTGAATATCAAGAAAATCTAAATTATTCTTGCAAACAAACTCACGCACTTTACATTTTTTATTTCTCCCACCAAGCCCTATAATATTAAAATACCTTATAACGCCATACTATCAAAGAGCTCACACTTCTCTTATTCTCTAATCATAATCTCATCTGCTCTATCAAAAGAATAACATAGACTCTTATCACTTCATAAAACTAGTATGGCAACAAAACTGTTGTGTAAAACTGTGGGGCCCACAGCAAACACACCCCTGAGTAGACGGCCATGAGCTCCAATAGGAGTAGAAGATCCTACCAAATGGATGGCTATGTCAATACCCTGAGACTCTTCAATACCTTCTATGGTGGGTACGGAAACCCCAACAACAGGTTGACAACCAGTAAAGATAAGTGAGGAAAACGTACCTCGAGCATCAGTATAAGCAGATGAGAAATCTAGGTCTATATCCCATGTTGCGTCTACTAAAGTTGAGCCGCTTGTCTCTCACCCAATTGCACCAACTAAAGTAGTACCATCAGAGTCATCCTCTGAAGCTCTGAATATCTTATGCAACCCCTCCACAAGAGGAATACCACCAACAATCCCAAGAAAAGAAGGGAAGCACTCCTAAGGCCTCAAACAAACATCAACAGGTTGCACTTCCTCACAGTGTAAAATGGCATCATCCTTTAATCTCAGAGATTAAAAAAAATGGGAGTCAATCTAAGATAATTATGTCGTAGAGGGGCATGTCTAACTGAGCAAGAAACAAGATTACCAGTTGGCCCTAAGCTTGCTACTTGCACAAGTGTTTGCTCCAGTGGGCTAGAAAACAAATCTAAAATAGGCCCAGAATGCTTACTCTTAGCACCCCTAACTAAATGAAGAGTGTATCTGCACTAATATCCTCTTATGACAAGCCCAACAGCTAAGGCACAATATCAAGGTAGGGCTCAACTCGCTATCACCCGAAAATCAGTCCCCATCCATTGTTGTTTGCATCACCAGAATCCACTGGTATCCCCAAGGATTGTACCAGACCGCTACTCACGTCGTCGGGTTTCCATTTGAACATCAAACAGCTAGTCTAGCTACTACAGTAGTCTTGGCTTCTTCTGTGGTGCAGTTGACCAAACTTCCCATTTATTAATTGGCTTCTTACGTTAGAAGGTTAGCCTTCTATCACTATCAATAACTTTCACTTTGCTAAATCAACCACCCAACCCCATTGAACCTAATTTGAAATAAAATGTTCCTAGGAACGGATACACGAGTTTTTAAAAAAATAGACGTGATAGATTAAAAAATGACAACCAATTATAAATTGGTTACAATTTTGAATATTAAATCCAAGTGCAATGAATGAGAATAAAATGGAAACAATTCTGCAAGCAATTTTTATCTCAAAAATTTAATTGTTTATGTCTTAAACAATATAAGTAATTTATCAATGTGAGTTGGATCTAGCGGAAGAAGTTAGACTCCTACAATATGGTGAACCAAAATTTAAATTTTGATCAAAGGATATACCCATATTTAGTATCTGATACACCTCAAATAGGATTATCTCAAGCAAACTATTCATTTATAGATTTGTTTTAGCTATATACATATGTAGACAATTTATAGTCATGCCTCGAAAAATCCTAGTTACACCCCGAAATGATTAAAACACAAATAAAGTAAAATTTTATTTGTATCCAAAATCATGTAGCACTCACAAACTAGGTTTACATAGTCTACGTAAATTGAGTTTACGTATTTATTGTACGTATAAATCAGTTTATGTAGCTTGCATAAATTGTGTTTATGTAGCATTTATGTAAACTAAATTTACATATTCTTTGTACTTAAACTCAGTTTTTGTTTTGGTTACAAAGATAATTAAAAAAAACAGAAAAGAAAGAAAAGAAAACAAGTCAACACGAGCAAACTACTCCCTAAGGTAGAAGGCTCCTATGGTGTCGCTGCGAAGAAGATTGATGAGCCCCTCAGACGGAGAATTATGAAGAAGAAAGTCATTATCAGAAGCGGCTCCGAGTTTTGCCATAAAATCCGCACACTGGTTCCCTTCTCTAAGGGTGTGACAAACCGTGATATTACCAAGAGTCAACAGAATCTTTTATGTCTTGGATAGAGACCGCATAAATGTGAAACTTCTCGACCGGACCATTAATAAGATTAATGTAGACGAGGGAATCAGAGTAACAAACAAGCTCATCAACCCCCGAATCCTTAGACATGATCAGGTCGCAATAAATGGCAGTAAGCTCAGCCAGCAAAATATCAGACGAGTTAGGAATGAAACCGGAAAAGGCCGATATAAACAAACCATCATTATTACCCAAAATCCCTCCAAACCCGGTTCTAACAGGAGATCCATGACAGCTACCATCAACATTGAGGATTGCACAAGAGTGATTATTATTGTTCAACTTTATGTATCGATCTGGAGTAACATCAGAAAGAATAGGATAAAAGCTAGACTTTATGACTTCAACTGAATTCCTTATGCTACAAGCAATGCGGTATAAAGACCAAGTGACATTACTTAAACACATTAGGTTCCGATGACACCAAGACCACCAAACTGTAGCCGAGAAAGTTGAGAGCCTGAGAACCCTTAGCACCCAATTTAAGCCAACCCTGCACATCTGAAATAGAGAAGAAGTCTTCACTAGTGAAACCGAGGTGCTGCCAGATTGTTTTAGAGAAGCTACAATCACGACGCAATGGAGAAAAGTTTCAGTTTGAAGGCTGGGCAAGCGAGTGCAAGTAGGGCAGATGGAATAATTTCTATGATTAAGCAGAGATAAGTAGGCACGCATTGTGACAAGCCACCAAAAGATAAATTTGTACTTTTCAGGAAGCCTAAGCTTCCAAATCCAAGACCAAGAGAGAAGAGGCATACTGTTACTAACCGGGTCGACGTTTTTGAGGAGCCATTGGTACCCACTTTTAGTTGAGTATGCACCACTTTTGTGATTATTCCAAATGTAAGCATCTTCGACGGCATCATTAAATTTAAGATGGATGTTGTTGATGAGATCAGAGGTCATGGGAGAGAGCTGAGAATAGAGAATCTCCGTGTGGGGGTCATTGGAAGAGATAACATCTTTGATTGTAAGCTGCAGGTCATGGATGTCGATATAAGGGACACACCAACCTAGAGTGCCGAGCGGACTCCAATAGCTGAACCAAAAGGACGAAGATTCAGACCCATCACGCCAAGAGTATCCCTCTTTAAGGACATTTTTGGCTCGGATGATGGAGGACCCAGTAGAAGAACCGCTGGAAAGAAGATTAGCATGGAGTATGGCAGGACCAGCTACATATCTATTTGAGATGAGATTGACCCAAAGTTTGTTAGACGATTAAATCAAATCCCAAACTAGTTTTCCAAGAAGGCAAATGTTCGCTTCCCTGGCTGATCTTATACCAAGACCACCAAGAAACTTAGGCTGAGCAATTTTTTTCCAACCTACTAGATGGACGCCTTTGTTATTAGAATTTCTCCAAATAAAATTGCGGGTTATTTGATCAATATTGTCACAAATGGTTTGAGGAAGCCAAGTAATTTGCATGTAATAAGTTGGAATGGAGGAGAGAACAGTAGAGTCTGTCTACCAGGTTTGTTCAATAGTCTGTTCTTCCAAGAAGCAAGCCTAGATTGCATTTTCTCTAAGATAGCATGCGTTAATCGAGTTTAATATTTCTTTAAAATCTAATTTTGAAACGTATGTAAAATTTTTTTTGTTAACCCTCCAGTTCCTTGGGAAATGGGTTTGAGTAATTCAGAGTTCAGTCGACAGGTAAGTAAAGCATGACCGAGAATTGTTTTATCCAGGAATCGAACTTGGGTTCTCCCAAACAATTCGTCATTAGTGAAGCTCAATAATTACTTGATCTCAATCACTTTGTTAAGTATAAATATTTTATATATGTATATATATCATTATGTGTTCTAATAAACCTTGTAAATCAGGGGATGATAATGGTGGCTTTAACATCTTGGTTACCAAAGTTGCACCCTCCACCTTGTACTCCACATCAACTAGTAATTGGCGAATGTATCAAAGCAAACAATTCTCAATGAGTGTGTTATTCTTGGGACTTTGGTTTCCTAACCATTGGCTCTGCTGGTATAAGACCATGTAGCATACCATTTGGTGTTGACCAATTGATCCACAACAAATGAAGGAAAGAAAGGGATCAATAGTTTCTTTACTTGGTATTATACCTCATTAACATTGATATTATTAGTCACCCAAACAGTGATGGTTTATATCCAAGACTCAGTGAGTTGGAAGTTAGGGTTTGGGATACCTGTTGTATGCATGGGTTGTGCGATAATTTTGTTCTTTATTGGAACAAGGGTCTATGTGCATGTGAAAGCTGAAGGAAGCATTTTTTCTGGAATTGTTGTAGTTTTGGTGGCTGCCTACAGAAAGAGAAATGTCAAGCTTCCAAGTGAAGAGGATTCATACGCAGTTTTCTATGATCCTCCATTGAATGGTACTACTGTTTCATCAAAGCTCTCTTTAACTCAACAATTCAGGTCAGAATCAATATCATTGATGTGTATTTTTTTTTCTCTAAATTTTCTATTTGTAAATAAAGTTCTTTCTTTTGCTTTCTATTTATTTATACTTGTAAAAAAAATATCTAATTGTAAAATAAAGGGTTAAATAAGTTTTTGGTCTCTATAAATATATTCAATTTTGTTTTTGGTTCTTATAAAAATTTTCAGCTTGCAGTTTTAGTCTCTGTTAAATTAAAATTTGTTTAGTTATGCTTGAACTTATAAATTTTTGAATGATTTTTTACACTCATGTTAAAAATATTATAAGAATTGTTTTATAAAATATTAAATTTTTTTAACATGTTATGAATTAAATATGAATTTTTCTAAATGCAAAAATTTCAAGATAAAAGTAACGAAAATTTGGACCTAAAGATCAAATTTTGAGCTAATTTTTTGCAGAGAAACTTTGTATAATGTTCTAAATAAGTATGTAAAAAATCATTCAAAAACTTAAAAGTTTTAGCATAATTAATATTAATTTTTCAAGGACTAAAAGTATGTATTGAAAAAATTTATAGAGACCAAAACATGTCACTTTTTTTATGAGGACAAAAAACAAAATTGACTATATTGATAGGGATTAAAAACTTATTTAACCCTAAAATAAAAGTGTTTTCTATTTGAGATTTTTACATATACCCTTGATTATTTGTACATTGATCTCACCAACCCCTCTAAGTGAATATCTCATTTGTTGAATCAACCTAACCTTCAATAGATTTCTCAACTGTTAAAAATTAATTCAATAGCTAAAATTTTATTGGAGAGTTTCGAGATGTTAAAAATTAAATATATTCTTATCCCATCTTCCAATATATATTTAACACCTAAAATAATTCACTTTCACTTGCATATTATATCTTAGTTGTTAATTTTAACGTGAAGTGTAATGCTTTTGTATAAAAAAGATAATAAAATATAAATAGCACTATATCTTGGATTATTTTAGTGAAATCAAGTTTTTAGCATATCTATCTAACTTTTTTTTTTTAACAATTTTTCAGTAAAAAATTCATATCTATCTAAATTACTTTCACATGCGAATAAAAAATGATCATTTGATTATAGATTAAATTAGAATTTTCGTCTTTGAAATTATAGGGGTTGAACAATTTGATATTTAAAATTATCAAAATTCCAACATGACATATGAAATTTGAATTTTTTAAAAATTTTCCCTTAGCAACCAATATGATGGAAGACTTTCAATAATTGGTCAATTCATTTTAAAATTTATTTAATCTTAGGTATAAATTTGTCCAATTTGATTGACTAATTTTGACAGTTCATCGTTTTTCTATGTATATAAGATGAGATTTCATTTCTATGAATTAGGGCCTTGAACAAAGCAGCACTAATAGTGGAGGGTGAATTAAATCCAGATGGGAGCATAGTAAACAAGTGGAACTTGCCAGCATTCAACAAGTAGAAGAGGTTAAATGTTTAGCAGAACTTTTTCCAATTTGGGCAGCTGGGATTCTTAGTCTCACAATCCATAGCACAACAAGGAACATTCACTGTATTACAAGCCTTGAAAATGGACAGACCACTTAGGACCCAAATTTCAAATCCCAGCTGGTTCAATGGGAGTCATATCATTAATCACAATAGCTTTGTGGCTTCCATTATATTTGAAATTTTTAGTACCAACCCTAAGAAAAATGACTCATCATGAAGAAGGAATTACCCTACTTCAAAGAATTGGAGTTGGCATGTTGTTCTCTATTCTTTCTATGGTTGTTGCTGGCTTTGTTGAGAAAATTAGAAGAGATTCAGCAAAATCTAACCCCAAATCCACTTGAAATCGCTCCCATGTCAGTCTTGTGGCTAGCCCCTCAATTGATCCTTATGGGTCTTGTGAGGCCTTCAATATACTAGGACAAATTGAGTTCTTTAATATGCAATTTCCTGACCACATGAGAAGCATTGGTAATTCATTATTTTCATGTTCTTTGGCTGGAGCTAGCTATGTGAGCAGTATACTAGTCAACATAATTCATCATACTACAAGAACACATGATCATCCTGATTGGTTGGAAAATGATATAAACAATGGCAGGATAGACTACTTTTATTATCTTATAGCTATGATAGGGACATTGAACTTTGTTTTTTTTATTTATGTTGCTAGAAGATATCAATACAAGGGTACTGTGAACCTCCAAGATAAACCCTTTGATGTTGAGCTTGAAACACAAACAAACTAAAAGAAATAACATATGTATGAAGGATTGCCAAATTAAATAAATGATAAAAGTCTTTGTATCGTCAAATGACACATGCATGCTAGAATCCATAAGGGATGTGTACTTGATTTATTTTATGTTACACAAGGATTGAAATTGTTACAAGTTTTTATATGTTACTAAAATTTTGAGATCATTTAGTCTGATGTTCCATTTGTTGGACTCTCTTCCCATTCTAGTTAATGGATGTCTCGTCAAGGTGGCCTAAACTTCTTCCATAACATCAAAACAAAATAGTAGTAATCTTCTTACCACATGGTGACATTCAAGCACTAGTCATACCCATAAGGTTGTTAAATCTTCTTTGTCACATCCACTATATACTTACATTGTTCAACAAATGGAGACTTCACGATCATGCACTAGTCATACCCATAAGGTTGTTAACAAACAAGCTTTTACACTTAGGCAAGTACTTTACATTGTTAATCATATTTATTGTTGTGAATTCAGACACTCCAAATCTCACATCAATGAAATTTAGATTCGTGGGGTAAGTATCAATGACAACCAATAACCAAAATAACCACAAACAACAACATGTCTAGATCTAATCTAGCAACCAAGTGTAAAGCAAAACCACAATTGAATAAAAAAACAACAAGATAAAGAGAGTAGAGAAAATGAACAACACCAAAGAATTGTTTACCAAGTTCGGTCAAACATTGACCTACTTTAGGGGAGAGATTGATCTCTTCAATCCACTGTTAATGAGTTCTTTACAAAGAGATACAAAAGGGTTACAAAAAATTAGCTTCAACAAGATCTCCAAGAACAAACCTAATTTCTACCATTTTTCTAATCTCCTCCCATGAAGAAGAGACTCGATGATTTCACTCACCCAAGGTGTTTCCCAATTTTAGAATCTAACCACTACAAGAAACATTGTCATTTGCCAGGGGCGGATTCCCTGGGAAAAAAACCAAAAGCCTTGGCAAATGGTCGTTTGCCATGGATTTTGCCAGGGGCGGAATCTCTGGGAAAAACGCCCATCGCAAATGGGAAAGTGAGGGGTTTCACCAAAAAAACGAGGGGCAGGGCCCTGTGAAAGTCCCTCACTTTTTCCCTGTCAAAATCACTGTCTTAACCCCTGTCTTTTCTACTGACGCGTTTCTGACGCACTGCTGTACTGACACAAGTCAAATCTTGCAGGTCACAGTACCAGGGTTTTGCCAGGGGTAAACCCCTTTGAAACGGTATATATTTTTTTTAAAAAAAAATTTAATAAATAAATTATTCTTATAAAAATCATTTTTATTAAAAAAATTATTTAAAATAATAAAAAAAACGTTTTTTTTTTCAAAATTGTTTTTGAAATATTATTAATTGTTTTAAAAATCATTTTAATTAATCAAAATTATTTAAATAATAAAAAAAATCATTTTATTTTCAAAATTGTTTTTGAAATATAATTAATTGTTTTAAAAATCATTTTAATTAATAAAAAAATTAAAATTGGTTTTTTTTTCAAAATTGCTTTTTTAAATATAATAAATTGTTTAAAAAATCATTTTAATTAATAAAAGCAACATGACACTAAAATATTAAATCTAATAGGCATGAAATTAAAATTGTACTTAATAATATTACAAACATTGCATCATAAAAGAAGCAGATAAAAATTGTGCCGGGAAGCATAGAAAACTTCCCAAATACTACAACCCAATCGAAAACACAATAATTAAAACACTAACAAACATCACCATCATCAATCCTCCTCCTCGGTCTCGACATCCTCCTCATCTTCACCAAACACCTCATACAGGTCATCATTATCATTGAAGATCGGCGCTCTCACATTTTGGGCATTACCCTGGGAGGTCCCTGTACCCTGCTGCTCTCCCGTAGGCCAGCCTTGAGCTTGCCTTAATTGTGACAACTGCTCCTCAAAGTAATCTTGTTGTTTTTTAAGCAGTTGTTGCACAAGCTGATCTTGGCTTGCCATTCGAACCGCAAGCTGCTCCTGAGTCAACTTCTGTATCATTTCCCTCATTTCAGGAGTGAGCTCGGGTTGCCTCAAAGACCCTCTCCAGCATTCAGGGTAAACTTAAGAGTTGCAGCAATGCCCTTGCGGTAGTTGCCTGCTAAGTTGCCGGCACCATATAACCTGCCCTTTGTCTTGTCACCAGCAACTTTAGTCCAAGTGTGAAGTGACAACGCCTCATCAACTGAACAACCACGGGAGAGCGCCTCTGCAAGCTGTCTATCGTACTCCTCCTAAAATAAATAATAACAAAATAGTTAAAGACAAATAAAAATTAACCTAAAATTATAAAATAATTGAAATTAATTAAAATATATTTATGTAACAACTACCTGGCATCTCCTGGAGCGATCGTCAACAAAATGGCCAGAACTGTATGTATGTGTCTTCTTATGGAGCTCATTTATATATGGCTCCCTTACAAGCTTCTTGGCCTAATTGACAAGAAACACAATTATTAATTAATCAGTAAAACATTAAATTATATAGCCACAGAAAAACATTCGTAAAACATTAAAAGAATTATTATTTTTTACCAATCTGCGGGCATGCTCTGCATTGCTTATGCAGCCTCCGGTATGAATGCAGCCTCCCTTCTCTGATCCCCGATTCTTCTTCGCCTTCTCAGACTTCTCCTTAAACTCGGCATTGGCCCAGTAATCCACCAACTGCGCCATCAACGGCTCTCCAATCCAATGTGGTCTCGTTCTCTTCCTCTCATAACGAACCCGAGCATTTCTAAGCATGTCGGAGAGACGGGCAGCAGCTCTGATGTGAAAATTACGCCTGATCATGTCATAGTACCTTGGGTTTCAGGCACACTTTGTCTGCATATTTGTTAACATATTTTAGAAAATTAATAGATTATAACAAATGAACATATAATTTAAAGTACAAACTATGGTAAGTATTAATGTAACCTGAAAGAGATTAAACCAAGCCTCTTTCTCATCCTCATCAACTTCATCATACGTCTTCCATGGCTTCTGATACTTTCCCTGAATGATGTCTTTAATAGCAAAAGCGACTGGCTTGCATGTCATAAATCTAAAACAATAAAAACGCATAGTTAAACATTACACAAATTTAGAACAAAATACATATTGAACAAAATACAATAAAGACTTACGAGTTGCTGCGGGGCACGATGATGAAGCGCTCTCTATCATCCATCTCATAATCTGGCATCTCATCATCCACCTCTCCATCACCGTGAGCCACATCCTCATTAGCCACATGTATCTGTTGTTGGGGTTGGGGAGGGGGTTGTTGTTGGCGTGGGATCATATACTCAGATAACCCATATGGGTATGGTGGCGAGGACCCAAAAGGAAATCCTGAAGGAAAGGGAAAAGGAGGTGATGAGCCATAGTGGAATCCTGGAGGGAAGAGAAACGGAGATGAGGCTCCAGCAGGACCAGCTACACTAGCCTGGGAGGACCCAGTCGATCCCTGGCTAGATGTAGTGTTTGGGGCGGGGAATGGGGCCAATGTTGCTATTGTAGCTGGGTCCACAACATGTGTATTGAACCGCCTCCTGCGGCCCTTGCTCTTGCCTTTGTCTTCAGGTCTTGGAGGCATCTTCATTCAACAAAAATATACATTAAAACAATATCTGCATATTAAAACAATATTTACATCTTAACCAAAAATATATATTAAAACAAGAGATATCTTCATTCAAACTAAAATGTCTTCAAGTGTACAATAAATTCAAATTCAAACATTACAAGTGTGTATAACTATTGTCTTCAAGTGTTGTTGTCAGACACATAGTCATATTCATCGACGTCATCATCATCAACTTGCTTGTCCTGTTGGTCCCCTTCAGAACCAACATCATCTTCATTATCATCTTCAACTTCATTAGGCGTCAACAAAATAGAAGGATCAACTTGGTCCCCTTCAACATGGGAGTCACGCCAACCTGTAATTTGCTCAACTTCAATTATCTCATGAACATGTGTCATATTATCACTTTGGTAAGCAACTTCTTCATTTGGTTCTTCAGTCTCGATGCGACCCCTCGGTTTTGTTTTGATTGCAACAGACCACCCTCGTTTGCATGGTTGAGTTGGGGGATAAGGAACATAGTACACTTGCCTAACATTGTGTGCCATGATAAACGGGTCATACTCTTTATATTTCTTGTCGACTCGAATGTCAACAGTGTTGCATAATTTATTAATTTTTGTCCATCTAGGAGAGGGATCAAACCAGTCACAATAAAACAACACCACGTTGTTATCATTGTATGACAACTCATAAATGTGTTTGATCACACCATAGAAATCATCTTCACCTCCTTCTGTAACTCCTTTTACATAAACACCACTATTAATAGTCTTTTTGCCTTCTGTCCAAGAATGAGTATGAAATTTATATCCATTCACAAAGTAAGTGTGATATTCACGGGCACATTGTGAAGGACCCTGAGATAAATTCCGTAAACGAATGACTTCTTCAGTTGGCTCGGCATTGTACACTTGTTGTTTAAACCAAGCTGGAAAATATTCATGTACTAAACCAACTGACGAACCTTCACCAAACTCCTCGTAAAAAGTCTTAAATTGCCTATTCCAAAATTCAATACAAAGTTGTTAGATTATTTTATACTTATTGGTAAAGGGGGTAGTTAAAAAGATTAAGTTTGATTTACTTACTCAAGGTATGGTTTAACTTCCGCGCAATTAATCAACACATGAACATGAGCAGACCGCAACTCTCTCTGATCTATCATCCAATATTCATGCACCTTACCCGAGTGTCGACCAGGAAGATTGAAAACAGATAAGGTTGACGGATCCCTTTCACCTTCAACATCAACTTCGTTTCTTGTGGTTGATGGAGTAAGTAGACGATCAATGAAATAATGACTGATAAAGTGCGTGGTTTCCTTTGAAAGGTAAACAGCAACAATTGACCCTTCTACTCTGGCCTAATTTTTAACTGCTCGTTTTGAGTCACCCATGAATCTTTCAAAAGGGTACATCCACCTATATTGAACAGGTCCGCCAAGTATAGCTTCATATGCCAGAAGCACAGGAAGATGTTCCATAGAGTCAAAGAAACCTGGGGGGAAAATTTGCACCAACTGACAGATTATGATTGGAATAATCTTCTCCATTCTCTCAAGTTCATCTACTCTCAAGGTTGAAGCACACAAATTTTTAAAAAATTGACTAATCTCAATAAGTGGATTTAACACATGTTTGGGCAGTGAGCTAAATGCGGTAGGGATTAAGTTCTCCATAAAAATGTGACAGTCATGACTTTTCATTCCATGCAACCTTCCCGTGTAGACATCAGCACACCTAGCTAAGTTGGAAGAATATCCGTCGGGCATTCTCAAATCTTTCAATCATTGACACACTAATTTGGCTTCTTGGGCAGTTAGGCTGTAGATGGCCTTCGGTTTCAACAACTTCCCGTTTGGTTGAGGTTTCAACTCCAAGTCCTGTCTTTTACAATACAATTCTAAGTCTTTTCTTGCCTTCTCATTGTCTTTTGTTTTGCCTTTGACATCCATCACTGTGTTAAATATATTGTCAAAAACATTCTTCTCAATGTGCATTACATCAAGATTATGTCTGAGCAAGTTATCTTTCCAATAGGGGAGGTCCCAAAATACACTCTTTTTAGTCCAGTTGTGGTCAACTCCGTATCCGGGTATTGGGACAGTTTGGCCAAAATCAGTGACTTTTGGATAATCACAAACTCTTGACCACATTTCTTCTGATGTAATCTTAGGGGGCGGCCCATCTAATACTCTATCATCCTTCTTGAAGCCATTCCTACTTCTTCTAAACGGGTGATTATGAGGCAAAAACCTACGATGAGAGTCAAACCACGAACTCTTCCCTCCATTATTCAAAGTAAATGCCTTTGTATGTTCCATACAATGTGGACATGCAAATCTACCATGAGTACTCCAACCAGACAACATGCCATACGCGGGAACGTCGTTAATGGTCCACATCAAAGCTACTCTCATTCGAAAATTTTGTTTTCTTGAAATATCATATGTCCATTCTCCAACCCACAACCTCTTCAAATCATCAATTAAAGGTTGTAGAAACACATCTATGCCTGCTTTAGGGTTATCTGGTCCTGGTACAATGCAACTCAAAAACATGTAGGGATGCACATCTCAGGAGGGAGATTTTACGGGGTTACAACGACTGGCCAACAAGAATATGGTTTTGCTGAAGCTTGTATATATGGAGTGAAACCGTCAGAGCATAATCCAAGTCTTACATTCCATGGATCTGTTGCAAAATCAGGATGTACTCGATCAAAGTGTTTCCATGCTTCACCATCAGAAGGGTGTCACATCACTGCGGGAATTCCGTTCGAATGATGCCATGTCATTTGACTAGCAGTTTTCATCGAGGCAAACATTCTTTGCAATCTTGGTATTATTGGCAAGTAAAACATTGACTTAACTGCTACTCGTTTCTATTTGCGAACACTGTACCTCGGGCTTTGACAAAATTTACATTCCTCTAATGCTCCATCATTTATCCCAAACTCATTGTCATAAAACAGCATGCATCCATTTCTGCAACAATAAATCTTTTTAACTGTTAATCCCAACTTCATCACCAACCTCTGGGCATCATAATAACTAGCTGGCAGATTATCTTTAAACGGAGTCGCGGCCTTCAACATCTTCGTAACATCATCCACACCAGCATCAGGACTATCATAATTCGACTTATGAGCTAAAAGCCACACACACATAGATAGCTTAGAGTGCGAAGACCCTTCATACAATGGTGTATTACTTTCACTCAACAATTGGTAAAATCTCTGCGCCTTCTCATTCGGGAGTTGTTCCTCTTGATCATCTTCAACATCATCACCGTAAGACAATTCAACCCCTAAAGCGTCTGCAACCATATCATCCATCATGTTGAATTGTTCTCTGTTTCCTTCTTCTTCATTATATTCCACATTTGTTCCACCATGGCTAGTAGAAGCTTGTGCACTGACCTCTACCCCAAAATTTTGAAACTTTTCGCCGTTATAAATCCAAATTCAATAATCAGGCATAAAACCAACTCTCTTTAAGTGTTGCTTCACATCTCCAGGGTCGGTAATTATATATCTACACTTACATTTCAGACACGGACATCTAATTCCTCCCTCTGTTATACAAATTTCTTGTCCCCATGCCCATGAAATAAATCCTTCAACTCCTTGCACAAAATGCGGTTTTGGTCCTGTTCTTCCCTGAAACGTTCTATCATACATTCAACTACGAAAATATTGATAATACTCGATCTTCTAGACCTTCACCAACTTCATTGACATATTCCACGTCAATAAAAGGATTACTCCATCGAGAATATATAATTTTACACGCAAATAACAATTTTACGGGCAAATATATAATTTTACGCGCAAACATATAATTTAAAGCGCAAAAAAACAAATAACAATTTTACGCGTAAACTTATAATTTTACGCGTAAACAACAAATAACAATTTTACGCGCAAATATATAATTTTACACGCAAGCATATAATTTAAAGCTTAAAAAAACAAATAAAAATTTTACGCGCAAACTTATAATTTAACGTGCAAACAACAACTAACAATTTTACACGCAACAAATAACGATTTTAATTTAAAAACTGTTTTTAATATATAAATTATTTTAAATTAAAAACAGTTTTCAATTTATTAAAAATACAGCTTTATTTTTTTATAAAAAATAATTTTAACATAGTTTTAATTTTAAAAAAAAAGCTGATTTTGAATACAATATTTTAAAAAAACTATTTTCCAACAATAAACCTTTTTAGTATTTTAATTTAACAAACAATTTTACTTTTAAAAAAAATCAGATTTTTTAGGCCAAATACCATTTTTGGTCCTTTAAGTTTGACAAAAATACCGGATTAGTCCTTTAAGATTTTTAAGTTTCTAATAGGTCCTTTAAGTTGTTAATTTAATGCACCTATTTGAAATTTTTTAAGTTTTTAAATTTCAAATAGGTCCTTAAAAGGGTAACGGTGTAATAAATTAACAACTTAAAGGACCTATTTGAAACTTAAGAACTTAAAGGACTAATTTGGTATTTTTGTCAAACTTAAAGGACCACAAGAGGTATTTGGCCGATTTTTTACTACACAAGTTTAAAAAAACGATTTTCCCTAAATAAAAAAAAACGTTTTAAAAAAACTATTTTAGTAAATAAACAGTTATATATATATATATATATATATATATATGAATTCTAAATTAAAAAAATATTATATATATACTATAACTATACACATAATCAACAAATCTACCTAAAAAGCATATATTCAACAACATGCATATATTCCAAAAATAATTTCTGCAAAAAATACATATATTCAAACAACATGCATATATCCCAGAAATAATTTGAATATCCAACATTTATTTATTTACATTTCGAAATAAAAAAAAAAAACAAGAAAAAACAGATTAGACAAATATTATAACATCATATATATCTAAAAAGTAACATCATTTATTTTATAAATATTAATAAATTCAAAAAAATCAAATGTATAACATTAATAATATCTTAAAATTTATTATTTCAGCATGTATAACATTAATAATTAATAATATTTTGAAGATAAAAGATTACTAACTTGTTGAAGCTTGACAAAATCAGATCCGCAATGCAAGCTTAACCAAGAGCCGGAACCGCAAGAGGAGGCAGATATTAACTACATGAAAATACCATAGAAAAATATATAAGTTGATAGATAGTAAAAAATAGTAACATATAAATATAACAAGTGAAATTTTTTTTTACCAAATTAATGAACTTTGGTAGAGTTGGAGAAGAATGAATTTTATGGTGAAAATGAAGAAGAGGAAGTCTTGTGCATTATACTGAAATTTTTCTAAGTGTAGACAGTGTTCATTTCTAACGTGAGATGCAAATATATAGGGGAAATAATGCCAGGGAAAAAAACCAGGGATTGCCCCTCGCATGCCACAACTATGCACAGATTCCCCCTAGCTATAGGCTAGCACGCAGATCTGTTGATGGCTAGCATGCAGAGTTGTTCAACAGTCAAGATAAAAGCCAGGGCTGCATGCAGTTTAACACGGCCACAACCCCTCATAAGTCAGCTTTCGACAGATCCCCCAGACTTTTGTCTTGTCACCTGAATATTGCTGAAAACCAGGGCCAATCCCTCGCTTTTGCCGTGTGAAAATGGCTGCATTTTCTGCCAACCCACGTGCTACTTTCCTCCATTTGAATTTGAAAATGCCGCCTGAAATTTTGACAGGGGCATATGACATTTGCCACGGCCCAAACCCCTGGTTTATGGACATGGTAGCGCGCCATTTTCATTTACCATTTGTGAGGGGCATCCCTGGTTTAACCCCTCGTTTTTTTACAGGGGTTTAAGGCCCTGTGTTAAAGCCCTAGAAAATGACCATGTTTCTTGTAGTGAACCCCAAAAGAGAACCAATCCTTAGCCTTTGATTTTCTAAGGATCTTCTCTTTTGGTTTCGCAAGACTCACCCAAGTTGCTCACAAAGACTCTCCTTTGATGTGTTTCTCAACTCCATGATTCTCTCCTCAAAAGGCACCAACCCTCTTCCAAGAGCCCCCTCTTTTGGTTCTCCAGGATTCACATCTTGAAGCTTTGAACCTCTCTCAAAGACCCTCAATCTTTGGTATCTAAATATCATAAAAGTTCCCTTCTTTGGTTTCCATGAGATTCACCATAAGCACTATTTGAGGAGTGCTTAAATAGTGTTTCAGATCCTGCCAAATCGTGTATTGATTTCCCAAAATCGTGCCCCGATTTTCCAGTTCGTACACATTACAACTAAACATTATCCAAGGTTGAACATGAGTATTGTTACCTCCGCCTCTCTAGACTGAACTTGACCTTTTGAAACACACACCACCGCCTTGAAATTACCATCATGAGCTCCTCTCTTCACACTTAACCTTCTTTTATTGTGATAGGATGACCGACCTCACAACCTCACCCATCAAAGCTTTCATATACTTTCGTTGAATCATGCTTGTTTCCATCTCCAAGACATAACCTTTGGTACCCATGGTGCACACTTGCCAAACATCTCCCATTTCCCACAGTGGGCGCCGATTGTTGTGAATTCAGACACTACAAATCTCACATCAATGAAATTTAGATTTGTGGGGCAAGTATCAATGGAAACCAATAACCAAAATAACCACAAGCAACAACAACATGTCTAGATCTAATCTAAAAACCAAGTGTAAAGCAAAACCATAATTGAATCAAAGAACAACAAGATAAAGAGAGTAGAGAAAAAGAACAGCACCAAAGAATTGTTTACCCAGTTCGGTCCAACATTGACCTACTCTAGGGGAGATATTGATCTCTCCAATCCACTATCAATGGGTTCTTTACAAAGAGATACAAAAGGGTTACAAGAAATTAGCTTCAACAAGCTCTCCAAGAACAAACCTAATTTCTACCCTTTTTCCAATCTTCTCCCATGAACAAGAGACTCAATGATTTCACTCACCCAAGGTGTTTCCCGATTGTTTCCCAACTTTATAATCTAACCCCTAAAAGAGAACTGATCCTTAGCCTTTGATTTTCTAAGGATCTTCTCTTCTGGTTTCCCAAGACTAACCCAAGTTGCTCACAAAGTCTCTCATTTGACGTGTTTTCCAACCCCATGATTCTCTCCCCAAAAGACACCAACCCTCTCCCAAGAGCCCCCTCTTTTGATTCTTCAAGATTCACATCTTGAAGCTTTGAACCGCGCCCAAAGAACCTCAACCTTTAGTATCTAAATACCCTAAAAGTTCTCTCATTTGGTTTCCATGAGATTGATCAGGCTTAGTCAACAAATAGGTCAAGGAGTGCTTAAATAGTGTTTCATATCCTATCAAATCGTGCCCTGATTTTCCAAAATTGTGTCATGATTTTCCAGTTTGTGCATAGTACAATTGAACGTTATCCAAAATCGTGCCCTGATTTCTACAAATCGTGGCCCAATTTTTGTCAAACCAAAACTCCAGTTTCTGAACCAAAATTGTGCCCCCAACTTCTCCAAATCGTGCCACGATTTTCCTGAAACACAAACATTAAATTTTGAGTAAAAACTCAACATTTATACATAAAAAATCCTAATCGTAATTAATTATAGTCCAAAATGTATTTTTGTGTCTACAAATATGAGTCACTTTCATTTTAGTCCTTTAATAAAAAAATTGATTATGCCCCTACAATTCCTAAATTGACCTTTAATTAATTCTCTTAATATATTTTTAATCAATCAGTGAATTAATTTTTTCTTAGGGCAAATGATGAGTCATCTGCAACATCCTCTCAAAATACTTGGGGGGGGGGGGGGGGGGGGGGGGCATATATTTGACCTAGTCAAACAAACCACACAAAAGTGAAGGATTTAACCCAAGCGGGTAAAACAAACATACAAACTACATGTAAGTAATCTAGAACCAACCCAATAGGTAAAAAGGAAAAAGAGCAAAATTGTAATCCACCACAAGCACAACCCAATGAACTCACGTACTAGCTCGAAATCAAGTTGCAAAAAAAGTGTGATGTGTGCACAATTGTGAGTACAATTCCAGAGACAAGCCTAATCGAGCCTGAATCAAGATCCATAAATTTAGCAAATGAATACGACCGCCAACATGGTAACGGATCCATAAATTAACAACTTACTGCAACAATCAACGACGATCAACATCAACAGTAAGGGCCAGAGAGGATCGCATATTAAGATCACCCAAGACCGATGGATTTTCCCTAGAGTAAATTGAACACTTTCAACGGGAAAGTACAAGTAAAGCTTCAACGGGCTTGTAAAGTCTAAATTTATGATGTAGTCATTTACTCGATAGAGGAAAAGCTAATAACTTAAATCTTAAACGTCGTGTTATTTAATGAAACAAAATCATATTCGTGGCAAATGCACCCCTAAGCATGTATCTTACTTTCCAATTTAAATCTAATCTCGCAATAAACGAGTTTGCCAAAAGGTTCTTTCCCCACATCGGTAAAATCGTAAAGGGAATAAGTTTGGGCCTAGCGCCCCGATTACCCTGTGATATGCCTTGCTGGAAAACGAAGTAACGGCCATGCCAAAAGTCCGCAGAAGCCCCCGGTGGGGCCTAAGCCCGCAGGAAGGGCAAAACATAATATGGCCTGGACCAAGCCGAAAGTCTGCATAAGCCCTCGGTGGGGCCTGAGCCTGCCGAAATGGCAAGGCGGAATAAGGCTTGGACGAATCATGGCAAAACCACTCGATCCAACAATCAAACCTTCACAGGCCAAAGATCGAGCTATGGCTCTGGACGACCGAGGGGTTTTTGATCCAAGACTGGGGCTTCTAAAGCTGTGATGTTCACTTTCGTGACCTAAAAATGAAGGTCGGCTACTGCCCACTTCGAAAGACATTTACAAAATCCAAGTAAGATAAAAGTAAAGGAATACTAAGACAAGCAAGTACACAGTAAATATAAACAAAATCATTATTATTACTAGCGAAAAGACGGGCACTCACGTGCCCGTCTTTCCGCTCTTTTTATTGCGCTAACGTTTGAAAGTTATGAACGGTGTTTTTTTATGAAATTTTGATTTTGATTAAAAGTAAAAATATAAATGTTTTTTCCTTTCAAATTATAACAAATCAAACTAACCATGATTATCTATTTCAATGACACCAACAATATAACAAAAAAATATAATTTAAATTATTTTTTTTAATGACACCAACAACAATCTTTATTATAGAAAAAGTTGTTTAAGGATATAATTAGGATAATGAAAAAGTAAGTATAGATATACTCATCTAGTTTGTTACACTTTTATTTTAATATTTGAATTTATTCTTATCTATTTGTTATATGAGCTATTTGTATTGAAAGTTGAGGGTAATTTTGGAAAGAGAAAAAGTGAATCCAAAAGAGACAAAACATGTTATTTTCTTTATACATAGTATAGATTAATCAAGGAAATTACAAGGGGTTAATAGTACAAGTCGGCCAGAAAAAACCCGAAATCTTACAAGAAAAACCAAATAATAATAACATTAAATCCTTTGTTTTTAAAAATAATAATTTCTCATACATCATAAATATGATTTTCTTATACAACGACTAAGCAAATAATAATATTCCTTTTCCCCAGTATCACCATCAGAGCGGAGTTTTTCCCAAATTTGAGCTTTAAGACTCATCAATCCTGTATTTGCTCTGCGATTTCACAAACGCAGGGACAAGCCAGCAAACACAAACAACAAAGGGATGAGTTTCGAGAACATGTAATAGTATAAAATAAATGAGAAGAACACGTAAGGAAATAAGTCAAAATTGTATCACATCACAAACATAATATTCAAAACCTTGAAGAATATACTATATCAGCACAATCCACGTTAGTAAAAAAATATCATTACAACATAAGAACTAAAATCTTCACAAACACAATGTCACAATTCAATTCCAAAATAGTCACAACACAGATAGTCACCAATAACAATCAAGAGGGTCAAAAATATAGTCCCATGAGGTAATCAAAAACACATTCATAATAGGAATTGTCACAATTCAAACAATGGTAAAAATAGTCACAAATGACATTCAAGACAATCAAGAACATAATCTCACGAGGTAATCAACATCATTCACAACACTTGCTAATTTTAACATCAACATTCACACACTTCATTCACATAGCTCACCAATTTCAAAACATCATCATGTATATGCGAAGATGCAATTCGCTTCTATCACCTATATGCATGCCGATACTGGTCTCTAGCATGCCAGAGTTATGTTACTGAGCAATACACATCACCAATCGTCACCATAATCTTAATAATCTTAATAATAATATGATGCATGAACAAAACTCTTCAATAACAACTCCAAAATCTTACACAAGTACTCACCAATAATGTCACCAGGATTTATATGTTTTACTCATCATTAACATCACCAGAATTTATATATTTTACTCGTCAATAACGTCACCAGAATTTATATGTTTTACTCATCATTAACATCACCAGAATTTATGTTTACTCACCAAATACAACATTAAAATATTAATTCAACATTAACATCCAATCTCTCCCCTCGTTGGTCTAGGATACTCCTTACGAGCACCATCTGCAACACAAGTTGGACCTATCACTAATTTGTCATCTTGGAAATAACATCAATACTTATTCGTCTCAAATCAACATCTCATTCATCAAACTATATTCACATATCATATTTTCAACCACACATAATCATATTCCAATCGATATTTTAATATCAATAGTCATCATATATATTTGCAATACCAAAAATTCAATTCAACATCATTCAAGTATACATCACATAACAACACATTTATATCAATCATTGAATAATTCATCAATCCAAATAATTGCGGCAAATCAAACATGAGCACACACAAAATTTATCGATGACATCAAATACCACATATTCACATAATCTAAATCAAGCAACACCTTAATAATGTTTCTAAACCCTCTTTTAAGCTCCTACTTCCAAATTTGCACATTAAGGGCTACAACCATCGCGGCTAGCCCCGAATGAACTTTGGAAAATACGGCTTTCCCATTCATCTCAGTTAATTTACACTTCTTTCTCACCCCATACCGGAATTGAAGCTCTTGCATATTAAGGAATCTAACGGAAGCAGCAACATTGAATGGCTTAACAAGTCAGCATTTCCATTCCGTCAATCATCGTCGTGACTACCAATAGAACTTGCGAGGTAGGCTACGAAGCATAGTGCTTCTTCCAAAATTATCACGATATAAAAATAACAGAGATAATTGGATGGATTTGTAAAGTGCGGCGACGGACAACGACTACAGAATTACCGCGAAGGTGCAGTAGAATGTCATGGTCGAATCAACAAGTTCAGTAACATAGCTATTTGATCAAACATTAAGGAGAAAAGATTGGTGTACTTTGAATGATTAAGGGAGGTAACTATTGGTTTGAGAAGAGTTTAGGTTTCTTATGTACAAGAAATCTATGTAACAGCACGAGCTAAAGTCGTTTGGTTACTTTATTATTTTTTTAGTTTTAAAACTAAGTTAAAAATTGTTTGGCAAAATATTGTATAAATATATAATAAATAAAAAAAATGTTAAAATATTTTTTGAAGGAAAAAATGTTTAAAATATTTTTTTGAGTAAGTACTTAATAAATATTGTGTTTGGTCTACTTTCTCTTTAAAATTATAAAGAAATAGAAAAAAAAAATCGAGTCAAACGTTACCTAAGAATTAGGTTAGGGGATGCACGTTTGGATTTAGGTTAGCATGGTCTAAGTAATAGTCATGTGAGGGTCTTTGACTTCTAGGCACGTGAGGAACTAATATTTTTAAAGTGTATGGTAAAAGAATCGATACAATTCTTTGAAGTTTGCTAATATATATACTTCTATGAGATTAGCCATGGAGAGAATTAAATATAATAAGTACTACTTAAGTAATAAACTCTAACTATTCTACGTCTTGTCAAAAGACTGATCCGATTGGAATTATAAAAACTATTTCTATAATTAAAAATATACTATAAAAACAAAATATATTTTTACTATTAAAAAAATAAAAATAATTTATAAAATGAATAAATATAAATAATAATATCTCAAAATAAATGTGTGCCCACCGTTTAATCATACTGATGAAATAAATAATCATTTTAAAAAAGAAAAATATAGAAAACAAATCATTAAATCAACAAATTGAGATTAGCCCCAACAAATCATTAAATCAATATCATAAATCAATGAAATTAATAGAAATTGGGGTGTTACACAAACAACCTAATGACTACTCAAAAGGATCCTAAAGTAAAACTCACGAGCACCCCAACAAAGACTGACTCCACAAGCACCGGGCCATAAACTAAGAGAAAGAGTTCCCTGAGGGTTGGCACATAAAAGGGTGTCAGGGCAGGAGGAAGGACGAGCGCCTATGAAACCTCTCGCCAATGGGTCCGTCTGACAGAGGGAAGACTAGACCCGAGAGGATAGAGGGTAAATTAGCAGCAATAGGAAGATCACCCCTCCTAGCCCCAACTGTCGGCCTCCCTTCAATGGAAGCTGACGATATGCGGCTACCTCCCCTCCCACTGCCTTCAGGCAAACGACCTCCCATTGAAGACCTTCATTCGACTATTTCTGACGGGTCCAAGAAGCACGGAAGTGCCTTGTCGACTATTCTGCCGTTCTTCGGACCACCGCCAAACGAAAATAGGAATGACGGGAATAGTCCACCCCGAACCACCAATACTGGAGGAAACCAGAAAAACATCTTTCAGAACTCTAAGATATGGATAGAAACTTCAATAGAAAAGAGAGAAGAAGGGAGTGGTGTGATGGAATGAAGGAGCAAGCTCCTATTTATAGTAAGGCATCAACTCTTAGGAATCCTCGAATTCTCCCAAGGTCAAGGCGTTCAACAAAGGCATTAATTACGTCTGAACTCTAGCCAGTAGACTGGCTAAAAAAGCAGCAACCGACTATGGAATTCAATGGTGAAAGAAACGGGTGAGACGTTCCCAAGACTGAGAAAACTTCTAATAGTGGGAAACCGCCTGAAAAACCGAGCCTATGACCAAGTAGGTCAAAGCAGGAACAACCACGCGAACACATCTCCCAAAGCAGGAACAACCACGCGAACACATCTCCCAAAGAGGGATCGTGATGTTAAGTCTTTGCGGAACAAAGAAATTCCTATTGTTAAGGTAGTATGGAAAGGTTCTCCCGACGGCGAAGCAACGTGGGAGCTAGAGTCAGAGATGCAAGAGAACTACCCGCAGTTGTTTTCAAGTAAATTCTAAATTTCGAGGACGAAATTTCTTTAAGGGGGGTTGATTGTAATATCCCGCTCTTAAGTATCAGTTATCAGTGTTAGAAACTTGAGAAGCAAGCATGGCAAATAAGTAATTAAGTGGAGATGGCAATTTTGTAAATAATGCTAGGGGGGAGATTAATTAAAAATGGAACAAGATATTTGTTCCCATTCATTTCCATTCCCTCCTTATCACTCCAAATCAGATTTTCTTCCTCTCCATCTCAACCTCACACGCCCTCATCTCACTTGCCAACCTCCATCCAAACTTCAATCAAAACTCTAGTGAGAAATCTTGCAAAGAAAGCTTGTGTTGGAAGAAAGAACAAGAGAAAGTGAAGAGGAGAAACAAGGAGAATCAAGAGTAGAGTAGATTGGAGCTAGGGCTTTTGGGATCAGAGTTTAGCAAGCACCAAATTGTGGATTAAGGTGAGCTCCACAGGGTTTTAGAACCCGTTTTTGAGTAAGTTTGAAGTTTATAGTTTTATGACCTAGTTTAGGGTTTTTGTGCCTAATTACCTTTCCATGTGAATCCTTGATTATTCATGATGTAATCTAGTTATATGCCTTAGAAATTGATCCATTAAGCTGTTATGATGTCTGGGTATGTTGGATAAGCTGAAATGGTGAAAAATCACGTTTTAAACTTGCCAAATGCTGTCTAACTGCAGGTAAAATCGTCTCACGATTTTCCAATCGTGTCACGATTTCACAGGCAGAACCAAACACGTTTTCTGGGTAGAAAATCGTGTCACGATTTCCAAATCGTGACACGATGGGACAGTGGGCAGAACATGTTTTTTTTTCATCACTTCTCGCACCATTCCGTCTATCCAATGCTACCTCGGACTCAATAACGATATGTAGTGACCAAGTGTCGCTAATAAGCATAGAAAGACCCAACCTTTAGAGAATGTATGGATGAATTATAGATGAGGAAAGGTACCATGATAAGAGAGGATTATCTTAATCCATAAGTAGTCATAGTAAAGTTAAGGATCTAGTTTAGGGTTTAACCCTTATGAATCGATGTTATGAACTTGATTCAGGATACACGAATCCAAGAACGATATAATGATGAGGCTTTGACCCTTTTTATAGGATAAGCACCTATGAATGATTACTTAAAGAATAAGAATAAGTTACGAATATGTTATACGATTATGATCACGTGTTCATCAGACTCCGGGTTACGCCGGATGGGATTTCTCCGAAAGGGTTATCCACACGTCAGTTAAAAGATTTAAGCATGTCCATCAGGCTCCGGATTATGCCGGATGGGACTTCACCGAGAGGGTTGTCCACATGTAAAGTTAAGATGTGTCCAGCAGGCTCCGGATTATGCCGGATGGGGCTTCACCGAGAGGGTTGCCTACACAAAGATAAGAGGAGTCCGGTGTTAGCCTGATATGATAGGAATTTCACCGGTATGATGGGAGATGTACTTCGGGGTTACTCCACCCGGATGCACTCCGTAAAACAAACCAAGATAATGAATGTTTGTTCAACGCTAACTTCTAAATTAATGATACGAAAGACGAATATGTATATTTTTATGTAATACGAGATATGATGATTAGTTCCTAGTGAACGAGATGTGCTCATAGGATGTCCCCAAGATCACTCCGTATAAGTCTAAGATTAAGAATGGAATATGAAATGCATGAGATAAGACGATGAAGCGATCCTAGGTTCCCCTTGATCGCGATAAATGTAAAGAATGATGGCGATCGTAGGAATCCCCAAGATTGCCAAATGTAGGCACGGCGATCCTAGGTTACCCCGTGGTTGCCAACAGTTGGTAGGGTAGGAGCTCACTGAGACGTTATGTCTCATCCCTTTCCTTCTGGTGCAGGTTCTTCGCAGGTAGCACGACGTAAAGGTAAAGAGAAAGCTACGGATTGATCGTGCTGCTTATGTTTTATTATATGGACATTTGTATATGAATGATGTATTATGATGTATATTATGGAGAATGCTTGTATCGGATAATGAGTTGTATCACAAACTTATGCATTGTATATTTATTAAACAACTTTCTGTATTGTATTTAATGTATCCGGTACGAAATTTTAATACTCGTAAGAGATCCTAGGCAATCTCTATATGGGTGTTACAAGCGGCTAATCCTCCCAGGAGAGAGCCTCGACTAAAATCCGGGACGGACAACCCAAGAAGGTGGTAAATCCTCCCAGGAGAGAGTCTCAACTAGAATCTAGGACAGACGGCCTAAGCAAGCGGTAAATCATCCCACAAAAAATCATAAGACTAAGAAAGGATGAGCAAATCCCCCGGTAAACATTCCTGATCAAGGGACTGACAAAGAACTAGAATCTTTGCAAGACATTTACTCCCCTAAAGAACTTCATAAATCATAAGTGAGGGGCCGCAACATCATGGGAGATAAGACCGGGCAATCTAGTACGTTGCGTCGAACCCCCCGTGGCGACGCCGTCTGTAGAATCTCACTCTACCACAGAGGATTCTCGGGGAATCCCACGTACATCAGAGGATTCCCGAGGGACTCACTCTACAGCTAGCCACTGTACAACAGAATAGACCCCGTCCACATAAGTCCACCTTCAAGAGAGAGGCATTAACGCCCTTGTGCGGGGTCGAGAAGGGCCACCCTTTGGCAAAGGGCAGGCTGGCTTCAAGTAGACAAGAAGGGAACCACACCGATGGACTTTCTAGAGGAAACCATAAGATGAATCCCTTAGGAAAACCACTGATGAACCTTCGAGGGAGACCACAAGATGGTCCTCACAGGAGACCCACTATGATGGGCCCTACAAACTAAGAAAGAGGGAGTAAATAGTAAAGATGAACCATAAAGATGAACCTCGAGGAAATACGATCGAGCCAGTAGAAGGCAAAATGCCCACACGGTGATAAACCAAGGGCCTTAGCCCATAAAGCCGCCGACTCGTAGGCCGTCCATGTCGACAAACAAAGCGAAGGTAAAAACTAATGAGCTACTGCCGATATTAACAAAATGCAACATGAAAAGTAAAGTACGCTTAAAGTACAAGGCAATTATCTAAAATTACAACCAATCGGGCACGCAGACCTCGGCGGCAAAACAGGAAGCCGGGAACAAACCGCGGAAAAAAGGAATACAACAAGGGAAGAATTAATCTCCCATCTCTTCAACCGCATCCACAAGCGGATCGGTTGATTGACCACCAATAACGTCGATCGGCTCCTCAATGGTGTTAGCTTCCACATCGCAATGTTCAGAAGGGACTTCACCGCGACCACCTTTCAGTTCACCCTCAACTGAAGCATCACCCGGTGAACCCTTCAGATTGACAAGTCCTTCTTCACCAACGACCTTGCAAGGGTTGAGAAGATCGTAGTCCACTTCCACTCCGTAAAAGCGCCGGACCTGGTCAACTCTATTCTAGAAATACATAGTGAATAAAACCGCATATAATATGAGTTATCATCTAGTAGATGATATTTACCTTGAGTGGGCTGCATTTGTCAAGACCATCCCAATGCCACAAGGGGATAAGAGAAAATTATTTGCCAAAAAACAAGAATCAACAGGAAAGGTTGTAGAACAAGCATTTGGAGTTCTTCAATCTCGATTCACAATTGTACGTGGTCCAGAGTGTGCTTGGCACGTGAATACATTGAAACACATTATGTATGCATGCATTATAATGCATAACATGATTGTCGAAGACGAGCAACACACGTATAATAGTAACTTTGATTATGATCATCTAAATGATAATATTAGAACAACTGAAGTATCTAATAGTCCTCATCCTTTGCTACCAACATACTTTTAAAAGAGAGCACAACTTCATGAAAAACAAAATCATCAGCAACTTCAAGCGGACTTGGTGGAGCATATTTGGGAACGTTTTAGAAATGATGATAAGGAAATGTAATTTAATATAAAATAATATATTTGTTCTTTTTATGTATTTTTTATTAAGTATTTTATGTATTTTTTTATGATTATGTATTTGTCCTTTATATGTATTTTTATTAAGTATACCTCCTTTTTTGTTTTTATTTAATAATAAGTTTTTTTATGTGTAGGAAATGAATTATTTAATTAATTTTTTTAATTTAAATAAATTTAAGTGTAAATATTAAAGTATGACATATGGGTCCACTTTAGAGACTCATTTTAATAATCATTGCATTGGAGTAAAATAAGTGTGTTGCTTAAAAATGATGTGTCATGTGAGATCCACTCAAGAAACCTAAGAACCCAAAATAAGGAACAATGCATTGAAGATGCTATAAAGCATGTCCAATAAAAACTCACCATTCTAACTACACAATGTACATCTTGAGTCAACTATCATCTCTATACAAACTCGTTGATCATCAAGAAGACATCTCTAAACCACCTTTCACATAAAAGTCTAAAACATCTTAATCTCTCATATTTCTCTTATATCAAATAACACATTAAAACTATTACATTCCTCATCTCATTCTATTCTTTCACATCTTTCTCTCTTCGCAATTTCTTTCTCCCAACCAAACACTAAAAAACCTAAAAAAGGCTTTTAGTGTATGCAAATTTGACGACGCAGAGAAACTATAATATTCTATAATTTAACATAACATTCTCTTTTCAATACTCTTTTTTGTATTCATTTTTTTTGTACCGTCATCCTATTCCTCAAAGGACACATGGCAGCCTCCTCTAGTAAGCTGGATCCCACTCCCCACGTGGGCGAAGTCAGGTCCCGCTGGAACAACACGGAAAAAAGAGGTCCTCAATAACGCATCAGGAGCAGGCTCCCCACGACGAAACCCGAACTCAACGGCTCGTTACGGCCCATCTACTAAGTCTTCCCCACGTTCCCGTTTTAGGCTGAGATCCCCGGGGGTGGACCAAGTCACAACACCAGGTGGCTTAGGAACCCCGGAAAGGTCGCTTCTGCTTCCCTTAGGTCAAGGGAAGTATAAAAGGAGCTCAGAACGTTCACACGAAAAGGACATTCATTCTACAGAGAAAAAACCCTAGCCAAGCTCTTGAGTACAAGCGTCGCTCAGGGGATTAGTACTGTGATCCTCCTAGCAGGAACAGTTGGCGCCCACCGTGGGGCCCGGTAAAACTGACCTAGGCCACACTTCAGTCCATGCCGACGAGGTAACCGCCTTGTTTGATGCTGCTATCACTGACTCTGGGCATTTGCCTCATCATCAACGCCGCTAAGAATCACGTCGCTATGAACCCTATCAATGTTGTCTTCAAAGTGCGTATTGGAAGCTACATGTTTTTAGAAACGTTTATTTCAGCAGTGCGATTAATTAGCCAATTGGCTTCAAGTCTTAATCAACAACGTCGCTGGAGGAGAAAAACAGGTGTTTTCATTCTAATTCCCATCGATGGTTTTGATTTTGGATGTGGTCCATCATCTTTTCTTTTACTCATGAATTTCATATCTCTATGTGTTTTGTTAATACGTTTATCAGTTTTTGAATTTGATTCAATCTATGACATGTAATTTTCTACCTTCTATGGCGTGTCTTGATGTCTCTTTCTTCTTTTTTCTTGTTATTTTCTTGTTGTGGAATTTAATTCAAAACTTATATGCCCTTTTATGGCTTGGTTCAATATTTGTTTTGGCAGAAACTGTAATCTTTATTTGATTAACTTCTAATTATTTGCAATGATGTGTTTTCTTTTCTTTGTTTTCTTTTCATGCGCATTCATTATGCATTGTTAGTATGCACATTAGATAGCATACAATGGTTTCATATTGATTACTGATATTGTAAACATGTTGTGACGTCATACTTGTATATTGAATATAAGTGTACAAATCTTATATGTTTCAGATGTTCGTTGTTAGATATGCTCCTCTATATTACTGATTATTATACTACTGCTCTCTCCTCGGTTTATATGGTCTACATATCCTTTATATGATCACCATGAATTTTTTGTATTAGAACAGTTTAAAAGTAGCAGAGAGAAATAATAATTAGTAATCGTATTTGTCTCATTGTTTTCTCATTGCCCCTTGTTTTAGCGAATTAGTTTTTGGAAGTCAATCAAATGCAACTTGGATAGTATTTGGAAGTTATTCAAATGCAAACTATTTTTGAAAGTTTCATTGATGCACTTATTTTGAATATAATTGGCTATTGAATTTCACCATTGATGTGTGCTTGTATTGGCTATTCCATGTTGGTGCTGCATTTGTTTTTATTGACTTTTCTGCTTTTGTGTCTTTTGAATTGGCCAATAGCTGCTCCTTAGTGCTTTGTTGCGATAGTGGACAGTTGATAAACTATGATTGGAACTTATCCTTGTTATCACACTGATAGGTATCCAACCACTTGGGAAATTCTTTAAAACTAAAAGGTATCCAACCACTTGTTTTATTTCTCTATTGCAGCGTGTTTTTTACAGTAGGTGTTCCGTTCAATTTTAATTGTTTGAGACCACCGTTGTCGTGGCTGTTCTATAAAGTTAAAGAATCCATCTGCTACAGGTTCAGTCCCTTTTAATTTATTTGTTCTCTTTTTAATATAATATTCCTCAAAGAAAAAATTAGAGTATTATTTCAAATTAAAATCTTTTATTGCCGAGTGTAATTGGTGCTGCCATGTTATTACTCAATTCCATTTGACTCCCGTATTGATGCGCCTTTGTTTCAATTCTAAATTAAGAATTGCTTGCTGCTTGTTGGTCTATTCCATTTTGTCCGGTTTGTATCGTTGTTTGTTCTTAATATATATTTCCTGTGGAGCAAGTATGATTGAGAAGGACTAATTAATTTTAACAATATTATTAGTATATTGCGTGTTCCGTCACTTTTTGAAACAAGAATCATATGCTCTATTTCTCTAAGTTTTCATATATATACTGTATTTATGATATTATAGGGCATTGTAAATTGATTTAAAAGTAGCTAACATAACTTGTTCAAGCATGTATATTAATATCTTTGTAAGGATAATTCTACAAAACAAGGTCGGACGAGGACTTCAACGAGTGCGGCATAAGGTTTGATGAGCAATCGACTTGGAGAGATAAATCATGTCCACAATGCAAACAAGCTCGTCAAGTCCGAGATTCAAATCAAGCTCACCAACCAGCACGCCAGAATTAAAATGTGAAAAAAGAAATGCATATGGAAGCAACGGTCCCTCCATTAAGAACATGAAGAGGAAACGCGAAGTTATTCTAACCTTTTTCGACCTTATTCTAACCTTTTTCGATCTTTTCAGATTTGTTTTGCAGGATTTTAACGAGGCGCCTCAGTTCTAATATATCCGTATTTACTTTATTTATTTTGACTGGATGCGTTTAAAGGCGATAAGACCCCTGTGGCACTAAGACCTATCACTTAAAGGCGATAAGACCCCTGTGGCGCTAAGACCTATCACTAAAAGGCGATAAGACCCCTGTGGCGCTAAGACCTATAACTTAAGGCGATAAGACCCCTGTGGCGCTAAGACCTAAAACTTAAGGCGATAAGACCCCTGTGGCGCTAAGACCTACAACTTAAGGCGATAAGACCCCCTGTTGCACTAAGACCTACAACTTAAGGCGATAAGACCCCTGTGGCGCTACGACCTATCACTAAAAGGCGGTAAGACCCCCGTGGCGCTAAGACATATCACTAAAAGGCGATGCCCTACCACGACAAAATGACTTTAAGTCTTTAAAAAGACTTGGTTAAGATTCCACTAAGTTCCCTGCTTAAGTTCAAATACCGCGCCCTAGGTAGCATAGACATGATACAGGTTTTCCAAAGTGGCCTGTCGAGGTAGCATAGACATGGTACAGGTTTTCCAAAGACACTCCACCTAAGCTCTTGCCTGCTAAATTTCGTGATAAAAGTAAATGTATAAAAAGCATTCCACTGAGATCGCCATTCGGCTTAAATAGCCCATGAATCGCTCACTCAAAGGCGTTATCATTAAAAGGAACAATGTTGGACTAAGATTAAGAGTTCAAGTCGAATAAAAGGTGAAATAGAAGTGGGCGAAGTTGAAAGCTTTTGTGTACCGCCAACTTCTTGACGACATCGGTGTGACGACATATAATCAATCACTTCGCCTCTTCGAGCCTCATGCTTGGAGGGCTTTGTACCGTCATCCTATTCCTCAAAGGACACATGGCAGCCTCCCCTAGTAAGCTGGATCCCACTCCCCACGTGTTCGCCACGTGGGCTAAGTCAGGGTCCCGCTGGAACAACACGGAAAGAAGGAGGGCCTCAATAACGCATCCGGAGCGGGCTCCCCACGACGAAACCCGAACTCAACGACTCATTACGGCCCGTCTACTAAGTCTTCCCCACGTTCCCGTTTTAGGCCGAGATCCCCAGGGGTGGACCAATTCACAACACCAGGTGGCTTGGGAACCCCGGAAAAGTCGCTCCTGCTTCCCTTAGGTCAAGGGAAGTATAAAAGGAGCTCATAACGTTCACACGAAAAGGACATTCATTCTACATAGAAAAAACCCTAGCCAAGTTCTTGAGTACAAGCGTCGCTCATGGGATTGGTACTGTGATCCTCCTAGCAGGAACATTTTTATTAAACGAAATCGATATGGGTCGTACACTTTAAAAATAAATTCAACTTAAATGATCAAAACATGATCTTTCATATAAATAGCCTTATGTAATGTTCTTTATAAACTGATTTCTAAGGTTTTGGCTAACAGGTTAAAAGGTGTTTTGTCTTAGTGTATTTCCATCAATCAATCCGCTTTTGTTCCGGGGCGTTCTATTTTGGACAATGCCATGGTTGCTATTGAGGTTATCCATTTCATGAAGACAAAAACGAAGGGTAATGACAGGTATGTTGCCTTGAAACTTGATATCAGTAAGGCTTATGATCGTATGGATTGGGATTATTTGCGGGCTGTTATGGTTAAGATGGGATTCAGCGCTCGGTGGATTCACTGGATGAGCATGTGTGTTGAGTCTGTGGATTATTCTGTCCTGGTTAATAATGAGAAGGTCGGCCCCATCATCTCTGGTCGTGGCCTTCGCCAAGGGGATCCTCTTTCCCCTTATTTGTTTATTATTTGTGCAGAAGGTTTATCTTCTCTTATTAGGAATGCGGAGGAGCAAGGCGATATTACATGTACTAAGATTTTCCGCAGGGCCCCTCCTGTCTCTCATCTTTTATTTGCAGATGATTGTTTCCTCTTCTTTAAAGCAAATGAAGGACAAGCAACAGTTATGGCAAATATTCTTGCTTCGTATGAATCTGCGTCTGGTCAGGCCATCAGTTTGCCTAAATCTGAGATCTTTTTTAGCCGTAATGTCTCGCAACCTCTTCAACATACTCTCACCCAAATTCTTGGGGTTCAAGCAGTCTTGGGAACAGGTAAATACTTGGGCTTATCGTCTATGGTAGGTCGTGATCGTAATGCAACGTTTTCTTTCATCAAAGACAGAGTTTGGCAGAAGATTAATTCCTGGAGTGGTAAGTGCCTTTCGAAAGCAGGTCGGGAGATGATTAAATCTGTCTTGCAGGCCATTCCATCTTATGTTATGAGTATTTACCAGTTACCTTCTTCACTCATTAATACGATAGAGAAGATGGTGAATTCCTTCTGGTGGGGTCATGGCAGAACTTCATAGAGAGGTATTAATTGGATGAGCTGGGAGAAGCTATCTGTCCCTAAGGTGCACGGGGGCATGGGTTTTAAGGATCTTTCTGTTTTCAATCTGGCTATGCTAGGCAAACAAGGCTGGAAGTTTCTTACGGAACCAGATTCTTTTGTTACCCGTATTTTTAAGGCAAGGTATTTTCCATCTGGTACCTACCTCACGGCACAGATTGGTCATAATCCTAGCTATGTTTGGCGTAGTATTATGCGCGCCCGCTTTATTGTTCGTGGTGGTTCACGTTGGTGTAATATCCCGCTCATAAGTATCAGTTATAAGCGTTAGAAACTTCGTTTGCAAGCAATGGCAAAGTGGTAATTAGAGGAGTGGCAAAGTTGTAATTAGAGGGAAAGTCACTATTTGGATAAATATGAAAAATGGCAAGGTTTTCTACTCATTCTTTCACTCTAAAAATCTGAAATTTCTCTTCCTTTCTTCTCTCTTTTTCGTCCCCCATCCTCACCATTATCATCTCATCAAACATCATCCTTAAAGAATCAAACTCCTTCCTAAACTCTTGTTATGCAAGCAAGCTTATTTTGGGAGATTTTGGAGCAAGAAGAAGTTAAAGAAAAGCAAGAGAAGAGCAAGAGATGAGCTAGGGCTTTGAGGAAGTTGGGAATCAAGTTAACCAGCACCAAATCATGTATAAGGTGAGCTCCTAGTGGGTTTTAGAACCCTCCTTGTTAGAGTTTTAAGGTTTATAGTTATATGATTAAAGTTGTGATTCATAGAACCCTAGTTTTCCCTTTTGGAATTTCCTTGTTTAAACCTGTTATAGGTTGTTAATATGTCTTAGAATTAAGCCATAAGCTGTATGATGTTTGGGTGTGTTTGATTGTGCCAAAAATGGTGGAAATTATGCTTTGAAACTGCCCTATGCTGTCCAACTGCAGGTAAAATCGTGTCACGATTCTGCAACCGTGTCACGATTTTACAGGCAGGAACAAACACGAATTCTGGGCATGGAATCGTGACACGATTCCAAAATCGTGTCACGATTTTGAATGGGACAGAACATGAAAATTCTTTCACTTTTCTTGCACCATTTCAGCCATCCAATGCTATCCCAAACTCATTAAGCGATGTGTAATGGCTATGTATCCCTTTTAAATGTTAAAGGACCTATCCCTTAGAGCATGAATAGATCTTTAGGGAAGGCTTATAACTTGATAATAGAGAGCCTAATGAGGTGAACAAAGTTATAGAAGTGTTCCTTTGGAATACATAGGCATGGGAATGATTAAACAAGTATAGTTACAGATATGTTCATAGTGTTGGTTCTCCAACAATTATAGGCGGCTTATGAGAACGATAAGCCAAGATTATAGGTTACAGGTTATAGATTACAGGATGGTTATAGAATTAAAGTGACTGATTATATGTTCATACGTTATAGTTAAAGAATTAAAGATCAAAGATAATGGCGTGCTTGCACGTTTTACAGTTACAGTCATAGGGCGTGTTCATCAGACTCTGGGATTCGCCGGATGGGACTTCTCCGAGAGGGTTGTCCACACGTTTCATAGGGAGTCCGGTGTTAGCCTGATATGATAGGAGTTTCACCGGTTTATAGGGAGACGTATCTCGGGGTTGCTCCACCCGGGGTGCCCTCCGTAAAATGAACTCAGATAATTGTTTGTTCAACGCTAACAGCTAACATAAAACTGCTATCGAACTGTTTATATGTTTTATGTTTTACAGTTATAGTCAAAGTTACAGTTACAGTTATAGTCACAGGAAACTCATAGTTATAGTTATAGTTATAGACAGTTATCAGAAAGTGGTCCTAGGTTTCCCCTCGATCACTAAGTTAAAGTTATAGGCAGATTACAGTTATAGTTATAGACAGTTACAATAAGAGGTTATAGGCAGTTTAAGTTATAGTTACAGGAGGATTTATAGTCAAAGGCAGTTAAAGACTTGGCGATCCTAGGAAATCCCCGAGATTGCCAAGGTAGGCATGGCGACCCTAGGTTCCCCGTGGTCGCCAACAGTAGGTTGGGCTAGAGCTCACTGAGACATTATGTCTCATCCCTTTCCTTCTGGTGCAGGTTTATAGGTAAGTCAGAGGTTCGTGATGAAGTTCTTCATAGAGATGCTGGATGGAGTGCAGTTGCTCGTTGTGTATCAGCTCAGGAGCGTAATGGATATTGTAAAAGTGTTGTTATAGTATTGGATTATTTGTACAACGAGTAACATGTATTCATTCATTTATGATGTATGATTATTATTATTGAAATTTTTAAATGTATCCAGTATCAGTTTAACGCACATGCTAATATACTAGTTAAAATTAGTATGGGTGTTACAATTGGTATCAGAGCAGGTCGGTTCAGACCGTGCCATGGGTCGTTTAAGATTCAATAAAAGTAGTGGAATCATTGGGTTCCGGATGTTGTTCTAAATGTCACATCTAGTTGAGCCTGATCAACTCAGTCTAGTATATGACAGTTAGGACAAATATCCGAGAGCTGAATGTGACCAAGGGGGAAAGAAGTGCACGAAGGGTGAAGGTTCAGACGTCAGATTTCTAAGAAGAAATTGGCAAAGTGTTTAATGTCAAAGGATGGTTCTCTAACAGTGAAGCAACTGAGCCTGTTAATCGCAAAATTTCAGGAATACATGAAGTGTTTAAGAGTAAGGTCAAGTACCTTAACGATGGACGCATCCTTGGGCGATGCCTTCTCTGAGGAGATGTGTAGAGTAAAGAATTATAGAATACACTGAAGAATGATTTGGAATCCTAACGGAAACCGTAATTTGGAAAGTTAAAGTGAATTGTACAATTAGAGTTTTAAATTCCGGCTGCAGATGCAAGGATTGTGATACAAAACCCAGCGACTTTGACTAAGGAATAAAAAGTTAATTATTGAAAGTTCTGGAATTCCAGTAAGGTTATAGTGTGTAAGGATGGAAGGACTTACGCACCTGGACAGGATGAGATTTTAATATCTGATAGGTAAGAGACTCATTTATGGATTAAGCGAATTAAAGAACAGATGGAATAGGTTACCTTCCTTTATTGTGGGTCATCAAAAGATACTTGGTATGAGGAACGCGAGTTTAGCAACAAGTGAAGGAAACCCCGGTAAGGGTATGAAGTAAAGGTTGAATTTTATGTTGTCGGATTATAGCAGACCGCTTTCGAGGATTAAACAGGAATTAGCTAAGAACTATTTTGAGGCTCTGGCAACAGGAAGAACGTCACTTATATATATAAGTTACAGTTAAAGTATGGTTGAAGTTAAGAAGTTCTATATTCTCTTCGATGGGCTCCTTGCATACGTATTCGGGTAAGCCGACAAAGATCACACTATGTTGGTATGTATTAAGATGGTAGAAAATACATACTTTGGATTGTTCGAAACCATGAAGAGGGCAACGGTCGAGAAGTCAGATGGACTATTATTCAGATAACAGGATTAGAATGAAATTGTGGATACAGTAATAAGTTATAGGAAGGATCCAATGGAAAATGTTAAGTATTGAAGCTTACAGATTTATTAATCGGATACTCGAAGAGGTGTAGTATGTGTTTGGATTTATAGGAGAGCTGGTAAAAGTCGAGTTTTATCCAGACGGATTATTTCTGGAAAACCCGAGGAGTAACCAAGAGTTATGTTAGAGTTATGTAGACCTAAGTGCATTGGAAAAAGGTCGTGGATGTGAAATCCTTACGGATGATTATAGGATGAGACTCGATTCATTAATCGATTAAGTATATGAAAGACGAGAATTTCCGGAATTCATAGAATGTTTCTGGAAGTTACCACAAGTAAATAATGTATGAATTTAAGTTGTTATAACAGGAGCATCGTTGGGCTCGTATTTATTGTTAAAGACTGTTCACAGGTTTCGGCGTGTTTCGTGAAAGTAAGAATTTCGTTTATGTTCGAAAAGGAAAGTAAAGTCAAGCGTCGAGCAATCAGTAAGTTTAACAGGTGGTTTAAACCATAAGAGAAATTATAATGTAAGACGGTTACGTATGGTAACTACAAAATTATAAAGTCAAAGGATTGGCCAAAGAGATTTTATATGGTAATAGTGGTGTATTACTTCTATCTCAAGGTGAATTGTGAAAATCAGAGTTGCGCAGCGGAAAAGTAATCAAAGGATGAACTAATGAATAATTTAAAGCTGAAGTTTAGAGAAAAAGGATGTTGTGAGATCCTTGCCAGATGAATTACAGGAAAGGTATTCAAAGATTAATTCTCAAGTTACAGAATATGTGTAAGTAGTGATGATTTGAACTTATCATCAGTTCTAACAGGAAATTTTAATAGATAAGTCGAGGAATGTTGCAGACCCCGAAATTCATGAGATAAGCAAATCGAAGCAGTTTGATAACTTTAAAGGACGTGTTTATAGCACAATAAGTACATAGTGAAGGAGGCCACATTTCATATGGTAACCTAGCCGTTTAGCTCAGTAATTTAAAGTTAACTTGAAATGGGAAGTTTAACCAAAGAGGAATTATGCCGTGGCGAACTTTTATTCTGCATCGTACCCATGATATACTAGCATGTCACATGTAACAGGCATGTAACAGGTTATGATTAGTATTATATATACTGATCAGGCAGAGTTTATGCTACTTAGATAGTAGTGTAACATATTTTATAGTCGTGAGACATGTATCGGTAACCGTGGTACGCAGTCGGAAATGTTATAGCAGGAAAGTCTCAATTGAGAAGTTCAGAAATTCTTGAACTTAATGTTAACAGTTAAAGGAAGGAAATGTTTTACATAGATCAGAAGAGTACTCATAGTTTATAGTAAAAGGCTACGTGAATTCAAGTCATGAATTAAAGGATGCAGAGTTTAAGAGTGCTATTTTGAATAGCGAACAAAATAGAGTTTTCTTTTAGAAAACGGAGAATGTTCTTGAACAAAATAAGTTATAACGTCTATGGGACGTAATCATAGTTACATACGGGATTGTAGTTACTCAAAGAGTGCAAACATGAGTTAAGAGCAAGAAGAGTGACCTTAGATGGCGTGGCTTTGTCTCAAGTATATTTTGATTAAGTATGATGTCCCGTAGTTGGACAAAGATAATGCGGTGTGCTGTGTACCCGATAGGAGTGTGCACGTACTCGATCATGTATAGAGGCTATGTGCTATGGACAATGATGATATGTGAGACGGCTTATGCCACACGTCACTTGTACTGGATTTTCATAAGTTTGAAAGTATTGGTAAAGAAGAAGGTTCTAAGACCTTTGGTTACGTGTTATTGTCGATTTATTAATTGGAGCACGAGTGGCTCATGAGATTTCTCGAGCTTAAAGGATTTCCCGCAGTGGTAAGGTGAGCAATGCCTAAGGTTGTGGTAATAGTTACACCAGAATGTCAGAAAGAAAGGAACTTGTACCATAAGTTCAGCCGCCACTTGGAATTTGAATCGTGGAGGTAGTTGTAATAGATTTCATTTTCGTCTGAGGATAACCAAGATCAGATATCTTCCAGTGTAAGAATAAATTTATGTGGAGAATGATACGAATGTGACAGTAAAAGGTCGTCTTGCGAGGCGAAAGTTATAAACAAGAATTCTTTTGAACTGAAGACAATGTAATAGATTCCTCGGAAATTTGAGATAAATGAGGAAAAACAGTTTGATTCGACGTCTTTAGGGTAATATGGGATGGTCAATGAAAGAAGAACTGATAGAATTCAGTAAAAGAAATCCAAGATTTAATAATTTTACTTTGGATTTACAAAAAATATGTCGAATAGAGGACATAGTCTGATAATATGGATATGTTGGTTCAGATAGCCATACGTCTTAGCAAGTGATAGTTATGTAACATGCACTAGAACTTTCGGCAGGAAAGAAATTATCATACGTTTTGGGTTATAGAATTGGAAATTTTCATAGTAGAGAAAGAGGTAAGAAGGATTTATCTTTCAGGATCGCAGAAGGATTTTCTAAATTTCGAGGACGAAATTTCTTTAAGGGGGGTAGAGTGTAATATCCCGCTCATAAGTATCAGTTATAAGCGTTAGAAACTTCGTTTGCAAGCAATGGCAAAGTGGTAATTAGAGGAGTGGCAAAGTTGTAATTAGAGGGAAAGTCACTATTTGGATAAATATGAAAAATGGCAAGGTTTTCTACTCATTCTTTCACTCTAAAAATCTGAAATTTCTCTTCCTTTCTTCTCTCTTTTTCGTCCCCCATCCTCACCATTATCATCTCATCAAACATCATCCTTAAAGAATCAAACTCCTTCCTAAACTCTTGTTATGCAAGCAAGCTTATTTTGGGAGATTTTGGAGCAAGAAGAAGTTAAAGAAAAGCAAGAGAAGAGCAAGAGATGAGCTAGGGCTTTGAGGAAGTTGGGAATCAAGTTAACCAGCACCAAATCATGTATAAGGTGAGCTCCTAGTGGGTTTTAGAACCCTCCTTGTTAGAGTTTTAAGGTTTATAGTTATATGATTAAAGTTGTGATTCATAGAACCCTAGTTTTCCCTTTTGGAATTTCCTTGTTTAAACCTGTTATAGGTTGTTAATATGTCTTAGAATTAAGCCATAAGCTGTATGATGTTTGGGTGTGTTTGATTGTGCCAAAAATGGTGGAAATTATGCTTTGAAACTGCCCTATGCTGTCCAACTGCAGGTAAAATCGTGTCACGATTCTGCAACCGTGTCACGATTTTACAGGCAGGAACAAACACGAATTCTGGGCATGGAATCGTGACACGATTCCAAAATCGTGTCACGATTTTGAATGGGACAGAACATGAAAATTCTTTCACTTTTCTTGCACCATTTCAGCCATCCAATGCTATCCCAAACTCATTAAGCGATGTGTAATGGCTATGTATCCCTTTTAAATGTTAAAGGACCTATCCCTTAGAGCATGAATAGATCTTTAGGGAAGGCTTATAACTTGATAATAGAGAGCCTAATGAGGTGAACAAAGTTATAGAAGTGTTCCTTTGGAATACACAGGCATGGGAATGATTAAACAAGTATAGTTACAGATATGTTCATAGTGTTGGTTCTCCAACAATTATAGGCGGCTTATGAGAACGATAAGCCAAGATTATAGGTTACAGGTTATAGATTACAGGATGGTTATAGAATTAAAGTGACTGATTATATGTTCATACGTTATAGTTAAAGAATTAAAGATCAAAGATAATGGCGTGCTTGCACGTTTTACAGTTACAGTCATAGGGCGTGTTCATCAGACTCCGGGATTCGCCGGATGGGACTTCTCCGAGAGGGTTGTCCACACGTTTCATAGGGAGTCCGGTGTTAGCCTGATATGATAGGAGTTTCACCGGTTTATAGGGAGACGTATCTCGGGGTTGCTCCACCCGGGGTGCCCTCCGTAAAATGAACTCAGATAATTGTTTGTTCAACGCTAACAGCTAACATAAAACTGCTATCGAACTGTTTATATGTTTTATGTTTTACAGTTATAGTCAAAGTTACAGTTACAGTTATAGTCACAGGAAACTCATAGTTATAGTTATAGTTATAGACAGTTATCAGAAAGTGGTCCTAGGTTTCCCCTCGATCACTAAGTTAAAGTTATAGGCAGATTACAGTTATAGTTATAGACAGTTACAATAAGAGGTTATAGGCAGTTTAAGTTATAGTTACAGGAGGATTTATAGTCAAAGGCAGTTAAAGACTTGGCGATCCTAGGAAATCCCCGAGATTGCCAAGGTAGGCATGGCGACCCTAGGTTCCCCGTGGTCGCCAACAGTAGGTTGGGCTAGAGCTCACTGAGACATTATGTCTCATCCCTTTCCTTCTGGTGCAGGTTTATAGGTAAGTCAGAGGTTCGTGATGAAGTTCTTCATAGAGATGCTGGATGGAGTGCAGTTGCTCGTTGTGTATCAGCTCAGGAGCGTAATGGATATTGTAAAAGTGTTGTTATAGTATTGGATTATTTGTACAACGAGTAACATGTATTCATTCATTTATGATGTATGATTATTATTATTGAAATTTTTAAATGTATCCAGTATCAGTTTAACGCACATGCTAATATACTAGTTAAAATTAGTATGGGTGTTACAATTGGTATCAGAGCAGGTCGGTTCAGACCGTGCCATGGGTCGTTTAAGATTCAATAAAAGTAGTGGAATCATTGGGTTCCGGATGTTGTTCTAAATGTCACATCTAGTTGAGCCTGATCAACTCAGTCTAGTATATGACAGTTAGGACAAATATCCGAGAGCTGAATGTGACCAAGGGGGAAAGAAGTGCACGAAGGGTGAAGGTTCAGACGTCAGATTTCTAAGAAGAAATTGGCAAAGTGTTTAATGTCAAAGGATGGTTCTCTAACAGTGAAGCAACTGAGCCTGTTAATCGCAAAATTTCAGGAATACATGAAGTGTTTAAGAGTAAGGTCAAGTACCTTAACGATGGACGCATCCTTGGGCGATGCCTTCTCTGAGGAGATGTGTAGAGTAAAGAATTATAGAATACACTGAAGAATGATTTGGAATCCTAACGGAAACCGTAATTTGGAAAGTTAAAGTGAATTGTACAATTAGAGTTTTAAATTCCGGCTGCAGATGCAAGGATTGTGATACAAAACCCAGCGACTTTGACTAAGGAATAAAAAGTTAATTATTGAAAGTTCTGGAATTCCAGTAAGGTTATAGTGTGTAAGGATGGAAGGACTTACGCACCTGGACAGGATGAGATTTTAATATCTGATAGGTAAGAGACTCATTTATGGATTAAGCGAATTAAAGAACAGATGGAATAGGTTACCTTCCTTTATTGTGGGTCATCAAAAGATACTTGGTATGAGGAACGCGAGTTTAGCAACAAGTGAAGGAAACCCCGGTAAGGGTATGAAGTAAAGGTTGAATTTTATGTTGTCGGATTATAGCAGACCGCTTTCGAGGATTAAACAGGAATTAGCTAAGAACTATTTTGAGGCTCTGGCAACAGGAAGAACGTCACTTATATATATAAGTTACAGTTAAAGTATGGTTGAAGTTAAGAAGTTCTATATTCTCTTCGATGGGCTCCTTGCATACGTATTCGGGTAAGCCGACAAAGATCACACTATGTTGGTATGTATTAAGATGGTAGAAAATACATACTTTGGATTGTTCGAAACCATGAAGAGGGCAACGGTCGAGAAGTCAGATGGACTATTATTCAGATAACAGGATTAGAATGAAATTGTGGATACAGTAATAAGTTATAGGAAGGATCCAATGGAAAATGTTAAGTATTGAAGCTTACAGATTTATTAATCGGATACTCGAAGAGGTGTAGTATGTGTTTGGATTTATAGGAGAGCTGGTAAAAGTCGAGTTTTATCCAGACGGATTATTTCTGGAAAACCCGAGGAGTAACCAAGAGTTATGTTAGAGTTATGTAGACCTAAGTGCATTGGAAAAAGGTCGTGGATGTGAAATCCTTACGGATGATTATAGGATGAGACTCGATTCATTAATCGATTAAGTATATGAAAGACGAGAATTTCCGGAATTCATAGAATGTTTCTGGAAGTTACCACAAGTAAATAATGTATGAATTTAAGTTGTTATAACAGGAGCATCGTTGGGCTCGTATTTATTGTTAAAGACTGTTCACAGGTTTCGGCGTGTTTCGTGAAAGTAAGAATTTCGTTTATGTTCGAAAAGGAAAGTAAAGTCAAGCGTCGAGCAATCAGTAAGTTTAACAGGTGGTTTAAACCATAAGAGAAATTATAATGTAAGACGGTTACGTATGGTAACTACAAAATTATAAAGTCAAAGGATTGGCCAAAGAGATTTTATATGGTAATAGTGGTGTATTACTTCTATCTCAAGGTGAATTGTGAAAATCAGAGTTGCGCAGCGGAAAAGTAATCAAAGGATGAACTAATGAATAATTTAAAGCTGAAGTTTAGAGAAAAAGGATGTTGTGAGATCCTTGCCAGATGAATTACAGGAAAGGTATTCAAAGATTAATTCTCAAGTTACAGAATATGTGTAAGTAGTGATGATTTGAACTTATCATCAGTTCTAACAGGAAATTTTAATAGATAAGTCGAGGAATGTTGCAGACCCCGAAATTCATGAGATAAGCAAATCGAAGCAGTTTGATAACTTTAAAGGACGTGTTTATAGCACAATAAGTACATAGTGAAGGAGGCCACATTTCATATGGTAACCTAGCCGTTTAGCTCAGTAATTTAAAGTTAACTTGAAATGGGAAGTTTAACCAAAGAGGAATTATGCCGTGGCGAACTTTTATTCTGCATCGTACCCATGATATACTAGCATGTCACATGTAACAGGCATGTAACAGGTTATGATTAGTATTATATATACTGATCAGGCAGAGTTTATGCTACTTAGATAGTAGTGTAACATATTTTATAGTCGTGAGACATGTATCGGTAACCGTGGTACGCAGTCGGAAATGTTATAGCAGGAAAGTCTCAATTGAGAAGTTCAGAAATTCTTGAACTTAATGTTAACAGTTAAAGGAAGGAAATGTTTTACATAGATCAGAAGAGTACTCATAGTTTATAGTAAAAGGCTACGTGAATTCAAGTCATGAATTAAAGGATGCAGAGTTTAAGAGTGCTATTTTGAATAGCGAACAAAATAGAGTTTTCTTTTAGAAAACGGAGAATGTTCTTGAACAAAATAAGTTATAACGTCTATGGGACGTAATCATAGTTACATACGGGATTGTAGTTACTCAAAGAGTGCAAACATGAGTTAAGAGCAAGAAGAGTGACCTTAGATGGCGTGGCTTTGTCTCAAGTATATTTTGATTAAGTATGATGTCCCGTAGTTGGACAAAGATAATGCGGTGTGCTGTGTACCCGATAGGAGTGTGCACGTACTCGATCATGTATAGAGGCTATGTGCTATGGACAATGATGATATGTGAGACGGCTTATGCCACACGTCACTTGTACTGGATTTTCATAAGTTTGAAAGTATTGGTAAAGAAGAAGGTTCTAAGACCTTTGGTTACGTGTTATTGTCGATTTATTAATTGGAGCACGAGTGGCTCATGAGATTTCTCGAGCTTAAAGGATTTCCCGCAGTGGTAAGGTGAGCAATGCCTAAGGTTGTGGTAATAGTTACACCAGAATGTCAGAAAGAAAGGAACTTGTACCATAAGTTCAGCCGCCACTTGGAATTTGAATCGTGGAGGTAGTTGTAATAGATTTCATTTTCGTCTGAGGATAACCAAGATCAGATATCTTCCAGTGTAAGAATAAATTTATGTGGAGAATGATACGAATGTGACAGTAAAAGGTCGTCTTGCGAGGCGAAAGTTATAAACAAGAATTCTTTTGAACTGAAGACAATGTAATAGATTCCTCGGAAATTTGAGATAAATGAGGAAAAACAGTTTGATTCGACGTCTTTAGGGTAATATGGGATGGTCAATGAAAGAAGAACTGATAGAATTCAGTAAAAGAAATCCAAGATTTAATAATTTTACTTTGGATTTACAAAAAATATGTCGAATAGAGGACATAGTCTGATAATATGGATATGTTGGTTCAGATAGCCATACGTCTTAGCAAGTGATAGTTATGTAACATGCACTAGAACTTTCGGCAGGAAAGAAATTATCATACGTTTTGGGTTATAGAATTGGAAATTTTCATAGTAGAGAAAGAGGTAAGAAGGATTTATCTTTCAGGATCGCAGAAGGATTTTCTAAATTTCGAGGACGAAATTTCTTTAAGGGGGGTAGAGTGTAATATCCCGCTCATAAGTATCAGTTATAAGCGTTAGAAACTTCGTTTGCAAGCAATGGCAAAGTGGTAATTAGAGGAGTGGCAAAGTTGTAATTAGAGGGAAAGTCACTATTTGGATAAATATGAAAAATGGCAAGGTTTTCTACTCATTCTTTCACTCTAAAAATCTGAAATTTCTCTTCCTTTCTTCTCTCTTTTTCGTCCCCCATCCTCACCATTATCATCTCATCAAACATCATCCTTAAAGAATCAAACTCCTTCCTAAACTCTTGTTATGCAAGCAAGCTTATTTTGGGAGATTTTGGAGCAAGAAGAAGTTAAAGAAAAGCAAGAGAAGAGCAAGAGATGAGCTAGGGCTTTGAGGAAGTTGGGAATCAAGTTAACCAGCACCAAATCATGTATAAGGTGAGCTCCTAGTGGGTTTTAGAACCCTCCTTGTTAGAGTTTTAAGGTTTATAGTTATATGATTAAAGTTGTGATTCATAGAACCCTAGTTTTCCCTTTTGGAATTTCCTTGTTTAAACCTGTTATAGGTTGTTAATATGTCTTAGAATTAAGCCATAAGCTGTATGATGTTTGGGTGTGTTTGATTGTGCCAAAAATGGTGGAAATTATGCTTTGAAACTGCCCTATGCTGTCCAACTGCAGGTAAAATCGTGTCACGATTCTGCAACCGTGTCACGATTTTACAGGCAGGAACAAACACGAATTCTGGGCATGGAATCGTGACACGATTCCAAAATCGTGTCACGATTTTGAATGGGACAGAACATGAAAATTCTTTCACTTTTCTTGCACCATTTCAGCCATCCAATGCTATCCCAAACTCATTAAGCGATGTGTAATGGCTATGTATCCCTTTTAAATGTTAAAGGACCTATCCCTTAGAGCATGAATAGATCTTTAGGGAAGGCTTATAACTTGATAATAGAGAGCCTAATGAGGTGAACAAAGTTATAGAAGTGTTCCTTTGGAATACATAGGCATGGGAATGATTAAACAAGTATAGTTACAGATATGTTCATAGTGTTGGTTCTCCAACAATTATAGGCGGCTTATGAGAACGATAAGCCAAGATTATAGGTTACAGGTTATAGATTACAGGATGGTTATAGAATTAAAGTGACTGATTATATGTTCATACGTTATAGTTAAAGAATTAAAGATCAAAGATAATGGCGTGCTTGCACGTTTTACAGTTACAGTCATAGGGCGTGTTCATCAGACTCCGGGATTCGCCGGATGGGACTTCTCCGAGAGGGTTGTCCACACGTTTCATAGGGAGTCCGGTGTTAGCCTGATATGATAGGAGTTTCACCGGTTTATAGGGAGACGTATCTCGGGGTTGCTCCACCCGGGGTGCCCTCCGTAAAATGAACTCAGATAATTGTTTGTTCAACGCTAACAGCTAACATAAAACTGCTATCGAACTGTTTATATGTTTTATGTTTTACAGTTATAGTCAAAGTTACAGTTACAGTTATAGTCACAGGAAACTCATAGTTATAGTTATAGTTATAGACAGTTATCAGAAAGTGGTCCTAGGTTTCCCCTCGATCACTAAGTTAAAGTTATAGGCAGATTACAGTTATAGTTATAGACAGTTACAATAAGAGGTTATAGGCAGTTTAAGTTATAGTTACAGGAGGATTTATAGTCAAAGGCAGTTAAAGACTTGGCGATCCTAGGAAATCCCCGAGATTGCCAAGGTAGGCATGGCAACCCTAGGTTCCCCGTGGTCGCCAACAGTAGGTTGGGCTAGAGCTCACTGAGACATTATGTCTCATCCCTTTCCTTCTGGTGCAGGTTTATAGGTAAGTCAGAGGTTCGTGATGAAGTTCTTCATAGAGATGCTGGATGGAGTGCAGTTGCTCGTTGTGTATCAGCTCAGGAGCGTAATGGATATTGTAAAAGTGTTGTTATAGTATTGGATTATTTGTACAACGAGTAACATGTATTCATTCATTTATGATGTATGATTATTATTATTGAAATTTTTAAATGTATCCAGTATCAGTTTAACGCACATGCTAATATACTAGTTAAAATTAGTATGGGTGTTACAGTTGGTGTATTGGTTCTGGGGCGTCTATTTCTATCTTGAATGAACCTTGGTTAACAAATGGGGACCGTATTGATGGGGGCATCACGGGTGCTCACCTAGTTCAGAACGCTACTGTTAACAATTTGATGAACCCCTATGTTAAGAGTTGGAACGAGTCTGTCGTGCATCAGGTGTTCAACACCGATATAGCAGTTAAAATTCTTCACACACCACTAATTTTTCAGGTACACGAAGACATGCTCATTTGGAAAGCGGAGAGACATGGTCATTACTCTGTGCGTAGTGCTTACAGATTATGTGTTGAGGAGCTCATTGATTCTTCGCATCTGAGACGACCCGGCTCTTGAGGTAGTATTTGGAAGCTCAAGGTGCCACCTAAAGTGAAGAATTTAATTTGGCGAATGTGCCGAGGCTGCCTACGGACTCGTGTTCGCTTGCTTGATAAAGGTGTTCATTGTCCTACTGACTGTGTGAGTTGTTCTTCTACTCATGAAGATCTTGCTCACGCTTTTTTCGATTGTCCTTTTGCTATCCAGGTGTGGCAAACTACAGGCCTCTGGGGCGCTATTCAGCATGCCATGTCCAATAGTGATTCAGTTTTTGCTATTATTTTTCTACTGTTGGAAACTTTAACTGCTGAGTTTGCGCAAAGGTTGGCGTCAACATTTTGGAGTCTCTGGAAGCATAGAAACCTCAGAGTCTGGGATGATATCACCGAAATGAGTTCTACGGTTGTGGAGCGTGCTAGGAATTTGGTTTTTGACTGGTAAATTGCAAATAATCCGACGACAGATGACTCCACACCTAACCCGCATGCACAATCTCTTATTGCTGTTGGATCAAGTCATGTACCCTTGAATACAGGTAACATTTCGACTTTGAATCATATCATTGGTTGACAGCGTCCATCTCCAGGTAGGCTTAAGTGTAACATTGATGCTGCTTTCTCTTCCCAATTCAACCGCACCGGGATTGGTATATGTGTTCGTGATTCTGAAGGTACCTTTGTGCTGGCAAAGGCATTTAGTTTCCCTTGTATATATCCGGTTGAGGTCGGTGAAGCGTTGGGCTTATACTCAGCAATGCAGTGGTTGAGCGATATACAGCTTGACAACATTGACTTCGAAACAGATTCGAAGCTTACCTCTGATGCTTTCCACGCTGCTAGAAACGACATGTCTGAATTTGGCTGCATTATTACCTCCTGTCGTTCTCTTGCCAGATCTTTTCTCTCTAACTCTAGGGCAGAGTTTGCCAAGCGTCAAGCAAATGAGGTTGTTCATGCTCTTACAGGAGAAGCCACGTTATTAGCTAGTCCAACTGTTTACTTTTCTATACCCGATTGTATTGAACATCTTATTATTAATGAAATGCTATAAGCATATTTCTCTCTAAAAAAAATGATGTTTCACATAAATGTGTGCACGTGTGACCCTGTGACAAGGCTAGTAATGTCCTACCAAACAAAAAGTCTAAAATAGACATTTCCGCAAAGATGAACTAGTATAAAAAAAAGGAGCAACTTTGCCACGTAAACCTCCTCACGGGTCCATTTAACGAATTGCATTAGCTATAGGTCTCTCCCTTGCGCGAAAACAAAAACCATTTCCATCATTTCATCCCTCAGCGGTAGAGCTGTCACTATGAGTCACTGAGACACTCACACAAACACATAGCTCGCAAAATCACCAAAATCTCTTCCTCCAATGGATCCTTCATCATCTTCCCCACAATCTCTCCACCTCGCCATGGCCGCCTTACTCGGCGCTTCATTCATGGCAATCTCCGCTTTCTACATCCACCGCCGTACCGTCGACCAAGTCCTCCACCGCATCATCGAAATCCGCCGCACACCGCCTACCGATGAACCTGATTCCAACTCCGACGAGAATTACGACGACGATGATGACGACGGTATGACGGCGTTCGACGGCGGCGGAGAAACGGAAACGGACACTGAAGAGAGAAACTATCAACGGACACTGTCGAGGTCTGTTGATGAGAATATGAACTTGCTGAGAAGTGTTAGGGTTTCGTCTTCCATGCCGGATGTTGTTTCTGCAACGGAATGGTTTCGTGATGGTCGTAAGAATCGTTCTTCTTCGCATGAGAATCTTCATTCTGTTCCGTTAGGGCTTCCTTCTCTTCCAACAAGGTCGAAGCATGGTGGGAATTTGAAAAACTTAAAACATTTTTTCGGTTTTTTTTTTGTGGCTTATTGTGATTTGTGTTTTGGTTGCAGAGAGTTCTCAGATTTCGAGTTCTTATAAGAGGATAGCTTCTGTTGGTATAATTAAGACTCCGAGATCACCGGGACGGAATGCGTTTGAAAATGTTGATGATTCTGATGATGATGGAACACAGCTTAGTGATGATAATCGCATTCCTTTTTACCCTGTGACTGGAGATTCTACAAATTCTTATGTGAGGATTATGATTTATTGTTGTTTGTTTGGATATTTATGCATTTTAATTCTTTGTCAACTAAACTATGGCTTGTTGTTCATTAAATGTCACATTTGGGTTGTGCGAATTTCTTAAGGAAATGATTAGTTGGATTGATTTCAATGTTAAAATTAGTATTGTCATATACTAAAACACCCTTATTAATTGTAGTTAGTGGAATTGTTAAGTGAAGTGAAATTCAATAAATAAGGGTATGAGTGAAAAAATAATTATAAATGTTGCATTGGTATTCTACAGTGACAATTATTTTGAGATAGAAAAAATGCAAATGCAAATGTGACACTTTTTATGGGATGGAAGTACATGCTTTTGTGTGTTTTCAATATATTTAGCTAGGCCTCATTGGTTTGCTCAAATGTTACTACCTTTGTTATTTTTTAGGGTTTAATATGTTTTTAGCCCCTATAATTATCTTAATTTTGTTTTTAGTACTTGTATTCACTTTTTAGTCCTACAAATCACAAAAGCATGTGACTTTTAATTTTTGTAGGACTAAAAAGAGGACGGCTAAACAATAACAAAATTTTAGGTGAAACAATTAGGCGAAACAATAACAAAATTTTAGAAATTGAAACAAAGTCAAAATATGGTGATATTTTCTAGATTAATAGTGAGAATAGGAAATACAATTAGAAAACATTTTTTCAAACTAAGGGGGCAGGCTCTATTAACTTGAGTTCAAGAGTCATTGTATTTTATATTTCAATATGATTCTTGGATGGTTCTCAATTTGAAGGTTATATTTCTTGGGAGGATTTTTTATTTTTTGATTTGGTAATTGAGAGATAGTATTGGTGCAGTGGCGTGTCATAATTCATGGTACAATGATTTCTATACTAATCTTAAGTGGTTCATGATGATGTTGCATTGCAGGGACTTAATCCAACGGTTCCACTTGGAGTTGATGATGTAAATTGTGTGAAAAATCAGATGTTTGGAGAAGTTTCAAAAGAAGCAGGAGCTGATACAAATATGAATGGTGGAATGACAGATTCAACTTCAGGAAATGTAGCTGGGAATGACCTTGTATTTGTCAATAATGTCTTGTCTGCAAGAAGCACAGTGCTTGGTACTTTCAAGACCTATCATTATCTGTTCTATTCTTTATATTACTACTAAATTCTTTCGTGTTAAATAATTTCAGATTTTTTCCTGCGTTTATGCTGTTTCCTATCATATTTTAACTTTGTTTACACCCAGTTTTTATGCTAACTTTTTTTAACGATAGTAAACACTGTGAATATGTTTTTTCTATCGCTGTTTTGCCTTTATAATATATGGAATAATTGAAAGAACCAGTATTAAATGCATCATTGTCTTGTTCAGAGCCAATGAATATTGAAGAGGAGGAAGTTTGCAAGATGATTCGAGAATGCTTAGATTTGCGCAAGAAATATGTTTACAAGGAAAATGTCCTTCCATGGAAGGCTGAACCTGTCGAAACTAACTCGGATCCATTTCACTTTGAACCAGTTGAAGCAACAGGAGTAAGTTTGTTACTTGTCCATTGGTGATCTGCCACTCATATTTTCTGATACACGTGGGATCTGCTTGACTTATTGACATAATTTTTGTTTTGAAGTGTTTTTCTGATAATGTTATGACTTACCGGCTTTTTGACATTGTGAACAGCACCACTTTAAGATGGAAGATGGAGTCGTACGTGTTTTTGCAAGTAAAACTGGTAAGCACAGTGTTAACAATATGGCAAAGTGATGATTATTTCTCTGCTATCCAAATTTGAGGATGTGGTTTTGTGGATGATCAACTGAGGTTTATATGAAACTGTGTGCAGATACTGAAGAGCTATTCCCCGTTGCAAGCGCAACGAATTTTTTTACTGATATGGATTACATTCTTAAAGTTATGTCTATTGGGAATGTTCGCTCTGCATGCTACCACAGGCTACGATTTCTTGAGGAAGTATGTCTTCACAGCCTTATTTATACATGGTTTCTTTATGCTTTACTGTGGTGTTTGTTTATAACATGCATCTGATCATTATACAGAAATTCCGCCTTCATCTGTTACTGAATGCAGATCGGGAGTTTGTTGCCCAGAAAAGTGCACCACACCGAGACTTCTACAATATCCGAAAAGTTGATACTCATATTCATCATTCTGCATGCATGAATCAGAAGCATCTGCTCCGTTTCATCAAGTCAAAATTAAGAAAAGAACCTGATGAGGTGAAAATCTGCTTTAGGGTTATAACTATATTTTGAACTATAATGTTGTAGGCTGTTTACCCATTCCATTTTGATCTTGTATTTTTAGATTTGTTGCTTTTGTTTATTTTTCGATTAGGTATTAACTTATGCATACAGGTTGTTATATTTAGGGATGGAAAGTATATGACGCTTAAGGAGGTGTTTGAGAGTTTGGATTTGACCGGGTATGCATTGTCCTCTGATAATTTAATCTTGATTTTGAAAAATGTGGTCAGAATATATTTATGGGCTTGCATGTTTCTAATTAGTGAAGATTATGATGCAGATATGATCTGAATGTGGATTTGTTGGACGTCCATGCAGATAAGAGCACATTTCATAGATTTGACAAATTCAACCTTAAGTATAATCCTTGTGGACAGAGTAGACTCAGAGAGATATTTTTAAAGCAGGATAATCTTATCCAGGGTTAGTTTGGAAATGAGAATGATTCCTATTATTTAAGTGTAATGTTTAGGAACTCCAAATGATTATTAAAAGTGTTAGTTGATGTTTTTCGATTCCTTAATAGCTTAAAACTACCCGTATTGCAGGAAGGTTTCTGGCTGAAGTAACAAAGCAAGTTTTGTTAGATCTTGAAGCAAGTAAATATCAGGTAAATTTTCGAGTGATCTAAGTTGCTTATTTCCCCTGTGATATTTGATATCTCAATGCACTTCTGATATAAAATAAAATTTTCAGATGGCCGAGTACAGGATCTCTGTTTATGGAAGAAAACAGAGCGAATGGGATCAGCTTGCAAGTTGGTTTGTGAACAATGCTCTTTATAGTAAGAATGCCGTATGGCTAATCCAGGTAGTATTTTGGTTCGGCTGCTATTATTGCAGCATTATTCTATCTCTTTCTCTCATGCCTGATTTCGTGATAAGCCATTGGGTCTCGGAAGTAACCCATCGTGGCCTCGATAATATGGAGTCTGTCCATGTTTGGTTGTCTCAAAATGTCTGATCTGTCTATCTTAAGTGGTTTGATATTTTCACTGAGATTTGTTTAGACGGGAGTTTATGTTAAATGTCGTTTCAGTTATAACACACCATCATTTTCCTATTAAAGTTTTAAAGGATTCAACTACTTGATTGGGTCTTCTGTAGAAATTTTTTAGCTTTAGGACCAGCATAATTTTTGGCCTGAAATTGCAATAAATAGTTTTACAATGCAAAAATAATCACGTCAAATGCCCTCGGAAAATTGATCCAAATCACTTATCACTTAATATAAGGTCTCTAAAGTGCGTAGGGATGGCAATTGGACCCAGGCTCGATAGGCACCCGCAATGGGTAGGGTAAAACCCCGCTTTCATGGGTTCGGGCTTGGGTCCGGGTAATTACCCGCAAATTTAAATGGGTATGGGCGCGGGTAAGGGCACTATACTGCCCATCCCCGCAACCCGCATATACATATTCATGTAATATGATAAATAGTTAATTTATTTTTGGTGTACAATCAATTAATTTATTTAGCTATTTAAACCTAAACCTAAACCTAAAAACTCCTTAATACATTAACCGCTCCCTCCTGCTGGTGTACAATTTTTTAGGGATTTTTGGATGTTTTTTATTTGGCTAAATACTACAATTCGTACTACATTATGAGTTAATTTGAAATTTTTTGGATCATAGTTTTATTTCAATTATGATGTTTTTTATTGTCTTTTCATAGTTAAAGTGCGGGTATGGCACTTGGGTGCCCATAGGGTATGGGGAAGGGCACTAAAGTTGTTGCCCATTCGGGTACGGGCTCGGGTACGGGCATTTTTACAAACGCGGGTATGGGGGACTATAGTACTCTGCCCATAGAGTACCCATTGCCATCCCTAAAAGTGTGCTATATGGTCCATCTTATCAAAAGGATATCTTTTCCTCTGAATTATAGGATTAACTCATGACTCATTACTCATTAGTGCTATTACCTTCTCAAGAAATATACTGCAAGCCTATCACACTTACCGGACTAAATGATTTTTAATTGAATTGGCCACACCATATCATTGTTGTAAATAACAATATTTTTGTTATCCACCTTTTTCCTTTTTTATCTATTACTTTTTTTTTTACAATCTATCTATCCTTTTTGGATGGATATTCTACCTGAAGTGATTTTTATGTTACTTTTATTTTGCGAGTAGTGATTGTTGGCACTAGAAAAATGTGACTTCCTGGTTTGAACAATGGTATGTGATGCTGATTGGAATAATCATTTAGGCTAAGGACTATCACAACATCCCTGTTCCCACAAAAAGTAGACCCCAAAAGAGGAATGCTAAATAACAGAAGGAAGTGACTTAAAAACATTTCACTTTGACACCACATGAGGGTAAAGTTGCATGTGAATAGTGGGTGTTGGAACTAAAGAGGAACTTGATAGAAACAAATGAAAAGATTGAACAATGTGATTAGTGAATGTGTGAGAATAGAAGAAAGATCTCTCCTACAAGGGTTTTCCCTTTAGGATAACTCCTTTATCATACAACTATTAAATGTTTAGAATGACCCCCCTCCCTCCCAACCTTACGTCCCCTATTGATTTATCTAAATAACCTCTTCTTACTAGTTGGGTTAATTAACCCCAACTAGTTTTCTTTTATGTTCTATCCTTCCAATGAATGAGACAGACTCTTACCTAGATAATGGAACATACAATGTAACAACTTATTCTACAATTAAACAAAGTCAGGATTCTGGAGATCACGAGAATAATCCAGTCATAGAAATTTTAATAATGCTCCGTGGATTTGATATAATGTTCTGTTTTGAATTTTTGTGGTGCTGCATTCTCTAGTCTTTTAGAATTATCATTTTGCTCACTGACTCTTTGTTTTCTTCTTTCTTCGCACAGTTACCGCGTCTATATAATATCTACAGGAGTATGGGAATTGTTACCTCCTTTCAAAATATTCTGGATAACGTGTTTATTCCTCTTTTTGAAGCCACAGTAGATCCAAATTCTCATCCTCAATTACATTTGTTTTTGATGCAGGTTCGTCAATCTGTATATTTATGCTCTTGTGCACATCTCTACTTGTATGCTTGTATGTTCTGGTACATAGTTTTCTATATGTAGCATGGTAGTAACAGTCTGCGGGGCAAGAAAATGTTACAATTTGGTCACTCAAAATTAAAAGTTCCAATTTTGCACTGAGAAATATCAAATATCTATCCAATTATTCTTTTATATGATTTTCTGGAATAAATTATTCTTATAGTAGTATACTCTTCTTCATACCTTAGGCCCGATAACCTCATGTGGACTTGGGTGACCCAATCCTTCTTCTTGGTTCCTATATATTTGGAGTACACAATATGTACGATGGACTACACTTAGGGTAGTCATACTTCTATACAATATGTATGATGGACTACACCTAGGGTAGTCATACCTCTATGTAACCAACTATAACTAACAAGAGTTAGTTACAGTTGCATGTTACTTATCATAGGCTAGCTGTAGCTTAGCATAAGTTCTGTAACTAACTTTCAGAGTTATGGAAGTCTATAAATAGAGATCATTGATCATTATAATGATAAAATAATCATAATCAATAGAACCAGGTCAAAGATCTTTGTGAATTTTCTAGAACCTATGAACCCTAACTCAATTTCTAACATGGTATCAGAAGAAATCCCAATGGATTCTTCTATTCCGATTCCTTCTCCACCGCACAGCACCTCCACGGTGGTGCATTCAACCGTTGCATCGTCTTCGCATCATCACAACCATTTCTATGCAATTTAAGAAAATTTGGATACTCAAAACTACCTCGTGTGGTGCCAGCAGGTGGAACTAGTCATTAAATCTCACAAGCTTCATCATTTTCTGGTGAATCCTTCTATTCCACACCTCGTTTTCTCGATCGATGATAGCGTTGCAGATCAATTTAATATAGCATTTGAAGCTTGTGAAGTGCATGATCAGATTCTGCTCTCATGGTTACAGTCAACAAATTCCAAAGAAATGCTCACAATTGTGATCAGAAGCAAGCACTCGTGGCAACTTTGGGATCAAATTCATGCATTCTTTCAAACATATACCGATGCGAAATCGCAACAGTTGCGATCTGAGCTTTGAGCTACGCAACTCGATCTAGGTTCTGTTTCTGAATTCTTGCTCACATTCAATCCCTAATTGATTCATTGCAAGCAACTGCTGAAACTCTTTCAGCTAAAGAATACATGGATGTGATTCTTAGAGGGTTTTCCTCAAGATGACTAGTCTACAATCTCACTTATCAGTTGGAGATTTGGTTTAATTTCCATCATTGAAGTTGAAACTCGTACTTCTTGGACATGAAGTACGAAATGAGAGGTTTCGTAAGAAATCAACTCCTTCAATTATTGTTGCTTCGTCAGTGGCGTCCAGTAGTACGAATTCAGTTCCACTCACAAATTTGTCTCCGGACAATTCTTCTCAACCCTCAGATGACGTCACTGATCTCAGTTACTCCCAAGGCTCTGGAAACCATGGTCATGGTGGCCGTAATGGTGGAGGAGGTGGTCGTAGTACCTTGGAGTGTCAAGTGTGCCATACGTTTGGCCATGATGCATCAACCTGCTACCATAGGTTCAAGAAAGACTATGTTCCAAGTTCCAACACAACCCCTGATGCTTTACCACAATCAAGTCAACTGACTCTACTTTGGGCTCAACAATCCTCTATGCCTTTATTGAGACCCTCAGCACCCTATGTTGCATTTCTCACCTAGGTTGAACTTGAGGGATGCTATTAACAGTACACAGTATGTATGATGGACTACACCTAGGGTAGTCACGCCTCTATGTAACCAACTGTATGCTACTTATCATAGGCTAGCTGTAGCTTAGCATAAATTCTGTAACTAACTTTCAGAGTTAGTTACCGTTGGGGAAGTCTTTAAATAGAGATCATTGATCATTTCTGTTGTCAATGCGGAAAAGCGGTGCGGCGCGGCCACCCCAAAAATTGACGCGGCGCGGGATGTGGGCGTGTAGCGGGCGCTATTCCCGTGACGACGCGGACACTAATATTTTAAACTAAAATACTATAATGTTGAAAAAAAAATACTAATAAAATTCATAATGTATTCATAATTTGAAATAAAACAAGTCTTAAACAAAACATAACAACATCCTTGCAAGAATTACTAATAAAATTCAACGTAGCCAACAGAATTATAAAAACAAAACAGAATTATAAAAACAAAAACAGAATTAAAAAAACAAAACAGAATTATAAAAACAAAAACAGAATTAAAACAGAATTATAAAAACAAAACAGAATTATAAAAACAAAAACAGAATTAAAAAACAAAATAAAAAAAAGAATTATAAAAAGAAAACAGAATTAAAAAACAAAATAAAAAAAACAGAATTATAAAAAGAAAACAGAATTAAAAAACAAACTAAAAAAAAAACAGAATTAAAAAATAAAATAAAAAAACAGAATTAGAAAGAAAAAAAAAACATAATTAAAAAAAAAAAAACAGAATTAAAAACACAGGGAAGATGAAATGAAACAGTGAAACAGAGAAGATGAAATTAAAAACAGAGAAGAAAATGTGAAACAGAGAAGATGAATACCTGTGAGTGAAATAGAGTGGTGAAGAGATGAAAATCAATGTTGTTGTGCTATGAAGAGAAGAGAGGGCTGCTTTGAGAGTGTTTTCACGTTGAACAGTTGAAGAGAAGAGTTTGTTTGTTGTTGTGCGGCTGTCTGTGTTCATTTGATGCTGAAAAGTCACCTAGGGTTTTTGTAATTACAAAATTGGCCCCCTGACCCGAATTGACCCGGTTCTGACCCGAAATGGTCTGTAGCGCCCGCTTTGGACCCGTAGCGCCGCAACGCGCCACCCAGAAACGCGGCCGCTTTCGCCGCGAAGCCCAAACGCTCGTCGCAACTCGGTAGGCTTAATTTGGCCGCTCCGCGCCGCGATAGCGCCGGTAGCGGCCGCGTTTGACAACAGAGGATCATTGTAATGATTCAATAATCATAATCAATAGAAACAGCTCAAAGAGCTTTGTGAATTCTCTAGAATCTATGAACCCTAGCTTCAATTTCTAACATTATGACATTCTCACTTAAATTTGCTTCTTATAATCTTATCTCAATAGTGTTATTACTATAGCATGCAAAAAGGTCTTGCCCCCTACAGTTGTCTGTGGCCTATACTGAATGCTTTAGAAGAAAATACTTGTTTGATTAGCCTTTTTTTTTTTTAAAAAAAAATTTCCAATGGTTTACTTTAAGCCTTAGAAGTTAGATTCTTAAACTTGTTTGTTTTCTTGACTTTTTTTTGTTATTTACTTCAGTGTTCTTCTACATACAGGTGGTTGGATTTGATCTTGTAGACGATGAAAGCAAACCAGAAAGGCGTCCAACTAAGCATATGCCTACTCCTGCTCAATGGACAAATGAATTCAATCCAGCATACTCTTATTACCTCTATTATTGCTATGCAAACCTGTACACACTCAACAAGGTTTATGTTATTCACCATTCGTCTCTTTACTGAACTCTAGCTAGGTCTTTAACAATTGACCATTGCCTTCACTTCCCTTTTTTCACTTTCAAATTCAAGGGAAAATTAATTCCTCGGTTTGTGTGTGTTGGGGTGGGGGGGAGGCTGAGTTCCTCAAGCACAGTAGTGAAAATGAGGAAAAGGTGGGGGAAAGACTGGACTCTAGAAAGGAATTTTTGGTTATTAACTCACAAAATTAATATCTTACTGTCGGTTGGTTTCAGCTGCGTGAGTCTAAAGGAATGACAACAATTAAGTTGCGGCCTCATTGTGGAGAGGTTATTTTCTGCACCCTACTGTATGGTTTAATTTTGTATGTTTATTAAGGTGGTAATATTGATTTACTCATGCAGGCAGGCGATAGTGATCATTTGGCTGCTGCCTTCCTCCTATGCCATAACATTTCCCATGGCATTAATCTACGGAAGACTCCTGTTTTGCAATATTTATATTACCTTGCACAGGTTAGCCCTCAGGCAGAAATATTCATTTAAAATATTTGTTGTTTTAAACTTTAAATCTTTGCAACGGGAAATTAATGTAGAAATCATTTTATTTCCCAATATTTTAGATTAGATCATTCTCTGTATTGATGCGTGATAATATACCAGTATCTTCTCTTTAGGTTGGATTAGCTATGTCGCCGCTTAGCAACAATTCCCTTTTCCTGGACTATCACCGCAATCCTTTGCCAATGTTTTTCCAGCGAGGGCTGAATGTCTCTCTCTCTACCGATGATCCTTTGCAAATTCATTTGACAAAAGAGCCATTGTTAGAAGAATATAGTGTTGCAGCAAAGGTTGTTTTCTGCCAAATTCTTGGCCTGTTTGTTTAAAGGGTGATCAAATATTCTGTTGCCTTTCCTACAGATTATATATCATACTAAAATGTGCGTTGCAGGTATGGAAACTCTCTGCTTGTGACCTGTGTGAGATAGCTAGAAATTCTGTTTACCAATCTGGATTTTCACATCAAGACAAGGTAATTGGGGAGAATGTGGGAATTTTATGCTTTCACATAAATGTATTTATACTAAACGCAAACTATTGACTGTCAATTATTATGGCATGTTTTGACTTTTTATGTAATGATTTCTTTTTTTGAGGTTAAATAATTTGATATTTGAGGGTTCTATCGTTTTAGGTCCTTTTTGAGTTTATATCAGGATCATTCTCATATTTTTATAGACTACCCTCAAACTCTTGTTTGCTAAATTCATTTCATATTCATTCACTAGTGTCTTCATTTTTTGTTTACATTATTATATCATAATTTTTTTCCTTTTACAGTTACATTGGCTAGGGGATAAATATTTCTTAAGAGGTTCTGAAGGAAATGACATTCACAAGACAAATGTTCCCAGTTTGAGGATCTCTTTCCGATATGAGGTTGGAAGTTTGATACAAACATTTTATTTTAACTGTGCTTTTTTATTTAGTTTTGAATAATGCTAATTAGTACGAGAACATTTTTTCGTTCTAAATACATGAATTGAAAGGCCTTATTATTATACGCGGTGGACCCAATCAATTAGTACTTCTCTTTTCAATTTTGCATTATTTTGTCTTCATCTCCGATATCAACTTTCAATCGGAATTGAGACCAGCCATTAACGGTGTTTTGGCTGGTAAACACAACTTTATTCTATCGAATGTTAAAAGCCTTCAATGACTTCCTCAACAAAAAATAAAAAGCCTTCAAGGACAGCAATGATGGCTTTCTTCTCTTGGACGGTGAAAACCCAAATATCTTGATAAGCATTCTTCCTTGTGGCTTTGCAATAAGTAAAGCCCAACTGTTGTAAATTGATGGCGATGGTTTGTAGAATTGGAGGGGCACAAATCTTTGGCGGTGAGTTGAGAACAACGAGTGCTAGAGAAGGGAATCGAAGGATAGTTTTATCATTGAGGGATTGAAATGTTGTGTTAATTTTTTTATCTTTCATTTGAATTAATTTTAAAATATAAACACAAAAACCGAGGTTTCGTGCATTTCGTGAGCAATGTCTTCGTACCAAACAACATCTCTCTTTAGTTATTCTTGCATGATTGCCATTCTTGTATTATATCCTGATTAAGGTTCTTGGTGCTCGTGCAGACATGGAAGGATGAAATGCAATATATTTATGCTGGTCAAGCCACCTTTCCTGAAGATGTAGATCCTTGAAACATGCCAACTGAAAGTCTTCGTTCGCCTTTTGATATTTTAGATGCTTACGTCAGTGCTTTGGTGAACTATCTTTTGAGGAGCAACAATTTTGGCAGTGACAAGCTATTATTCGTTTAAACTAAGTCACACTTATGCTTTTAACATAATTAACAAACCAATGAATGCCATGCTCTCTTGCAAGTCCTGTTTCATATTGGCCCTCAATACTACTACTATCACTACTGCTACTAATGATGATAATGTTGGTAAGCACTAGAATCAGCACTCATACTATTACTTGGCAGGCAGCAGGAACACTTCTGTAAGTTATTTATGAAGTCAATAGTATTATAGTTGTTAGTAATTAATAATAATAATAATGTAGCAATTTTGTTCTTCATCAGTATGAATAGGCAGTATTAGGGTTCCATATCCTTTGTAACAAAAACATGAGTGTTTTAAATGAAAGATCCTCTTGTGCATTTGTTTATTTTAGATTGTTGCAGAAAGATTTTAAAAATTTAACGTGTTATTGACATTTTTGGTGTAAATTGGGTAGTTTGTGCGCATAGAGACTAACTCCTCGAGTTGGGTAGGACCACAATTGTCCACAAAACTCCCCCTCAAGAGTTTTTTCACATTTTGAATCCTTTGGTGTTAATGACGTTTTAAAAATAAGATTAGAATTTTGGTTGGTTGGTTGGTAAAGTAAAATTACCTGAGACATGTTAATTTAGGTATAGAATGTTGTTTTAATTCTTGGAGTCAATTGGAGATAAAGTGATCGTATATACAACTCATTGTAAAAACATATTTTTCTCGCATCTTGCTAGATAAATTTGGACAAAACTGTTTTTTTTTTTTTTTTTGTAACCGGATGAGTAAAATAACCTGAGCATGAGTGGTTTTAAATAATCATGAGAGGTGTAAAATGAAGCTCCCTTTACCTCGAATTGGACCAATTTCAACATTGAGACCGGGTCCCATCAATAAAACAAATTCGCATAATTTTTGGAATATAAAAAGAAAAGACACTTAACTTTCACTCCAAGAAAAACATTTGAAAACGTAGTTTTTTTTAGAGATTTGATTGTTTAATGGACTTTTGTTACCGTTATTTAAAATATCTTTTTAATATTAATGAGTGTATCAAGACCAAAAAGCATCTGCAAAATTTAAGATTAGACTTCTTAACATTCATAATAGTATTTTTGGAAAATTACAAAATTTTGATTCAATGTTTTTTTTCAGAAGTTTTAAGGTACATTCATTCAATGGAATCGATTTTGTTTAATATTTCATTTTCAATTGATATTAAATTTATTTTATTTAATCTTTGTTTAAATAGTACTTCCTCTATTTTTTTAGTGTCGTTTTGGAATAGTAACACTAGATTAAGAAAGTAGATTTATACTCTCATTTTAATCCATCAATAAAATCATATTTTTTGCACACATTTTCTCTTTTCAATAAATTGATTGTGTTATCTTTATCTCATAACTAACAAATTTTAGTTACCGTCCATTTCTCCAATATTATAAAAGCATAGATACTTATGAAAATCAAGTAAGTCATGAGACAACGGTTGAACGCATAACAGAACTTAAGATGAAGAGAAGCGTCCGCATGCTTCGTTTGACACCTGACATGCTTTCATACATGAAAGATTCAGAAGCTTATCAAAAATTATATTTAGTTGAATAATAAATTATCTTTTTTTATATATTTATCAATGCATGTATTATAGAACTTTGATTAGCACGAACTCTATCACATGTAATTGGAGCATGTCCTGATACTCGACGCTTTGTCACTGGTTGGTGCATGTTTCTTGGCTCTTCATTGATATCTTGGAAAAGTAAGAAACAAGCGAGAGTCTCTAAATCTTCTACTGAATCTGAGTATCGTGCCATGTCTGCTGCTTGTTCAGAAATAATTTGGCTTCGTGGTCTTTTGGCTGAACTTGGATTTCCTCAAACAGACCTCACTTTATGCTGACAATACAAGTGCCATCCAAATTGTTGCAAACCCCGTTTTTCATGAACGCACCAAGCATATCGAAGTTGATTGTCATTCAATCCGTGACGCCTACGATGACCGACTAATATCTCTTCCTCATGTCTGTACTCAGTTGCAAATTACTGATATTCTTACCAAGGTTGTTCCACGTCCACGTCATCAGTTTCTTGTTGGCAAATTGATGCTCGTTGACCAGCTCCATCAATTTGAAGGGGGATGTGAATAAGAAGTTGAATTGTTCTCCTTATTATATTCATTAGTTTGTTCCTATAAATAAAGACACAAATCAGAAATTGATTTGTTTTCATTAATTGTTATTATTTACTGTAATTACCTGTATAACCTTGTAACCTCTATATATACACAAGGAATAACAATGAGAATGACATCAAGCCATAATTCGTGACATGCACAACTTCAGCTTCAATATTATAAAAGCATAGATACTTATGAAAATCAAGTAAGTCATGAGGCAACGGTTGAACGCATAACATAACTTAAGATGAAGAGAAGCGTCCGCATGCTTCGTTTGGCACGTGAGATGCTTTCATACATGAAAGATTCAGAAGCTTAGGAAAAAATATTTTAGTTGAATAATAAATGTGCTTCTTCTTTTACATATTTATCAATGTATGTGTTACAAATTATTTTTTTTCTCTGAAAGAATGTGTTAGAAAACTTTGATTAACACAAAGTTTAGCGCATGTAGTTGGAGCACAATGTGTGTGACTGAGAGTTTTGTAAACTCAAGGATATCAAAATAAAGATGGAAGTAATATTTTCTTAAATAGCTTTAAACCACAAGTAAACTCTCCAATTTTTCTTGAGGCATATACATTTTTGTCTGATGCTGCAAAACAGAGAGTTAAGAGCTCATGCATTGAGTGCAATAGTGTGTCCCATATAAATCCAACATTGTCCCTAGGCCCTTGCAATTCTAATGGTTCAAGTTTTAAGGCAAGGCATGGAACAAGTCAATATCAAATTCAGTGTTAGAAAGTATCTCAACATAGAGTTTAGAAAGAAATTCATGTTCTTAATCCATCAAACTACAAGTACCAAAGTTGCCCTCATCCTAGAGACAATGTTTACAACAATTCTGATACATGTTGGTACTTGTAGAAAGAAAATATAGTGCACAATGACAATGGAGGTGCTAAGTATAGCTCTCCATTTTGTGAGGTCAAATCGACACAAACACGAACACCTGACGCGATACTACACATTGACATTGGTAAGAATTTGAGAAAATGAATTATTTGAATGTGATCAGAAGTGTTGGTCCTTCAAAATAAATAAAGAAGCATCTGACATTGCATTCTTTGCAAGAATTTTACCCCTTAAACTATACACAAGACACCTAAGAAAACCCCTTACAATATACATAGGAAGACATTGTATTTTAATGTGTAAGGATCTTCTACAAGTTAGGTTACAACTCCTGCACACAGTCCAAGCTAAGAAAACCCCTTATACTATACTTTGCTAACTCATATGAGGAATTGTTTAATGCAAAAGCAAGTTTTCTGATAACCAAGAATAAAAATAAATACTTTGTCTCATCTTGCTATAGTTCTTACCTCTTAAATAGTAACTTATAGAAAACCAGCAATTATGCAGAAACTAGAATCGTCCAATTAGTAACACCACATCCTTGTCTTGGGCTCTTCTTGACTTGTATCCTCTTTTGCCTTTAATATGACCATCTTCATCATCATTCAAAACAGATTTTAAGATAAATTCTCAGCCAAAACTGAAAAATCAGCAATTATGCAGAAACTAGAATCGTCCAATTAGTAACAGCACATCCTTGACTTGTATCCTCGTCCAATCAGTAATAGAATATCTTTTCTTCCCATTCTTACACAATGAGTCAAGACCCTCACTACTCTCCTTCAAAGACTGCACCATTAATAAACTTCAAATTAAATTAAAAAAAATAAAAATTGAGAAGGGATACAACACGATTTACATGCTTCTGTGATGATCCTTATTCACTTGTCGATTTCTTTAAAAGCAAAAGGAAATATATTAAGAAAATAATGTACTACAATCTCATACAACAATGAAGACAGTTGAAGGACAAACCAGAAGTAGCAAGACATCAATCCAAAAACAATATTGAAAACATCAAACACAAACATTACAAAAGGAAAAAAAATTACATCAGTTTACAAATGAAAATAACTAGACCGTGTTTGCGCCAACAACCAAAGTCTTGATTTTGATTAGCGAAGCAATAACATCTGCCATATTGATTCTTGCTTCAGGTGAATCTTCACAACAATTCAGGGCTAAACTAAAAATAGATGACATGTGAGTCAATATATCATCAATTTGGTCCCCTGTTAGTTGGACTAAATTTGAATCCAAGACCTCCATAATTGAATTAGGCAATGATCCACTGATCCATGTCTTCAAGCTTAGTTCTGCAACAAATATATCATCTGTTGGCCTTTTTCTTGTGAAGATTTCCATTAGCATAATCCCATAGCTGTACACATCTCCTTTGACAGAAACAATTCCCTTAGATCCATACTCTGCATGTTAATATTTATTACTATTTATCAAATATTCTTAAGTATAATAAAAATGACTAAATTGTTAGAAACTAGTTAATAATTATCAACTCGTTTCTTTCTTTCTTAATTGGAAAAATCAAATAGATTTGTTAGGACTCAAAACATAAAAATAAAATGTCAAGTAGTTAAAGAGAAGAAATGACCTGGTGCAAGGTATCCAATAGTAGCCAAAGTTTGTGTATGAGTTTTAGATTGACCTTCATCCATGAGCTTGGCAATACCAAAATCGCTAACATGTGCAACCATATTTTCATCCAACAAGACATTGGAAGGCTTTAGATCACAATGAACCACAGGCATTGAAGAACCATGATGAAGATATTCCAATGCAGATGCAACATCTATCATTATATTTAACCTTTGCAAGAAACTTAGACAATAGTTATTTGAATATAACCAACTGTCTACACTTCCATTTGACATGAACTCCATCACCAATGATTTGAAATCAAGATTTGAGCAACTGCTGATAATCTTTACCAGATTTCGATGTCGTAGATTTCTCATTGCGTTGCATTCTGCATCAAAGCTCTTCGATTTTGCCTCTGATTGCAAATCAATTACTTTAACTGCAATCATCTCACCATCAGGAAGCTCCCCTTGATACACAGAGCCAAAACTCCCCCTTCCAAGTAATTTGCTCTCATTGAATCCATCTGTTGCTTGCACAAGTTCATAATATGATATTCTTCTTGGAGCTCCTAAATTTGACAAACCCCTTTCAAGAGTAGTTTTGTTCTTTTTCCTTTTATTATGTTTTAAAAGTATGATGCCCGCAACAACCAAAATGGCTGACACAACTATGGGAAGTATGCATTTCAATATAAGCTGTTTTTCCATTGACCATTTCTTAACTTGCTTACCACATGTTGGTACTTGGAGGCGAGGATCGCCGCAAAGTGCTTCATTATGCATAAATGATTGAGCTGTGAAATTTTTGAAATGTCCACCATCGGGAATCTCTCCTTGTAATCTATTATATGAGAAGTTGATGTGTTGAAGATACCTAAGTGATTCTAAGGATCTTGGAATAACACCAGTTAACAAATTTTGGGACAAGTCCAAGGAGATCAAGTTTACCATTTGACCAAGTGATTTGGGAATTGATCCATTCAGTTTATTATCTGCTAAGGAGAGTTTCTGCAATGTTTGTAAGGAACTGATGGTTGTTGGAATGTTGCTTGAAATCTGATTACTTGATAGGTCTAATAGTATAATTGCTCTCAAATTCCCAATCTCAGATGGAAGATTACCAATGAAGGTATTAGAGGACAAATCTACCTCTAAGATATCTATGACACTCCAAAGAGAGGAAGGTATCTTAGAGTTCAAACTGTTAGATCCTATGTATAACCTTATAAGAGAAGTCATATTTCCCAAACATGTTGGTAAAACTCCAGAAAGGTTATTGTTTTCTAGATACAAGTCACCCAAACTCTTCATTTCACAAAGCTCTTCAATAAATGATCCTTGTAGTCCATTGTTGCCAAGATTCAAATACTGAAGTTTCTGCAACCCTTTGAATGTACCAGGTATTGGTCCATTTATATTATTGTCAGACATACCAAAATATAGCAAGTTGCTCATGTTTCCAACTTCTTGGGGAATATTACCATAAATTCCACATGATTGTGCCCGGAAGAATTCTGCAGTTAGGTTTCCAATTGACTTAGGAAGATTGGGTATATGATTCCTTGATAAGTCTAGATATTTCAAATATCTACAATTTGTCAAGGAAGTAAAGAATTGATGAGAATCTTTTATTGTCAAATTGTTTTCATATGTTAAAAACAATTCAAGGGACCTTAAGTTTCCAATAACATTGGGAACAATTCCACTGAATGCATTTTGATCCAATGCGATTTGACGGAGCTTAGAAGCGTTGAATATGTTATTTGGAATATTTCCGACAAAATTGTTTTGATACAAGTGTAGATATTGCAGACTAGGAAGGCTATATCCCGGATTTGATGGAATTGTTCCTGAGAGACTATTTCTTTCAACCTCCAAAAATGCCAGTGATGACATGTTGAAGATTTTGGAAGGAATAAATCCACTAAAGCTATTGTTTCCCAATATTAGCTCCTCAAGTTTATCAAGATAGCCAATCTCCTCGGGTATCAAACCTGGAAATGGATAAGAAACAATGTTACTATGATTATATTCGTGGTTATCGGTAGAATATTGTATGTGTAATGTTTTGGGAACACAAAAAGGGACAATAAACTATCCGACCACCTTTTTCCTTTTTTTTTGTGCAAAGCTAGCGTATACTCATGTCATGTGATAAATAGGATTGAACAATATTTGACATTTTTAGAAAAATAAAAAATGAAATTAAATTTAAATATTAAAAAAGTAAAAAGCTAAATACAATGAATTTGTCTTTTGTGAAATATCACAAATGCTTTTCAACAGTTGGATTTTTAGTTTTAAATTGGATGATGTTTGGTTTTCATGTGCTTTGGTTTTTATTTGTTATTAAAATGCAAAAAAAAGAAAAATCACCCACCCACATGCTCCTTGTTTCAATATACATACGTGTGTTTACGGTTTGCAATCTACTATCTACTACTGTATTATATGAAAATCGTACTCCAACAAAATTTCATAACTATCTTTCGTCATAATCTTTTTAATTTTACGAGTCTAGTGATCGATTTGCAAGTAAAAAAACCAATTTGTTATGGCATAAATATAGAAAAACAATTTATTCTCATCTCTTGTGCCATAAATATAGGAAAACAGTTTTTTCATCCTCTCTTATGTCATAGATATAGGAAAATAATTCATTCATAACTCTTTTAATTCATTCATCAACTGTTAGATAAAGTCAAGTTACATTCATTATGGTGGATGAAGGCAACTAATATTAACATTGGTTTAAACTTTCATATGTGGTGGTCGAGCCTGTTTGTTTGTCTGGGCATCGACTAATTTGTTTTTTGTATCCTTTGTTTGTGACTTGTTTGGATGTAAACTTTTGAGGTCCTTTTTTGGCACACTTTGTGCTAATGATGACCCTCCTTTGGTGTTAATATATATTCATTTTTGCTGGTCCAAAAAAAAAAAAAAAATCTCACTAATTTACATATAAAACAAAATAAAAATATTTAATAGAAATCCTACATTAATGTTGATATTTTGAAAACAGTATTCAGTTTTCAAAATTTTATCATATCGATTCGATTTCCTTATATTAAACCATACAAATTTACTTAGACAAATATAAGCACATAAAATACGCAACGAGTGTGGTGTAAATATTTAACTGTGTTTTGCATATAAAATAAAATAAATTATTTTTTTAGGGGAATAAAAAACAATTTATTAAAAACACTACATTATTTTTGATATGATAAAAATAGTTATAAGTTTTCATATAAAGTAAAAGAGTATTTGATAAAAACATTACATTAATGTTGATATTTAAATATAGTCATAAGTTTTCAAAATTTTAATCATGTAGACATTCTCATATCGGTACATAAATATTTACCTCCTTAAATATAAACACATAAAATCCGCAGTGGGAGTAATGGAAATATATAACATTATTTTTAATATAAAATGAAAAAATATTTAATAGAAACAGTACATTAATGTTGATATTTTGAAAATAGTCATGACTTTTCAAAATTTTATCACATCTGTACATAAAAATCTACCTCGATAGTTTTATCATATCGGTACATAAAAATCTACCTCGGTAGATATAAACACATAAAACTCACAATTGGAGCGGTTGAAATATATAACGGTGTTTTGCATAGAAATTAACAAAATATTCAATGTAAAATCTTCATTAATGTTGATATTTTGAAAATAGTCATGAGTTTTCAAAATTTTACCATATCTATTTTCTCATATCAGTATATTTTTTTCGACACATCTCATATGACTACATAAAAATATGCTTTCGTAGATATAGGCAAATAAATTTTGCATCTCATATCACAACATTGTATTAAAATTTATTCAAATTATATATATAAGACAAGATCCGTTAACACCACATATGAATCTATAAGTTACTGCGAAGAGTTATGTTATATACTGCGAATTATTGCAAACGAAAAAGTGACGAATGTACACATATTGCTTTTTTAAAAGAATAAGAAATAAATAACTTAGGCGACATTTCAAAAGTGACGAAAAAGTGACGAATGTACGCATATTACTTCAACTCGACTAAAGTCATACATGGACTTACTGACATTTCAAATGGATGTATCCATTGATCAAATTTAACAGTGGCCAATCTTAAAGGAGGAGAGGAAGGAGGAGGAGGAGAAGAAGGAGAAGAAATAGAATCTGAAGCAGAATCAAACATGATGCAAAAGAAGTATAATTGTATGAAAAAATGATTGTGGATTTGGATGAATGGTAGGGTATATTTATAGATCCATGCTCTGCATGTTAATATTTATTATTATTTATCAAATATTCTTAAATATAATAAAAATGACTAAATTGTTAGAAACTAGTTAATAATTATCAACTCGTTTCTTTCTTTCTTTATTGGAAAATCAAATATATTTGTTAGGACTCAAAACATAAAAATAAAATGTCAAGTAGTTAAAGAGAAGAAATGACCTGGTGCAAGGTATCCAATAGTAGCCAAAGTTTGTGTATGAGTTTTAGATTGACCTTCATCCATGAGCTTGGCAATACCAAAATCGCTAACATGTGCAACCATGTTTTCATCCAACAAGACATTGGAAGGCTTTAGATCACAATGAACCACTGGTATTGAAGAACCATGATGAAGATATTCCAATGCAGATGCAACATCTATCATTATATTTAACCTTTGCAAGAAACTTAGACAATAGTTATTTGAATATAACCATTTGTCTACACTTCCATTTGACATGAACTCCATCACCAATGATTTGAAATCAAGATTTGAGCAACTGCTGATAATCTTTACCAGATTTCGATGTCGTAGATTTCTCATTGCATTGCATTCTGCATCAAAGCTCTTCGATTTTGCCTCTGATTGCAAATCAATTACTTTAACTGCAATCATCTCACCATCAGGAAGCTCCCCTTGATAAACAGAGCCAAAACTCCCCCTTCCAAGTAATTTGCTCTCATTGAATCCATCTGTTGCTTGCACAAGTTCATAATATGATATTCTTCTTGGAGCTCCTAAAGCTGATAAACCCCTTTCAAGAGTATTTTCAATACTTTTACTCTTAAGTCTAAAACATATGATGCATGCAACAACCAAAAAGGCTGACACAACTATGGGAAGTAAGCATTTGAGTAATATCTTCTTTGCCATTGACATTTTCTTGTCTTGTTTGCCACAAGGTGGTACTTGGAGGCGAAGATTTCCGCAAAGTGCTCCATTATGCATAAAAGATTGAGTTGTGAAATTCTTGAAAGGTCCGCCATCAGGAATCTCTCCTTGTAATCTATTATATGAGAAGTTGATGTTTTGAAGATACACAAGTGATTCTAAGGATTTTGGAATAACACCAGTTAACATATTTTGGGACAAGTCCAAGGAGATCAAGTTTACCATTTGACCAAGTGATTTGGGAATTGATCCATTCAATTTATTATCTGCTAAGGAGAGATTCTGCAATGTTTGTAAGGAATTGATGGTTGTTGGAATGTTGCTTGAAATCTGATTACTTGATAGGTCTAATAGTATAATTGCTCTCAAATTCCCAATCTCAGGTGGAAGATTACCAATGAAGGTATTAGAGGACAAATCTACCTCTAAGATATCTATGACACTCCAAAGAGAGGAAGGTATCTTAGAGTTCAAACTGTTAGATCCTATGTATAACCTTATAAGAGAAGTCATATTTCCCAAACATGTTGGTAAAACTCCAGAAAGCTTATTATTTTCTAGATACAACTCACCCAAACTCTTCATTTCACAAAGTTCTTCAATAAATAATCCTTGTAGTCCATTGTAGCCAAGATTCAAAAACTGAAGTTTCTGTAATGCTTTGAGTGAACGAGGTATTGGTCCATTTATATTATTGTCATCCATATAGAAAGATAGCAAGTTGCTCATGTTTCCAACTTCTAGGGGAATATTACCCTCAATTCCACATGATCGTGCCCGGAAGGATTCTGCAGTTATGTTTCCAATTGACTTAGGAAGATTGGGTATATGATTCCCTGATAAGTCTAGATATTTCAAATATCTACAATTTGTCAAGGAAGTAAAGAATTGATGAGAATCTTCTATTGTCAAATTGTTTTCATATGTGAAAAGCAATTCAAGGGACCTTAAGTTTCCAATAACATTGGGAACAATTCCACTGAATGCATTTTGTTCCAATGCGATTTGACGGAGCTTAGAAGCGTTGAATATGTTATTTGGAATATTTCCAACAAAATTGTTTTGAAACAAGTGTAGATATTGCAGACTAGGAAGGCTATATCCCGGATTTGATGGAATTGTTCCTGAGAGACTATTTATTTCAACCTCCAAATCTGTCAGTGATGACATGTTGAAGATTTTGGGAGGAATAGATCCACTTAAGCTATTGTTAAACAAGTATAGCACCTCAAGTTTATCAAGATAGCCAATCTCCTCGGGTATCAAACCTGGAAATGGATAAGAAACAATGTTACTATGAATATTGTATGTGTAATGTTTTGGGAACACAAAAAGGGACAATAAACTATCCGACCACCTTTTTCCTTTTTTTTTTTTTGCAAAGCTTATACTCATGTAATGTGATAAATAGGATTGAACAATATTTGACATTTTTAGAAAAATAAAAAAAGAAATTAAATTTAAATATTAAAAAAGTAAAAAGCTAAATACAACCAATTTGTCTTTTGTGAAATATCACAAATGCTTTTCAACAGTTGGATTTTTAGTTTTAAATTGGATGATGTTTGGTTTTCATGTGCTTTGGTTTTTATTTGTTATTAAAATGCAAAAAAAAAAAAAAATCACCCACCCACATGCTCCTTGTTTCAATATCCATTCGTGTGTTTACGGTTTGCAATCTACTATCTACTACTGTACTATATGAAAATCGTACTCCAACAAAATTTCATAATTATCTTTCGTCATAATCTTTTTAATTTTACGAGTCTAGTGATCGATTTGCAAGTAAAAAAACCAATTTGTTATGGCATAAATATAGAAAAACAATTTATTCTCATCTCTTGTGCCATAAATATAGGAAAACAGTTTTTTCATCCTCTCTTATGTCATAGATATAGGAAAATAATTCATTCATAACTCTTTTAATTCATTCTCCAACTGTTAAATAAAGTCAAGTTACATTCATTATGGTGGATGAAGGCAACTAATATTAACATTGGTTTAAACTTTCATATGTGGTGGTCGAGCCTGTTTGTTTGTCTGGGCATCGGCTAATTTGTTTTTTGTATCCTTTGTTTGTGACTTGTTTGGATGTAAACTTTTTAGGTCCTTTTTGGCACACTTTGTGCTAATGATGACCCTCCTTTGGTGTTAATATATATTCATTTTTGCTGGTCCCCAAAAAAAAAAACTCTCACTAATTTACATATAAAACAAAATAAAAATATTTAATAGAAATCCTACATTAATGTTGATATTTTGAAAACAGTATTCAGTTTTCAAAATTTTATCATATCGACTCGATTTCCTTATATTAAACCATACAAATTTACTTACACAAATATAAGCACATAAAATACGCAACGAGTGTGGTGTAAATATTTAACTGTGTTTTGCATATAAAATAAAATAAATTATTTTTTTAGGGGAATAAAAAACAATTTATTAAAAACACTACATTATTTTTGATATGATAAAAATAGTTATAAGTTTTCATATAAAGTAAAAGAGTATTTGATAAAAACATTACATTAATGTTGATATTTAAATATAGTCATAAGTTTTCAAAATTTTAATCATGTAGACATTCTCATATCGGTACATAAATAATTACCTCCTTAAATATAAACACATACAATCGGCAGTGGGAGTAATGGAAATATATAACATTATTTTTAATATAAAATGAAAAAATATTTAATAGAAACAGTACATTAATGTTGATATTTTGAAAATAGTCATGATTTTTCAAAACTTTATCACATCGGTACATAAAAATCTACCTCGATAGTTTTATCATATCGGTACATAAAAATCTACCTCAGTAGATATAAACACATAAAACTCACAATTGGAGCGGTTGAAATATTTAACGGTGTTTTGCATAGAAATTAACAAAATATTCAATGTAAAATCTTCATTAATGTTGATATTTTGAAAATAGTCATGAGTTTTCAAAATTTTACCATATCGATTTTCTCATATCAGTATATTTTTTTCGACACATCTCATATGACTACATAAAAATATGCTTTCGTAGATATAGGCAAATATATTTTGCATCTCATATCACAACATTTTATTAAAATTTATTCAAATTATATATATAAGACAAGATCCGTTAACACCACATATGAATATATAAGTTACTGCGAAGATTTATGTTATATACTGCGAATTATTGCAAACGGAAAAGTGACGAATGTACACATATTGCTTTTTTAAAAGAATAAGAAATAGATAACTTAGGCGACATTTCAAAAGTGACGAAAAAGTGACGAATGTACGCATATTACTTCAACTCGACTAAAGTCATACATGGACTTACTGACATTTCAAATGGATGTATCCATTGATCAAATTTAACAGTGGCCAATCTTAAAGGAGGAGAGGAAGGAGGAGGAGGAGAAGGAGAAGAAATAGAATCTGAAGCAGAATCAGACATGATGCAAAAGAAGTATAATTGTATGAAAAAATGATTGTGGATTTGGATGAATGGTAGGGTATATTTATAGAGGTCAGGTGACTGGTTCGAAAAAAAACAATATATATTCAATACCGCCAAACCAAATGGCGGTAATGAAAAAAAAATTAAAAAATGTCTTTTCACCCTGCCACTGTGCCACCAACTGCCACTGAACCTCATTACCACCAAACCAAACGGCGGTAATGAGGAAAACGAGAAAAAAAAACAAAAATGAAAGTGGGTCATTTTGGTATTTACGTTTCAAAGGGGGTGAGATTTGAAAAGAAAAAAAATTATAAGAGGTTCTGAAAAAAAAATTCAAATTTGTACTTGTTAAGTGGATACTTTGATTTTTTATTTTTTTATTTTTTTACTTGCTTGGTTTATAAATGACAAGTTTTATCCTTGTTATTGGCTCCAAGAAAGAGTTCTAATGACGGAGCATCATATGATATTTTTTGCTATGTTTTTTTTACTTTTCTTTGCATTTGAAGACAAATAACATGAGAGTTAGAGGAGTTGTCAATTGTTTGAGGAACATATTGTAATGTTTTCACTTGAGCCGTGGTAATTCACTTTTATCCTAAATCATGCAGCTCAATAGGTGTTTTGAGTGTTTTGTAGTGAGGAATCATGTAAATCGACAAATCAAGACATCACGTGAAGGATCAATGATAGGAAGTTTAAAGATCAATGGTTCTTAGAAGGTTTTTGAAGATAATACAAGATGAAGAAAATTCATTTCAAGTTCCTAGGAGTTTCCAGACGGAATAACGATTGAAAATGAGACGAAAACGCAAGAAATCACACAGGATGGGCTGCCTCATGTGCACCTGCACACATGTCATCCACCCCTGCACACCTGCACATGAGTGTTTTGCACATGATAAAGGAGATCAAGACTGCTCGGTGATTCTAGGAAGATCATTCATAGCAACTGCTAAAGCTTTGGTTAACTTGGAGCAAAAGGGGGTTTTCATAAGGTCTAATGGTTACTATCAATTATATAAGGTAACTCCACCATAAAATGCATACAACTTGGCTATGGAGTTTACTGACGTTTAGGAACTATTCAAAGTTCTTGTGGAACATTCCAATGGGTCGGAACTTGAAAAAGGAATACTCATGGTCTGAAGAAGCTTATAGATGGTTAGAACCAGAAGAAGATTATGGATGGATAGATTCTGAAGGAGAGTGTTCAGAGGAAGAAGAAGACAACGAACCTGAAGGTTTGGGGTTCCCAAGCTCACCTGAGACAAATGCATCAAGCTCGAGACGCTAAACAAGCCCTGAATGGGAGGCAACCCATATGTTTTATTTTCAGTCATTTAATTTTCAGTCATTTATTTTACATAGCCACTCCATCTCATAATTTCTTTCTTTTACTGTTGCTAACTCGTAAATTTCCTTTTACATGAATTGCATAACTTTCCTTTTCAAAAATCAAAAATTTTGTTTTAGCCTTGGAGAATTGTTCCAACCATTGTTAGCAGAAGGCTAGATTACTTCCGAAGTTCAGGAGCACGATAAATTTTGGAGCTTTTTGCGAAAGATACTCAGAAAAAGTCACCACTACAATTCTGTATAGCATAACCGGTGAGATTTTGAGTCAAATATATATATATATATATATATATATATATATATATATATTCCAATATGTTTCTAATTTTTTCTTTCATTATGAGTGTTCCATGTTGGATTGTTGTTTTTGCTCGAAATTTTGGTCATTCTCTACAGACTATCGGTTGTATTGTCATACACACGAGACATTTGTTTTTGGTAACTAGAGCCTTTTTCAAGTCACCCTGATTATCATTATATATCCTTTGTGAAACCATTTTTAGCATCCATGCATTAATTTTTTCTTGGTTACTTTTATGTGACTTTACATCATGTCACAAGTTATGAACCGTATTGATTATATCTGTTTGATTTCCTTTTTGGAGTTAGATAGGTTAGCGAAATACTTGTCATGGTTTGGAATTAAGTTTGGGGTTGCTCTTTGGAATTAGCAACATCTTAAGTTTGGGTTGGGGTACTAGTAGAACTTGGTTATCAAAAAAAAAAAAATGAAAAAGAAAAATGTAGATAAAACATCAAAATGATGGTCTACAAAAAAAAAAAAATCAGGAGACAAAAGCAAAAGTTTAGTCTCTTAAAAAAAATAAGTAGTTCTACTAGTGCCCAAATTTTTTGAACTAGCTCCAAAATGAAAGCGAGTACCTCATAACAATGGTTGTGACACAATTTGTGAATGAAGTTACTGGTTTGGATGACAAAGTTTTTCAAAGTATTTCAAATAGGTAATCCTTACGAACTAACTTCAAAGTGTTTGTTAGCCTACTTTCACAAATATATCCCAACTTAACCGCAGCCACGTTATAACCTTGAAAAGACCTCTATATGTGTGTGTGGTGGTATATACCTTGAACGTCTGTTTAAAATTGCTTCAATCTCATAGCAAGGTACAACCACAAGAGGACTGGAGTGCGGCAAATGCCTTGACCAGCCCCACTGGCTTTAGGAGGTACATACATTTATCTTGGAGTTGTATGTGGTTTAAAGTATGAGTTTCTTCTCTAAGTCTGTTCCGCTTGCATGGAAGTGGTAAGCTAGTTAAGCCTGTTGTTGGTAAGAGTGACAATCTTAGCAAAATCTCCAGAAAGGTATCTTTCTATTCTTTAAATTCATGTAAATTCTAACTTCTTGTTATTGTGTTGCTTGAGGAAAAGCAATGGTTTATGTTTGGGGTTGTGATGACGGAAGATCATATGATATTTTTGGCTATGTTTTTAGTACTTTTCTTTGCTTTTAAAGACAAATAAGATGAGAATTAGAGGAGTTGTCACTGGTTTGAGGAACATATTGTATTGTTTTCACTCGAGTAGTGGTAATTCACTTCCATCCTAAATCATGCAACTTCATAGGTAGCTTGAGTGTTATGTAGTGAAGAATCATGTAAATCGACAAATCAAGACATCACATAAAGGATCAAGGATAGGAAGTTTGAAGACCAATGGTTCTTAGAAGGTTTTTGAAGACAATACAAGATGAAAAAAAATCATTTAAAGTTTTTAGGATTTCTCAGACGGAAGATCGATCGAGAACACGACGAAAATACAAGAATTCACACAGGAGGGGTTATCCATGCGCTCCTGCCCATGGTACAACCTTGGCTACTATCCCATGCGCACATGCGCCTCTCTCATGCGTACTTGCGCATCCCTGCGGGAAAAAATTGCCCTTTGCTTGTTTTTCAAGCTGGGTCGGTGGAAAAAGCCCAGTTTTCTCCTCTTAAACCCTAAGTAATCATATGTTATAAATAGAGACACTTGTACACACTTTTATTCATTCACAATAATCCAAATACACTAGTAACAACTTTGGTAGATATTCTTTTTCAAAATAAAATTTCGACATCCAAATACAACAGTTTGGAAATCCAAAAACAACAGTAACCAAAGAACAGTCAACCCACAAGGGTGATATGATACAAAACAGTCTTGCACGGTAAAATAACCCAAAATTCTAATTCAGAGTAATCAGGCATACAACACTAGCATAATCCAATAGATCCGCACACGTGTCTAAAACCAAATTGCAAAAAATTATAGAGTGTACGAACTTATAAAGTCTCACATATTTTATGTTATTGCTTTCTATAATTTCATTTTTCAGACTCCTGCTTTCTAGGGGTGGACAACAAGTGCCGACTTGACCCAAACCCGAACCCGATAAAACCGTTGGAAAAATGGAAGTTTGGGTGGGAAGCGGGTCGGTTTCCGGTTTAGGCGGATGGAAGGAATGGTTTCATATGGGTTTAGATGGACTGGATCGGATTGAATTTTTAGGCCCATCGAAACCCAATTCTGATCGAACCAAACATCTAATATTCAATCTGTATCATTTACCCCTAAGGCCCTAACCTTGTTAAGTTATTGGACTTTTTGCTTGGATAAAATTTAAGCCCAATTCATCAGATCCATTGACAACAAACTAGGGTTATATAAAACACACACCTTCATTCTTATCCATTCATTGAGAGTTGTGTAAGTGTTCATTTTCGTTTTCTTCACCTTGTCTTAATATCTTGATTTTTTTCTATCCATCTAATTATGTTCATCTTTTGCTGATGTTTTGACAGTCGTTTGGTACTAGTAGATCGATTTCCACAAAGGTATGAGTTATATTGTATTCACTATTTTGTTGGCTAGGGTTTGAGTTTTTTCATCATAGATTACTAACCTATTTTTTTTTAATTTGTACCTTCATATTCTCTTATCTGAAGAAGGCAACGAAGCTCGACTTGAAGGAACATAGAAGGTATATGCTCGTGTTCATTATTTATTATTTATTTTTGGGTTTGTTTTTACTTTATTTCTAATAGATTTTTAATTGTTTGTTTTGTTTGTTCATTGTTTTTAATTTGTTATATGAAGAAGAGAAACAAGCTAGTTTCATTATTTTGTTTAGAGAAACAAGCTTTAGTAACAGTTGTCGTTTTTTGTTTTTGAAGGTTATTGGCTTATTGGTGGTATTTAAGTTTGTAGTGATTAAGCTGTTAAAAAGGTAAGTTTTTTAAGCAAGCTTACAACATGAATGTTCTTAATATATATTGATGTTATTGATGCTTATAAAATCGGTTAACATGGATAAATGGATGTGTCATTTAACTGTGCTTTTTACAATGACTAATTGTTTGATCATTATTAATGTTTGGATTACATTATGAATGTGTTATGTTATGCTTATGCCTACTTCTTTGATCCTTCCTAATGAATCAGAACCTACTGCTGCATGCAAACACTGTCATAAAAGATATTTATGTCACTACAACATTTTGACTCTAGGACAACGCCTAAATTTTGGAAGGTAAAAAAACCGTTCTGGTAGAGTCACATAGGCAATGCTTATTTGATTTTGTAGTGGTAGGCTTCAAGGACCGTTCTTAAAAGGAATCTAATACTACGGATTTCTTAACCATGCTCCTGTTTGATAGCAAAATCGTTGTGTATTGTTAAGACAACGCCTCGGTTTGCCACGGCAAGAAACCGTTCTAGTATCCAACCGAAATGGTTTTTTGGTTTTTGCAACAATTTTTGGCGTTGTCGTAGGATGAAAATGTGGTCGTGGATCCAAAAACTCATGGAACTTCTAACTTGCTTGCCCACTCAAAAGTATACTTTAAAAATCCACAAAATGGTCCTACTCATTATTTATCTGTTTCTTTGTATTCGTTTCTGTGTATTTTTGCTGGTTATTACTTGGAAAGACGAAGGATGGATACTCAAGCAGGAAATGAAGCAATACATGTGGAAAATGGTGAGTAATTTTCATTCTCTGCACATATGTGTCTTTTTTTAGTTTGATTCTCTACATATATGTGTATGTTTTTAGTTAACATGAGTGATGTTTGTATTCTGAATATGAGTATACCTCTAAATGTGTTTTCTCTAATTGTGTTTTCTTGTTTCGTAATCTTGTTTTTGAATATGTATGCTTCATATGTTTGCTGAATATGATTATGGTGCAGCTGCAATTGTTGAAACTGGAGCAGCTGCTGGCCTTTTGCCAAATGATGCTTGTAGGAAGGCAATTGCTAGATTTGTTATCCTTTCTATGTTACCCTTTTGAGTAGTTGAGTCTGACAGCTTCAAGCGCTTATGTAAGTATTTGCAGCCCCATTTGAATATCCCGACTAGAAGGATCGTGGCTAGGGATTGTTTTAGGATGTATCGAGATGAAAAATTGAAGCTCAAAGCTTATTTTAAATCTGACTGTAGTAGGCTAGCACTTACTCCCGAAGTATGGACTTCTATTCAAAACTTTAGTTATATTTCCCTAACTGCCCACTTCATTGATAATGAATTGAAATACCAAAAAAGCCTCCTTAGCTTTAGTTTGGTTCCAAACCAGACAAGTGACACAATAGGCCGGAAAGTTGAAGAGTCATTGAGGGATTGGGGTCTTAGGAATGTGTCTGCAGTCACCATTGACAATGCATCATCCAATGATGTGTGTTGGATATTTGGTTGTTGGCTTCATGTTTGCTAAAATCAAATATACAAGCAGTTGTGCGTCTTCAGAAGCTGGAAGCAGAACTTCAGAAGCTGGGCTTCAGAAGCTGAACAGTACTTCAGAAGCTGGGTCTTCAGAAGCTGAACAGTGCTTCAGACGCTGAACCTTCAGAAGCTGAACAGTACTTCAGACGCTGAACCTTCAGAAGCTGATGTTCAGACGCTGAACAGTACTTCAGAAGCTGACCTTCAGAAGCAACCTTCAGAAGCTGTATGTTGAGAAGCAGACCTTCAGAAGCACTTCTTCAGAAGTACCTTCAGAAGCTGGTTTTCTGTGTTTCTGTGTTCGCGCCTTGGAGTGTTTATTTTCTCATGTGATTTGTTGAAGATTTAATTGAAGAATTCTCCAAGCTGCGTTTCTAGAAGGAAGAAGAATTTCGCAAGATATTTTCTGAAGATTAGATTCAATTTTTTGTGAATATATTTTCAAAGAAATCTTTGGAAAATATATTTCTAGAAAATAAATTGCTTGTATATGTTTCTAAAGTATTTTGGAAATATATCTTTGAAGGATTTGGCTCAAGTTTATGTTGCTGCTAAAGCTATAAATAGAGGACGCTGTCATTTAAGAATTTAATCTCAACCAAAGCTATCATTGAAAGAGTCTTAGGTTTTGAGTCTGTTAGTTGTGAGTTGTATGCTCTGTTTTTCTGTACACCACTCAATTGTTTAGAGTTGGTTTAGTTTATTGAGTTGTAATCACTTGAAGCTTCTAAGCAAGAGTGACTGATTATGTTTTGAAGAGTGTCTTCATCTTTGTTTTGTTAGAGTCTGATAATCACTGGGGCAGTGATTGACTGAGGGAAGTAAGAGGGGTCTTATATCTAGGAGTTCCTAGGTAGAAATACCACGGGTAGTGATTAAGTGAGAAGGCTGTGAAACAGGGGCTGTTGTCATAGGACTTCGAATTGATACTATTATAGTGGATTTCCTTCCTGGCTTGGTAGCCTCCAGACGTAGGTGTGTTTGTCACCGAACTGGGTTAACAAATCACATGTGTTCTTTACTTTCTGTCTTTTATTTTGCTGCTTCTGAACCACTGTTATACGTACTCTGTTCAGCTCTGTTTTACGGTTCAGAATCAGGTCGTGCCAGGAATTTCAATGTGGCTGCAATGGTTAGAGATATTTTGGCCATTCCAGCTACAACATCTTTAGAGAGCATTTTCAGCAAGAGAGTTAGGATGTTAGATAGTTATAGAAGTTCCTTGACTCTGAGAATTGCAGAAGCTTTGATATTTTCCCAAAATTGGTTGAAGCCAACAGAAGAGTTTGAGGTTAATGAGGGTGTTGTTTCAGGTGCTTTAAATTTCTTTCTCTATCATTTTTTATTTATTTATTGTTGCTGATTGGTACTTAATATTTTTTAGTTTTGATTTGATAACAAAAGTTAATCAAGGATCGACCATTTGGTGTTGGGAAGCAGTTGTAGGTGGAGCACCACCAGCAACTGTGCCGGCTGTCTGATTGCTTTTATGGTACATATTTGAATAATTTATTTGGATATGTCATTATGTTTAAGTATTTTAATATACGCTGATTTAGTTTTATTTAATTTGCATGTAGCAGTCAAGTTTTTTGGTTTTTTGGAGTCACATATGACTCAAACTACACAACACAACATATATGTTTGAAGACATTTTGAAATATAGATGCTTGCTTGCTTGGCTCCATGGTCTCTCACATTGCTGCTTGATTTCTAGCCTATACTGCTGTTTAAACTATGTTTAATGTTTATGCTAAGGTATGTTGGGCTCAGTAAGTGCTGTTTGATAGTGCTTGTAGTTATTGTGGTTTTAAATCCCTTACTATTTGTTTTATTCTTCTTTTTTCAAGCAGATTATTGATATTAATTTGGGCGTGGCTACTCCTGTACTTGCTAAAATGATGGACTGTGATATTAATTTGAACTAAATCAAGGTTAGTTCTAGTTTATTTATTTATTGAATTCAATCTTGATTTGAACTGATCAATCTATAAAAAATACAAAATTTATATATGATGTTATATTGTCTCTCTTGTTGTGCAGCTACAGTATTTGTGTCACCATGTTGCAGCATCAGCAACTGCAAGCATCTCCTGCCAATGTAAATTATGTAGAATTCTAGATGACTGTAATTATGGCATTGTAAAGTTTAAATTGTTGGTTGTGTTGTGCTAGTATATGCCTTGCCTAGTGCAATGACAATTATGGTTATGATTTCTATTTGTAAACTACTAAACTAAATTCTGCGAGTATTCACTATGTAGAGCCTTGACCATGTGTTTAAAGGTTTCTTATTTATGGTTATGGTTTCTTGAATTATATTTGGAAATTTGTTTGTTAACGATATTTGAAAAACGATGATGGGCCAAAAATCGATAACCGGTCCAATGTTGGCCCCATCCGACATAACCCACCCATAACATCCGCTGAAACCGATTAACCGAGACCCACCATAACCGTTGTTCATTTGGGTGAAATTGGGCCTTGAATTATCAATTGTGGATTGTTTCAGATTGAGCTTTTTGAGCCCGAACAGACCAATAACCGACCGCTGTCCACCCCTACTGCTTTCTATGATTTTATCATCTAATTCTTTTTTTTTTGTGCTATTTTGTTATTTAATTAAAAGCTTAGCTTTTTAATATCTGTTTAATTTTCTATTTAATGTCATTAAGAAATTTGTTGGTTATACCGTTACATTTTTTTAGGCTAAAATATTTGAAAGGTCTCTGCAAATATGACGCATTTGGCTTTTGGTCCTTGTAAAAAAAAAAAATTGAAATCCGTTCCTGTAAAAGTTTGTTTTTTAAAATGGTCCCCGGAGCCATTTAAATTACTAGGTGGCAGTTTTACGCTGACGTGACATTGCTGACTATATACTCTTTGCCACGTGGCGTTGCCGTGTCATTCAATAAATTTAAAAATTAAAAAAACAATTTAAAAATCTAGAAATTAATTTTTGAAATAAAAATATTGAAATAATTAAAAAAATCTAAATTAAAAAAATCAGTTTTTTGAGAAAATAAAAAAATATGAACTTAATTTTAAAATTAAAAAGAAAAAAAATAGTTCTTTTTCGAACTTAAACTTTTTTTTTTATTCTTTCTGAAAAAAAACAATCCTAGAAATTAATTTTCGGAAATTTAAAAAAAACAAAAATTTAGATAATATTTTTTCAAAAATTAAAAAAAAAAGGAAATTTATCTTAAGAGTTTTCTTTCAAAATTAAAAAGAATTAATTTATTTAAAAAAAATAAAAATACATTTTCAAAAATCTGGAAATTAATTTTCAGAATTAAAAAAATCAAAAAATATTTTACAAAAATTATAAAAAAAAATAATTTTCTGATTTTTTTTTCGAAATTATAAAGATTTTTTCTTAAAAATATGGAAATTAATTTTCGAAATTTAAATTTAAAAATCTGAAAAAAAAGAAATTTTTTTTCTTCAGAAAATCATATAATCTTAACATTTTGGAAATTAAGATAAATTTTTATTCTAAATTTATATAATCTGGAAACTGTCGAAAATTAAAATTAAAACTTTCAATATTATTTACTTGCTCTGGTAGAGGAAGAAGAGCTCATTCGTGTTCTTAGGGATTGCATGCGTGCAACGCATATGTGGCATATATATGTGCCTTCCAAATTCATTTCTCGTTTCTTTTCTTATGTTATCAAAGATTGTTTTCACCAATATAAACAATTAGACTCATGGAGTTTTTATGATGGGTGACAAATCACATTCTTGGCGTCTTGCTTGTACTGGTACAAAAATTATGTGATTTAGGCTCCAAATGTTCATCAAAGTCAAGGTAGGACTTAGGGTTAAATGAGCGTTAACAAATACTTATAGATCATCAATCAAATAGGTGCTCACGTTAGTAATGTGAGTTGAACCCACAACTTTGTGAATAAATCAACTTCTTACCAATTGAGTCAATTATCATTAGTTCATATGTGGCTTTGAAGGAACAAGAAAGATTTTGCAAATTGGTTTTTCATGAATGGAAGTCTAACCTCATCTATGTGATACTAAAGTTGGTAACTGAAATTGATAGATGGGATCTAGGTCGGATGATAGATGACCTCATAAATTTGATAAGTTTTTTGTCGGATGGAAAAGGAAACATGTTGGGGCTCATAAGAGGGTGAAAGGCTATATTCGCAATACTGAAATGTGAGATACTCTCCATGCTGATGTGGGGGTCATGTATACGTAAAATGTTTTTCTTCTTTGTTTTTTGTATTTTTGTTAGCCACACGTTACCAACAATATTCAACATCAATCATGAAATAATGGCCAGCGTTAAAGAAAAATCATAGAAATCTTGATAAAAAAAGAGAATGAGTTTACAAATGAATCAAAAAGGTTGAATATAACCTGCGTTAGAAATTATAAAAAAAATTGAATAAAGAGTTAATTTAGTTTCAAACTATCACTATCTACTAATTTAGCCTTTAAACTATTAAAATCAACTAAAAGGACCCTAACATATTCTCCAATTTAACTATTTAGTCCCTCAGTTAGCAACATTGATTGTTTTTTATGGTATTTTAGGGACTAAGTTGATGTATTTTCCATTGTTCAAGGAAACTTTAGTTGATTTAATTGTTTAGAGACTAAATTGTGGAGAGAATTTAAAGACTAAATTGATTGTTTATTGAAAAAATTGGAATCAAACATCACAAGTAGGCAAGCCATTATTCGTAAAAAAAAAAGTAATTAAGCCACTTTGATAAAGAAAATGGGATTAATCCGAATGAGCTGAAATGACAAGTAGGGGTGGCAATCACCCCCGATGGGTAGGGTATTATAGTATCCGGTTCAATACCCGCGTTTGTAAAAAAATACCAGAACTCGAGCCTGTAATATCCCACTTCAGACTCAAGTATTTATCAGAGGTGAGACGATGTATCAGAGATATTTTAAGGAAGGGAAATTTGGTAATTGCCGCGCCATGATTTTTATTAAAAGGGGCAAAACCCATTTTTCCCTCATAATTTCTATTCCCTTCTCTCTCAAAAACAATTTTCCTCTCCCTTCTCTCCTCCCCCTCTCACGCCATCCTCCATCCCTTCATAATCTTCAACCTCTACCTCAACCTCTCAATTCTCATGCAAGCAAGCAAGTTTGTGACTTTGAGCTAAGGAAAGCAAGGAAGAAAGGAAAGAAAAGGGACTAAAGCTAGGGTTTTGAGAAGAGACCAAGCTAGGATTTTGGGTGAAAAGCTTGGCAAGGAATCAAGGCAAATGCTAGGTGAGCTCCCTAGGGTTTTAGAACCCACTTTGAGTGAGTTTGAGTATGTACTACATTTTATGCTAAAATATGGTTTTTGTACCCTAATCCTGTTTGTTGCCAATTCCTTGCTATTCCATGTTTTAATCAGTCAATTTGTAATAGAAAATCATTCCTAACATCATTGGGATGCTTGGGTAAGTTGAGTTGAGTTAAAATGGTGAAAAAATACAGTTTTCAACAATTTCTGCATTGATAAGCTCGCTGCAGCGAGCAAATTATTTTGGTCACGGCCCTGGGTCGCTATAGCGAGCTCACCAGAAACAGCATTTGTCAGCTGAGCTGTTTCGGGTGATCCGGCGCGTGTAAGTGAGGTTTTTCGCAACTGTTTTCTCCAGAAACTTTGTAGAATCAAGGGACACCATTTTAACTCATCCTAAGGGCCTTTAACGGGTAAAATCATAAAGGGGCAAGGAATAGGTAACGTGAAGGAAGTACAAAAACAAAGATCCGAGGAACATGAAAGTTAATACAAGTGAGATAGTAACCTCTTAAGGATGACATATGACAATGATATGTCAAGAACCTATGATAGATAAGCAGGAATAGAGGTGTATTCAGTTTAGAATACGAGGATTATAGGAATGTGTTATTACATTCAAGGTTCAACTGAGAATAATATCAGGTATGTTAAGGGTTATCTATCAGGATACGCTTAACCAGGCAGGTTATAGTGTACCGTAGGCAGAGGTACCAGGATTTTTCTCCAAGTTCAGGTACATTTATATGTACATCAGGACGTGCCTCAGTTGTTCACGTCAGAGTGACACTGGGGGTACACGTATCAGTTCAGGATAGGATGTACCCTAGTTAGTGGTACAAGGATATTTATCAGGATTTATACAGATTATGTATAAACATGTATATATATGTTGACAAGTCGTGGCACAGGTACGCTTTAGATTTATTCTAGATAGGTCAGCCCGTTAGGGAGCCTACATGACGACTCTTATATATATATATATATATATATATATATATATATATATATATATATATATATGTTCAGGAAATATCAGGTTTATGTATATTTTATATACCAGGAATAATATTAATTATCAGGATAAACTTTGTGTCTTCTGGGTTATCGTAGTTAGAGAGCACAGGGGGTTTCAACATTGCTGGAACGGGCAGGAACTTTCCGTGAGGATAACCACACATAAGTTTATAGTGTGTCTTCTGTGTTCTCGCTAGTTAGAGCACAGGGGGTTCCAGATACAGCTGGAACGGGCAGGAATCTTCCGCGAGGATAACTATACACACAGGCAAGAGGAGTCTGGTGATTAGCCTATTATAGGAATTTTCACCGGTTATCAGAGGAATGTGCTCCGGGGTTACTCCACTCGGGGGCATTCCATAAAATGAACTCAGATAATAATGTTTGTTCAACGCTAACATCTAACATAATAATATCAGTATATACTTTATTATGTTATTAGGCAGAATTACCTATCAGGCAGGTATCAGGTGGTGATCTTAAGAATCCCCTCGATCACCAAGTTATCAGGTTATAGTCTAGATTTCAGGGCTATTCAGTTATCAGGCTCAGGTAGTGGTCCTAGGTTTCCCCTTGATCACTAGTTAGCAGGATGTAATTTAGTTATTATAACTACACATGATAGGAGGAACAGACAGGTATACCCTATATGGGAAGAGTTAAGGCTTGGCGATCATAGGTTTCCCGAGATTGCCAAAGGTAGGCATGACGACCCTAGGTTCCCCGAGGTTGCCAACAGTAGGTTGGGTGGAGCTCACTGAGACATTATGTCTCATCCCAATCCTTCTGGTGCAGGCTTTGCAGGTTAGCACGAGGTTCGTGATGAGGATCTTTCAGGAAGATACTGGATGGAGTGCTGGTGCTCGTCATGTACCAGCTCAGGAGCTTAACGGAATTTTGTATAAGTATTTATAATGGTACTTGATTGGTTGTATAAACGAGCAATTTGTATTCTTTCTGTTGTGTTGTATTTTTTTATTATTGAAAATCTTGATGTATCCAGTATCAGTTTGATGCACATGCTAATATTCTAGATAAAATTAGTATGGGTGTTACAATTGGTATCAGAGCAGGTCGATTCAGATCGTGCCTTGGGTCATTAAAGATTCAATAAAAGTAGTGGGACCATTGTGTTCTGGATATTGTTCTAAGGGTCACATCTAGTTGAGCCTGATCAACTCATTCTAGTATATGACAGTTAGGATAAATATCTGAGAGCTAAATGTGACCGTGGAGGAATGAAGTGCATGAAGAGCGTGTTTAAGGTGTCATATTTTTAAGACATGAATTGGTGAAGAATTATTCAATGCCAAGTGGTGGTTATCAAACCGTAAAGTAACGGAGCCTGTTAATGGCCGAGTTTCAGGAATATTAAAGATATTTAAGAATAAGGTGAAGTACCTTAAAACAGATGGACGCGTCATTGAGAAATGTCTCATCTTAGGAGAAATAAGGAGTGAGGAATTATGGTGAGACTTTAGAGACCGAAGTTGTCTCAAAAAATACTATGAGTATGACTCCTTATGGAATACTCTGAGGAATGAATTGCAACCTAGGAATCAAGATTTGAATCAAGATTTTAAGGTTAAAACGCTAGTTTCAGGATTCTGAGTTCTGCTACGATCGCAGAGCGACCAGGACTTTGCTCTACGAGGCTTCAGACTCTGAAATCAGGCTTCAGATTCACCCTTCAGACCCAGGAACTCGGAATAAGAATTATCAGTCGATTATTGGAACCTCTAGACTGCCAACAAGGATATGGTGTGTAAGAATCGGAGGACTCGCGCACTCAAACCGGACGAGATTTTAATTTCCAGCACTTAAGAGACTTATTTATGGATTAAGAGAATTATTGGACATATGAAACAGATTACCTTCCTTTATTATGAGTCATCAAGATGCTTTGTAAGTGAAATGCAAGCGTAGCGATAAGTGAAGGAAACCCCTGGTAAGGGCATGAAGTAAAGAGTGAATCATATGTTGTCAGATTATAGTAGACCGGTTCTGAGGAATAATCAGGAATTATCCAAGAACTATTGTGAGGCTCTAGCATTAGGAAGATCGTCGCTAACGCACAAGTCAAAGTTAAGGTTGTTGTTAATGTTAAGGAGTTTTATGTTTTCATTTGATGGGTTCCTTACACAAGTATTCAGGAAAGCCGACATAGATCACCTATGTTGGTATGTTTTCAAAGATGGTAGAAAATAAAGACCTTGGATTATTCGAAACCATATGAAGAAGGCAACGGTCGAGAAGACCTACGGAGAATTATTCAGATAATAAGATTAGATTTGAATTGTGGATTCAATAACAAGTTACTGGAGGGATCCAGTAGGGAATGATAAGTGTTGAAGTTTAAGACCAATTAATCGGGTATTCGAATAGACGTAGCCTATGTTTGGGCTTACAGGAGAGCCAGTAAGAGTTTGAATCTATTCCAGACAGATTGTTTCCGAAGAAACTCGAGGATTAACCTAAGAGATATGGTAAAGTTATGTGGACCTAAGTTGTCTTGGAGAAGGTTATGAATATAAAATCCTTACGGATAATAATAGAACGAGACTCGAACTATCAGTGGATTCTGTGTATGAAAGATGTGAATCTCCAGAAGCCATAAATTGTTTTTAGAAGTTGCGACAAGTGGTTAATGTGTGAACTTCAGTGGCTTCAGGAATGCTTTCAGTAGGTTGAGCTGACCATGAGATGGTTACAGAATTTAGAATATGGAGAGTAAAGTTAGAACCAGTGTGTAAGCTGTTTTGTCAGGAGCATTGTTGGCCTCGTAACAGTTGTGGGGAAACTGCTTACAGGTTTTGGCGTATTTTCGCGAAAGTAGGTATACGGTTTATGTCCGAAAGGAACACAAGTCAGGTGATGATCAATCAGTGAGTCAAACAGGTGGTTTAAGCCACAAGAGAAGTAGCAAACGTAAGATGATTCTGCTATGATAGCTACGAAGTCATTAAGGAACGTGGTTAGCCAGGAAATTTAATAGTGGTGTATTACCCTTATTCCAATGGGTATTGTTTAAAATCAGAGTCGCGCAACGGAGAAGAAATCCAAGGATGGGTTAACGAACAATTCTAAGCTAAAGCTTAGGGAACACGGATGCTTGTGAAGTCATTGTCAGTTGAACCGCAAGAAAGGCAATAAGGGCCCAATTATTGAACTACAGAATAGCAGTGAGCAGTGACGACTCGAACTTGTCATAAGTTCTAACAGGAAATTTTAAAAGTTAAGCTGAGGAATACTATGAACTTCGAAACTCATGAGGAATGGAAATCGAAGCAGTTTAAGATTATGTGATAAGGAATAAGAAGGATGTGTTTCTAGCACAACAAGTCCAGAGTAAGGGAAGTCACCGCTAATACGGTAATTTAGCTATTTTAGCTCAGTAACTTCAAGTGGACTTGAAGAAAGTAAGTTTAGCCAAGGAGAGTTATGCACAAGGCAACATCAGTAAAGGTTGCGCTTGCAAGATGATATTTTCAAATTTGAAGCATTGATCAGAAACGACAATGCAGTGACATATGAGTTTAATCTACGTTGTACCCACGTTATGACAACATGTTGCATGTATCAGGTTATGTTTAGTATTGTGTATACTTATCAGGGAGAGTTTATACTACTCAGATAGTAGTGTAACAGATTTTCAGTTATGTGACATGTATTGGTAACCGTGGTACGCAGTCAGGAATGTTTAAGTAGGAAGGTTTTGACCAGAACAGGTTTGTTGATATCAAACATATCTTAGCTGAAGAGTTCAGAAATTCTTGAACTTAATGTTCACCAGTAAAGGAAGAAGAACTTTCTATGCAGATTAAAAGTCACTCGTAGTCTACAGTAAAGGGCTACGTAAGTTCAGGTTATGATTAAAGGATTAAAGATTAAGTGTGCTATTTTTGGTAGCAATCATAGTAGAGTTTTCTTTTGAAAACAAGGATCTTGAACTAGATGTTCAGGAATGAGAAATGAGTTCACAATATCGACAAGTGTAACCATGGTCTATGTTATGTGATAATGTATGCTCAAGGAATAAACATGAGTTAAGAATAAAAGAGGGTCTCCAGTTGACGTGGTATTGTCTCAAGGATATTTTGATTAAGGAGGATGTCCCGTTAGTTGGACAAGGATGATGCGATGTACTGTGTACCCGTTAGTAGTGTACACGTACTCGATCATGTATGTAATTTATGTGCTATGGATTGTATCATATGATGATATGGGAGACAATGTATACCACTTATCACTTGGACTAAATCCTATACGCTTTGAATGTTTCAGTAAAGATGATTCTATATGAAGAATGGTATAATTATAACTGTGAGTTGCCGTCTTACGAGGTGAAAGTCAAAGATAAGGATTCATTGGAATCAATTGAGGAGGATAAAATTGACCCGATGTCGTCAGGGTAAGACCAAGTGGTTAATGAAGGAAACTTATGAGTTCAGTACGAGTATCCAATGCTCAATAACCTTAAGTTGGATTCGCACTAAGTGTGTGAACAAGAGTTATAGTCAAGTGAGACGGGTATTGGTTTAGACAACCATACATCCTACTATGTAAGAATTGTGTATGTACCTCAAGTCCTTCAGTTAAGGAAGAGATTGTCAAATATTTTGACTTACAGAGATGGGAACCATGGCTAGGGAACATTTTTAATCAGTCAGGTTTAATCGAGGAGCATGGATAATCTTCATGTCAGACCCTGGAGCAGCCATGGAATCCCGATAAGCAAATTGTTTTGGAGCTTTGGCTAGTAGAGAAAGAGGTAGAAAGGATCTATTCATTCATGATCTCAGGAGAATTCTAAATTTCGAGGACGAAATTTCTTTAAGGGGGTAAAGTGTAATATCCCGCTTCAGACTCAAGTATTTATCAGAGGTGAGACGATGTATCAGAGATATTTTAAGGAAGGGAATTTTGGTAATTGTCGCGCCAGGATTTTTATTAAAAGGGGCAAAACTCATTTTTCCCTCATAATTTCTACTCCCTTCTCTCTCTAAAACAATTTTCCTCTCCCTTCTCTCCTCCCCCTCTCTCACGCCATCCTCCATCCCTTCATAATCTTCAACCTCTACCTATCAATTCTCATGCAAGTAAGCAAGTTTGTGACTTTGAGCTAAGGAAAGCAAGGAAGAAAGGAAAGAAAAGGGACTAAAGCTAGGGTTTTGAGAAGAGACCAAGCTAGGATTTTGGGTGAAAAGCTTGGCAAGGAATCAAGGCAAATGCTAGGTGAGCTCCCTAGGGTTTTAGAACCCACTTTGAGTGAGTTTGAGTATGTACTACATTTTATGCTAAAATATGGTTTTTGTACCCTAATCCTGTTTGTTGCCAATTCCTTGCTATTCGATGTTTTAATCAGTCAATTTGTAATAGAAAATCATTCCTAACACCATTGCGATGCTTGGGTAAGTTGGGTTGAGTTAAAATGGTGAAAAAATACAGTTTTCAACAATTTCTGCGCTGATAAGCTCGCTACAGCGAGCAGAGTATTTTGGTCATGGCCTTGGGTCGCTATAGCGACCAGCCCGTCGCTATAGCGAGCTCACCAGAAACAGCATTTGTCAGCTGAGCTGTTTCGGGTGATCCGGCGCGTGCAAGTGAGGCTTTTCGCAACCGTTTTCTCCAGAAACTTTATAGAATCAAGGGACACCATTTTAACTCATCCTAAGGGCCTTTAACGGGCAAAATCATAAAGGGTAAAGGAATAGGTAACGTGAAGGAAGTACCAAAATAAAGATCCGAGGAACAGGAAAGTTATTAAAAGTGAGATAGTAACCTCTTAAGGATGACATATGACAACGATATGTCAAGAACCTATGATAGGTAAGCAGGAATAGAGGTATATTCAGTTTAGAATACAAGGATTATAGGAATGTGTTATTACATTCAAGGTTCAAGTGAGAATAATATCAGGTATGTTAAGGGTTATCTATGAGGATACGCTTAACTAGGCAGGTTATAGTGTACCGTAGGCAGAGGTACCAGGATTTTTACCCAAGTTCAGGTACATTTATATGTACATCAGGACGTGCCTCAGTTGTTCACGTCAGAGTGACACTGGGGGTACACGTATCAGTTCAGGATAGGATGTACCCTAGTTACTGGTACAAGGATATTTATCAGGATTTATACAGATTATGTATAAACATGTATATATATGTTGACAAGTCGTGGCACAAGTACGCTTGAGATTTATTCTGGATAGGGCAGCCCGTTAGGAAGCCTACATGACGACTCTTTTATATATATATATATATATATATATATATATATATATATATATATATATATATGTTCAGGAAATATTAGGTTTATGTATATTTTATATACCAGGAATAATATTAATTATCAGGATAAATTTTGTGTCTTCTGGGTTCTCGTAGTTAGAGAGCACAGGGGGTTTCAGCATTGCTGGAACGGGCAGGAACTTTCCGTGAGGATAACCACGCATAAGTTTATAGTGTGTCTTCTGTGTTCTAGCTAGTTAGAGCACATGGGGTTCCAGTTACAGCTGGGACGGGCAGGAATCTTCCGCGAGGATAACTATACACACAGGCAAGAGGAGTCTGGTGATTAGCCTATTATAGGAATTTTCACCGGTTATCAGAGGAATGTGCTCCGGGGTTACTCCACTCAGGGGCATTCCATAAAATGAACTCAAATAATAATGTTTGTTCAACGCTAACATCTAACATAATAATATCAGTATATACTTTATTATGTTATCAGGCAGAATTACCTATCAGGCAGGTATCAGGTGGTGATCTTAGGAGTCCCCTCGATCACCAAGTTATCAGGTTATAGTCTAGATTTCAGGGCTATTCAGTTATCAGGCTCAGACAGTGGTCCTAGGTTTCCCCTTGATCACTAGTTAGCAGGATGTAGTTTAGTTATTATAACTACACAGGATAGCAGGAACAGGCAGGTATACCCTATATGGGAAGAGTTAAGGCTTGGCGATCATAGGTTTCCCGAGATTGCCAAAGGTAGGCATGGCGACCCTAGGTTCCCCGAGGTTGCCAACAGTAGGTTGGGTGGAGCTCACTGAGACATTATGTCTCATCCCAATCCTTCTGGTGCAGGCTTTGCAGGTTATCACGAGGTTCGTGATGATGATCTTTCAGGAAGATACTGGATGGAGTGCAGTTGCTCGTCATGTACCAGCTCAGGAGCTTAACAGACTTTTGTATAAGTATTTATAATGGTACTTGATTGGTTGTATAAACGAGCAATTTGTATTGTTGTGTTGTATTTTTTTATTATTGAAAATCTTGATGTATTCAGTATCAGTTTGATGCACATGCTAATATTCTAGATAAAATTAGTATGGGTGTTACAGAGCCCATATATATCTTCGTGGGCAACATCTTTATTGTCCGTCTTTATGTCCTTTGGGCATCTAAATGCATGTACCCGCGCCCATTATCCCCACTTTAACCTCGAAAAGATATTAATTACACACAGGAAAATACATAACTGAATTTATATATGACCCAAAATATTTCAATTCAACGCATAAATATTACACATGATTTAGCCAAATTAAAAGCATTCAAGACCTTTAATTAGTTTTAGGATTAATTAGAGGTTGATACACTTGTGTGTTGTTTTAATTTTTGTATCACTCGTTTGGGGTCGACTTACACTGTTGTGTGGTTTTACTGGGTTAAGTTTATGTCCCACCAGTTTTTATGTAATTTTTTCCTTTTTTTAATAATATTTATGAACATTTGACAAAAGATTAGAGTAGGATACCAACTTGGTTGGGAGCCACTCTTTTTGTTGTCAATTTGCTCTTGCCTTATAAAAAAAATAAAGAGAATTTTTTTAACATGATTAAGAGAATATGATTTTAAAAGAAAACGATAAAATTTAGACAAAGTAAATAAATGCTTTTTAAAATGTTTTTAGGAAATATAAAGTAGTTATAAATGATCAATATGCATCTTATTTCGGGTAAATGTGTCAAGATAGAAGATAAAACATACCTGTGAAAAAGTTCGATGATAAATCCAAGTTTATCAACGACGTGCAGTTACCAATTGATCGTGGAATGCTTCCTTCAAAATGATTGTATTCAAGGACCATTGTTCTGAGCTGTGTAAGACCCCCAAAGATCCCTTTTGGAATTTCTCCTTTAATGCAAAAAAGGAAAGACAATGACTTAATTAGAATTAGTTCAAACTCCCGATCAAAATAATAATCCCTTCATGTTTCAAAACAAAATTGTCTCATTTAATAAGTCCTTTTAGAATATTAATATGATTCATTAATGATTTTTTTTCTATGGAAAATGTTAACCAGTTCTCTAAGAGCACTTTCTAAGGACCTTAAATAGTAAGTTTTTACAGAAATTTGTGCATTCAGTGCATCGAAAATTGAAGTATTAGACTTTTTCAATAAATAGTTTATTAATTTGGAATCCTTAAAGAGTGCCCTTAGGACAGTCGTTAGCAGGACCCTTTACTCCTAATGATAAGTAGGATTTGATTGTGAAATGAATGAGATAGAGATCACATGTTGACTGAAGAAGATTAAGAAGTTTGATGTTTTTTAGTAGAAAATGGTAACTGATTGTAAGAAAAGACTCTTCTATATTTGTTGAGAAACAATATTTTTACAATCAATTTTGGATAACTTGACAAACTCTTTCTCATACTCCCATTATGTTCTTACTCTCTCTATTGCTTTGGTTTCTAACTAAAGTTTCTAACTTTAGTTTCTTTTTTTTTACTCATAATATATACTACCCAATAATTCCATATTTTTTTTTATAATAACTAGTCATATGTAGTGGATATTTCTTAGAAGATAAAAATTAAAATTACACAACTCTACCGATTTGAGTGGTGGAGACTTGGGTTGTTTTGCTCTTCTTGTTAACGGTTCCACAATTGAAAGTGATATGACTTGAACAAATTTTTATTTGTGGGTGCATTCATCATCTCATAAGTGAGTTATGTGGGGTTGTGTTAGAGACAATTATAAATTCAATATTGGGTCATATGTTATTAGATTTTTGCTATCGGACTACTTGGATCACGTTTCAAATGTTATGTCATGGGCGTGAGGGGTGTGTTAAGAGTCTTACCTGGAAAGTGATATGATCTAAACAAATGTTTATAAATGATGATAGTTCTCACCTCACAAACTGGTTTTGTGAGATTGTGTTAGATTCAAACACATGTTCTAGTAGTTTTATTGATTCTTATATTATTTTTCATGTAGAGCTTATCTATCTCATCCACTAAAATTGCTTATTCTCAAGGTTTGGTAGACATTCTTACTGAAAAGTGATTTTCAGATGGTTTTTTCAATTTTCAAATCGCCTCACAATTTATTTATTGGCAGTTTAGAAACCATTAGCTCCATTGTTTAAATATGATTACGGATCGTTTTTTTTTTGTCTCATATCTATCAAGAAGAAAATTATTGTGTTGGTAAGTTTGTTGACTATGCTTTTTGCTTGAATAATTTTACTTGGTGTAATGGCATTCCTTCTTTTATTAGTAATGACTTTTTTCTTTTTGGAACAAATTTATATTTCGGAACAAATTAACTAGTCATTCTTGGTTCTTCATTGTACTGCACTATTTTTCCCTTTGCTATGATTTTACTCCACTAAATTTTCATACGTTTTTAACAAGACAGATGATGTTAGCTCACGTTTACTTCTTTCGGTTTTTACATAGTCCCCCCAAATGTTTTATTTGTTTTTTTATTTTAATAATATTTATTAGAGTATTGCAAATGATAGGTGGTAATTTTAAGATGTGAACATAGTGAAGATGTCTTTATTGTCATCTCAATGATTTTGCATTCTGATTTTGATTTCTAATTGTATAATCTAATTAATAACATGTGCATTACTCCTAAGATCTTATTTTCCAGTTTGTATTTATGCAACAGAAAATAAAAATACATAAATGAATAATAATAATAATAATAATAATAATAATAATAATAATAATAATAATGATGATGATGATGATGATGATGATGATGATGGTGATGATGATGATAATAATAGAGTAAATTACACTCTCCTTCCCTTTTATGTTAAAATATATACTCCCCTTCCTTGAAAAGTAAAATTCATACTCCCCTCCCATATGAGATGTTTGAATTACAATTTTTTCCCTTAATAATTAAATATGCACTACGCTTTAATCCATTTTAACATAAATAAATATTTTTATGATATAAACTAATTTTGAACCACCATTTAAGAAAAATAAATTCATTTCTTTATAATTTAAATATTTTGTTATTAATTTTATAATTTAGAGTATACAATTCACTTTTAAATAACCATACTTTATCGACTTTAGTAATTTTTCACATATTTTAATTTTATTTTGGGTTGTTTCATATTTCATAATAGGGTTTAAAACTATATGTTAATGAAACTTTGAATAAAAAATAGTGAAAAATATGTATTCAAATTTTGATTATATTAAAATGGACTCACAATACTATTTTTCTTCAAAGTGTGTTGGATTATTTTGGTTGCTAGATTAGTAGAAATAAAAAAAATTATTGAAGGATTAAAGTGTAGATTTTAACATAAGATGGTAGATAAATGTAATCCAAGCTTCTATAAGGGGAGTGAAATATTTTCTAATATATTTTGAATAAGAGGAGATGGAAGTGCATATTTTAACATAAGAGAAAATGATAGTGTAATTCAAACATCTTTTAGGGGATGAGATTGTAATTTACTCTAATAATAATAATTTAGTAAAATTTATATTAAAAAAAGAGAGCAATTTAGTGAAATGACAATTCTCATTCTCTCATTTATCATCTTTTATTGATGTATGTAAAATGGTTAAATGCACGGCAATTATTGTGGGACTAATCAAAATTTTATGCAAAAAGGGCTTTAAATAGAAATCCATACAAAATTTATTTCATTTCTCACTTCCCTTCTCACTCTACAAGTTGAAATCCTCTCCCTCTCTCTCTTTAGAAATTTCGACCACCCCATCACCAACCTTTAATCCATCAATTTTCTTCCTCAACTCTTGGGAAACAAGCAAGCTAGCTTTGGGAGACTTGGAACAAGAGAAAAGTTAAGGAAAAATGAAGGAAAGAGGTAGACCCAAGCTAGGGTTTTGGTTGTAAAAGCTTGGCAAAGATCATCACAACTACTAGGTGAGTTCCTAGGGTTTTAGAACCCACCATGAGTGAGTTTGGGTGTGATTTTCATTTTGAGCTAAGTTAGGTGATTTTGTGCCCTAACTCCTTTAGCTTGTCAATTCCTTGTTCAATCATGTTTTAAACTGTAAATTACAATAGAAAATCATCCTCAACACTGTTGGGAAGCTTGGGTAAGTTGGATTGGGTCAAAAATGGAGAAAAATATGTTTTTGAACAAGTTCTGTACTGTCAAGCTCGCTACAGCGTGCTGGAGCTCGCTGCAGCGAGCAGACTATTTTCTGATACGTGAGCAGCTCGCTATAGCGACGGATCCATCACTACAGCGCGCTTGTCAGAAACAGCTTGGCTTGCTGAGCTGTTTCGGGCGGTCTGACGCGTTTACGCGAGGCGTTCCACAACCGTTTTCCCCAAAAATCTTAAAGAATCAAGGAAACACCATTTTAACCCATGCCTAAGGCTTACAACAGATGAAATTATAAAGGAGCAAGGAATAGGCAATGCGTTGGGAGTGCAAGAACAAGGTTAGAAGAACAGGAAAGTTAATACAAGTGAGGTAATAAACTCTTAAGTATGACATATGATAACGATATGTCTATAACCTATAATAGGTTAGCAGGAATAGAGATGTATTCAGTTAAGAACACGAGAATAGTATGAATGTACTACTACATTCAAGATTCAGGTAAGATTAGTATTAGATATGTTAAGGGTTAGATTTTCAGGATACCCTTAACCAGGCAGACTATAGTGTACCTTAGGCAGTGGTACCAGGTTTTCCCCAGTTACAGGTACATTTATATGTACATCAGGACGTGCCTCAGCTGTTCACGTCAGAGTGACACTGAGGGTACACGTAACAGTTCAGGAAAATATCAGGATAATGTATAATACCAGGAATAAATATTTATTTATTTATCTGGATAAATCGTGTGTCTTCTGTGCTCTCGTCAGGTAGAGACCACAGGGGGGTTCCGGATACAGCTGGAACGGGCAGGAATCTTCCGCGAGGATAACGACACACACAAGCAAGAGGAGTCCGGTGACTAGCCTCAGATAGGAATTTTCACCGGTTATCAGGGGAATGTGCTCCGGGGTTACTCCACTCAGAGGCATTCCGTAAAAATCAACTCAGATAATAATGTTTGTTACACGCTAACATCTAACAGTTATTTATCAGGAAACATTTTAATGTTATCAGGCAGGTATTAGTTATCAGGCAGGAATCAGTTATCAGGTATCAGGTAGCAGTTATCAGGAAGTGATCCTAGGTTTCCCCTTGATCACAAAGTTAGTAGATCGTAGTCCACTTTTCATGACTACGCAATATAGCAGGCTCAGGTAGGTATAAACCCTTTATGGGAAAAGTTTAATGTTTGGTGATCATAGGTTTCCCTGAGATTGCCAACAGTTAGTGCATGGCGACCCTAGGTTTCCCCGAGGTTGCCAACAGTAGGTTTGGTAGAGCTCACTGAGACATTATGTCTCATCCCATTCCTTCTGATACAGGTTCGCAGGTAGCACGCCGCAAGGGTAAGGAGAAGGCTATGGACTGATCGTGCTGGTTTTTAAGTTGATTCTAGTTATCATGTATTCAGATGTTGTATTATGTTGTACAGTTTCAGAGATGTTTTGTAATAGAAGACAAATGTATTGATACTCTATGTTTATGTATCATTATCAGTTAAACTTTCTGTATTGTAAATTAATGTATCCAGTACGAAATTTTAACACTTGTATAAGATCCTCGGCAATATTTATATGGGTGTTACATTTTGTTTTATCAATATTGTTAGAAAATGATTCTAATAAAAAAAGATAAAATAATCGAAAATGACCAAAATTCAAATTTTAAATTTGCCGCCCCAGATTTCCGACGGACAAAATCCACTGGAAAGTCCAATTAAATTGCAGTTTTTTTAGTGAAATGAAACTCCCTCACAGTCAAACCGCTAGACCGCTAGATGTTCTTGTTGCCTAATTAAATTGCACCTTTTTTTTCACAATGATTTTGTTTCACTCAATTTTCCAACTAAATTTTTTAATGAGACAGTTAACTCTTATGTTTGTTTCCTTGTGTTTGGCCTAGTCCTCAAGATGTACTATTTATTCTTTTATTTTAACAATATTATTAAAGTGCTATAAATGATTGGTTGCAGTTATGGTAATATGTGCAGTTGTTAGTGTGAAACGGGACTTTGCCAAAAAAAGAAGTTAGTGTGGAACGGGAGGAGTAATAAATTCTTTATTGAAATTATAAAATCATGAATCGTGTGAACACAAAAATATACAAAGCATGACACATAATATCAAAGCTAAGAGACGTATCTGAAAAGTAGTTGGAAAATAAAGCAAGATATTCAAGTGAAGACATGTTTGAAACTGTTTGAGGTATGAGTCCAGACAACCTATTATGACTGATATCCAAGAGTTTCAATAGACAAAGATTACCAATAGACCGTGGAAGAAAACCACTAAAATTGTTAGCGCCAAGATACAAATACTGAAGTAGTGATAAGTCCCCCAATGCTGCAGGAATCCCCCCTTCAAACTCGTTATAGCTTATATGAAGAACCTTTAATCGGTGCAACCGACATAACTCTTTAGGAAACTGACCACCAAAGCTATTGTTTTTGAGATCGAGTATAACAAGGAAGGTAAGATTCACCAAGGTTGGAGAAACCGTGAAATTCTGGCCAGGCAATAAGACAGAGTTACCAGGTTCTGAACCAAACAGGTTCTGAACAATACGCAGGGCACAATAGATTGCTTAAAACAAAGCACACACACAAACACAACACAAGCAGCAAAATAAAGTGCAGGAAAGTAAAAAGGCACGCAAGGTTTGTTAACCCAGTTCGGAGTAAACACCTCCTACTCTGGGGGATACCAATCCAGGAAGGAAATCCACTATTGGATTTAATCCTTAAGACTCAAACACTGACTCCCAGTTCCTATCCCAAGCAATTAACCTCCACCTAGTCAGACTTCTACCCAACTCTGAGTATTAGAAAACCTCTAACTTCCTATTCAAGTAACTAAACCCAGCCACTTGAACATCCCTTAACAATACCCTGTTTTTGAACACAATTTCAATAACAAAACTTCATTCGTACCTAAAGACTTAGAATGAATTACAACTCTATAAAACTCTAAACCAACTCAAACAATGAGTGGTGCACAAAGAACCCTAAAGTTTTAAACACAAAGACTCAATTCTCTGATCTAAAACTCTATGTTTCGTAAGTCTTGAATAGCAGCAGCAGCTCTCCTTATATAGCCTTCAGCAATCAGAATTAAACTGATTCAAATTTTCTGAATTGATATGTTTCTAATTTATGCATGGCTCAATTAGGAAACATATAATTCTGCAATGTATCTCTTCAAATATTTCTTCTGAAAATATGATCTTCATAAATACGAGCCAAATCTTCATTAGATCTTCAACAAATCAACCAGCATTCTAGAAGCATTAAACCATAATAAAACCTTAACAAATCTCTCAAAGATTCGCGTAGAAATAACTTGAAAATAACCAGCTTCTTATGAAGTCAACAAAAGTCAACGCTCGCATCAGACTCTGAACTCAGCTTCTGAAGTGCTACAGTGCTTCTGATGGTGATTTCAGCTTCTGGACAGCTTCACATGAGAAAACTTGTAACTGAAGAATTGTTCTAATCATGAAGATACTACTATTCAACACTTTGGTTTTGCTAAAATATCAGATTCAGACTCAGGTTCAGGATCACACTTAGCACAGGCACAACTGGCAGGTACTCTATCTTCCTCACATCCAGTTTGCAGTAATTGCTATAATTCTTCATGTAAACACACACCTAACTTGCTTCTCAGGTTCTCAAATTGTTTAGCATCCAAGGCCTTTGTGAAAATGTCAGCAACTTGTTCTTCAGTAGCCACATGTTCCAGCTGAATAATCTTGTCCTCAACAAGGTTTCTGATAAAATGGTGTCTGATGTCTATGTGTTTAGTTCTGTTGTCCTGTATTGGGTTCTTAGAGATGTTGATAGCACTCAAATTGTCACAAAACAATGTCATAGTTCCTTGATTAATGTTGTACTCCTCAAGCATCTGTTTCATTCAAATCAATTGTGAACAACTACTCCCAGCAACAATGTATTCAGCCTCAGCAGTTGACAATGAAACACAGTTTTGTTTCTTGCTAAACCAAGAAATTAGATTATTTCCCAAAAAGAAACAACCTCCTGAGGTGCTCTTCCTGCCATCAGCACTTCCAGCCCAATCAGCATCACAGTATCCCATCAGTTCAGAACTTGAACTATGTGAGTACATGATTCCATAGTCACTTGTGCTATTCACATACTTCAGGATTCTCTTCACTTGTGTCAGATGACTCATCTTAGGATCAGCTTGATATCTTGCACATACTCCAACAGCAAATGTGATATCAGGCCTGCTTGCAGTCAAGTACAATAAGCTCCCAATCATGCTTCTGTATTGGCTTTGATCAACTGATACTCCATGTTCATCTTTGGTCAACTTCAGATTAGTAGCAGCTGGTGTCCTCTTATGAGCAGCTGATTCCATTCCAAACTTCTTCACTATGTTCTTAGCATATTTACTCTGAGAAATAAAGATTGTGTCTTCCATTTGTTTGACTTGTAATCCAAGAAAATAAGTAAGTGCACCAACTAAGCTCATTTCAAATTCTGACTGCATTTGCTTAACAAACAGTTTGACCATCTTCTGAGACATCCCTCCAAACACTATATCATCCACATAAATCTGAGCAATCATCAGACTCCCATCTTCATTTCTCACAAACAATGTCTTATCAGAACCACCTTTTCTGTAACCTTGAGCCACAAGAAACTAAGTCAGTCTTTCATACCAAGCTCTTGATGCTTGCTTGAGACCATATAAGGCTTTCTTCTATTTGTACACATGATCTGGAAACTTATGATCCACAAAACCCTTAGGCTGTTCAACATATACTTCTTCTTGCAAATATCCATTCAGAAATGCACTCTTCACATCCATCTGGAATAATTTGAACTTGAGAATGCAGGATACACCCAACAGTAGTCTTATGGACTCTAGTCTGGCCACAGGTGCAAAGGTCTCATCAAAATCAAGTCCCTCAACTTGAGTATAGCCTTGAGCAACCAACCTTGCTTTGTTTCTGACTACAGTACCACTTTCATCTGTTTTATTCTTGAATATCCATTTAGTACCAATCACATTCAACCCTTCAGGTCTTGGAACCAGATCCCACACTTCACTCCTTTTGAATTGATTCAACTCATCTTGCATTGCTTCAATCCAAAATTCATCAGTCAGGGCTTCTTTCACATTTTTGGGTTCAAACTTAGACACAAAACATGAATCAGTAGCAGCTGGGTCTGATCTCCTGGTTTTGACCCCTTGATCCAAGCTCCCAATGATAAGCTCCTTAGGATGATCCTTCTGAACTCTAATTGATGGCCCTTTATTGGTAGGATCATGTTTTGGATGCACATCTGCTTCTTCAGACTCTGGATGATTTTCTGCTTCTGAAGTTTGTTCTTCTGATGCTTCAGACTCTGGAACAACTTCAGACTCATGTCTTTCTTTCTCAGCAGACAGATCATCAATCACAACATTTATGGACTCCATCACAACCTTGGTTCTGGAATTAAACAGACTATAAGCTCTGCTGTTCACTAAATAACCCAGGAATATGCCTTCATCAGACTTAGGATCCAGTTTTCTTCTATTTTCCATGTCAGCCAAAATGTAGCATCTGCTCCCAAAAACATGGAAGTATTTGACTGTAGGCTTCCTTCCTTTCCACAGTTCATACAATGTAGATGTTGTTCCCTTTTTCAAAGTGACTCTATTGTGTATGTAACATGCTGTGTTCATTGTTTCTGCCCAGAACATATATGGAAGTTTCTTAGCATGTAGCATTACTCTTGCACATTCTGCTAAAGTCCTATTCTTCCTCTCAACTACACCATTTTGCTGAGGTGTGATAGGTGCAGAAAATTCATGTTTTATACCTTCAGAAGCACAGAATTCTGTAAAACTCTTGTTTTCAAATTCTTTGCCATGATCACTTCTGATTCTGACTATGCCACAGTCTTTTTCTCTTTGTAATTGAATGAACAAGTCTTTAAATACTTCAAAAGTATCAGATTTTTCTCTAACAAAACTGATCCATGTGAATCTTGAGTAGTCATCTACCATTACAAATACATACCTCTTCCCTCCAATACTTTCTACTTGCATAGGCCCCATCAAATCCATATGAACAAGTTCTAGTACTTTAGTAGTTACCTGATGAACTAATCTGGGATGAGACTTTCTTGTTTGTTTCCCAATTTGACAATCACCACAAACATTGTCCTCATTGATCTTCAGATTAGGTACACCTCTGATAGCTTCAGTACTTAGGATTTTCTTCATGCCTTTCAGATGCAGATGTCCCAGTTTCTGGTGCCAGAGTTTGACTTCCTCTTCTGAGCTCATGAGACAAGATGTCAGGCTTCTTTCTTCTTCAGAAACCCATAAATAACAGTTGTCTTTGGATCTGCAGCCCCTCATCTGAATCTTATCTTCCTGATCAGTAACAATACACTCTAGCTTGTTGAAATTAACCTTCAATTCTTGATCACAAAGTTGGCTAATACTAATCAGATTAGAGGTTAATCCTTCCACCAGTAGCACATCATTAAGTCTGGGCAAACCTTCACTGATCAAATCACCAATACCCAGAATCTGACCTTTTACACCATCTCCAAATGTCACATAACTTATGGAGTAAGATTTGATATTGCTCAGCAGCTTCTTCACACCAGTCATGTGCCTTGAACACCCACTATCAAAATACCAGTCTTTTTTTTGAGGTGGCTCTCAAGGAAGTATGAGCTATAAGGCCAACATTCTGAACTTTGGGCTTCCACACCTTCTGAACATTGTGTCTGATATCAGCTGGTTCAACTCTTCTATACTGAAAATGTTCAGGATAGCCATAAAGTTTGAAGCAGAATGGTTTGTTATGCCCTTTCTTTCCACAATGATGACAGATCCATGGATGATTTATCCTTCTTCTGTTGAACTTATGGGGTTGCATCTGAACATACTTCTGAGGTCTCATCTGAGTTTGCTTCTGACCTTGCATCTGGGCTTCCTTCTGAGGTGCCATCTTAGATGTTCCAATCATAGAATCATCAGTTTTAGTGGCAGGAACAAAATTTTTACCAAAATTCATCTGTTTAGGAATCTGAGTCTGATCAACAAAACCTAAACCAGCTTTTCCTTGTTTCTGGACATCCAGAATCTCCTCCAACTTATCATTAGCAGAGTTCATCATCCTAACTTGCTTCTTCATCTGATCAAGTTGGGATTTAAGTTGGTTTACTTCTTCCTTTAATTCTGAATTCTGCACTAGAAGTTCTCCTTTTTCAGCCTCCAGTTGAAAAATAGTCTCCTTATGATCCAAAACTTGTTTGCAAACCTCAGCACTTCTGGTATATAGCTTCTTGTAATTGTCAGCTAGTTCATCATATGAGGTTTTAGCAGCTTCAGACACAGATGAAGCTTCAGACTCTGAGTCAGACTCTGAAAAAGTCTCAGACTCTAAAACAGCTTCCTTCTTCAAGATAGCTCCTGACCTTACTACCAGACCAGTATCACACATTCCAGATTCACTTCCAGCATCTTCTTCAGAATCATCATCAGACCATGCAACAACTAGGATCTTCTTCTTCTGCTTCTTAAGAAAAGTAGGACATTCAGTTTTGATATGTCCATAACCCTCACATTCATAACACTGCACACCTTTAGCTTGATTACTTTTCTCCTCAGACTTGGTCTTTTTCACATCAGTTTATTGCTTCTTGTTGTTGAATCTGAAGTTCTGACCTTTGGCTTTGGCTTTTCTGTCAACATTCTTCAGTATCTTGTTGAATTGTTTTCCCAGCAACACTAGAGCTTCTGACAAGTCATCCTCATCAGACTCTTGTTGATCATTAGCTTCAGAGTTCACAGTAAAAGCTACACCTTTTCCTTTCTTCTCAGCCTGTTTACAAAAGGCAGTTTCAAAATTGAGCAATGACCCAATCAGCTCCTCAAGCTTCATAGTGGTAATATCATGGGCCTCTTCAATTGCTATCACCTTCATATCAAACCTTCTGGGCAAGGACCTGAGGATTTTTCTCACTAACTTCTCATCTGACATCTTCTCCCCAAGAGAATCAAAGGAATTAGCCATGTCCAGCACATTCATGTAGAAGTCCTGAATAGATTCATCTTCCATCATCTTCAGGTTCTCAAATTTTGTTGTGAGAAGTTGAAGTCTGGATAGCTTAACCTTAGAGGTTCCTTCATGAGTGGTTTTCAGAATTTCCCAAGCATCCTTAGCCACAATACATTGTTTGATGAGTCTGAACATGTTCTGCTCCAGACCATTGAAAATAGCATTCAAAGCTTTTGAATTTCCCAGTGATAGATCATCTTCAGCTTTGGTCCATTCTTCTTCAGGCTTCAGAACCTCAGTCTTGTTCCCATCTTTGTCCAAAACTACTGGATGATCCCAGCCCTTAATCACAGCTTTCCAAGTCCTGCTGTCAATAGACTTTAGAAAAGCACACATCCTAGACTTCCAATACTCATAGTTTGTGCCATCTAGTAGGGGTGGTCTATTGACATAGCTTCCTTCTCTATCCATGCTTGCCAGAAATTAATGCCTCTGGATCTCACCCAAAACACAGGCAGGGTGCCTGCTCTGATACCAATTGAAATTCTGGCCAGGCAATAAGACAAAGTTACCAGGTTCTGAACCAAACAGGTTCTGAACAATACGCAGGGCACAATAGATTGCTTAAAACAAAGCACACACACAAACACAACACAAGCAGCAAAATAAAGTGCAGGAAAGTAAAAAGGCACACAAGGTTTGTTAACCCAGTTTGGAGTAAACACCTCCTACTCTGGGGGATACCAATCCAGGAAGGAAATCCACTATTGGATTTAATCCTTAAGACTCAGACACTGACTCCCAGTTCCTATCCCAAGCAATTAACCTCCCCCTAGTTAGACTTCTACCCAACTCTGAGTATTAGAAAACCTCTAACTTCCTATTCAAGTAACTAAACCCAGCCACTTGAACAACCCTTAACAATACCCTGTTTTTGAACACAATTTCAATAACAAAACTTCATTCGTACCTAAAGGCTTAGAATGAATTACAACTCTATAAAACTCTAAACCAACTCAAACAATGAGTGGTGCACAAAGAACCCTAAGGTTTTAAACACAAAGACTCAATTCTCTGATCTAAAACTCTATGTTTCGTAAGTCTTGAATAGCAGCAGCAACTCTCCTTATATAGCCTTCAGCAATCAGAATTAAACTGATTCAAATCTTCTGAATTGATATGTTTCTAATTTATGCAAGGCTCAATTAGGAAACATATAATTCTGCAATGTATCTCTTCAAATATTTCTTCTGAAAATATGATCTTCATAAATACGAGCCAAATCTTCATTAGATCTTCCACAAATCAACCAGCATTCTAGAAGCATTAAACCATAATAAAACCTTAACAAATCTCTCAAAGATTCGCGTAGAAATAACTTGAAAATAACCAGCTTCTTATGAAGTCAACAGAAGTCAACGCTGGCATCAGACTCTGAACTCAGCTTTTGAAGTGCTACAGTGCTTCTGATGAGCATTCAACTTCTGATGGTGATTTCAGCTTTTGAACAGCTTCACATGAGAAAACTTGTAACTGAAGAATTGTTCTAATCATGAAGATACTACTATTCAACACTTTGGTTTTGCCAAAATATGCAGCCAACAACAAAAGCCTCAACAAACCGTACCTCTAAGACTCATGTTTCGGAGAATCAAACTATGGACTCTTCCGTGTCGCTCATCACAAGTGACACCAACCCAATTGCATACAGAATAGGAGGTTGACCAATTATTTGCCAACATATCATAGGGGTCTGAAGTAATTAAGGATTTGAATGCTAGAAGAGCATATTGATCTGTTGTGATATTTTTTGTATTTGCAGTTAAGGAAGCCACAAAACAATGCAATGATAGCAAAAAAAGTAAGAGACGAGATAATAGATTCACCATTTTTTCTTAGTGTGTGTGGATGAGAGACGAGGCAAGGGACTGATGGGGATGAGATATAGTGGTTTAAAAATGAGTTTCCTACTCTATTATTAACAATATGAACGTTTATTTCACTCCCTACTTTTCGTCATTTTGCGTAAATGTGAGAGATTCTCAGACAGTGAGTGTTGTGTTGGTGGGGGCTAGGTGGTTCAAATCAACCTGGTCTACATAGATAACTTGTCCAAAAAAAAACAAGACCCTTAATAATATAACGTTTATTTCACTCCCCACTTTTCGTCATTTTGGGTAAATGTGAGTGTTGGTGGGGGCTGTGCTTCAAATCAACCAAGTCTAGATAGATAGATAGATAGATAGATATAGGAATGATTTTTTCCCAAGTTGTAATTTAAAAGTCAGTCAATGAAAAAAGGACAAGAGTATAGCGTACATAATTCAAAAGTCGTTGGAAGATAAATCAAGATATTCAAGTGAAGACATGTTTGAAACTCTTTGAGGTATGAGTCCAGACAACTTGTTCTTACCAATTTTTAATACTTTTAACCGACGAAGGTTTCCGATAGATTGGGGTATAAAACCACTAAAATTGTTAACGCCGAGATACAAATATTGAAGTTGTGATAAGTCCCCCAACGCTTCAGGAATCCCCCCCTTTAAACTCGTTATAGCTGATATGAAGAACCTTTAATCGGCGCAACCCACATAACTCTTTTGGAAAATGACCACCGAAATTATTATTTTTGAGGTCAAGTATAACAAGAAAGGACAGATTCCCCAAATTTGGAGAAACGATACCTCTAAGACTCATGTTTCGGAGAATCAAACCATGGACTCTTCCGTGTCGCTCATCACAAGTGACACCAATCCAATTGCATACAGAAGAGGAGGTTTACCAATTATTAGCCAACATATCATAGGGGTCTAAAGTAATCATGGGTTTAAATGCTAGAAGAGCAGATTGATCAGTTGTGATGTTTTTTGTATTCGCAGCTAAGCAAGCCACAAAACAATGCAATGATAGCAAAAAAAGTAAGAGACGAGATAATAGATTCACCATTTTTCCTTAGTGTGTGAGGATGAGAGACGAGGCAAGGGACTGATGGGGATGATATAATGGTATTTTTATTTGAATTTAATTAGTATATATTATGTCAATGCTATAACTGGAAAAACAACCTATTTGAAATTCAAATCTTATTCCTTCGACAACCACGAATTCCGACAATTTGCAAAGGAACTTCTTCAGAAAAACAACCAACTCTCGTGTTGTCGAGATGGTCTTCGACCGGCTCTACCCCTTTCGATCGTGTCGAATGAATACGCACAACCATAGAAATTCTTCAAGTCTGAAAATTCCACTTTTCTTTCATGTGTTTAGTCAAACCTCAATAACTACATTTACTATCCTTTGTCGAAAATACAAGCTAACAAATAGTTAAAATGGTTTTATTGTCATGTCGTTGAATTTGCACTCTAATTTTTAATTATAAAATCTAATTAATAACAAGTGCATTACTCCTGATTAACCGTCGGCCATAGTTTTTTTAGTGAGAAAAACTCCACCTTCTCTCTAAGTTTTCTTTCTCATACATTCATTGAGGAGGGGTGATTTTAGGTCATTTTTTTTACCTAGAATCACCCCTCTGCATCTTTTTTCCCTTTCTTTCAATCTAGATAAGTGGTTTTCACATATATCAAGTTTTTCCTTTTTTGTTTTTTGTGTTTTTATCGTCTAAGTGCGGCGTTGTGTTGTTCGTCGTCTTGTGCGGCGTTTGATTTCGCTCTTGTTGCGGTGTTCGTTTGATTCCTATTGAAAGATCGACTTCAGTCAATTACCGATTTAATCAATGATTTGGGCGTCGACGTTGCAGATCCAGAAGCATGAGTATTTCTGTGACTTAGAATTTATCATATTATATGTAGGCATTTTGCCGTTGTAGGCTATTAACTTGGGTGTTGTGAGTTTGTTCACAGATTCACCCGTTACGTTTTTAGCGATATTGAACATATTATTATATCTGATGTATTCTATCAATTTGAATGAATAAATATCGTTTTGTTTTTGTCAACAAAAAAAATAAGTGCATTACTCCTAAGATATTATGCAGCTAAAAAAAGAAATACGTAAATGATTCATAAGAAAATTTAGTAAAAGTTATAAAAGAAAGGGAGAATAATTTAGTAAAAGAACAATTATCTTTCTTTCACTTATCATTTTTATTCATAATATATGTAAAATGGTCAAATGCACGATAAATATTGTGGAAAAGAGTAATCAATCCTGTATTAAAATTCTAAAATCGCAAATAGTGGGAAACAAACAAACATGATGCATTATATATAAGGTTGGAGTACCTGATAAGTAGTTAGAAAATAACACGAGAGTTTTGAGTGAAGACAGGTTTGAAATTGTTGGAGGTATGGGTCCAGACATCTTGTTTTGACCAATTTCCAATTCTTTCAACTGATGAAGGTTACCAATAGATTGGGGAATAAAACCACTAAAATTGTTAACGCCAAGATACAAATATTGAAGTTGTGATAAGTCCCCCAAGGCTACCGGAATTCCACCTTCAAACTCATTATAACTAATATGAAGAACCTTTAATCGGCGCAAGCGACATAACTCTTTTGGAAACTGACCACCAAAACTATTATTTTTGAGGTCAAGTATAACAAGAAAGGACAAATTCCCCAAATTTGGAGAAACGGTACCTATAAGACTCATATTTCGGAGAATCAAACTATGGACTCTTCCGTGTCGCTCATCACAAGTGACACCAACCCAATTACATACAGAAGAGAAGGTTGACCAATTATTAGCCAACATATCATAGGGGTCTAAAGTAATTAAGGATTTGAATGCTAGAAGAGCAGATTGATCAATTGTGATGTTTTTTCTATTCGCAGCTAAGCAAGCCACAAAACAATGCAATGATAGCAAAAAAAGTAAGAGACGAGATAATAGATTCACCATTTTTCCTTAGTGTGTGTGGATGGAGACGAGGCAAGGGACTGATGGGGATGATATACAATGGTTAAAAAGTGAGTAAATGTGAGAGATTATAGATAGATAGATATTGGAATGATTTTTTTCCCAGTTGCAATTGAAAAGTCAGTCAACGAAAAAAGGACAAGAGTATAGCGTACATAATTCAAATGTGTCCAAGAATAATTCATTACAATCTGACGATGACTATTAAGCATTGATTTTCTACCTCTTAATTCTCATCTTCGCGCATTCATGTCGTTTGTTATGTATTGCCACAAATTTTTTTTGACAAAATGTATAGCCACAAAATTAATTCTTCTTTTTCTTGTGAAAAAAAAATTAATGGTATTTTTATTTGAATTTAATTAGTATATATTATGTCAATGCATAATATTTTACACATGTACCCAATAATGTGTTGTTTCATTAATTAATAAATATGACAACTTATGTGTTTTTATATTCATTAATTGATGTGACAATATATCATTGGATATATATGTAAAATAATTGTATTATTATTTTTAATGGTATTTTTTATATGAGTTTAATTAGTATACTCTGTCAGTGTAAAATAACTGTACATTGACATAGTATATTAATTAAACTCTTTTTATTTTATTTAAAGTTGTATATTTTTAATCTCTATAAAATATTTTTGCGAAAATATATATTTAGTTCATTTAAAATTATCAACTTTTTTTAGGGCGTGTTTTGTTTAGAAGTGAAGTTGTGAAGAGAGAAATAGGTAAGAAAGAAAAATGTGAAAAATATAATAGATTTGATTGGTTATTTAATACAATAGAAAGATAAAAGAAATAGTAAAGAGTTGATTAAATCAAAAAGTACAAAAATACCCTTGAGATAAAAAATCTCACATAAAAATGATTGAATTATTTGAAAGAAAGATAATTATAGCATTTCATTAAAAACTAGTATTATACCCATGCTAAAGTTTAATAAAATATTATTTTAAATTGAATTGAAAATTAATTTACGCAAAGTTAGTGAATATTTAAGTTATTTGATATATAAATCAGTATAAATTTAAAGTAACTTTAGTGTAAATTATAAAGTTTTTTTTGAAAAAAAAAATATAACTTGTAATATTGTGTAGTTTTCGAAGTCTATTGGGGGAAACAAAAAACCAACACCTATCCTAAGTTGCTCCCGAGCTTCTCCCCCATAACCACTGGACGAAGGATCTACCAAACTCCCAGAAAAGCGCTCATCTCTCACCCCCAAACTCAAAAAGGAAAAACGCGAAAACGATGAAAAACGAACGGAGTGCAAAGAGAAGGATGAGAATACCTTGAAGGTCTGACGATTTTCTATGAAGAAGAAGAAGAGGCTCCGGAAAATCGCAAGAATTACATAAATGTAGACTTAAGGGAAAAGGTTCCCCACACGAGAGAAGCAAAACAGAATAAAGAAGCAATTTGGGAGAATTTGTAGAAGGTGACAGGAGGAAATCTCTGGAACAGTGTGAGTTTGAATGCGTAAAAAATTAAAAACGAAGAGTTTCCCTCTTCTTATAGGCTCCGCAGTTATCAAATCAACGACTCGGATTAAGGTAAACCAAAAGGCCCTTATCCAACGGATGGGAAACGACTTCGAGCCACGAAAAGTACTCGGGTGTGCGCATGTGGAACTTGACCTTCGGAACGCGTGAAGGCCACGAAGCCGACACGTGGAAGGCCAAACTGTACATCCATCGTGTCTAAGTTGTTTCAGTTCAGGGCAGTTAATGCAACTGCCCCCACTCACCTATCTAGGGCGGCAACCCCACTATCAAAGGACGGCAGCCGAACCTCCTCAAAGACTTCATGGGAGGCTAATGCTCGAGGACTCCCCGTAGAGCGCCACACATGTTTAAGCCATTGTGCAATAAAGGAATCAACGACTAAGGCCAACGACACATGGACTAGAATGACCATGCACGCCACCGCACCGTAGCACACCTCCGTGCATCAGATACCATACACGTGTCCTCTAACCGCTCCTAATCACACGTCGCGTATCTCGGAGGCAGTTATTCTCGCGAGCGCCTATATAAGGGTGAGTTAGCTTCACCCCCAAGGTACGATTCACTTTACACACACATTTCACTAACTTTTTCTCAGTTCCATTACTGACTTGATAGTCGGAGGGCTAACGTGCCTGCAGCCACCTTTTGTTCCACCGCGGAGACTTATCGCCACCGTACCGGAGCACCTTCCACCACCGTTGCCTCCATCGGTTCCTTACCGGACAGATCAACCAGTACTCGACTTTTACACCTGTCTTGTACTTTTTTGGACTACACCTCTTATGAGCTAATTGGACTTAGCACTTTGTTGATTAGTTCAATGGACCAAACAAGTTTATTATTCAACAATGCATCCGCGCCCACACACACTTCATTAAATTTAGTGTTAAGAAAATTCTGGACAATATTTTATTTATTTAGAATTTTAATTCTATTTTTTAAGGGTTAACTATGCAACTTTAACAAAAAGTTTTTCATATTAATGAGCTGTAACAATCCAAATTATAATTAATGATGAGAAGATGATTAAATAGAGTTAGAGATGGTTTAACCAAGAATAATTGGACGAAGATAAATTAATCATTTTAAATGAGAGGGAAGGTTACCTTAGTCATTTTCACTACTAGTGACATTTTAGTAGATATTAGACTGAGTAGTGACATAGTGGTAATTATCATGAGTTATATAGTGGCAAAATTGGGTAAGATGAGAGATGGAACTTCTCACCCTCTCTTCCCTTCTCTCTCTCGCGATCTAGTCTCTCCTTTTTCTTCTATCACGGTTTATCTCCCAAAACACATACTCATCCAAAATTCTCCATTTTTGATACCTTGAAGCTTGCATGTGTCTTCCTCCCCCTTAATTTTCTCATTGGAAGCAAGGTAAGCGAGAAGAATTTCTTTTAAGAAGTTAAACCAACCCACTGAAATTGGCACATCAAACCTGAGATCATAAATAAAGTTAAGAGGAGTACACTCCAAGGTTCCAATCAACACCACCAGAATTATAAAGTTATCTCTTTTTAATCATAAAGAAAAACCTTTATATATACAGTCATTTCATCTCTCTATCTTCTCATACAATGTCACTTCTCTTCTCTCGTCAATCATCGTCGCTTCTCTTCTCAACCGTGGTCTCTTTAGACCTTCGGTTCACTCACAGATGTCCAGATCAATTGACAACAATTTCACGGGTGTAGAATGTACAGGGTAAAACATTTCTAGTTTCGCAATTTCTGGGTAAAATGTTAGAATTAAAAGAGGAGTTTAAAAAAAAAAAAGGATGCATCAAAGGGCAGAATATCAAAATTGAAAATAATGATAAAGTATTTGGGTGGTTTTATTGAATTCTCTTGGGTTATATTTATAGGTTTGTTGTTTGTTTTAGTCACAATAATGTTTGCTTGTTGTTTACATTGGGAGGTTTATTTATGTTGTTTAGGGGAATTATGAATTGGGTTACAAGTTATGGTTCGTGGTTTTTAGTTGAATGGAAAATCGCAGTGTTGCATCCTTAGTCTTTGGGTTGTAAATGTTGGGTGGAGATGAAATTTTAGGGTTCACGGTTTCTATTTATGAAACAATGGTGACAATTAGGGTACCCATGGAAGAATGATGGGTAATTTACCCCAACCAATAAACATTAGCCACATAAGCATATTTTTAAATGGTATCCAAGAACTATCTTGACCCCACCAATAAATTGTTCATTTTCATTGGTTGGTGAGTAAATTGTACCCACCATTCTTTAAAGGTAATCTAGAAATAAATATAAAATTTACAAGTAATAAAAGTTTAAGTTTAATATGTGGATTCCATCTATGTAGTGGTACATCATTTTAAATTGTGCCGCATCAAAAATTGGAAAAATTAAAGGACCAAAATTGCGAATTTAGAAATGAAGGACCAAAATCCATAAATCGAACAAAAAATGGGGAGCAAAACTACAATTAAGCAAATTAATGTACATACAATTTTTTTATTTATTTTTATATAATAGTAAAAACGATTGTAAGACATAAATGTTATATTAATAGAAATTTTTTGTAACCAAAACAAAATATTAATAGAAAATTTGTTATAGCTTTTTTTAAAATAGATTTTTGTAGTGTAATATATTTTGGTTATAATTTTTTTAACAAAGAAAGTTTTAAGGAAAACTTTGAATGAAAAATTCGTTTGAATAGCTTATCTTAAAATGTCATTGCAAGTATTTCATCATTTTGTTATAATTTTTTTTGGATACTAAAATTTTGAAAAAATCTCTAAAAAAAAAAATAAGATATTTCAAATAGCTTTTCATAAAAATCATTTTTTAAAGATGTCATTATGAAAAAAAATTTGTGATTTTTAATATGTAAAATCTCAAATAATGAATATTTAATTTAGCGAATGTCAAAATCTCTTCTTTTAACTTGTACCAAATGAGCTTGAAATAACTTCTACTATTTTTGAGTAAATTTTCAAAAAATCCAGTTTTAGAAATACAAAAAAAAAAGTCATTTTTTTAAATCTATAACAATCGAGCCCAATATCTAAAGTTGAATAATGCAGCCTTCTTAAGTGATTGGATAAGAGGGAAGGAAAGCAGGAGAGGGGGTAAGGTCTGGAAAAGGAAGAAATATGTCTCTCAAAGTATTTGTACCGTCGTTATGTTTTTCAGTTTTATTATCTTTCATTCTGTTTAAAGTTGGAATAATGCATGTATACATCTATTCCACATATATGCAGTGACCCTCAATATATCTTGGCATTTTCAGAAGCAACTCCTCCACTATTGGAATAGCTAACTATGGTTATTTATTGAATAGATTAGATTGCAAGATGCCCAAAAAATGTAAATCCAATTCTAATCACATTATATACCAAATATGTTATGAACAAATATGTTATGAATGTGAAGCAGATTGCAAAGGTGCATATAATAATAATACTTCACAACAATCCAAATTATATAGGAGAATATGTATTATAACTTTGATTTTGCCACATCTTAACACTCAATACAGCCTAAAAATGATTCATTGTGTTAACAAATTGTGCATGGGATTAAATTTATAGAAACTGAGGAATCAATTGCTATGTTGTTAACAGGAATGATGTAATTGCGTGTTTTTACTTATTTTTATGATTAAGATTGTCAAGGGGTTATGTGGAAGGAACTTGCTTGCGGGTGTTTCAAGTAGTAGTGAAGGATGGATCATTTATGCTTTATGTATTGGAGATTAAATTAGCACATATATGCTTTATGTGAAGGATGTTTCAGGGAAATTTTGATATTGACGTGCTTACATTTGTGAAGCCATACAAAATGGGATGGAGGCATGTGTGTTTCACATTGTGGTCGTGGTTCGCATTGATAAAGTCTCACTTTTTTTTTAAGCTAACCAGTAAAAGACACGTGCGAGTCGCACGAGTCACGTAACATTGCGATAATTATATAAAAAAAAATTAGATTGTTAATATTGTAGAATATTTATAGATATTAAATGAAAATTATGAGTATTAATGTAATGTTTCTATTAATTTTTTTTTCTCTTATACAAACAAAAATTTGTTAAATAGTTGAGTCACGCCAGTTATGAATTATATTTGCTTATATATGTGAAAACAAATTTTTATGTACATAAAATTTCGAAAACTCCGGACTACTTTCAAAATCAAAATTAACGTAGTGTTTCTATTAAATAAATTTTTATTTTATATGCAAATGATTGTTAAATGTTTGCACCGCACCCGTTGCAGATTTTATGTATCTATATCTGCATAAACAAATTTTTATATACATATATGAGAAAGTCGATATGATAAAATTTTACAAAACTCATGACTATTTTTAAAATCAAAATTAATGTAGTGTTTCTATTAAATAACTTTTGATTTTATATGCAAAACACTGTTCAATGTTTGCACCGCACCCGTTGCGGATTTTATGTACTTATATCTAAATAAACAAATTTTTATATACATGTATGATAAAGTTGATATGATAAAATTTTGGAAACATATGACTATTTTCAAAATATCAACATTAATGTAGTGTGTCTATTAAATAAATTTTTATTTTATATTTAAAACACCGTTAAATATTTAAATCGCACTCGTTGAGGAATTTATATGCTTATATATGCAGAAGAAAATTTGTATGTATCGATATGATAAAATTTTCAAAACTCGTGACTATTTTTAAAATATCAACATTAATGTGGTGTTTCTATTGATTAAATTTTATTTTATATGCAAAACATTGTTCAATGTTTGCACCGCTCCCGTTGCAGATTTTAAATGTTTATATTTGCAGAAACAAATTTTTATATACATATATGAGAAAGTCGATATGATAAAATTTTGGAAAGTCATGACTATTTTCAAAATATCAACATTAATGTAGTGTGACTATTAAATAAATATTTATGTTATATTTAAACCACACTCGTTGAGGATTTTATATGCTTATCTATGCAGAAGAAAATTTTTATGTACCGATATATGATAGTCGATATGGAAAAATTTTGAAAACTCGTGACTATTTTCAAAATATCGACATTAAAGAGATCATGAGTTTTAATAAGGACGATTATGAAATTTTGTTGTACTTTGATTTTTATATATTGTTAGTAGATGGCAAAGCTACTGAAAACGCTCACGTCTCTTGGGCTAAATTGGTTTTCTTTTTCTCTGACTTCTCTCTAACCACACAAACCGCCTTACCTTTCTTCCCCAAATCCAATCAATTTTTGCAAGGATGTAGCTACAACGGTTGGTGGTGCGATGAGCGACGCTTGTCCTCCGCACCATCATCGAACCCCAACAGGGTCTTTTTATAAAACGACGGCGGTGGTCGGATCTTTGTCGGAGGATCTTTGAAGACTCGTGGTTGTTTCGTGTCTGTGGTTCTCTTAACGGTGATCCAACGCTCACTTTATAGAGGGAAGTATCGTCGTTGGTTCAGTTGATGATTTTCATGATCTGGGTTTCTTGGTTGCTTCAGATCTGGATTCGCAAAAAAACTTATGGCAGCGGACAGGGATTCGGTGTCGGAGTTTTATCACACAACGTGTTTTTGTGCTTCACGCTGATTCACGTATGTGCTTTTCGTTTTGGTTCTGAAAACCACTGTCGGTACAGCCGCGGTGGTCGGTTGCTTGTAGATCTGCCACTTCATAGTGGTGAGTGATGAACTGGATCGAACCGGTTGCTGCTGATTTCTTATGTTGTTCATTGCCACGATCTCGTTTGGCTCGAAAGGGCTGTTAAGCTAGCTGTTTTTGGTTACAACAACTGTTGATTCTTGAATCTGTTTGTGTTGGCGGTAGATTCATTCGCCATTCCTAAAAAAGATGGGTTTTCAAACTCGTCTCTGGTTCGATAAGATGCTTGCGGATTTTTACATGACTTTTTTTTTGCAATTTGGTTTCGGACCCCATGTTGGGTTTGCTGGATTGTGTTGTTGTGTATTTGTCTGCTACACATTTGGGTTCAATACTGGATTTCGGTCCTGTTGGTTTTTTAACACCACTTTTGCTAATCTTTGATGTATTACCCGTTTTGGGTTTATTTGTGGTTGCTGAGTTTGGTCTATGTCCCCTCAGCTTTTGTACTTTCTTTTTTATTTATTATATTTTCCTTTGCTTAAAAAAAATATATATTGTTAGTAGATGTTAGTAGATATAAATAAATTAGTTTCATAGTCATCCGTGGAAATTGCTTACACTTGTGATGAACATCATCCACAATTAATTTTTAAAAAATAAATAAATTAAATTTTGCAAAATGGTCATTATGCACATAAAATTAAGGAGATCATGAGTTTTAATAAGGAAGATTATGAAATTTTGTTGTACTTCAATTTTTATATATTGTTAGTAGATGAGGCGCAGAAGGATCTGTGGTAGCTTGAGTTGATCAAAATTAAAAGAAAAAGTATAAAAGTGGGAGGACATAACCTAACTCATTGTAACTGTTGGAACATGTGTGGAAATTGAGTTAAACGACCAAACCCAAATTCTCACGTTGGGTAGAACTAGTGTTGCGTGAATTGAAAAAGTGGAGGTCCCACATCGGATGGAAAACACACATTAGTAGTGTTTATATAATGGGAGTGTACCCCTAAGAGGGGATACATAACTATGTGAACAAAGTAAGCACTAGAGAAAAAATATATCTTTATATATTGGAAAATGCTTTCTTAGTCCCCAAGTTTTGCTAAAATATTTTGGAACGCAATCTAGAATATTTCGGAACACAATCTGAAATATTTTGGTATGCAATCTAATATATTTTGGTGCACAATCTGAAATATATTTTGGTATATAATATAATATATTTTTATACTTAATATAATATATTTTGGTACTCAATTGAGATATTTTTGTAATAGATCTAACATGTGAATTATTTAATCCCAAAGTAATGTATTACTTGTTCCCAAAGTTTCTCACTTATTAGTTGTGAATTTTCTGTATAAATAGAGAACTCACATAGTGCATTCCACACACCAAAGTGTTGTATTGAGTTGTTGATAACTCTTTCTCTCTTCTCCCTCCAGCTTGTGTTAACGAGCTATTTTTCTCTTCTTCTACTCTTTCTGTCCATTCGGATTTAAGAGTGTTCTTAAGACCATAGTCCCTTTAGGTAAAAAGTCCCTTCGGGATTAAGAATGGTCTTAAGAGCATAGTCTCAAAAGTCCCTTCGGAATTAAGAATGTTCTTATGAGCATTGTTCTTTCGATAATTTATGTCCCTTCAGAATAAACAATATTTTAAGATCATAGTAGAGTGGTTTCAGTATTAAAAGAGTAGTCTTAGTACCATATTGGAGGTGTAATTCTCGAACGGTTTTTTACAGTGCACTAGTTAATCGTACAGTTGTAGCGACGTGGTTGATAATCTGCCTTGCACAATTTTGGACAGTGCTACAAAACGTCTTAGAAGAGAGCGACCGACTTGGTCGTGACTCAACCTAGTAACAACTTCGGTAACTATTCTTTTTCAAAATAAAATTTGAAAATCCAAAAACAACAGTTTGACAATCCAAAAACAACATTAACCAAATAACAGTCAACCTACAAGGGTGATATGATACAAAAAGTCTTGCACGCTAAACCCAAAATTCTAATTCAACGTAATCAGGTACACATCACTAACATAATCCAATAGATCCGCACATGTGTCTAAAACCAAATTGCAAAAATTATAGTGTACGAACTTATAAAGTCTCACATATTTTATGTTATTGATTTCTATAATTTCATTTTCCTGACTCCTGCTTTCTATGATTTTGTCATCTAATTCTTTTTTTTGTGCTATTTTGTTATTTAATTAAAAGCTTAGCTTCTTAATATCTGTTTAATTTTCTATTTAATGTCATTAAGAAATTTGTTGGTTATACCGTTACATTTTTTTTAGGCTAAAATCTTTGAAAGGTCCCTGCAAATATGACGCATTTGACTCTTGCAAAAATTTTTTGTTTTTTAAAATGGTCCCCGGGGCCATTTGAAGTGCTAGGTGGCAGTTTTGCGCTGACGTGACATTGCTGACTATGTACTCTTTGCCATGTGGCGTTGATGTGTCATTTCAATAAATTTAAAAATTAAAAAAACAATTTTAAAATCTAGAAATGAATTTTCAAAATAAAAATTGAAATAATTAGAAAAAAATCGAAATTAAAAAAAAATCAGTTTTTTTAGAAAATAAAAAAATATGGAACTTAATTTTAAAATTAAAAAGAAAAAATAAGTATAAAATATTTTTCGAAACAAATTTGAAATTAAAAAAATAGTTTTTTTTTCGAACTTAAAAAGATTTTTTTATTTTTTCTGGAAAAAATAAAAAATTTTAGAAATTAATTTTAGTAAATTTAAGAAAACAAACAAAAAGTTAGATAATATTTTTCCGAAAATAAAAAAAAAGGAAATTTATCTTAAGAGTTTTCTTTCAAAATTTAAAAGAAATAATTTATTTAAAAAAAACATAAAAATACATTTTCAAAAATCAGGAAATTAACTTTCAGAATTAAATAATCACAAAATATTTGATAAAAATTTGAAAAAAAATAATTTTCTGATTTTTGTTCGAAATTATAAAGATTTTTTCTTAAAAAATATGGAAATTAATTTTCGAAATTTACATTTAAAAAATATATCTTCAGATTTTTTTTTCGAAATTAGAAAGATTTTATTAATTTTTTTAAAAAATAAAACCAATTTAAAAATTTTGTATTTTTTTCAAAATTAAAAATCTGAAAAAAAATAAGAAAAAAATTTGAGAAAATTATATAATCTTAACAATTTTGGAAATTAAGATTTTTTTTAAAAAAATTTATGTAATCTGGAAACTTTCGAAAATTAAAATTAAAATTTTTAAAAAAATATTGCAAAAATTATTTTCTAATTTTTTATTTTTAAAATTTTTTGAAAATTAATTTCTGTATTTTTTAAATTGATTTTTTATTTTTTTATTAATAGAAATGACACATCATCTGCCACGTCATCTGTCAGCGTGTGCCACATAGGCATCAGAGTGCCACGTAGCCCTTTAAATGGGCCTAGGGACTATTTTAAATGACAAATTTTTGTAAGGATGGATTTCAAATATTTTTTTTACAGGGATCAAAAGTCAAATGTGTTATATTTGCAGAGACCTTTTAAATATTTTAGCTTCTTTCAATAACCTAACACGATTTTTAATGGTGGGAACACATGTTATGTCTTTAAAGAATTTTCGGTTAACGTTTAAGATGTGAATGACAAAAAACATTGTAAAATTAATATATTATATTTTAATTTTCCTCTTCAAGTTTACATTTCAATATCAGGAAAACATCTAGTGTCTCTTACCAAACCAACTTTTCAAATACAGACACCAACGATGATGGAATAGAGGAATATTAGAAACTAATTTTATCTTGACAGATTAAATTTAAAAGTTTATTGAACAAGATATAATTTTGGCTTAAATATGTAGTTAGTCTCTTAAGTTGGTGAGTTCTTGGTTTTCATCCATGTATTATTTTTTTTTTTAAAAAAAAAACCGTAAGTTACAAACGTTTTGAATTTAGTCCCTGTTGTCAATTGTTGTTAAAAAAAGTTGATTTAACAAACAAATTTTGATGTGGCAAAAATTTGGCTATGTCAGAAAACAAAACAGAGGACCAAATTCAAAAAAAATCATAAATCGAAACGACAACTTACATATCACTTAGATATTCCAAAACATGAAATACTTTTTTGGGTTTTGACGCAATCCACTCATTATATACTATTTGTTTTTTATTTTAATAATATTTATTATAGTGTTGCAAATGAAAGGTGGTAGTTCTAGGTTGCCAGCATAGTTAAAATGGTTTTATTGTCATGTCGATGAATTTGCACTCTAATTTTTAATTATAAAATCTAATTAATAACAAGTGCATTACTTCTGATTAACTGTCGGCCCTAGTTTTTTAGTGAGAGAAACTTCACCTTGTCTCTAAGTTTTCTTTCTCATTCATTCATTCATTGAGGAGGGGGTGGTTTTATGTAATTTTTTGACCTAGAATCACTCATCTGCATCTTTTTCCCCTTCTTTCAATCTAAATAAGTGGTTTTCACATATATCAAGTTTTTCCTTTTGTGTTTTTTGTGTTTTCGTCGTCTGAGTGCGGCGTTTTGTTGTTCGTCGTCTTGTGCGGCGTTTGATTTCGCTCTTGTTGCGGTGTTCGTTTGATTCCTATTGAAAGATTGAGTTCAGTCAATTACAGATTCAATCAATGATTTGGGTGTCGACGTTCCAGAACCGGAAGCATGAGTATTTCAGTGACTTAGAATTTATCATATTATATGTAGGCATTTTGCTGTTGTATGCTATTAACTTGGGTGCTGTGAGTTTGTTTGCAGATTCACCATTTACGTTTTTAACGATGTTGAACATGTTATTGTATCTGATGTTCTCTATCAATTTGAATGAATCAATATCGTTTTGTTTTTGTAAAAAAAAAAAGTGCATCACTCCTAAGATATTATGCAGCTAGAAAAAGAAATATGTAAATGATTCATAAGAAAAATTTAGTAAAAGTTATAAAAGAAAAGGAAAATAATTTAGTAAAATAACAATTATCTTTCTTTCACTTATCATCTTTTATTAATAATATATGTAAAATGGTCAAATGCACGATAAATATTGTGGAAAAGAGTAATCAATCCTGTATTAAAATTCTAAAATCGCAAATAGTGGGAAACAAACAAACATGATGCATTATATATGAGGTTGGAGTACCTGAAAAGTAGTTAGAAAATAACTTCAGAGTTTCGAGTGAAGACATGTTTGAAATTGTTCGAGGTATGGGCCCAGACAGTCTGTTGTGACTAGTATCCAATTCTTTCAACCACCGAAGGTTGCCAATAGATTGGGGGATAAAACCAGTAAAATTATTAGCGCCAAGATACAAATATTGAAGTTGTGATAAGCCCTCCAACGCTTCAGGAATCCCCCCTTTAAACTCGTTGTAGCTGATATGAAGAACCTTTAATCGGCGCAACCCACATAACTCTTTTGGAAACTGACCACCGAAACTATTATTTTTGAGGTCAAGTATAACAAGAAAGGACAGATTCCCCAAGTTTGGGGAAATGGTACCTCTAAGACTCATGTTTCGGAGAATCAAACTGTGGACTCTTCCGTGTCGCTCATCACAAGTGACACCAACCCAATTGCATACAGAAGAGGAGGTTGACCAATTAGTAGCCAACATATCATAGGGGTCTGAAGTAATTAAGGATTTGAATGCTAGAAGAGCAGATTGATCAGTTGTGATGTTTTTTGTATTCGCAGCTAAGCAAGCCACAAAACAATGCAATGATAGCAAAAAAAGTAAGAGACGAGGTAATAGATTCACCATTTTTCCTTAGTGTGTGTGGATGAGAGACGAGGCAAGGGACTGATGGGGATGAGATATAGTGGTTTAAAAATGAGTTTCCGACTCTATTATTAACAATATTAACGTTTATTTCACTCCCCACTTTTCGTCATTTTGTGTAAATGTGACAGATTCTCATACAGTGAGTGTTGTGTTGGTGGGGGCTGGGTGGTTCAAATCAACCTGGTCTACATAGATAACTTGTCCAAAAAAAAACAAGACCCTTAATAATATAACGTTTATTTCACTCCCCACTTTTCGTCATTTTGGGTAAATGTGAGTATTGGTGGGGGCTGTGCTTCAAATCAACCAAGTCTAGATAGATAGATAGATATTGGAATGATTTTTTTCCCAGTTGCAATTGAAAAGTCGGTCAACGAAAAAAGGACAAGAGTATAGCGTACGTAATTCAAATGTGTCCAAGAATAATTCATTACAATCTGACGATGACTATTAAGCATTGATTTTCTACCTCTTAATTCTCATCTTCGCGCATTCATGTCGTTTGTTATATACTAGTGTTCAGCCCGCGCGACACACGGACGTAACTAATGTCAGCAACGAATCTAACAAACTCAAGACGATGAAAATAGATACGAACATATCACGTTCAACACAAATCCAAAATTTAAAAGCCAAAGCATAAAAAAATTAGAAAAAAAGTACAGAGCAGGAAAAAAAGTGTATTACAGTAAAACATGCAATGCAGGTATGAGACTATTGTCAACGACAATCCACAGGACATTAACTTCGCGTCTGATGTTCTATCGGTGCACACAAATAACAGTCTACAAACACAACTATAGCGGTTGATGGCAACGAAGAGATGACACAATTCTAAATAAAACGATACACCATAACAACAATAAAATTGTAACGTCTAAAATAATATCGATTACACCTTTATTTTAGACAAACGCCACTTCATCAACGAATAATGATTTGAGGAAAGGTAAATACAACATGATCCAAACATCATAATGAAAATGACAAAATAAACAACCACTACACACACACTAAGACAAACATTATACTCAAGTAGTCCTCCTACCAACAAAGAACATTAAGACAAAGGATCAAACATTATAATCAAGTAGTTCACCAGATCTGTGAGACCTCTTTGAATGTTAAACTTGAACGTAAAGTAAATCCGGGAATATTAGTCTCGTATAACCTCACGACTCACAACGTCATCCACGACTACAGGGAATTGTCAATGGTCTTTCCTATCCCTCAATGAGACCAATCCAAAACCAACAACCTGTTAATCTTCACGAAGATTGTATTTGGTCCTCTACATATATTTTTGGGAACTATAAATATACCAACTTTTATTTTACTCTCTCCAAACAATTTTTACATCTTGATAATATTGTACGAATTTCTCACAAAAAAATTCAATTTTTTTAACAAAAGATAAATAAAACATAAAATTTTGATACTATCAGCGGTTACATTTTTAAACCATATATAAATTTCAACGAAAACATGAATAGAAAACACACAGATAAAAAAGTTTGATTTTTTTCCCAAAACCAAGTAAAAATCTCAATATTTTTCAAAGATACAAAGAAATAATGATTAATCAAAAGTAAAAAATGATTAATCTCAATATTTTTCAAAGATACAAAGAAATAATGATTAATCAAAAGTAAATAATGATTAATCTCAACATTTTTCAAAGATACAAAAAAATAATGATTAATCAAAAGTAAATATTACTTACAGGGTTAATCAAGTCAATGTTCTTATAACATCAAATCACAACTTTTAATCCCGATAAAAAATTTCATAAGCATCTCTATAAATATCCCTCATCGTCAACATGTCCCTCTACAAATATCCCATCTCATTTTCCAGCAACTTAACCCTCATCTGTCACGGGCAGAGTTAACGTCGGCTACGGACGAACCAATATCACCACAACGGAATAAATACAAACAAATCATGTTCACCTTCGATTCCGAAAATGAAATCCAAAACATAAAAAAAAAATATACAACGTACAAAGCAGTTAAAACAAAGTACCACATTAATACATGCGATGCACGGATGAGATTAACGTCAGCCACTGACTTCACGACGTCACCACGACACAGGAACAAAAACTAAAACTACGAAAGTTATAAATTTGTTGGATAAATTCTTGCACCAGTTTTGTTGGGATAACAATTACATTTTATGGCATTCTTCATATTATCTTGTTCTATTTCAAGTTATGAAATTATATTTAAGTTTTCTACTATGTGTTATGTGATTACTTGTAGCGGATTGAGTGAGAATGATTGTTTGAAGACGAAGTTTCACTAATGTGAAGAAAAAATTGATGGGTTTACCTATAGGCTGAATGATAATGCATACGCATTACATGAGACCACCACAACACAGGATCACAAACTAAAACTATGAAGGTTATAAATTTGGTTGATGAATTCTTGCACCAATTCATTTGGAATAACACATGAAATATTTTCTTAAAACTCATTTAAGTAAATGAAAGAAAACTCACAAGACACACAACTAAATTACATAGGAACTATATTTTCTGAAAGGACAAAACTTAGGTACAATTCTTTAGGTGCTTTTCGCATGGTTCTTAACTAAAAATACAAATTTTTTGGATATAATAAACTTTGAGAAAATTAAGGATTTAAGGAAATCATGGTGAATTTAGTTAAGAACCATACGAAAAGTACCTAAGGAATTGTACCTAAGTTTTTTCCTTTCTGAAATACTTCCTAGTCACCACATTTTTAGGCTTTTGTATCCCCCTCTGTGTCTCGCAAAACTACTTTGACCGCAAACAATAACCCATTAAAAAATAGAAAAAAATAAAACTTGCTAGTTCGTCGTGTATAATTAAATCATTATCGGACATCGAACCGAATAAAATATACATTGAAGTTCAATAATAACAATTAGTATTCAATTGATTTTATTCTTTGTAATTAAAAAAAATTGAAGGAAAATTTTAAAATATTTTAAATAAGATTTTCGAGATATATTTGAAGGTGAAGATATTCTATCTTCTATATTTTGCTTTATTTTTATTGCTTTTTCTCTTCATTTTTGCATGTTTCTTTAATGAAGTTTTGGTAGATGTGCTTTCCCTGAAAATTCCTATGTACAACGACTAAACTCATTTGATTTAACGTTTTTGTAACAGGGTGTTTAACAACTTATACAGTTTTTCTCTTCTTAGAACCTTTTAGGTGTTTTCCTTTCTTTGATTCCAAAATTTATTCTAAAATCAACACATGAAACCAACTGTTTTCACCAATGAAACCAACACATGAAACCAACTGTCTGAATAAAATATATTAACATCGTATTGCAAGTTAATATTATATGTTTGAGAGTTTTTCTAGTATTGTATGACAAATTCTCTAATTGTAACCGTGATGTCAAAAACAACATGATCAATTCTTGAAGCTATACTAAAATGGATCCACATGAGGCCGAGTTCATTCAGGCAGCCTAACCGATAGTTCAAGCACTTGAAATTTTTGAAACAATTATAAAAGAGAAAACAACCATATCAGTTGTTAAACACCCAACGATGGAACTTCAAGGAGCTCTAACTGGGTATTCAATACTTCAATGTATTATGAGATTTAGTGGTTTAAGGTCTACTCTTCAGTTGTTAATGTCTACAGACCGAGAAATATCACCACGACGCAACAAATACAAACAAATCGTGTTCACCTTCAATTCCAAAAACAAAATCCAAAACGTTCACAGTAGTTAAAAAAGAGTAGTACATTAATATATGCGACGCAGAGTGTACTCATTATTAAATTTAACAAAATATACAATTTTGTACATATTACTATTTGCCCTACTGTTTAGATATACACCCCCGCTGCACTATCCTGAATTGGGCTTGCCCAATAACCCTTGCTAACCAAACAGATTATTTCCTCTCCCCTCATTTCATTCACTCAGAAACCCTAATACACGTTCTTCATTCTCTCCCTCCCATGAGCGTCGCCGCCATCCTTTCCACCACATGCACCGTCGAGCTTGGCCTCGTGGTTAATTTACATAAAGTATTATAACTTCAAAGTGTTTATCACATGTATATGTTTCTACATCAACATTGTCAACATTTTTAACGTCGACAATGTTATTGTTGGGTTAACAATGTCGTTATTTTCCACATATTTGGGTTAACAAAAAATGCAAGATTTAATAAACAACAAAACACCACATTTTACAACAAAACACAAAGGTATATCACAACACACAAAGTGATCAAAGTCAGCAACGCAAATTATCAATTATGATAAAAACATAAAAAAGATGCTTCAACCAAATGAAAATTTCACACATGCAATGACAGCAATAAACACAACTTCCCAAATATTTGTAGATGAAATGCAATACTATCTCTGTTCGAAAATAACTGACTTTTTTGTTCATTTCACATATATTAAGAAAAGTGTATAAGTGAAGTGAAAGAGAGAAAAAGGGTTTTGAGTGTCTTTGTCAAGTATTGATGCATTCACCATTATCGTAAATGCAAAGTAGAGTATATTGAATTGAAAGTGATGAACTTTGTATTAATTAGGTTATAATTAAAAAAAAATTAATGTTGCATTGAAAAGTGAAATTGATCACTTTCTTGAGACAAATTATTTTTACAAATGATTCAATTAGTTTGGGACGGAGAGAATAGTAAGGAGTTGAATACAATAGTGGGATATCACAATCATTGGTGTAGAGACTCTCAGATATAGATTGTTCCTTAATTAGAATATCATTAATCATATGTATTCATGCCAACTCTCTATGTGATTACGATACTAATAATATATTTATTTTTCATTCCAAAAGAAAACAATAATTAATTTTCAATATATTAATATTTGCTTCTATTTCCCTTATTCATTCAATAATTTATACTACCCACATGATCATGAAGAAACAAACAAATCCTGAGGTCAAGTAAAAGGGTCTTCCACTGAAGACACTTTCCATAACCGAGAGAATATATTCTAATGAAAAAGATCTAAAGATTGAAAGAAAAACAAAAAGTAGCAGTACAAAGCCAAATAAATTGTTTTTGATGTATCAGAATGCCTTGCAACCGAGCAAGACTGAACTTTGAATGCCTCATTGATTGGTTCTGCTACCACACATCTGCATCTCAGTTTCCTCCATCATCGCCGCTTGCGTTTTCTCCATCATCGTCGCTCGTGTTTTCAATCAACTTGTAACCACTCACTTCACATCTCACACGTACATCCTTCCCCATTATTGAATCTCTTGACCACTTCACTTATGTGTGATCGCTACAACTCCATTGACAAAGCTTTGTTGCAGCATATTGATCAAATTCAAATAAGTAAAAACTATGCATTTTTAATTCCACTGAATTTCAATTTCAAGAGTGGTCAACATTTATTGGTCTGTAGGTAACTCAACCATAGATTGGTTTGGACACTACCTGATAAAAAAATTGCTCAAACCAACAACCTTATTCAGATTCTTGAAACAATTAGTTAGAAGAAAAATGTATTTGATAAATAAAAAGTCTTTACAAATTTGGTGGTCTGGTGGTTACCAATTAAAATTTAATGGTTTTTTGTTTAAAAAATAATTGACAAATAATGACAGATGACATAACCCAAAACTTGAGAATAGCTTGAGAATCACCATGTCTTTTAAACTGCCTTTTTTCAAAACCTGAGAAGCATAAACATATTTTAATTGGTAAACAACATAATTTGCACACTAATCAAAATTGGATCATACCTACTGATTGTAAAGTGAAGCCTGCTATGAGAGATGTTGCCTAAGTTGTCCCATAATCATTCGAAGTTATTGCTGTTGAGCATAAAGAGTTCCAACAGTTCTCAGTTGAAAGGCTAGATCAAACCCATCATCCCAAAGTTATTGCATTCCTTGCGATGATGGTCCAGTAGAACACGCCGAAGAAAACTGTGAGGATTGCACCAACCCACCTCTTTGCCTCAGCTACACCAGACACAAATTCAATCTCATAATCTCACATCCACACCAACGACCAAACACAAAATCTTGAAGAAAATGTTCCAAATTACGACACCAAATGACCAAACACAATAAATCCATAATCATATCTCATAAGCTAGCAATTTCTAAAAGAAAAAAAAGATCAATTTAATAACATCGAGGATAATAGGTTAAATTGTGCTTCTCCGACACCAAACAACACGGGGAAGTGACTGCACCAAACAACATGGGGAATGACCACTCTAAAATGTGCATGATTAACATGAAAAGTATGTACCAAGAAGTTCCTAAATAAATATGCCAAATTCGACATCTTACATCCACCTATAAAATAGTAGAATGTGTCAAATTCGTAGGTTACCTTCTAATTTGTTGATCCGCAAACAGGAAACCAAATACAGAAGAAGAGAAAAAAAACAGGAACAATAAATCATTAAAAAATATTGTGATCAAGTGGTGAGGGTTGTTTTTTAAGAAGATGATGGAGAAAAAAGAAGGTATTGTCGGATGCCACATATCTCACAAATGATTTTGAAGGCTTTATTTCAAAAACTTCTTCATCACACTTGTTTTGAAAGCTCTTGAGTTTGGTTGTCTGCTTCAAAACAAAGGGATCAATAAATTTTAATGCTAAAAAGTATATGCTGAACTAACTCAAGGAGAAGTGTAAAAGACTTCTGAAATTCATAATTGGAATTTTATTTTTGTTTGTAGTATGAGAAAATAGACATGTCATTTTATACCTGAAAAAAATGATGAGAAGCTTTTTATACTAAAAAGAAGAAGAAAAAAGGAAGACAGATGAACTTAAGCCTGTTCCTCTATTAAGATCAATTGTAAAAGTCATCTTTCATATTTATTGTGTCATTTACATATTTGATTGTGTCAAACAAAATTGGTGTTAAGTAAATAGTCAAAGTTCTACTAACTTAAATAAACAATGAAACATTGAGACAACTTTCTAACTTCAAAACAATGACTTAAACAAATAATAAGAGGTTCTATGGCATAGCAACTCAAACCTGCCTTCTCAAATTGCATAAATTCATCTCCATTTTTCATATGTAGCTATAAATTCATAAGTTGACAAAACCACACCAAAATAAAAATTCTTTAGCTTGAATGCTTTTAGAAACTGCTCCACTTGTCATATGTAAAGTTTGAGAAGCTTAAAAATACTAACCAAATAAAAACAAAGGATTCAGCAAAGCAAATGACAGTCCATTGTAAGAAGACTTGCACTTACATGATAATCTAGAGAAATGAAAAATTTACAAAGATTATTTGTGTAGATTCAACATCAGTTTCTTATCCTGAGACAATTTCACAAACATGTTATGAGCATAAAATAAAATACAAAAAATGATAATGACTTGAACAAACCCAATCCCTAAACCCACCTTCTATGATGGCAAGAAACTTACATGCAATACAGTAGCTCCATTAGTGTACAATACTGCATTCAGATTACTTTCCATGTTTAGGTCCTAATTCTTCTAAAAAACATACAACAATTGTTTCCTAATTGTGGCACCCTATAACAATAAACAGAGGGTACGATTCACAATTACATAATTCAAAGAGGAAAATCACTACAAAGTATGAATAACAAAATGAAAGTAATTACCTTCTCATCAATCAACAACAATTGAACAGATTTTGGTTGATCAGGTTTCAAAAAGGTTAAGACTCGCACCTTAATCCTCCATGTCTCTCTACCAGGAACCACATCAGACAAACAACATCTACAAACAACAACCACAAAATTAAATGAAGTATCTCATCCTCAACACACAAATATTCAATGCAATGAGGAATAACAACACCAACACCAACAAATAACTCACATCCACGCCTAAAACCAAGAACACGAACACCAGATGATAATATGTCCCTCTTCCTGTTGAGTTTTTGTCTCCTCTCAAATCGCCTCTGCCTAGCTTCATCCGCTCTATGACACCAATCCTGATAATCCATAATATTTAGCAACCGCCTTTGACTGTTTGAAGGTTCTAAAACTTTAATAAAAATATGAAAAATCACAACCCATCCCAAGTATTCAATAAAATGAAAGAGATATCAAAACACATGGTATTACACGAAGCTTATCAGCCCAGCCAGAGCAACACAGGGCACTTATATATACATATGTTCTCAATGCACCATATTCTCGTGGGACATTTATAAGCATATAATAAAAACCCCACCTATTAACATTTATTTTAATTTAAAACATTATCAATATTGTTCCACACGTAAATACTGGCAGGAAATCTATAAAGTGGAGATTGCTATCACACCACAGTAAAGATGTTTCTTTCCTTGTTAGGAAAAAACGGCACAAAGCCCTTAAAATGTGAGAAGTACACGTCCAATTCCCATAAGAATTCCTAGTTGAAAATGCGTGGTTGATATAAAAGGATATATATGTGAACGTGTAGATGATTAAAGGGAAGTAGATGGAAACAAACGAATTCCTAACCCAAAAAGTTGAACTACAACTGAATGAGGATACCCCAAGACTAACTCCAAAATGAAGAAATCTAGTCTTAATAAACTGACAAAGAAAATAAAATTAACACCTTTGAAATATTAATGATATAAAGGATGGACAAACCATAAACTAAATTCTGAAGCACTCGACGGTGACCAACACTAATTAACATATACATTTACGGCGAGTGAGATACGGTAAAGTTAGTCCAACATTAAAGTAGTTTGAAATTTATTTTTTATTTAAAATATAATATATCCATTAGATTTGTCTAACGAAAAAAGCCACTTTTTTTATTTGTTATTAACTCTTGCGATGCACCAATTTTGTATTTCACTTATTTTATTTTTATACGACATAAAGGACTGTAAAGATAAGAAGAGTCTGAAAAATGATGTAACAAATAAGTAGATAATAAACTAACAAAAGATATTGAGAAAAGACGATATAAGTCCTCACTTTAATCCAAAAATTTGGAAACCCTGTCCTAAAAAAAAATCACAAAGAGAAAAGGCAAGATTTTACATTGAATACAATTGCACAGACCTATAACTCTTACTGGGCATAATTTCACCTATTAATTGGGGCTATCCATGGATGAGTCAAAAGTATATATTGCAAGCAGATTCATTGCATCGAATTTCATTGATCAAACCTTAATATGTCACAATGCCTGACCCAATTCAACAACAAAGGTCACCTATTTCTTCACATTACACAATATACATTAAAGAAAGCAAAAACAAATACCACTGAAGCCATATCCCAACACATCCTCAACAACAATTGCAATCACAAGCACAACATACAACAACACAGGCACAAAACCTTCATTATTAACCAGCAGAGCAACACACTACTTCTCAATTTTAATAGCCTTAGGGAGCAAGCGACGCCCAACTGCAGCAGCCTCATCAAAGGGATCAGCCAAATTTCTCTTAACATTGTCCACAACCACCAACTCACCATCATCCACTTCAACCACACCAACGGTAGTATTTCCACCGCGACGACCATCCCCCAAATCAACTAAATCAGGACCAGAACCAATGGAAATAACTTGCTGCCAAAAAGGAACCAACCAGTCAAATAAACACAACACATCATCTATAGTAAGCCTCTTAACATATCAAAAGCTTGAAGTATACCTCAACAACAACTGCAGTATCCTCAAAATTGGTAGCATTCTGAACAGCAACGCCTGTATTACTTATGAGCCCTGAAACAAAATCCTCTGCCTGTGTCTCCTCAACAACATCTGCATCTTCACCCAGACCACTGTGAACATATAAAGCTGACACGACAACACGAAGTTTATTCAGTTCAATATATCCATTATGATTTCTTACTAATTACCTGAAAAGGCCCTTCTTCATGCAAGAAAGTAAGACCATGGGCAGCACACATTGCAATTTTCATTTTTGTATTCCAATCAATTGATGGTCCATCAGATCTACCATACAAAAGGCGATCCAAGCTTCCATGGTATAGCCTCTCATAGACCAACATTTTGTGTTCTGATCCATCACGTGCGTGAAATCCTAGCAATTTACAGAGGTTTGGATGTTGCAAAGTTGCGAGAGTATTAACCTCGTTTATGAATTCCTTCAAACCCTGCGAAAAAATAGATACTTTAAGACCACTTCAGAAAGTTCTCATGTCATTTAGAATCTTTCAATGTCATAAAAAAGAAAAATTTCACAACACTAACAATAACTGGTGATCATACCCCTTTCAATCAGCAGGCATGCAATTCATAACAGACAATTTGCAAGGATTTGACAACAATAGCATATTAATCAAAGTGAACAATGCTTAAACACCGCATATATAGCAAGTTGAAGGGCACAAAGTGAAAACATCTCAGCAGATGTCTCTTGCATTGTCTCTTGCATACGTGTCATGGTTGAATCCAACCCAAACTATCCTCTTTTGTAAGATTTATAGATTGCCACAAATTTTTTTTGACAAAATGTATAGCCACAAAATTAATTCTTCTTTTTCTTGTGAAAAAAAAATTAATGGTATTTTTATTTGAATTTAATTAGTATATATTATGTCAATGCATAATATTTTACACATGTACCCAATAATGTGTTGTTTCATTAATTAATAAATATGACAACTTATGTGTTTTTATATTCATTAATTGATGTGACAATATATCATTGGATATATATGTAAAATAATTGTATTATTATTTTTAATGGTATTTTTTATATGAGTTTAATTAGTATACTCTGTCAGTGTAAAATAACTGTACATTGACATATTATACTAATTAAACTCTTTTTATTTTATTTAAAGTTGTATATTTTTAATCTCTATAAAATATTTTTGCGAAAATATATATTTAGTTCATTTAAAATTATCAACTTTTTTTAGGGCGTGTTTTGTTTAGAAGTGAAGTTGTGAAGAGAGAAATAGGTAAGAAAGAAAAATGTGAAAAATATAATAGATTTGATTGGTTATTTAATACAATAGAAAGATAAAAGTAATAGTAAAGAGTTGATTAAATCAAAAAGTACAAAATACCCTTGAGATAAAAAATCTCACATAAAAATGATTTAATTGATTCAATTACTTGATCTAATTATTTGAAAGAAAGATGCTCATAACATTTCATTAAAAATAAGAGTATCATTACAAAAATGAAGATCAAAATAAATGGTGGGAGTACCTAATAATGAGGTCGCCCCAGCAAGGGCCTGAGCAACCACATTTGCTTGTCGTCTATTAAACTCCACCTGAGAGTTTGTAAAACGAGAAACAAATAAATTCCTTGAGGCTGAGATGATATTGTCAAACTCCGTACACTACAAGAAAACTGCGATTTAGCGTCGGCCAAAAGCCCACTCTAACACGGCTAAAACCGACGCTAACACAGATTTAGCGTCGGGGTCGGGGGCAGGCTAAAAAATTCGAAGTTACTGGGTAGAGTCGGCTATATGCCCTCCGAGGCTAACATAGCGTCGGTTAAACCGACTCTAAAACCGACTCTTCGCGCAGCCGACGCTATTAATTTCAAAATAAAAAAAAGTCAATAAATAATTTAGAGTTTGCCAGACCGACGCTAATTATAAAATTTAGAGTCGGCTACACTAACGCTAAAGTCAACTTCGAAACCAGTCAACTAAATCTTTTAGAGTCGGCCAACCCACTCTACAGTCAAACAAGTCAACTAAATCTTAGAGTCGGCTAGGCCGACGCTAAAGTCAGCTTTAAAGAAAAAAAAAATTAATGTTGTAGTCAGTATTACGATTATTGTGATACTACAAAATAGTCTAAAACTACAAAATAACAATACAAAATGTTGCTACTAATAATAATAATAAAAGTTAAATATATGCTAAACAACTTACTTAAGTTCAAAATTTATTAGTACATCACAACTAACAAAATACATAAATTTTCAAGTTGGGATTCTAATCGAACACACACTAACAAACTACAAAGCTGTCAAGAAAAAAAACAAAACAAAAATTCTTATGAATGAGCAGCAAAAAACCAAACTAATCACTTGCCCTGGTGTTGCCTAAACACTTGTAAGCGGAATTTTAATCACTTACCCTGTTGCTGCAACTAAACACACAAAGAGAGACAAGTTAGTTGGTAATTTAAAGTAACTAGGTGAGTTTCAAATCACTTGTAAGTTGTAATGCATATAAAATAACTAGCGAAGTTTCAACTAACTTCAGATAATCCCCATCTTGACTTACTCACATAATCCCCTATGTATTTCCCTTGTAAACTAAATGTTCCATCAGCAGCTCTAAGGATCTTACTTGCTAAGATACCTGTTGTGTAGCAGAGACAGCATTAATGGTTGGTGCAAAAATGCATGATTACTTTCACATATTTCACTAAATGAATTAGTGTATTCATACTGATGCCTATGGAGATAATATAGATAGGAGAACTTATAGAAAATTATCTCATTCTGATGCCTATGGAGTACCAGCCTGTATAGATATTCTTCAAAGATCTATCGTACAAATTTGATTGCTTACCAGGGACAAAATTAAAACAAAAACCAATATGACCTATGGTGAACATTTAGTTATTTATAATGTAAACTGAAATTGATGTATCGCTTTGATCACAAGTTAATCTAAACCAGCAATTTACTCCAAAATGTTCAAGCATTATTATGCTGATTCAGTTCAACTTAAAGCAAGACCCATAAACCCATGTAAGGCACTACTGAACTCAAAAAACCAATTCAAAATCCAAGTGACATTCACGCTAATTAAAATTACAAATTCTGCAGCAAAAACAAAAATTAAACACCAAGTGGCTTAAGAATCAAAAGAATCAAACACAAATGAAACAAGACCTAGGCGAAATTAAACATGGGATAAAATCTTTGTAGACTGAAATTGCTAAAAAGAGAGATAACTATGATGTTATACCTCATTAACACGCTTCTTGTCGACTGGATAAATCCACCTTTGGTATACATATATAAGGAAGATAAGATCTGCAAGGAAAGGAAAAAATAAATCAAGTCAATGATTGAAAGATGATGAAGAAAGACAAACTTAAATGCCATATATCTTTGGGAAACCTTGCTGAAAAACAAGTTGCCATAAACTGAACTAAAAACCATTTGAATGGATGCAAAATAAATTATGAGTACAGCATACCAGTTGGTTGTTCACCTCTTTTTTTCCTATAAGGTTACTCTTCTTTCAGAACCAACACACAAAATGGTACAAAATGAAAACCACAACACCAAACTCAAAACGGATATTGAAACCACAACTTACATGCAAAAACTGCAGTTGCAAATGCCTCTGCACTTTGGGCACATCCAATCATTCAATAGTTCTACCTCTTCTGCCTTTTCACCATATCTAAATTCAACACACAAATATCATCGGCATAAGAAAAAAAACAATAAATTAATCTACTTTTGTACTCTTAATACAATAGAATAATTCTGAAAATAAAAACTAAATTATAAATAAAAAATATAAGCCAAACCTGTTCAAGAGGAAACAAATGCATTAGGATCAAAATGAACTTCAAACTGAAAATCAATGACAGACACAGTTTCTAGCCAGTCAAATTAAACCTCAAAACAACACCATTCTACAAACCATCAACAAGGTTCTCATTTTTCATATACTAGACTCCATAATCAGATTCACAAGAAACTAGACTTGAAACTATAGAGCCACAAATGACATTATTCATGAAGGATATTCAAAGAAAAAAAATCCAATTTGAAATGTAAAATATTTAAAATCTCCATTGCTTTAACAGTCCAGAAGTAACACAAAACTCTCAACCCACATTTCAAACTACTATGAAGCTGAAATGATATCATAGTAACACAGGAAAATAGATGAAGATTACCTTAGTTGAAGAGATCGACGGAGGACAAGACGACAATTGAAGATCGAGTGCTGCAGAACAGGAGTAAGATCGAGTGTTGCAGACGAGAGCTGAAACAACATGCAAACATACATGATTCAGATTTGAGTGTTATTTTTCCCAAACAAAATCAGTGAATAACTATACTAAACATAACTATGGCAATGTGGTTTTAGATTTATTTGGCAAAGCAACTACAAGTATCTTTTGTTTATAGGACACATACACAGTTTTTGTTCCAGATCTACATTCAAGGAAAAAACCATTGAATAATGTCGCTCCTTATCATCAAATCCACATACACAGTTTTTCCTTATCATTATAACTTTTGCATGACATTAGAGTAGCTGATTGCAACTAATAAATTAATTCCAGCTCTATGTAATTTATCAAGATCCGTAGTAAAATCAACTGTGCTCTAAGCAGTAGCAACACAATTACAAGCCAGAAATGAATTTATTCTGCAACATGTTAATATGCAACGGAGACACGAAAATATATGTATAAAACACAGCAGCTTATTAATAAACAAAAAAAAAAACACAGCAGCACATGATATGTATAAAATGCAGGGACACAAAAACATATTCAATTTATGAGAGACAAAGAGATTCACTCAAAGGCTCTTACACCTATAAGTACAATTTCAGCAAAACATCAGAGAGAAAGTTTTTGTTTTCTACTTCTCTAGTCACCTAATAACAACTTAACCCATTAATCCAATTTAAAATTGACAATCATGAACTTATGCAACCAACCGAGGATTACACCTTAAAACATCAATTATACCTCTAATTTCATGGATTTCAAGATAGTTTCAAGATTCTTATTATAATACATGCTTTTATTTGATACATTCTACATTAAGTACTTACGATGCTATAGCACACTTACATCTTTATCTATTGTTAAAACACTTTAAAATGGTTGTTCTCCAAATACAGAAAACAGAGTTTTAAATGGAGGTGAGGTGATGATGGGTTGGAATCAACAAAATAACTCTACTAACCCAACCAAAGATAAGCTCTAAACAAGAAATCCCAATGACCAAGATATCTCAAGTGGATCAAAACAAAGCCAAACAAGACCTCCCCAAACAACAATACCGGTGCATAGTGACAACCTCCAAAACAAACCAAAACAACATCCTTGACCATAACACGGATAGCCAACACAAGGTTGAAAGAACCTGCTTAAAAACCATAAGAATTGCTACACCATCGCACCCAAAGATGCTAAAACACTCTAACAATTCTAAGATAGACACAGACGCGTAAAAACCACCTACAAAATCCAGCAAAAATAGAAACACTGACACCAATACAGTGTAAAATGGTTTTGACGGAGAACGACGTGCAAATTACAACTAAGATTTTAACCCAAAACTGAGATTTTATTTTATAAAGAAAACTATCACCATTCAAAGGACTATAAGCAAAGCATACTTCATATTATGTAAAATTAGAACATCATTAATCTTTCAAGTCTAAAATATAAATTACTTTGATATCAAAATACACAAGTAGTTTGCAATGGGCTGAATCCATTTTTAAGGAATTCAATAATTAACTTTATGATTTAAACTCAAATGGGGACAATGATGTTTGAATAAGGGAATGATAAATTGACATGAAAATTTGAAACTAACAACACTAATCATATATAGTCAGAAATAAATTTACTATTAACAAATTTTAGAATTTAGGGTTTTCAACCAAATTGAGGAAAATTGAATTCTAAAATGAAGAAATTGAGAAAAACTCACCATGAGAAAGAAAAGAGGTGAAGTAGCCGCAAAACATAAGCTCCGAAGCGGCAGAGGCCTTTTCCGGTGTGGTGGTCGCCAACAAAGAAGCTCCGGTCGTGATTCTTTTTGGGGGTTTTGTTGCGGACCTCAATGGGACTAGAATGGTCGGTTTGGTTTCTCAAGAGGTGGTGCACGGTTGCCGGAAAATAGGAGAAAGGATAAGGTTTTAAAAAAATCAAACTTTTCCAATCTACAAATAAATTGAGGGCTTTTGAAGAGGAAGAAGAGATGATCAAAATGGTGGTTCTGTTTTCATGTGAGGTTCTCGGAGTTTTCCAGAAACTCAGAGAGAAGGTGGATATGGTGGTGGATTTGGAGAAGAAGCTGGATATGGCAGCTGATACGCGTAATAGAAAAAGGAGGATAGAGAAGGAAAGAAACGTGTGGTGTATGTGTTTTGTTTAGCCAAATAAATAATAATAATAATAATAATAATAATAATAATAATAATAATAATAATAATAATAATAATAATAATAATAATAATAATAATAATAATAATAATAATAATAGAGTCAGGATCCGTTGACACCAGGTGTAAGTCTAAAAGACTTACACCAAATCTCAACCGTTGTAAGTGATTGATCTAACGACTCATAATATGTCAATAATAAATGAAAAGAAATCGCATAATGGCCAAAAAAGGAAATTATCTTAGAGAAATATTGCTTGATTTGCACATAATTATTTTCTTACTCTCTCTCTTATTAAAATATGACACATAATAATAATAATAATAATAATAATAATAATAATAATTATTATTATTATTATTATTATTATTATTATTATTATTATTATTATTATTATTATTATTATTATTATTATTATTATTATTATTATAAGTGAAGGTCATTTATATTTTCTATATTTTTTTGACAATTTTATAATTTCAATATGTGAAAGATAATTATAATCTCTATATATTTGTAATTATTTTTAAAAAAATAATTGTCTACAAAAGTTTTAGAGTCGGATCGACCCACGCTAGCTCATTGAATAAAATAAATAAAATACTAGGGTTGCACTTTTAGAGTCGGCTAGGCCGACGCTATAATTTTTCAGCAAGACAAAATTGGGATATGTGACATAGTGTAGGCCAGGCCGATGCTAGGCCGACGCTATTAGCGTCGGTGTCGGGGGCCGACGCTAAAATCTGACTCTAAAAACCTCTTTTCTTGTAGTGGTAGCAGCTACATGCCTACTATGGAAGACATATATCATTTTGGAATCGAGCACAAAGTCTATGTTATCAGACTGCATATCACTCGGCCATTCCAAAGCATGAAATAATCCTAGCGCTTCACCGACATCCACATGACACAAACGAGTAAAGTAGAGTTTTTGCTAGCACAAAAGTCTCATTTTCATCATGTAAACATATTCGAATACTTGTTCTATTTAACTGATACAGGAAAGAGGCATCAATGTTACATTTGAGGCGCCCATGTTGAGGGCATTGCCATCGAGAAGAAGCTAGGGAAGAAGTTGAAGCACCAACGAAAGTGTTCGCGTCTGCTAATGTAGATGATTGATGTGATAAAATAGAATTTGAAACCCACTTGACTTGGGTCACAATGTTACATTGGCCCTATTACTTTTCCTACCCTATGCGTTTCTCATGTGTCCTATTTTTTTTTCCTAAAATATGAAAATCAGTTCGAAAAATAAAATCCGAAACATTTTGATATATAAAAGCAAGATCAACAACTTCGCCTATTTTACAGTTTTACTTTTATATTTCACTTTCTCTCTCTCCTTTATCCCAAAATCTGAAACCCGCAAATTGGTCTAATATTGGAGTTTTTTTGCTCAAAATCATCACATTTAAAGCTTTATCAAACACCAAAGTGAAGGTTAGGTCTCAGTCCCTCTGCATGCAAGCCTTTGAGTTCGATTTTTTTTTCTTTTCTGAGAACTGTATATGTTCAGATTATAAAATCCAAACTGTATTGTTGCAGTTCAGATTTTATAATCTCAAGTGTACCAGTAGGCAGATTGTTTGACAGTTTAGTGGATTCATGTCGATTGTGTGTTACCTGATTATGAATGCTACATGTATGGATCTTGTTGAGCGCACCAGGGGTGATGGAGAAGCAATGCATGCTTCTGTTAGGAGAGAGCGTTTGGAGAGGTTGCAAGCGGAGGGGAGAGTTCCCAGGTGTAACACCCAAATAAAGATTGGCTAGGATCTTATACAAGTGTTAAAATTTCGTACTGGATACATTAATTTACAATACAGAAAGTTTAGCTGATAATGATACATAACATAAAGTATCGATACATCTGACTGTCAATACAAATATCTCTTATGTGATACAACATAATACAATATCTGTATACACTACAACTAGTATCAAACTCAGAATCAGCACGATCAGTCCAATGCCTTCTCCTTACCCTTGCGTCGTGCTACCTGTGAACCTGCATCAGAAGGAATGGGATGAGACATAATGTCTAAGTGAGCTCCAGCCAAACCTACGGTTGTCAACCTCGGGGAAACATAGGGTCGCCATGCACTAACTATTGGCAATCTCGGGGAAACATATGATCGCCGACAGTCTCTACATATACTTATCATATTCATATTTAGTGATCGAGGGAAAAATACTGTGATCACTTTCTGATAACTCTTATCTGATGACTACTCTGTCATATTCTCATTGTATTACATATACATCTTTCTGATATCATTAAGTTAGAAAGTTAGCAATGAACATACAGTAATTATCTTGGTTCATTTTACGGAGTGCATCCGAGTGGAGTAACCCCGGAATACATCTCCCATCTTACCGGTGAAATTCCTATCTGAGGCTAACACCGGACTCCTCTTATCGTCGTGCAGGACTTACATAAAAACATTGCATGTCCACTACTAACAGGGAACCTCGACTCCACTACTAACAGGGAGCCTGAGAATCACGACTTAACTTATCTTATTGCCTTGTAGGACTTACATCTAAAGAATGCCTAACCACTACTAATGGGGTACCTTAACTCCACTACTATCAGGGAGTCATAGAGTCACGACTTATTTTAATTAACTTAATTTTATCATTTATATATATATACACATATAACTTTGTAATCTTACGTGTCGACAACCATCTCAGAGAAGTCCCATCCAGCATAATCCGGAGCCTGATGGACACGTTTAACTTATAATCTGAAACTTGTCTTAATTATTCATATGTATATCTGATACATTATTCTAATCGTATGCATATATAATGCATTCATCAAGTAATTAATCATGTGATACTTAACCTATAATATAAGGTTTTAAGCTTATTGTTCTCATAAGCCATTTACTTAATTGTGGGGAAACTGAGCCCCTTTCTTACCCGATGCCTATGGATAACTCTACTCGTTTTGTCATAAGTGACGTCTGAATTCTACGAAGATTAATCCTTAATGATGTTTAAATCATTGTTTCCCACTCTCATGTTAATACAAGGAATGTTTATGACCCTCTTTCTTCCATTTCTACAAGTACAAAGACGTTCTGGCGCTGTGACGATGGGTTTCTGGCCATAAAACACATTTTCAAAGAGGGGTGGCACACTTCCTTTGTCGTGGCACGATGAGGCTTGTCGTGGCACGATGGTGCCCAGATCTTTATGATCATGGCACGATGGGTTCTCTCGTGGCACGATAAACGCAGTGGTGCCAGGCCCTGTAGCTTTTCCAGAAAGTTTTAATACAAATTTTATCAAATTCACAACACCAGCAAGTCAATATACATCAAAATTAAGGATTTTTAACTAGGAAGATCATAACATGTCAAGTATTAACAAAGGGAAACTAACAAACAAGAAATAAAGCCTAATCATTCAAGTTTTCCTTTCCTCATTAAACCTCAAAACTACCCCTAAAGGGTATTAATCTAATGGAGCTCACCTTGATCCTTGATTGATGTTTTGCTAAGCCTCTATTCCAAAACCCTAGCTTGATTATATCTCCTTTCCTTGATTCTCCTTGACTTCTTTTGCTCCAAGTTTTCCCCAAAATTGTGCTTGCTTGAGATACAAGAGTTTAGGAAGAAAATTTGATGGATTATGGGTTGTTTGATGATGATGGGCGAAATTCTAGAGAGAGAGGGAGAGGATTTCAGCTTTGTAGAGAGAGAAGGAAAGTGAGGAAATGAATAAATTTTGCCTTGTTATCCCTTAGAAAGCCCTTATGCGCAAATTACGCTTATTCCCTCACGGTTAGAAACTTATCTGATACTGATAGAACTTACGTCTAAGCGGGATATTACACTCTACCCCCCTTAAAGAAATTTCGTCCTCAAAATTTTAGAAATTACCTGAAAATAGATGCGGATAGCTCATTTGTATCTCTGATTCTAGCTCCCACGTAGCTTCACCATCGGGAGAACCTTTCCACACAACCTTGACAATTGGAATCTCTTTGTTCCTTAAGGACTTGACATCACGATCAACAATCTGTTCTGGTTCAGGTTGAAATGTTAAATCTGATCTCAAGTCAATAGTATCCAACTCTATTGGCTGAAAAGGATCGGGAATAAATTTCCTCAACTGGGAGACATGGAAAACATCATGCATTCCTGACATAGGTGGTGGCAGAGCCAACTGATAAGCTGCCGGTCCGACATGCTTGAGTATCTGAAATGGCCCAATAAACCTCGGGCAAAGCTTATTTGTTCTGAAGACTCCTCGTAGACCCAACTTGGGTGTAACCTTCAGGAACACATGATCTCCCACTTCGAACTCTAAAGGCCTTCGCGTCTTAACATCATAACTTTTCTGGCGGCTTTGCGCCGTTCTCATCTTATCCTAAATAGATTTAATTTTCAAAGTAGTCTCCTGAATAATCTCGGGTCCCAAAATACTTTTATCTCCGACCTCAGCCCAACATAATGGTGTCCTATACTTCCTTCCATACAACGCCTAATAAGGTGCCATCCCTATACTGGAATGGTAACTATTGTTGTAAGAGAATTCAATCACAGGCAAGTAATCATTCCAACTTCCTCCATCTTCTAAGATGCACGCACGTAGCATATCCTCCAACGTCTGAATAGTTCTTTCGGATTGACCATCTGTTTGAGGATGATGGGACATGCTCATCTTTAACCTCGTTCCTAAGGCCCTTTGAAAAGCTTTCCAAAAATGAGAAGTAAATATTGGATCTCTATCTGACACAATACTAGTAGGAACACCATGAAGTTTTACAATCTCTGCGATAAATAATTCTGCATACTGAAAGGCTCTGTATGTTGTCTTAACTGGCAAGAAATGAGCAGACTTGGTTAACCGGTCTACAATTACCCAAATCGAGTCATGTCCTCGCTGAGTTCGAGGTAATCCACTTACAAAGTCCATAGTTATTTCTTCCCATTTCCACTTAGGAATTTCCAACGGTACAAGCATCCCTGCTGGCCTTTGATGTTCAATCTTTACCTGTTGACACACAATACACCGTGATACAAGTTTCGCAATGTCGGTTTTCATACCAGGCCACCAATAATCTCTTTTCAAATCTTGGTATATCTTAGTGGCTCCCGGATGAATACTGATACTGCTCTTATGCGCCTCTTCCAAAATTAGCCTCTTCAATTCTGTTTCATTCGGAACACAACTTCTTCCTTCAAACAGTAATGTGCCATCTGATGCAATAGAAAACTCTGATTGACCAATCCTCCTCTGAAGGTCCATATCCATACCCTGAGCCTGTGCAATCCTAGACCATAGGCCGCACAAAATCTGTAGCTTGTGTAACAAAATGCCGCCTTCCACCTCAGTGACATTGAGATTGAGATCCCTAAACTTTTCATATAGACCACACGTATGCATCATCACTTCTACCTTAAGTAAGACCTTTCGACTTAAAGCATCTGCTACTACGTTCGCCTTTCCTGGGTGGTATTTCAAATCAAAATCGAAATCTTTCAGATATTCCATCCACCTTCTCTGCCTCATGTTCAAATCCCGTTGATCAAACAAATACTTCAAGCTTTTATGGTCACTGAATAGGTCAAACTCCGCACCATACAAATGATGCCTCCACACCTTCAATGCAAAAACTATGGCCGCTAACTCAAGATCATGAGTGGGGTAATTCTCCTCATGAATCTTAAGCTGTCTGGACACATATGCTATCACATTCTCTCCTTGCATGAGTACACTACCCAGTCCCTTAGAGGATGCATAGCAGAAAATAGTGTATCTCTTGTCAGGATCGGGTATCGCTAACACGGGAGCTTTAGTTAATTTTCTCTTTAAAATTCTGAAACTCTCTTCGCATTCCTCGTCCCAAATAAAGGGCACATCCTTCCTAGTGAGGCGTGTTAAAGGTAAGGCAATCTGGGAAAACTTCATAATAAATCTTCGGTAATAACCTGCTAAGCCCAAGAAACTCCTAACTTCGGCCACATTCTTGGGTCTGGCCCAAATGAGGACGACTTCAACTTTGGACGAATCTACAGCCACTCCTCCTTGAGAAATGACATGCCCCAAGAACTTAACTTCAGACAACCAAAACTCACACTTACTAAATTTGGCATATAACTTTTCTCCATGAGAATATTCAAAACGATCCTCAAGTGTTGGGCATGTTCCTGAGGGTCCTTGAAGTAAATTAAGATATCATCGATGCAAATAACTACAAACTGATCCAGATAAGGTTGAAAGATCCTGTTCATATAATCCAAAAACACAGCTGGAGCATTAGTTACACCGAAGGGCATAACCAGAAACTCGTAATGCCCGTAACGTGTTATGAACGCCGTCTTGGACACATCCGAGGACTTAATGCGAATCTGATGATAACCAGATCTAAGATCAATCTTAGAGAATACTGTTGCTCCTTTAAGTTGATTCAGAAGGTCATCAATCCATGGAAGAGGATACTTATTCTTGGCGGTAGTCAATACACAACCTCATACTTCCATCTTTCTTCTAAACTAACAAGACCGGTGCACCCCACGGAGATACACTAGGTCGGATGAAATGCTTCTGAATTAACTCTTCTAGCTGAGATTTCAACTCTTTAAGCTCTGAAGGTGACATCCTATACGGTGCCACAGACACTGGTTCCGCACCCGGAATAAGATCAATGGGAAATTCCACTTCATGCTCCGGAGGTAAACTGGTTATATCGAAAGGAAAAACATCTGGGTATTCATTCACAATCGGAATGTCACTGGGACCTAGCTCTGGTTCTGAAGTCACAGTGAGCATAACATAGAAACCCCTATCCTTAGCATAAATAAACTGAATCAGTTGATGAATATGATTAATTAATTCAGATAAAGCCACACCTTTGGTCGTATCGCTTGTTGGCATATAGATACTCTTCTCGAAACATCCAATATACACATGGTTAGCGGAGAGCCAATCCATGCCTAGAATTGCATCAAGTTGCTCCATAGGGAGACACGCTAAGTCTATATAGTATGTCTTGCTGGACACAATAATAGGACAGTTTTCACAAACATAACTTGCCACGATTCCGCCATCCGTAGCGGTAGACACTGGAGGAATCAATGGGGACAAAGGTAGCTGCAGTGTTTCTACACACTTATATGAAATAAATGAGCAAGTTGCGCCACAATTAAAAAGAACTTTAATTGGATCTTGACCAAGATAACACATACCAGCAATCAAATCTTCATTAGCTAGAGCCTTCTTACCATCTAGGGAGTACAACCTGCCTTTGCTAGTAGTAGTATTCTCTGCAATGTCTTTACCCCTCCTCTCGGGACAATGAGAGATCAAATGCCCTGGTTGCTTGCATCTATAACTTACCCCGGCTCCTTTCAAGCATTCTCTTGGATGGGATCTTCCACATTTACCACAAATAGGATCAGCCTTTTGAGAATAGGGTTGCTTCCCTCTTTGTGGGGAACCTTTCGGCTTTAGCTTGTCGTGATACTTGTCTTGAAATTTACCCTTTCTCCCCTCAAATGCTGCAACTTTCTCTCTAGCGGTCTTGGCAAAACCCGCTTCATCAACTAAACTGTCATGCACCAATTCATCGTAACTTGTGGTTTTCTGGAGGCTCACAGCAGTGTCAATTTCGCCTCTCAACCCACACTTATATTGTTTCATCTTCCAATTCTCATTTCCCACATATTCATTGTGAGCAGAATAGTACGACAACTCTTCAAATTTCTTAGTAAACTCCGTGACTGACATGCTACCTTGCTTCAATTCTAAGAATTCATGTTCCTTCTTCACCTTGTATGATAATGGTAAATACTTCTCTAGCATCACCTCCTTAAAGTTCACCCAATTTACTTACACATCATTTGCTAACATTCTACGTTGGGTAGATTCCCACCAGTCTTCTACTGCGCCTCTGAACTGGTTTGTGGCATAAACTACCTTATCAACATCTGAGCACTCAGCCATTCGGAAAATTTTCTCCATCTGCTTTAGCCACCTCTTGGCTTCCTGAGGATCACCCTCTCCATTGAACTCAGGAGGGTGATTCTTGTTAAACTCCCGAAAGATTAGATTACCAACAACTGGAGGCGATGGGGGCTGCTGATGGAAACCTTGCCCCTGGTGTTGCACTTGTTGTTGCACTGATACTGAGATTGGGCCTGCTGTTGCACTTGTTGTTGCATCATCTGCTGATGTTGTAATGCATTCTGAGCCTGCTGTTCCTGATACTGCTGCTGCAACGCTTGTTGCTGCTGCATCATCTGAGCCCATAAATTCACATTAGGGTCTACTTCTTCCTCATTAGCATGATTGACTCTAGGCCTTCCTGGTCCTCTTCGTCTCCCAGACATCTTATCCTAGATGTCATATACAAGTCAAAGTGATCAGTTTTAACTAGATATAACATTTAGAATAATGTCCTGGATCCAAATGGTCCAGATACTTGGATTGTATTTTAATGACCCAAGGCAATATCTGAATCGACCTGCTCTGATACCAAATTGTAACACCCATATAAAGTTTGCCTAGGATCTTATACAAGTGTTAAAATTTCGTACTGGATACATTAATTTACAATACAAAAAGTTTAGTTAATAATGATACATAACATAAAGTATTGATACATCTGACTGTCAATACAAATATCTCTTATATTATACAACATAATACAATATTTGTATACACTACAACTAGTATCCAACTAAGAATCAGCATGATCAGCCCAAAGCCTTCTCCTTACCCTTGCGTCGTGCTACCTGCGAACCTGCATCAGAAGGAATGGGATGAGACATAATGTCTCAGTGAGCTCAAGCCCAGCCTACTGTTGGCAACCTCGGGGAAACCTAGGGTCGCCATGCACTAATTATTGGCAATGTCGAGGAAACCTATGATCGCCGACAGTCTCTACATGTACTTATCATATTCATATTTAGTGATCGAGGGGAAAATACTATGATCACTTTCTGATAACTGTTATTAATTACTATTCTGTCATTTTCTCATTGTATTACATATACATCTTTTTGATGTCATTAAGTTAGAAAGTTAGCGTTGAAAACACAATAATTATCTTGGTACATTTTACGGAGTGCATCCGAGTGGAGTAACCCCGGAATACATCTCCCATCTTACCGGTGAAATTCCTATCTGAGGCTAACACCGGACTCCTCTTATCGTCGTGTAGGACTTACATAAAAACAATGTCTGTTCACTACTAACGGGGAACCTCGACTCCACTACTGACGAGGAGCCTGAGAATCATGACTTAACTTATCTTATTGCCGTGTAGGACTTACATCTAAAGAACGCCTAACCACTGCTAACGGGGTACCTTAATTCCACTACTAAGGGGGAGTCATAGAGTCACGACTTATTTTAATTAACTTAATTTCATCATTTATATATATATATATATATATATATATACATATATATATATATATATATATATATATATACACACACACACACACACATACATATAACTTTGTAATCTTACTTGTGGACAACCCTCTCGACAAGTCCCATCCGGCATAATCCGGAGCCTGATGGACACGTTTAACTTATAATCTGAAACTTGTCTTAATTATTCATATGTATATCTGATACATTATTCTAATCATATGCATATCTAATGCATTCATCAAGTAATTAATCATGTGATACTTAACCTATAATATAAGGTTTTAAGCTTATTGTTCTCATAAGCCATTTACTTAATTGTGGGGAAACTGAGCCCCTTTCTTACCCGATGCCTATGGATAACTCTACTCGTTTTGTCATAAGTGACGTCTGAATTCTACGGAGATTAATCCTTAATGATGTTTAAATCATCGTTCCCCACTCTCATGTTAATACAAGGAATGTTTATGACCCCCTTTCTTCCATTTCTACAAGTACAAAGACGTTCTGGCGCTGTGAGGATGGGTTTCTGGCCATAAAACACATTTTAAAAGACGGGTGGCACACTGCCTTTGTTGTGGCACGATGAGGCTTGTCGTGGCACGATGGTGCCCAGATCCTTATGTTCATGGCAGGATGGGTTCTCTCGTGGCACGATAAACGCAGTGGTGCCAGACCTTGTAGCTTTTCCAGAAAGTTCTAATACGAATTTTATCAAATTCAAAACACCAGCAAGTCAATATACATCAAAATTAAGGATTTTTAACTAGGAAGATCATAACATGTCAAGTATTAACAAAGGGAAACTAACAAACAAGAAATCAAGCCTAATCATTCAAGTTTTCCTTTCCTCATTAAACCTCAAAACTACCCCTAAAGGGTATTAATCTAATGGAGCTCACCTTGATCCTTGATTGGTTTTGCTAAGCCTCTATTCCAAAACCCTAGCTTGATTATATCTCCTTTCCTTGATTCTCCTTGACTTCTTTTGCTCCAAGTTTTCCCCAAAATTGTGCTTGCTTGAGATACAAGAGTTTAGGAAGAAAATTTGATGGATTATGGGTTGTTTGATGATGCTGGGCGAAATTCTAGAGAGAGAGGGGGATGATTTCAGCTTTGTAGAGAGAGGAGAAAAGTGAGGAAATGAATAAATTTTGCCTTGTTATCCCTTATAAAGCCCTTATGTGCAAAATACGCTTATGCCCTCACGATTAGAAACTTATTTAATACTGATAGAACTTACGTCTAAGCGGGATATTACACCAGGCGTGGCAGGGGCAGGGGAAAGGGAAGGAAGGACACGCCGTGCTGATGTTGATGGCGCATGAACATCTTAGGTGAACGATCCTAAGCCTGAGCCACAATACGAGTCCTAGATGGAGATAGAGGAGCAAGTGGAGGGTGATGTTGAGAATCAGAAGGTGGGAGATGATGAGCAGCCAGAGCCAATTTGGTAATGTACAAGTTGGTTTGGGTCGGGTCATCGAATCATGAGACACAATATTTTCAAACATTAAAAACAACATTTTATTATATACAAATTCCAAACATTTTGACTAAATTACATAGTTTAAAATTTTAGCACTTGAAATAAATTGAATCACTTTTAGATTCACGCCTAAAAAAATTCAACTACATCCACAAAATTAATAAATTCACAATTTTCTTTCAACAGGTCAAGTTTTCGAGTTTGAAATCAAAAACCCATTATCAGGATCAAATAACTTCAAGTTTAATTGGGTTGGTTCCAATTCGACCCAAACTATAAAAGAACCCGAACAAAACGCTTCTGGTTGAGTCAACAGGTTGGTCTGTACCGTAAACACCCCTAGATTATACACAAGATATATAAAACAAATAAAAGTGAAGAGCAAGAAGAATGCGGAGGGAGCAAAATTATTTTAAGTCTTGTGTGAAATCTGAGCAACCAACCCAGTATCACCAGATTTTGATAATTTCTTGTTAGAAGTTTGCTTATTTCTCAGGCATCCAACGTTAATAAAATAATGACAATTATCAATATTTGTTGCTTTTAATCATATTTAACGAACCATAGTGGAATTAATATATTTTGTAGTAGCAAAAATCAGCTTAGCTGGAATTGTAGTTTAACCAATTATCTTTTCTAAACTGCCGTATTCTTACATATGTAGCATCGACACTTTGGAATAAAGGTGTGTCTAGTGTCTGACATGTGTCAATGTACAACAATGACACCAACACATATGGTTACGACAAATCACTCCTATTTTCTTAAACTATTAGTGGTGTCTACGTGTCAATGTCATGTGCATTGTTTGTGTTTGTGTCTTACAACTTAATATGTACTTCAACAAAATAGTTGTCGAATCAAACACTACGCATTTTTCATTCAATGAGCAAATTTTCATAACATTAGCCCACATTCACAAGTGTGATAAGCCTACAACACATGTGACATCAAAAGCTTAAATCTATGAATACCAAATTGCTACTTTCTATATACTAAACTTACACATCAATGCATGTCAAATTGAAGATTGAACATTCACAAAAAGAAAATTAGACAAGAGAAACGGGAAAGTTACCTTTTGAGGAAGGAAGGACCAAAACAAACATGCATGGTGTTAGCTTGTATTTTCGACAGGCTCAATGTAAATACACTCAATAGTTTGACTTATCATTCCAGGAAAATATGTTGTTTTCAGCATCGAAGAGGTTGTCGAGGTTCTGTTTATCAAGAAATCTTTCGACAGAGTCAAAGACTTAGCGAAAAGGAGGATTGGTAGACAAAAGCATTCAACAAATATGAATTGGGTTGATTTTGGAAGAATGTCGAATAACTGCTGTCGAAGGAGGAAGATTCAAATTCAAAATCAGAAGATTCTCCCGTTGAAAGAAGTTAGTGGCAGTTATTTTGGATAGGATTGTACAGTTAGGTTCTTCTTAGTATAATTAAGAGTTTTCCATGAGGAAAACGGGGTCACAAAATCACATACATAAACTTAAAACTAAGAATATCCGTGTTAAAGCAAGAAATGAGTAACAAGCCAATGTACGATCCTTCATCTTTTACTTAATTCAATACAATTTAAATTCACTTCTTAAGTTTTTCTTGCACTTTACTTAGTTTTCTGCACCTTTACATTCAAGTTACATCCATAAGAAGTTGTTTTCGACAGATTCAACATTGTTGAATTTGACAATCATCTTCATCTTTTAATTAATACTTTCAAGAATACCATGAATATTCAAACATTTCTGAGAAAGTTTAACACACATATGTCCTGAAATTTGCATGGTTGATCTCGCAAGCAACATTATTTGTAACCAGCAGTTGTTTACCAAATTTAGCGTAAACAAATTGGCACGCCCGGTGGGACAGTTTGTATGTCAAATTTCGAATGGTTTTTGAAAACTTTTCTCTGAAATTCTTAGTTCTTGGTTTCTAAAAACTTGTGAATTTACCTTCGTATGTGATTGAGAGGTGGTAAGCGTCTTCCTGAAATGGTGTGTCCAAATCAAGTTCTGCTTCTACATCCAGTGCGTAATCCAATGTGCAAAGTTCACAAGAAATGCCTATCAGTAGTGCAATCCCTGCAAATGTGGTTGGGGTGACATCCCATATGCCATCTTCGACGAATATGGGAGTAACCACTCCTGCGGTCATTTCGACAACTGCAGCGTCGATGCAAGCTAGCTCAGTGGCTTCTAGGCCACTAACCAAAGGATTTGACAGAAATCCTCTAATTGGACCAATTGGTGCTACTATGCCTTCTATGCCTTAATTCACGTTGGCAATGGCAAATAGGGATCTTCCTTATGGTATGCCAACATCATTGATGGCAGGCCTTCAGAGGAACGCATCTATGTATGCAGATAATGCAAATACGTCATTGTGCGCACCTCGTTTTTTTCCTTGGGAAAAAGACGCGCAAATCCTCCGAGGTCGTTCGTAAACGCTCGGAGGGCCTTTGTGAAGCCGCCACCAAAGTTTTTGTGTAAAGGGAACGTTGATAAACCCTTAAGTTTTTTTTTGTTTAAAGGGAAACGATAATAAAACCCTTTGACGATGAGGAAAGGATGGTCATCGCAACCATTGTCGGGTTCGGGAGTCGATTACGCAAGGGGAAGGTATTAGCACCCCTCACGTCCGTTGTACTCAACGGGAACCTTCTATTTGGCTAAAGCTTAAATTGTTTTTTTTGTTTTGCGCGCATGCTTATTTATGTCAAAATATAAATAAAGGGGGGGGGAAGAAAGAGATAAAAACAAACGAAAGAAAAGAAGGAAAAAGTTTTTATTATTGCGCTTGACAAGATGTCGATCTTGCTCCTACGTATCTCCCGGTAGTCGGAGAATTCAAAGCGTACGTAGTTCTTTGGTAGAAAAACGTACATATGTTGGTTAATTTTAATTGGACGATGTTTTAACCGAATTCTTGCGATTAAAACGTAGCTTGTATGCTCGCGCTTGGGAGACTTATTAAGCGTTTGTTCACGAATCGCACTAGAATTGTTAAAAGGTACGTCCGTTAGGGTGAAAGCGTTCGAATTGGCCGCTATGGGACCAAGAGAGGTGCAATGGACTCATACAAGTCAATCATTGACCGAGTGGACTCTAACGAGTCGGGCGAATTGTTCGATTGATCCACTGAGATCAAGAACGGGTACAATGGACTCGGACGAGTCGAACATTGACCGAGTAGACTCCAACGAGTCGGGCGATCGAATCTAATGGCCACGGGGGACCAAAAGGTTCGGATTGACCACAAGGGGCCAAGGTTTGGTTTGGTTGTGGTTGGATATGTTGAAAAAGGGAATGACGATTGTCCGAACGACGAGACATACGTCACTGCGTTCGTACAATCGGGGCAATGGAGAGACATACGTCACACCATCCCTTTTTCATTCATGTTTTTGGGTAGAATTCTTTAGAAATCCCAAGGTAGATCAAAACATTTGGTTTGAAAACCCAAATTGGAAAGGTTTAGCAATTTTTGCTAGAAAACGCGCAAGTTCGTCTCATTTTGCGAAAATGCGAACGTATTTGGCGTATGTTCATGTTCGAGTTTTGAACATCATGAACAATATTTATTGTTCAAGTTTTGATTGAAATGATGAACATAGCTTGTTTGTTCATGTGGTTTTGAAAGTTTGAGAACATAACTTGTTTTGCAAGTTATCCACAAAATGTCATACGAACTTGTGATTTTGTCAAAATTGTGCAAAATCCTTGTTATGGTTTGAAAAACATGGGTTTAAAAACTCTTAGGTTCTGAGCTCTTGGGCTAGAACCTCAAAAATTGGTCATTTTGACACTTAAACTCAGATTCTGAGTTCTGTCATGGTCGCACTGCGACCATGACTTCGCACTGCGAAGCATGCGAATTTTTGAGTTCAGAAGCTGTTTCTGAACTTTTGTTCAGAAACAACTTCTGAACACACTCAGGACCTTTTAGGTGAGTGAAAAGCTTTGAGTTTTTTGGGTGAAAAAGGCTGGACAAACCAGTTTTGATGTTTTGAAAACCTTGGGATTTCTTTGAAATTCAAAAGGGGTTTTTTAGAACCAAATGGTTTTGAACCAAAATTGCTATGCAAACACAAATGAAAATGCAATACAAAAGCTTGGAACACTTACAGAACTCCTTAGCAAAGCTCCAGCTGCAGTGGATTTGAATTGGTTGAAGGCTTTCACAAAGGTTTTTGATATTGGTGATGAACTTTGAACTTTGTGATGCTTTGTGTTGGATTGGTTTTTTCTGGTTGTTTGTGAGTGTTTGTAAGCTGAAATGAGTAGAGTTTCTGCTCTTGAAATGCTGTTATCAGTTGTGTTTAGAACCTTGGGCATTGCCTTCTATTTATAGGCCAAAACCAAATCTAATTCATCATTAGGAAATCCTAAAATCCAGCTGATTTGTGGCTAGGATCAAGCTGAATCCCTTTGCATTAAATGCTAATGGATAGAGGCAACCTTGCCTTGTGCCAAGGGGCAAGACTCAGCCTGATTTCAGCCACAAATTCAACTATTCTAGAAGGTAATGATGAAGAACAAAGCTGAATTGCAATTGGCCTAATGCTTGGGGATCAATCCTTGCAATCCCAATGGTTAATCAATAAAAACGTGCACTGTAATGTGCAGGGATTGAGGGATGAAAAAGGCTATCTATGGCTGGTGTGAGGGGTGAAAAGCTGCTGCAAAAACAGGGTAGGCACTCATGGCTTTTCAAGTGAGAAAATCCAGCTAGTTTGACTGGTTTTGGGGGAGCAAGCAGGAGGAAAAGTCATCAAGCAGGTGGCTGGCAACCTTGGGGTGGTTAACAGGTCACATGGGAGGGACAAGAGCTGCCCAAGGGCAAGCCCACTTGCTTGTCACATGCTAGGTTGGAAGAAAAAGCTTCCAACCTTGGCATTAATGGCAAATCCTTCAATTCTGGTTTTGCTTGGCCCAAATAGCCATGAATGCTGCTTAAAATAAATATGGAAATGATATGCAACAAATTCTGGAATTAAATCAAAGCAACCAAAAATCTGCAGAAAAATCGCAGACTTCGCAGTGCGAAGTGAGCTTCGCAGTGCGAAGTCATCATTTTTGAAATGTTGACTTTTCTGTTGACTTTTGTTGACTTTTGACTTTTTCCTCCCTCTTTGATTTTTTTTGATTTTTATTTTAAAATGCTTAGGACAAAATTAGGGTGCTACAGCTGCCCCTACTTAATTGTGTCTTCGCATAGAGTGCGTGAGTGCCGAGGGCATCTCATGAACTCTTTGCGAAGATCAATTAAGTAAAAAGAAGGACCCGAATTTTGTCCTTCACGGAATGCAAATGCAATGGTTGGAAAAGTTGATCGTATCCAGCCGCTAACACTGGAGGTAGACCCACTGGGGGATGAAGGTAATCTTATCTAGGCACTTTCACTAGAGGTAGATTCCTAAAGGGGAAGTGATCTTATTCAGCCGCTAACACTGAAGGTCGATACACTGAGTGAGGTGATCTTATCTATTCACTTTCACTAGAGGTCGATACCTAAGCTAGGTAATCTTATTCAGGCACTTTCACTGAAGGTCGATTCCTAACGAGCTGTGATCTTATTCAGCCGCTAACACTGAAGGTCGATACACTGGGGGAGGTGATCTTATCTAGGCACTTTCACTAGAGGTCGATACCTAAGCTAGGTAATCTTATTCAGGCACTTTCACTGAAGGTCGATTCCTAACGAGCTGTGATCTTATTCAGCCGCTAACACTGAAGGTCGATACACTGGGGGAGGTGATCTTGTCTAGGCACTTTCACTAGAGGTCGATACCTAAGCTAGGTAATCTTATTCAGGCACTTTCACTGAAGGTCGATTCCTAACGAGCTGTGATCTTATTCAGCCGCTAACACTGAAGGTCGATACACTGGGGGAGGTGATCTTATCTAGGCACTTTCACTAGAGGTCGATACCTAAGCTAGGTAATCTTATTCAGGCACTTTCACTGAAGGTCGATTCCTAACGAGCTGTGGTCTTACCCTAAATAGGTGCCCCTGGTTGAACTGGAAAACATGATTGTATGATGCATGTTATGCAGTATGATATGCAGTGATATGCAATGCAATATGATATGAGATGGATTCAAACAAAGATTCCTTCTGGGGAATTGGGGACAGTTAGTGAAGGAGGTTCACTGGGGAACGCTTACTTGACTGTTGATGGATGTTGGTGAATATGTGATACTCACTGGAGAATCCTTGTTGAGGATGCATGATTTATGAAATGAAATGCATGTGTATGAATGATTTGTATATGCTATGCATGATATGAGGGATACTGGTTGGGTGCCGAGCAAAGTCGGTCTTGGTTGTGGTTGTGCCAATGACGATTGGACTCTCTCTTTTTGTGTTTTGTTGGTTGGTTGGTTTGGAAGGACAAGGTCCTTTGCCTACATACCCAAATGGGATCAAAACCGGTGTAGTTCGGGCTTGGCCCGAAGATTTGTGTGGGTTTGCCAATACTGATTGGACTTCTGTTTGGGGTTGAGACTCCCTGGGGAATATCAATGAGGTTTGGCTTATGGGGATATAAGGATCATTTTGGAAGCATGATCGATATCCAGCCTTGATGTTTGGATGTTTAGGGTGCTTACTGGGGAATTTGTTCCTCTTGACCCTTGGGGTTTTTGCGCTCCGCGTGCCGTGAGTTACACACTTGCCTTTGCTAAAGAGCCTAAGTCTTTTGGTGCAATATTTGGTGGGAATTACCGCAATTCCTTCGAAATTCACGAAAATTCAAATAAAAACAATGTTTGTTTGCTTTTTTTCTTTTTGGAAGAAAATTCTTTTGTTTATTTCCCATGTTTTAAAGCATTTTCATCATGAATAAAACAAAATTTTATGCGCTACTGAGAACATAAAAAAAACAAAAAGGAAATTTATTCAATGCAGATTTGACCTCTTGAATGGGTAAAAAATACAAAGTGAGAAGTGAGATAGAGAAAGACAAGAAAAAGCAAAAAGAAAATTGTTGGTTTTGGCACAACACATGCTATTTCCTTATGACTTCGAGATTTTTGTTTGTTTTGGAAGATGCTGATGAGACCGATTCCTCTCCTCTTGAATCTTGCCCGGAGCTTGGATGCTGCAGTCATTGCCTTTCTTCTTTTGTTAACCCCTAACTTTTGCCTGGACCGCTCTTTCGAGTTTTCAATCCACCGGGGTATATTTCCTTTTTTGATGTCCTTAATTTTTGCCTAGACCGCCTTTTCAGGTTTTCGATCTAGCAGGACGCTCTCTATTGCCTAAACCGCCCTTTCAGGTTTTCGATTTAGCGAGCTTTTTCTTTTTTCTTCTTTTTTTTCTTAGGCATAATACCTCTTGACTGCATCGGAGTTTATTGAGAGTGGGAACTCTTCTCCGTCCATAGTGGTGATGATCAGGGCTCCGCCTGAGAAAGCTTTCTTTACCACGTACGGCCCATCATAGCTAGGAGTCCACTTCCCGCGGGGATCTTTATGGATAGGTAATATCTTCTTGAGCACTAGGTCTCCTTCTTTGAATTCTCGAGGACGGACCTTCTTGTCGAATGCTCTCTTGAGCCTCCTTTGATAGAGTTGTCCGTGACATATTGCCGTCAGACGCTTTTCCTCTATGAGATTTAGTTGGTCGAACCTTGTTTGGACCCATTCAGCTTCTTCTAGCTTGGTTTCCATCAAGACCCTTAACGAAGGAATTTCCACCTCTACGGGGAGAACAGCTTCCATACCGTATACTAAGGAGAAAGGGGTTGCCCCAGTTGAAGTGCGAATGGCTGTTCTGTAGCCATGTAGCGCAAAGGGAAGCATCTCATGCCAATCTTTATATGTTGTTACCATCTTTTGGATGATCTTCTTTATGTTCTTATTGGCTGCTTCTACCGCACCATTCATCTTTGGTCGGTAAGGGGAGGAATTATGGTGCTCAATCTTGAAATCTTTGCACAACTCCTTCATTGTCTTGTTGTTCAGGTTTGCCCCATTATCGGTGATGATTTTGTGGGGAGTACCATAACGGCAAATGATTTCCTTCTTGATGAATCGGGCTACCACTTGTTTGGTTACGTTTGCATACGAAGCTGCTTCTACCCATTTGGTGAAGTAGTCGATGGCAACGAGAATGAAGCGATGTCCATTTGACGCTTTGGGCTCAATCATTCCAATCATGTCTATGCCCCACATAGAGAATGGCCAAGGTGAAGTCATGACGTTCAGTGGAGTTGGTGGCACATGCACCTTGTCGGCGTAAATCTGGCACTTGTGACAAGTCTTGGCGTAGTGGAAACAGTCAGCTTCCATGGTTAACCAATAGTAGCCCGCCCTTAAGATCTTCTTTGCCATTGCATGCCCATTAGCATGGGTTCCAAAAGATCCCTCGTGGATTTCTTTGATGAGCATGTCCGCCTCATGTTTATCCACACATCTGAGCAGGATCATGTCATAGTTTCTTTTGTAGAGGGTATTTCCACTGAGGAAGAACTGGGATGCCAATCTTCTGAGGGTCCTCTTGTCGGTGTGCGAGACATTGTCTGGATACTCTTGCTCTTCGAGGTATCGCTTGATGTCGTAGAACCAAGGTTTGTCGTCAAGTCCCTCTTCGACTGATGCACATACAACTGGTTTGTCTCTACGATCCATCCTTATGATTGGTGCCTCGTTGTAAGAATTTACTTGGTACATTGATGATAATGTAGCCAAAGCATCTGCCACCTGGTTTTCTTCTCGAGGTATGTGATGGAAGTTGATTTCATCAAAATGCTTAATCAACTCTACAACCCGGACTCGGTAGGGAATTAAATTGGGATGTTTTGTCTCCCATTCTCCTCTGACTTGATAGATGACTAAGGCTGAGTCACCGTATACTTCAAGGTTTTTGATCCTTAGATCAATTGCTGCTTCGAGGCCTAGGATACATGCTTCATATTCTGCCATGTTGTTGGTGCAGTCAAAGCATAATCTTGCTGTGAAGGGTTGGTATCCATTTCTTGGGGAGATTAAAACTGCTCCGATACCGTGCCCCATGGCATTTGAGGCGCCGTCGAAAGCGAGCTTCCATTGAGCTTTCGGTTCTGGCCCTTCATCATCGCTTGTGACCTTTTCGCCATTCAAAGCTACGACATCTTCGTCCGGGAAGTCGAATTGTATGGGCTGATAATCCTCCAATGGTTGGTGAGCAAGGTGCTCGGATAAAACACTCCCTTTGATGGCTTTTTGAGCAACATATTGGATGTCGTACTCAGACAGCAGCATTTGCCAACGGGCTATCTTCCCTGTGAGGGCCGGCTTTTCGAAGATGTACTTGATGGGATCCATCTTCGATATCAACCAAGTTGTATGGGTCAACATGTATTGCCTTAGGCGTCGAGCAGCCCATGCTAAAGCGCAGCAAGTCTTTTCAAGCGAAGTATACCTTGTTTCACAGTCGGTAAACTTCTTGCTTAGGTAGTAGATTGCGTGCTCTTTTCTTCCCGTTTCATCTTGTTGTCCTAACACACAACCCATTGATCCTTCAAGTACGGTTAGGTATAAGATGAGGGGTTTACCCGGAACCGGAGGTATTAAAATTGGTGGTTCTTGCAGGTATTGTTTGATCTTGTCAAACGCCTCTTGGCAATCCTCATTCCAAATGAACGGCTTGGTTTTTCCTTAGCAGTTTGAAGATTGGTTCGCAGGTAGCTGTCATGTGTGAAATGAACCTGGCGATGTAGTTCAATCTTCCTAAGAAATTTGGCGCTGGCATTTCTTGGATGGCCTTTACCTTGTCGGGATCCACTTCAATACCTCTTTGGCTGACGATGAAGCCCAATAACTTCCCGGATCTAACGCCAAATGTGCACTTGTTAGGATTTAAGCGCAGCTTGAATTTTCTTAGGCGTTCGAAAAGCTTTTGTAGATGGACTAGATGATCCTCCTCCGTTTGGGATTTGGCAATCATATCGTCGACGTAGACCTCAATTTCCTTATGGATCATGTCGTGGAAAAGAGTCACCATTGCTCTTTGGTATGTTGCCCCGGCATTTGTTAATCCGAAAGGCATTACCTTATAGCAGAATGTCCCCCATGGAGTGATGAACGTAGTTTTCTCCATGTCCTCTGGAGCCATCTTGATTTGGTTATATCCTGAGAAGCCATCCATAAAGGAAAAGACTGAGAATTGGGCTGTGTTGTCCACCAATATGTCGATGTGTGGTAGCGGGAAATCATCCTTTGGGCTTGCTTTATTCAAGTCCCGATAATCCACACACATTCTCACCTTGCCATCCTTCTTCGGAACTGGCACAATGTTGGCAATCCATGTTGGATACTTGGTTACGGCTAAGAAGCCGGCATCGAATTGCTTTTTGACCTCTTCTCTGATCTTGAGAGCCATATCGGGTCGAGTTCTTCTCAATTTCTGCTTCACTGGCGGGCATTCCGGCTTGAGTGGCAGCTTGTGTACAACGATGTTAGGGTCTAAACCCGGCATGTCTTGGTACGACCAAGCGAATACGTCCACGTACTCTTGCAGAAGCTTGATCAACTTTCCTTTCACATCCTCGTGTAGGGAGGCTCCTATCTTGACCTCTTTCTTATCCTCTTCGGTCCCCAAGTTGACCTTTTCAACCGATTCTTGGTGAGGTTGTATTACCCTATCCCCTTGATTTGCAAGTCTAGACAATTCTTCAGGCGGTTCATAATCGTCCTCTTCATCATCTTCCGTTTGATTAATCGGGCAATCGAAGTCATAAGGGTTTAAGGCAGTGTTGTTTTTGGAGGGTGGATGTGTAGATCTGCATGAGTATGATTTTTTTTTTTAGGCTTTTTGTAAAAAAAATTTTTTAAAACAAATGCAAAAAGAAAAAGACTCAAATGAACATAAAAGAGTGCTTTTATTCATGATTGTAAATAACTTTTAAAACATGGGGGCCCCACACGACTAATCATTTGCCTTGGGCAGAGCTAAATGATTTTTTTTTTAAAAGTAAAAACAAACAAACATGGTTTATTACTTGATCTTGGTAATGATCTCGGGAATTGCGATAGCCCTCCAATTGTTCAAAGCTTCATCCGAAGCGCAACGGTACACCAAATCAGGCACGTCTTCATCTACGTCTTCAAGTAGGGCCACTTGATCTTCATGGATAAACCCCGCACTGATGAATGTTTCCGAAATAGGGAGGATCCCCTGCTTTGGAGGCTTTGAGAAGGTCTCGGCTGATGGATGATACCCCAACCCGAAGCGATTCTTCTTCTCCGGTATGTCCTACTAACTTGCCCCATCCGGTGGGTCGGCTTTCTTCTAGGGCCTCTCTTATTGCCCTCCATGATGACATGGCTGTCCTAGCCTCCTCTTTGGGCTTTGAGCTCAATGTCACGACATTCGCCACTTCCAAAGATTGGAATGGGACATCCACAGCTTCTTCATCCGTTTCTATATAACGGAAAGATGAGAGATGGCTTACCATCATGTCCCTCTTGCCCGGAAACTACAATCATTTGGTTATCAATGATGAACTTCAGTTTCTGGTGCAGGGTAGAGGTAATGGCTCCGGCCGCATGGATCCATGGTCGTCCGAGAAGACAACTGTATGTTGGATTAATATCCATGACTTGGAAGGTTATGGTGAAAACCTTAGGCCCGATTTGGACTGGTAAGTCGATCTCCCCTATGACGGCTCTTCTTGACCCATCGAAAGCTTTTACGACCAAGGCGCTGGGCTTCATTACTGTCCCTTCACATGATAGCTTGAGGAGGGTAGTCTTGGGCATGACATTCAATGATGACCCCGTGTCCACTAGCACTCTTGAGAGGATGTGGTCCATGCATTTTACGGAGATATGTAAGGCGCGGTTATGAATGTGCCCATCGTCGGGTAGCTCATCGCCATTGAAACCCAAGTACCTACTTGAGGTAATATTTCCGACTATCCCGTCGAATTGGTCCACAGGAATGTCCTTGGTGACATGTGCCTCACTGAGGATCCGCAGTAGTGCTTCTCGGTGTGCTTCCGAGCTTAGTAGTAAGGATAGCATGGAGATCTTGGAGGGAGTTTGACCTAGCTGGTCAATGATTTTATACTCGCTCTTTTGGATTATCCTTAGGAACTCTTCGGCCTCTTTTTGCGGGATTGTCTTTTGAGAAGGCCCCGCTTGGTTCTCTTCTTCCTCCACGCTCTTTTCTTTGAGCGGCTCTCTTGGTAGTACGGCTGGCATCTTCCCGAGTTCTTTCGGAGCGAAGACTCTACCACTTCTGGTTATTCCTCCAACACCGGTAATATTAGTGATGCTGGGCTCAATTTTGGCTAGTGGTTTTCCTTCCACATAGGCCACAGGTTGGTAATTCCATGGTACCCTCTTCGTGCTTTCAAAAGAGAAGGGTGCAGGTACGTGGAATGTTATGGGCTGTATGGTCATTGGTACCTCTCTCCTTTGGTATGGGATTTCGAGAGGTTTTGGGTTGTTAGACTCTAAGGTAGCAATGTCCGTGCCATCCTTTATGTAGCCAATTTGGATCCAACCTTGGTCCATTAGTTCTTGAAGACAGCTCTTCAACTCTTCGCACTTGTCCGGGTTGACCTTGCAGGCTTCACAGTTGGCGTGCATTTCCTCGAACAAACCAAAACCGGTTAAACGCTCCCTTATGGTTGACAGGGGGGTCTTAACATTGGCTACCCTTTTGACTGGACCAAAGTCCTCTTGTTCCTCCACCGCATTTACAGAGGGACCCGCATGCCCCGGCAATGGGTTATTCTTTACATTGGGGTTTTCCTCTTTGAAGGACAACAGCTTCTTGTCAATAAGATCCTGCACCTTGTGTTTGAAAACTCTACAGTTCTCGACATTGTGCCCCACGGATCCTGCGTGGAAATCACATTTTTCATTTGTGTCGTACCACTGTGGATATGGTGGCGACATTGGTGGTAGTAGTCTTGTCTCGACCATACCTTTTTGGATTAGATATGGCAAGATTTGACCGTAAGGCATAGGTACAGGATCAAACTGCCTATTATAATAATTGTTCCTTGGGCCCGCTTGATTCCTTGATGGGTACCCGCCTTGTTGTTGTTGCTGTTGATTTTGCTGAGGCAACACTACTGGTTGTCGAGGTGGGGCTGCGGGAATCACTTGAGGTGAGTAACGCCCTTGAGCCGTTGCTGCTGCCACATAAGGATAGTGGTAGTGAGGCATTTGATTTGGTGGTGGGCAAGATGGTCCCACTAGAACGGCATTTGTCTCCCCTTCTTTCTTTTTGTGAAAGTTGCTGGGGGGTTTTCTAGCTCCACTTTGAGCTTCTAGAGAGCCTTGGATTTTTCCTCTCTTTACTCCGTCCTCTATTCTTTCACCAACCATGACTAGATCGGAGAAACCGGCAGAAGTGCTTCCAATCATCTTGTCGTAATATGGGCCTTGAAGTGTGCCCATAAAGGTGTCGACAAGCTCTCTTTCCAATAGTGGTGGTTGTACACGAGAAGCTAGTTCTCTCCACCGCTGAGCGTACTCCTTGAAGGACTCGTTGCTTCTTTGTAGGAGGTTTTGTAGTTGCATCCTATTTGGAGCCATGTCCAAATTATATTTGTATTGCTTTAGGAAGGCATCGGCTAGATCCTTCCAAGTTTGGACATGGGTACGCTCGAGCTGCATGTACCAATCCAAGGACGCTCCGCTTAAACTATCTTGAAACACATGCACCATGAGTTTCTCGTTCATTGCGTAAGCTGCCATCTTCCTACAGAACATCCTTAGATGGTTCCGAGGGCATTGAATTCCTTTGTATTTCTCGAAGTCCGGTGCTTTGAACTTCGGAGGAATTACCACGTCGGGCACTAGGCACATGTCCAAGGCGTTGTGGGCACCGTATGAGCTGAACCCTTCGACAGCTTTCAACCTTTCTTCCAAAACTCGATACATTTGGGTAGTATCATTGTCTTGGTGGGTGGTGTCGGGAGCAGATTGCCTTAGCTGACTATTTTCCACATCATGGGGAATCGCCTCATGCTGAGTAGTGGAAGTTCCTTGAGGACGACGCTCTTCATTCCTTACGGGGATTGTGAGCGGTGGTGGGGGTGGTCCATGACCCTCATTTTCGAATGGTGGGGTATAATTCAGGAGGTAAACCAGTAGAGAGGCCATTGCACATTGGATGCATCCGTTGTTGGGCGAGGGTTACTTTCTCGTGCCGATAGAGCTTGCATTAACTCTAGCATCTGATCCATCTTTCCCTTCATTCCATCAACCTCTTCTCTCAATGCCGCTTGAGTTTGTTCCAAATTGTCCATGATCCTTTGTTTGTTAGCTCGTGTTCCGTACGAGTGTTGGAGATCTGGTTCTTGGACCGAGGGCTTTCGGGGTTTTCGGGCTATGATTGCTTTGAACTGTTTTTAGGGAAATGAATGAGTTTTTTTTTTGAAAAAGATGCATGAAGATGCATGTGGATGTATATATGCAATGAGTATGCAAAATATGCATTTTTTTTTTATTTTGCTTTATGGAGGAGTTTAAAGGTGCACAATTAATATTAGCAAATTCGAAATATTAAAGACCGGGAAATTGATTATACTTCAAAATATTTTGATTAAATAACATTTGTTTACAAAGTGTAACTAATGCTATTACAAATCAAATAGCCGCTCGCTTCTCGGCTTTGCTCATCTCCTCCCTATAGAAATCTATGGTGTCCTTGCAGAACTTCATAAACTTCTGGATCTCCATAGGGATGACAAAGTAGGGCATGACCATCTCGGCCTCCGCTAGCTTCTTTGGAAGTTGGGTGATTACCAAATTTGAGAATGCAACCAATTTAGTGAAATCCTCACTTAATCGGGTGGCGTCTTGCCATACATACTCAATCACTCCCTTGCGCTGGTCTAGCTTGACTCTTGCACTTCTAATTTCATCATGTAAATGTGCAATGTGGTCCCCGTGAGCTCTTGCAATCTTGTCGAAGTACTCCTCGAATTTCTTGATGTCCTCTTCGAGATGATTGCACTTTAGCCTCCCTTGATGAGAAAGGCTCTCATGTCTTTGCCGTTGGACGCGTTCGGCTTGAAGCTGCTCTTTGTAGTCTTTAACTACTTCTTGGAGCTGTTGATTTTTCTCTTGAAATTTCAACCTCCATTTCCGTTGAGCTTCGATGGCTAGTTCGCCGAATTTCTTGAGCTCTTGGTTGGAATGTAAGATTCTTTCCAACTCTTCGTCCTTGGCCACAAGGTTGGCATCCGCACTAACCAAGCCGCCTCCTATCCGATCTCTCTTCCCCTCGGAGATCCTTAGCCGTTTTTGGCATACTATGAGAGAGTGTGATACTTCATCACGATCTCTCTTCGTCCTAGTAATTTCTCCTAAAGCTTGGAGGTGCTTCAATTCTAAGTCTCCGTTTTTGTTTTGGAGTTCTTGAATTTTAGCTTTGAGGTCCTCCACTTCTTTGTCGGAAATGATTGCAATAGGTTTAGGTGTAGGAGATTTTGGAGGGTTTATGACCACGAAGGGTAACTTGATTGCTTTGACCCTCTCCCTCACCCATTGAGTATAAAGGGGTTTGGCGACACAGTTTCTCTTGCCGACCCTTCCCTTGCGTATTTGGCTCCATGCTCCCCGGATTCTCTCTAGCAATGCCGGGTCTTGATCGCCTTCCCTTAAGTAGAAAGCTTCCAACAAAAGGTCATTGGGTTTATCCTCCATTGAGAAACCTAGTTGTCGGAGAGAGAGGACCGGATTGTAATTAATACATCCCTTAGTACCAATGAGGGGTACGTTAGGGAAGTCCCCGCAACTGAGGATAATTTCCGGGTCCTCTAAGTTTGGTGAAAACCAATGGATGTCCTTCTCGGCGAGGGTTGTCATCCGTTGCGACCATTTGAGCTTGGCCCGGTTTTCCACAAAGTCTCGGTTCCTTGGCATGTGGGACATCATCCAAATTTGCACTACGGGAGTGCAACAAGTAATTTTGCGTCCCCTTGCTTGTTCATGCCTAGAGTAGAGGGTATGATAAAAATCCGCCAAGATTGTGGGAACCGGATTTTTAGTCATAAACACCTCTAGAGCCGGAAAGTCTACGAAATCATCCATGTTGGGGAATAAAACAATTCCGTAGACTAAGAGGGCTAAGAGGGCGTTGAATGCCCTTCCCTCTTTGTTGGCTAACATTTCCCGAGCTTTGGCTTCCAAAAACTTTCTTGAAAATCCCTTAAGGTTTCCTCTAACTTCCAAGTTAGATGCCACTTCTTGGGTGTCGAGGTATAAGGATTCGGCGATGGCTTCAAATGTGGGATCCTTTCCCGGACCGAGATAGAGTTCATGACCCTTCATGCTACAACCCAAAATCTTCTCAAACTCTTCCAAAGTTGGCGCTAGTTGGAAGTCTTGAAATGTGAAGCACCGTAGAGGTGGGTCGAAGAATTGCGCCAAAGTGGTTAAGGCCGTTGAATCTATTCTTACAGGTAGAAGATCAAGGATTAGCCCATAGCTTGCCTCGAAGATGTTCTTGTTGACCGAAGAGAGCCTCTTGCTTAGAGCTAATAAACTTTCCACCCTAGGAGCTTTAATTTTGAAGGCGAGCGTATTTTTGTTCCCGGAATCCATATTTCTTTTTGCTAATATTTGTTTGTTCTTTTTAAACTCCTATAAAGCAAAATGATGCGAAAATCACTTTCATGAATGCAAATGATATGCAAGGGTATGGTTTATGAAGGTTCGGAACTTCCCCCCATCCTCACATGTAGGCTCTAAATGGTGAAATCTCCTAAGAAGAAGTCCTTAGAGTCATAGACCTCACATGGAATTAGGGTTGTCTATGGACATACGTCGACATGACTTCAATTAATTCCACGTGAAAATCTCATCTAAGCGGGGTTGGACATCCTACCTCACGGACATACGTCAACGCGGGCTTCCGCACACAACCTCCTTCCAACTTAGTTTTTTTCTCAAGCTCGGGTAGAGAGCTTCACACGTCCGGCATTAACCCGAACAATGTGGAGTAGCATCACTCAAGTAACCCCCGCATTTGATATATATGATATGAATATAAAGCAGATAAAGCAAATATAAACATAAAGCATAAATATGACATGTATGAATAAAATAATAAGCATGGCGCGCAAAGAAAATAAAACAATTGGCTTAAAAGCCAAATAGGTTAGGCTTGACTCGCTAGTGGGAACAAAGTGTCCCCAGTGAAGTCGCCAGCTGTGCGCACCTCGTTTTTTTCCTTGGGAAAAAGACGCGCAAATCCTCCGAGGTCGTTCGTAAATGCTCGGAGGGCCTTTGTGAAGCCGCCACCAAAGTTTTTGTGTAAAGGGAACGTTGATAAACCCTTAAGTTTTTTTTGTTTAAAGGGAAACGATAATAAAACCCTTTGACGATGAGGAAAGGATGGTCATCGCAACCATTGTCGGGTTCGGGAGTCGATTACGCAAGGGGAAGGTATTAGCACCCTCACGTCCGTTGTACTCAACGGGAACCTTCTATTTGGCTAAAGCTTAAATTGTTTTTTTTGTTTTGCGCGCATGCTTATTTATGTCAAAATATAAATAAAAGGGGGGGAGAAAGAGATAAAAATAAACGAAAGAAAAGAAGGAAAAAGTTTTTATTATTGCGCTTGACAAGATGTCGATCTTGCTCCTACGTATCTCCCGGTAGTCGGAGAATTCAAAGCGTACGTAGTTCTTTGGTAGAAAAACGTACATGTGTTGGTTAATTTTAAATGGACGATGTTTTAACCGAATTCTTGCGATTTAAACGTAGCTTGTATGCTCGCGCTCAGGAGACTTATTATTCGTATAGCTTGTATGCTCGCGCTTGGGAGACTTATTAAGCGTTTGTTCACGAATCGCACTAGAATTGTTAAAAGGTACGTCCGTTAGGGTGAAAGGGTTCGAATTGGCCGCTATGGGACCAAGAGGTACAATGGACTCATACAAGTCAATCATTGACCGAGTGGACTCTAACGAGTCGGGCGATTGTTCGATTGATCCACTGAGATCAAGAACGGGTACAATGGACTCGGACGAGTCGAACATTGACCGAGTAGACTCCAACGAGTCGGGCGATCGAATCTAATGGCCACGGGGGACCAAAAGGTTCGGATTGACCACAAGGGGCCAAGGTTTGGTTTGGTTATGGTTGGATATGTTGAAAAAGGGAATGACGATTGTCCGAACGACGAGACATACGTCATGCGTTCGTACAATCGGGGCAATGGAGAGACATACGTCACACCATCCCTTTTTCATTCATGTTTTTGGGTAGAATTCTTTAGAAATCCCAAGGTAGATCAAAACATTTGGTTTGAAAACCCAAATTGGAAAGGTTTAGCAATTTTTGCTAGAAAATGCGCAAGTTCGGCTCATTTTGCGAAAATGCGAACGTATTTGGCGTATGTTCATGTTTGAGCTTTGAACATCATGAACAATATTTATTGTTCAAGTTTTGATTTGAAATGATGAACATAGCTTGTTTGTTCATGTGGTTTTGAAAGTTTGAGAACATAACTTGTTTTGCAAGTTATCCACAAAATGTCATACGAACTTGTGATTTTGTCAAAATTGTGCAAAATCCTTGTTATGGTTTGAAAAAACATGGGTTTAAAAACTCTTAGGTTCTGAGCTCTTGGGCTAGAACCTCAAAAATTGGTCATTTTGACACTTAAACTCAGATTCTGAGTTCTGTCATGGTCGCACTGCGACCATGACTTCGCAATGCGAAGCATGCGAATTTTTGAGTTCAGAAGCTGTTTCTGAACTTTTGTTCAGAAACAACTTCTGAACACACTCAGAACCTTTTAGGTGAGTGAAAAGCTTTGAGTTTTTTGGGTGAAAAAGGCTGGACAAACCAGTTTTGATGTTTTGAAAACCTTGGGATTTCTTTGAAATTCAAAAGGGGTTTTTTAGAACCAAATGGTTTTGAACCAAAATTGCTATGCAAACACAAATGAAAATGCAATACAAAAGCTTGGAACACTTACAGAACTCCTTAGCAAAGCTCCAGCTGCAGTGGATTTGAATTGGTTGAAGGCTTTCACAAAGGTTTTTGATATTGGTGATGAACTTTGAACTTTGTGATGCTTTGTGTTGGATTGGTTTTTTCTGGTTGTTTGTGAGTGTTTGTAAGCTGAAATGAGTAGAGTTTCTGCTCTTGAAATGCTGTTATCAGTTGTGTTTAGAACCTTGGGCATTGCCTTCTATTTATAGGCCAAAACCAAATCTAATTCATCATTAGGAAATCCTAAAATCCAGCTGATTTGTGGCTAGGATCAAGCTGAATCCCTTTGCATTAAATGCTAATGGATAGAGGCAACCTTGCCTTGTGCCAAGGGGCAAGAATCAGCCTGATTTCAGCCACAAATTCAACCAATTCTAGAAGGTAATGATGAAGAACAAAGCTGAATTGCAATTGGCTAATGCTTGGGGATCAATCCTTGCAATCCCAATGGTTAATCAATAAAAATGTGCACTGTAATGTGCAGGGATTGAGGGATGAAAAAGGCTATCTATGGCTGGTGTGAGGGGTGAAAAGCTGCTGCAAAAACAGGGTAGGCACTCATGGTTTTTCAAGTGAGAAAATCCAGCTAGTTTGACTGGTTTTGGGGGAGCAAGCAGGAGGAAAGTCCTCAAGCAGGTGGCTGGCAACCTTGTGGGGGTTAACAGGTCACATGGGAGGGACAAGAGCTGCCCAAGGGCAAGCCCACTTGCTTGTCACATGCTAGGTTGGAAGAAAAAGCTTCCAACCTTGGCATTAATGGCAAATCCTTCAATTCTGGTTTTGCTTGGCCCAAATAGCCATGAATGCTGCTTAAAATAAATATGGAAATGATATGCAACAAATTCTGGAATTAAATCAAAGCAACCAAAAATCTGCAGAAAAATCGCAGACTTCGCAGTGCGAAGTGAGCTTCGTAGTGCGAAGTCATCATTTTTGAAATGTTGACTTTTCTGTTGACTTTTGTTGACTTTTGACTTTTTCCTCCCTCTTTGATTTTTTTTTATTTTTATTTTAAAATGCTTAGGACAAAATTAGGGTGCTACAGTCATTATCTTCATTACATGGGTCTGCAATAAGTGTTCATGGTCGAAACGCTCAACTTGCGTTGACCACATCATCTTTGTTGTCCCTTGGACAACAAATGGATGAAAGTAACCACTAAATGGTAAATATGTTAACGCAAAAAATTGGAACAATGTTCAATACTATGATTCAGAACACGAACCAAAGTTACCAAATGCTGTCTACACAAATGGGGAGGATTGCAGATTTTTTTCGCCCCTGTCCAACCCCAAAATCCTAGGCCTCTACTGATAGGGGAAAGGATAAACAATGAGGGAAATCAGGCACAACCTGTTTCCCAAGTTGTTGAACAACCTGTTCAAGGGGCAGTCAAACGAGCCCCTGAAGTTGTTCTGGTTAATAGAAACCAAAATGCAGATGAGGTGGTTAGGCAAGTCCAAAAAAATAATTTTGGTGCCCAAAATAATATAGCCAACCTTGTCGAGACAATCCTAGTCCAAAATGGCCTCAATGTAGGTTTGCACAGGCCAAACTTTGTGTCGGTCTTATCTGAGTATGTCTTGCAAACTGAACTTCCAAGGGGATGGAAAGTCCCCAAGTTCACAAAATTTACTGGGGATTCCAGTGAATCGACTGTCGAACTCGTGGCTCGTTATTTAACTGAGGTTGGGGACATAGCGAATAATGAAAATCTAAGAATGAAATATTTCCCAAGTTCACTGACAAAAAATGCCTTCACTTGGTTTACAACCTTTCCTCCACATTCCATGTTTAGTTGGAATCAGTTAGAGAAGACTTTTCATGAACAATTTTACATGGGAAAATCTAAAATTAGCCTTAAAGAAATGGTTAGCGTTCGGCGCAAAACCCCTAAAACTATTGATGACTATTTAAATAGATTCAGACTTCTCAAAGCAAGGTGCTCTACCCAGGTGTCTGAGCATGAGTTAGTCGAAATGGTCGCTAGTGGGCTAGATTATTCTATTCGAAAGAAATTAGATACCCAACACCTAAGGGACATGGCCCAACTTGCTGACAGAGTTCGGCAAGTCGAAAGGCTCAAAGCAGAAAAGGCTAGAACTAGTAGGTTCCAAAAGAAAGAGAAGGTTGCATACGTCGACACTAATGACAACGAACAAGAATTTGACATCGAATATAATTTCGTCGAAGAAAGTGAAATTAACGTGGCTGAGTTAAAGCTTGGACCCCCCTTATGTCTGCAAATTGCTAAAACCATCAGACGGAGAAAATCCCGTCGAACCTAAGAATGATAAATTCGTTGCAAAAACTTACACTTTTGACATTACTAAATGCGACGGAATCTATGATCTTTTGGTCATTGATGGTCAGATTTTAGTGCCTAAGGTGTAACACCCCGATTTTTAATATTAATTTATTAGTATTAGTGTTATATAATATTAGTATTATTATGAATTGTTTGTTTGTTGTTTTCAATATAAATTGTTGGATTGCGGGTATTGAGAGAATGTATTAGTTAGTTAGTGGTGGAAAAATAAAAAATTATGAGAAATTAAGGAGAAAATGATATTTTTAGTGAACATGAGAGAATAAAGGTGTATGAATAAAAAGGAGGTTTAAGTAAGTAGTTAAGTAGTGTTTTAATTAAATAAGATAGAATGAGGTGTAAATAGTGGAGAGTAAACATGTTAAAAAGTTATGAGAAAAACCAAGCCCAATTAAAATTAAAATGTTATAAATAGAGGAAAGTCATAAGAGAATTAGGTTACAGAATACAAAGATCAGAATTGAGAGAAGAGACAAGGAAACTAGGGTTGTGAAGAGAAGAGACAATGAGAGAAGCTTAGAAAGAAACCTAACCGTAGAAGTTGAATTAAGGTAAGGGGGAGTCTCTATTCACCAGCTGTATGAACATATGAGTAGTGAATGACTATTGTTTTCCATTGGTTTTCATGATTTTTTTTAATGAATTCATATTAAATTTATGTTCTTTTATGTTGTTATAATTATATGTTCAATTTTCGTTTATGAATTGTGATATTTTCATGTTTGAATTATTGGGATTTATCCATGGGATTTGCTTTCGAATGAGTTTTACGTTCTTTCCCCAAATTTTGCATGAACCCTGATTTAAAATTAGTGAATTTTGAACCCTTATTTCTCCTTACGGTATTATGTAAATTGGGTTAGCTCTATGTTTTTTTTTCTCGATTCTTGCTTGTTGCTGAAGCTAACAAATTGAAGGAAATTTATGTTTCTTAATTAGATTGATTGAGGAGAATGTTTTTTTAAGGTTTATATAAATAAGTTAAAATTGTGTCGATTGTCTTTCTGCTTAAAAATTTGGAATTTACTTCATATATTGCTGAAGAAATATACGCACGGCACTAAAGCAAGAAGTCCAACTACTTTTATTTTTGAGGAAAGTCCAACTACTATTATGTTACCCGTCAAAAGAAATTATTTTAAAACAAATTGGTTCAATTGAAAATCGTATATTTTGTTTTACGTTTTAATTACTATTATAACTTTCAAGTTATATTATGACTTTTTTAGCAAAGTTATATTATGATTAAAGTTCTAGTTTTACTACTGAATTTATGATGAAGGAGTTGTAGGTTACTTTCATATTTCATTGGGGTTTACGTACAATTGATTTCCCCAAATTCTTTTGAACCTTTATTTTTTTATTTATTTTCTATCTTTTGAATTTACTATTATTTAAATATGTCTGAAATAATAAGTTTTAGATGATGAATTATTTGATGATGTGTATTGATGTGTTATTTAATGATGTGTAAATGATAAAATATTTGACGATATGTTATATAAATATGTGTTATTTGAAGATGAGTTGATAAAAATGTGTTATACAAAGATGTGTCATATAATGATGTATTATCTAAAGATGTGTAATTGTCGAATCATATAAAGATGTGCATTGTTGAGTCATTATTTGATATTCATGCATTCATGGTCAGTCCGATTTAAAGATGGGGATAAATCAGTAACATACCTCTGATATCTAAAACCGGTACCACATGCATATATAGAGTCGAGTTAGGGACATTGCATACATAACTGCAAGTCTATTTGAAGATGTGTAATTAACAGATATGTTATTTTAATATATGTAACTATTTAAAATGTGATATTCAATGATGTGCTCTTATATGATTATGTGTGAATGATCAGTGTTTTTGTTAATGTTTACATAATGTTATTACTTGTTTTTGAAGCTTACTTGTTATTATAAGATGTTGAATTGATGCATATTAAATGTATTTTAATGAATGTATATGTTATAAATGTGAATATTGTATGACTGTAATGTATACATGTCTAACTGCAATTGATGATTATTTTATCTGAATCTATAAATGTGTTTGTACCTCTCTTCTGTTGGATATATTCTCACCCTCTTAAATTTGGACTGTACTCTCGACGGTTACAGATTCGCAGGAAGAAGATAATTAGTAGCAGTGAGTCTTAGAGGACGGCGTTGGAGCCTTCCTATTTATTTTTACCGCTTTTGGTTTTTATCGAGTCGTCGCTCTGGTTAGTAACACTAGGGAATGAGGATTTATTTTATTTCAAATTTTGTGTCAGAATTCATTTTGAATCCAGTTTTGATGTTGATTTAATGATGTGACAATTACTTTGAATGCTTTGAAATTTATTCCGCTGCGACGTTTTTAATTTAAATCAAGTCCTTTTGTTTTGATTAAGATGTGTGTCACCCTTGTGTATTTAATTATTTATTGAATTTTATTAGAAAATAAAATGTGGGGTTTAGGGTGTTACATAAGGGCCTGAAAACTCCACCGGTGGAACAAAGAAAGAAAAGAGGTTTTTGTAAATTTCATAACTTTCTGGGGCATAATACGTCTCGTTGTGTTCTTTGTAGGGACCTAGTTCAGAAAGTGCTGAATGAGGGAAGACTGTGGTTCAGTGACAAGGTGAATCCTCCCATTCAAATAGATGCCAATCCCCTCCAAGTGACTGACGCAATGTACGCTGAACCAGTGGACATCAATGTTGCCGAAGTTACTGGAGAAATTATTACTGAAAATTTTGACAAGAAAGAGGCTACTGAAGGCCTCAAAGTTGAAAACGAAAGGATCACTGAGGATCAGTACATCGAAAAGATGAAGGTTGTATACCCAAATGCAGAGGAGGGGCTGATTGAATTCTTGATCCGGTGCAGAATCAACAACTCCGAAGTGATGATCTGCCCCAAATGTAGTTCAGTATTCGACAAAAAGGCTGCAAGGATCTTTGAAGGGTTCCAACCCCAGTCGATGAAAAAAGGAAAATGGGCTGATAACAGGCCTAAATTTAGTTTTAACCAAAGAGGTATACCTTACAAGGTCATGCCTTCGACCAAATACCTTAACAAAGGTCAGGTGAAGACTTTTGTCCCATCCTTCAGGTCACCTGTAGAGGAGTGGGTCTATTCTGGTGGAAAGAATGCTGAATACCACCAAAAAATGGTCAAAGGAAGCACAAGCGCTTCTGGCCAAAACAAGACATCTGAGACAAAAGTGTATGCCTGCAACAACAACTATAAGGGTAAAACCCCTATGACCAGGACATAGTGGCGAAGGTTCCAACGCCAGAAGAAGGCTGCTGCCTTAAATAGTGTCGAAGTTCCTAGCAAAGGCAAAGGTATGGAAATATCTATCGAAATGGCTAGAAGGCCAGTGAAAGAGAGGATATTTCCCCCTTTACCAGCTATCAAAGAGGGTCTTCCCAAAGAATATGAGGAAATTTAGTCTAATTTTTCAGACTCTGAACCCGATTTTGACATCCTATGCAACATCGTTTCAATCCTACCAGTCGAATACGACGTAGTGTCGGAATTAAGTGATGACGAAGAGGACTTCACTGAAGATATGGCTGAACATAAGTCAGTTTGCTATTATGTAATGAATAATGGTTGTGCCGAAGAACATCAAGCCATGTTTCAAAGGCATGATGGGGGCATGAAAAGTCACCTCAAGCCTTTGTTTATCCAGGCTAAGGTCAATAACATATGGATTAACAAAGTCCTTGTGGATGGCGGTGCAGCGGTGAACCTGATGCCACAGTGCCTGCTGAAAAAGATTGACAAGTCAGATTCTAACTTAAGGCCACATAATGTTGTGTTTTCCAACTATGAAGGCAAATCTGGCCACTTTTATTGGGCCATTGAAGTGGATTTAGTTGTCGGAAGTGTGAAAAGATTGACATTATTCCTAGTAGTTCCATCCAAGGCAAACTACAATTTGCTGCTAGGAAGGGAATGGATTCATGCATCAAAGGCTGTCCATCTAGAGAGAGGATGGATTGTTGGAAAATGTCGATGCTGATCAGAGTTACTTCAGGGCTGAAGTAAACCATATCATCAAGAAGATCTTCGACAAGCAATTGGCGAACATAGCGCCATGTACTTCCTCCGATCTTGGTTTTACTCACCAAAATAATGTGGTTTGTTCCGTCAAGCTCCACCCAACACCTGGGTTCATCTAGGAAAGAGAGTTTGTTGGAGACGAGAACTGCTCTGAGGATGAAATTCCACCAACTGGATGGGATGTTGATCATTAAACATGTCTGAGCCAAATGCTTGGGACAGGATTACGGCCTATGTGGCCGAAAATAAACAAAATGCGGCTTTGAAAGCTGTAATACAACAAGAGGTGGTTGTCGAAACCATCAGTGATGACCCTAAAAATGACTTGGTCGAAGACCAAAGGCTCGACTGCATATATGATGGCGAGCCTTTAGGTTTTGAAAAGGATCCAATGGGTCCGACGAAGAAAATTTTGGCACAAGATCCCCTGGAAGAAATCGATTTGGGAGATGGCTCTTTGAGAAGGCCAACAAACATCAATGCCAAAATTGACGAAACTTTAAAGTTCAGATTATTTAACTGTTAAAGGAGTATAAAGACTGTTTTGCTTGGGATTATAACGAGATGCCAGGTCTAAGTCGAAATATGGTGGAATTAAAACTGCCAATTCGATCAGGTAAAAAACCAGTAAAACAATCTCCAAGAAGATTCGCACCTCAGATCTTGTCGAAGATCTAAGAAGGGATTGAAAGACTCCTGAGAAGAAAGTTAATTAGAACTACGAGGAACGTTGAATGGTTGGCCAATATAGTTCATGTTGTTAAGAAAAATGGGACTTTTAGAGTCTATATAGATTTTAGGGACTTAAACAATGCCACACCTAAGGATGAATATCCTATGCCGGTGGCATAAATGTTAGTCGACTCAGCAGCAGGCTTCGATTATTTGAGCATGCTTGATGGCTACTCTGGTTACAACCAGATTTTTATTGCTGAAGAGGACATGTCAAAAATAGCATTTCGATGCCCTGGGGTCTTAGGCGTTTACGAATGGGTAGTAATGCCTTTTGGCCTAAAAAATGCTGGTGCTACGTACCAGAGGGCAATGAACTCTATGTTTCGTGATTTTATATAAAACTTTATGCAAGTTTACATAGATGTTATTGTTATTAAGTCTTCTTCTGAAAGTGGCCATTTAGACCACCTTCGACAATCATTCGAAAGAATGAGAAAATATGGATTAAAAATGAATCCACTAAAGTGTGCCTTTTGCGTACGTGCAGGTGATTTCTTAGGATTTGTGGTTCATAAAAAAGACATCGAAATCAACCAAAACAAGACAAAGGCAATCTTGGAAACGAAGGCTCCTTTGACCAAGAAAGAGCTACAATCTCTTTTGGACAAGATTAACTTCCTCAAAAGGTTTAATTCAAACTTAAGTGGCAAAATTCAAGCTTTCTCGCCACTACTTCGACTGAAGAAAGAAGATGTGTTCAGATGGGATACAGAACACCAGAAAGCCTTCGACGAAATTAAGTCTTATTTAGTGAAACCACCTATTTATGAAATTGTACATATCATCATTAGAACTATCTATAGGTAGTATGTTAGCGCAAGAGGATGAAAATTGTGTCGAAAGAGCCATTTACTACCTTAGTAGGGTTTTAAACGATGCTAAAACAAGGTACCATCCAATAGAAAAATTGTGTTTTTGTTTATATTTCTCTTGTACAAAGTTAAAGCAATATATAAAGACAATTGACGTTTATGTTTATTCGCATTTTGGTATTATTAAACATATGCTGTCGAAACCTATTTTACATAGTAGAATTGGTAAATGGACTTTAGCTCTTACAAAATATTCACTGACATATCAGCCTTTAAAAGCTGTTAAAGGACAAGTTGTTGCTGATTTTATTGTCGATCATTCGGTGGTCGAAGCAACATTAAGTTTGGTGAGTGTTCAACCTTGGAAGTTATACTTCGACGGCTTCACTCATAGGAATGGAATTGAAATCGGGATTTTGATTGTTTCACCAACAAATATCCCAACAAGGTTTAAATTTCGAATCAATGGACTTTGCTCAAATAACGAGGCTGAGTACGAAGCCTTGATAGCAGGTCTTGAAATTTTGTTAGAATTGAGGGAAAAGGATGTCGAAATAAAAGGTGACTCTAAGTTAGTTGTGAAACAATTAACAAAAGAATACAAGTGCATCAAAAAAAATTTAATCATGTATTTTGTCGCTGCCAATGCTTTATTAAAGCACTTTTATGGACACAATATGTATGATGGACTACACCAGAGCTTAGCATAAGTTCTGTAACTAACTTTAGTTACCGTTAGGGAAGTCTTTAAATAGAGATCATTGTAATGATTCAATAATCATAATCAATAGAAATAGCTCAAAGAGCTTTGTGAATTCTCTAGAATCTATGAACCGTAGCTTCAATTTCTAACATTATGACATTCTCACTTAAAATTGCTTCTTATAATCTTATCTCAATAGTGTTATTACTATAGTATGCAAAAAGAAGGTCTTGCCCCCTATTGCAGTTGTCTGTGGCCTATACTGAAAGCTTTAGAAGAAAAAACTTGTTTGATTAGCCTTTTTTTTTTAAAAAAAAATTTCAATGTTTTACTTTAAGCCTTAGAAGTTAGATTCTTAAACTTGTTTCTTTTCTTGACTTTTTTTTGTTATTTACTTCAGTGTTCTTCTACATACAGGTGGTTGGATTTGATCTTGTAGATGATGAAAGCAAACCAGAAAGGCGTCCAACTAAGCATATGCCTACTCCTGCTCAATGGACAAATGAATTCAATCCACCATACTCTTATTACCTCTATTATTGCTATGCAAACTTGTACACACTCAACAAGGTTTATGTTATTCACCATTCATCTCTTTACCAAACTCTAGCTAGGTCTTTAACAATTGACCATTGCCTTCACTTCCCTTTTTTAACTTTCAAATTCAAGGGAAATTATTCCTCGGTTTTTGTGTGTGTTACTGTCAGTGTTTCCAGTGAGGGCTGAATGTCTCTCTACTGACGATCTTTTACAAATTCATTTGACAAAAGAGCCATTGTTAGAAGAATATAGCGTTGCAGCAAAGGTTGTTTTCTGCCAAATTCTTGGCCTGTTTGTTTAAAGGGTGATCAAATATTCTGTTGCCTTTCCTACGGATTATATATCATACTAAAACGTGCGTTGCAGGTATGGAAACTCTCTGCTTGTGACCTGTGTGAGATAGCTAGAAACTCTGTTTACCAATCTGGATTTTCACATCAAGACAAGGTAATTGGGGAGAATGTGGGAATTTTATGCTTTCACATAAATGTATTTATACTAAACGCAAACTATTGACTGTCAATTATTGTGGCATGTTTTGACTTTTTATGTAATGATTTCTTTTTTTGAGGTTAAATAATTTGATATTTGAGGGTTCTATCTTTTTAGGTCCTTTTTGAGTTTATATCAGGATCATTCTCATATTTTTATAGACTACCCTCAAACTCTTGTTTGCTAAATTCATTTCATATTCATTCACTAGTGTCTTCATTTTTTGTTTACATTATTATATCATAATTTTTTTCCTTTTACAGTTACATTGGCTAGGGGATAAATATTTCTTAAGAGGTTCTGAAGGAAATAACATTCACAAGACAAATGTTCCCAGTTTGAGGATCTCTTTCCGATATGAGGTTGGAAGTTTGATACAAACATTTTATTTTAACTGTGCTTTTTTATTTAGTTTTGAATAATGCTAATTAGTACGAGAACATTTTTTCGTTCTAAATACATCAATAGAAAGGCCTTATTATTATACGCGGTGGACCCAATCAATTAGTACTTCTCTTTTCAATTTTGCATTATTTTGTCTTCATCTCCGATATCAACTTTCAATCGGAATTGAGACCTGCAATTAACGGTGTTTTGGCTGGTAAACACAACTTTATTCTATCGAATGTTAAAAGCCTTCAATGACTTCCTCAACAAAAAAAAAAAGCCTTCAAGGACAGCAATGATGGCTTTCTTCTCTTGGTGAAAACCCAAATATCTTGATAAGCATTCTTCCTTGTGGCTTTGCAATAAGTAAAGCCCAACTGTTGTAAATTGATGGCGATGGTTTGTAGAATTGGAGGGGCACAAATCTTTGGCGGTGAGTTGAGAACAACGAGTGCTAGTGAAGGGAATCGAAGGATAGTTTTATCATTGAGGGATTGAAATGTTGTGTTAATTTTTTTATCTTTCATTTGAATTAATTTTAAAATATAAACACAAAAACCGAGGTTTCGTGCATTTCGTGAGCAATGTCTTCGTACCAAACAACATCTCTCTTTAGTTATTCTTGCATGATTGCCATTCTTGTATTATATCCTGATTAAGGTTCTTGGTGCTCGTGCAGACATGGAAGGATGAAATGCAATATATTTATGCTGGTCAAGCCACCTTTCCTGAAGATGTAGATCCTTGAAACATGCCAAATGAAAGTCTTCGTTCGCCTTTTGATATTTTAGATGCTTACGTCAGTGCTTTGGTGAACTATCTTTTGAGGAGCAACAATTTTGGCAGTGACAAGCTATTATTCGTTTAAACTAAGTCACACTTATGCTTTTAACATAATTAACAAACCAATGAATGCCATGCTCTCTTGCAAGTCCTGTTTCATATTGGCCCTCAATACTACTACTATCACTACTGCTACTAATGATGATAATGTTGGTAAGCACTAGAATCAGCACTCATACTATTACTTGGCAGACAGCAGGAACACTTCTGTAAGTTATTTATGAAGTCAATAGTATTATAGTAGTTAGTAATTAATAATAATAATAATGTAGCAATTTTGTTCTTCATAAGTATGAATAGGCAGTATTAGGGTTCCATATCCTTTGTAACAAAAACATGAGTGTTTTAAATGAAAGATCCTCTTATGCATTTGTTTATTTTAGATTGTTGCAGAAAGATTTTAAAAATTTAACGTGTTATTGACATTTTTGGTGTAAATTGGGTAGTTTGTGCGCATTGAGACTAACTCCTCGAGTCGGGAAGGACCACAATTGTCCACAAAAGTTTTTCACATTTTGAATCCTTTGGTGTTAATGACGTTTTAAAAACAAGATTAGAATTTTGGTTGGTTGGTAAAGTAAAATTACCTGAGACATGTTAATTTAGGTATAGAATGTTGTTTTAATTCTGCTTGTGAGTTTTTGTTTCAAATCTTGAAATAAGTAATATTGTGGAGTCAATTGGAGATAAAGTGATCGTATATACAACTCATATTGTAAAAACATCATTTTTCTCGCATCTTGCTAGATAAATTTGGACAAAACTGTTTTTTTTTGTAACTGGATGAGTAAAAGAACCTGAGCATGAGTGGTTTTAAATAATCATGAGAGGTGTAAAATGAAGCTCCCTTTGCCTCGAATTGGACCAATTTCAACATTGAGACTGGGTCCCATCAATAAAACAAATTCGCATAATTTTTGGAATATAAAAAGAAAAGACACTTAACTTTCACTCCAAGAAAAACATTTGAAAACGTAGTTATTTTTAGAGATTTGATTGTTTAATGGACTTTTGTTACCGTTATTTAAAATATCTTTTTAATAGTAATGAGTGTATCAAGACCAAAAAGCACCTGCAAAATTTAAGATTAGACTTCTTAACATTCATAATAGTATTTTTGGAAAATTACAAAATTTTGATTCAATGTTTTTTTTCAGATGTTTTAAGGTACATTCATTCAATGGAATCGATTTTGTTTAATATTTCATTTTCAATTGATATTAAAGTTATTTTATTTAATCTTTGTTTAAATAGTACTTCCTCTATTTTTTTAGTGTCGTTTTGGAATAGTAACACTAGATTAAGAAAGTAGATTTATACTCTCATTTTAATCCATCAATAAAATCATATTTTTTGCACAAATTTTCTCTTTTCAATAAATTGATTGTGTTATCTTTATCTCATAACTAACAAATTTTAGTTACTGTCCATTTCTCCAATATTATAAAAGCATAGATACTTATGAAAATCAAGTAAGTCATGAGACAACGGTTGAACGCATAACAGAACTTAAGATGAAGAGAAGCGTCTGCATGCTTCGTTTGACACCTGACATGCTTTCATACATGAAAGATTCAGAAGCTTATCAAAAATTATTTTAGTTGAATAATAAATTATCTTTTTTTATATATTTATCAATGCATGTATTATAGAACTTTGATTAGCACGAACTCTATCACATGTAATTGGAGCATGTCCTGATACTCGACGCTTTGTCACTGGTTGGTGCATGTTTCTTGGCTCTTCATTGATATCTTGGAAAAGTAAGAAACAAGCGAGAGTCTCTAAATCTTCTACTGAATCTGAGTATCGTGCCATGTCTGCTGCTTGTTCAGAAATAATTTGGCTTCGTGGTCTTTTGGCTGAACTTGGATTTCCTCAAACAGACCTCACTTTATGCTGACAATACAAGTGCCATCCAAATTGTTGCAAACCCCGTTTTTCATGAACGCACCAAGCATATCGAAGTTGATTGTCATTCAATCCGTGACGCCTACGATGACCGACTAATATCTCTTCCTCATGTCAGTACTCAGTTGCAAATTACTGATATTCTTACCAAGGCTGTTCCACGTCCACGCCATCAGTTTCTTGTTGGCAAATTGATGCTCGTTGACCAGCCCCATCAATTTGAAGGGGGATGTGAATAAGAAGTTGAATTGTTCTCCTTATTATATTCATTAGTTTGTTCCTATAAATAAAGACACAAATCAGAAATTGATTTGTTTTCATTAATTGTTATTATTTACTGTAATTACCTGTATAGCCTTGTAACCTCTATATATACACAAGGAATAACAATGAGAATGACATCAAGCCATAATTCGTGACATGCACAACTTCAGCTTCAATATTATAAAAGCATAGATACTTATGAAAATCAAGTAAGTCATGAGGCAACGGTTGAACGCATAACAGAACTTAAGATGAAGAGAAGCGTCCGCATGCTTCGTTTGACACGTGAGATGCTTTCATACATGAAAGATTCAGAAGCTTAGGAAAAAATATTTTAGTTGAATAATAAATGTGCTTCTTCTTTTACATATTTATCAATGTATGTGTTACAAATTATTTTTTTTCTCTGAAAGAATGTATTACAAAAATTTGATTAACACAAAGTTTAGCGCATGTAGTTGGAGCACAATGTGTGTGACTGTGAGTTTTATAAACTCAAGGATATCAAAATAAAGATGGAAGTAATATTTTCTTAAATAGCTTTAAACCACAAGTAAACTCTCCAATTTTTCTTGAGGCATATACATTTTTGTCTGATGCTGCAAAACAGAGAGTTAAGAGCTCATGCATTGAGTGCAATAGTGTCCCATATAAATCCAACATTGTCCCTAGGCCCTTGCAATTCTAATGGTTCAAGTTTTAAGGCAAGGCATGGAACAAGTCAATATCAAATTCAGTGTTAGAAAGTATCTCAACATAGAGTTTAGAAAGAAATTCATGTTCTTAATCCATCAAACTACAAGTACCAAAGTTGCCCTCATCCTAGAGACAATGTTTACAACAATTCTGATACATGTTGGTACTTGTAGAAAGAAAATATAGTGCACAATGACAATGGAGGTGCTAAGTATAGCTCTCCATTTTGTGAGGTCAAATCGACACAAACACGAACACCTGACGCGATACTACACGTTGACATTGGTAAGAATTTGAGAAAATGAATTATTTGAATGTGATCAGAACTGTTGGTCCTTCAAAATAAATAAAGAAGCATCTGACATTGCATTCTTTGCAAGAATTTTACCCCTTAAAATATACACAAGACACCTAAGAAAACCCCTTACAATATACATAGGAAGACATTGTATTTTAATGTGTAAGGATCTTCTACAAGTTAGGTTACAACTCCTGCACACAGTCCAAGCTAAGAAAACCCCTTATACTATACTTTTCTTCTATGAGGAATTGTTTAATGCAAAAGCCAGTTTTCTGATAACCAAGAATAAAAATAAATCCTTTGTCTCATCTTGCTATAGTTCTTACCTCTTAAATAGTAACTTATACTGTTCTTGTCTCATCAAACAGATTTTAATATAAATTCTCAGCCAAAACTGAAAAACCAGCAATTATGCAGAAACTAGAATTGTCCAATTAGTAACAGCACATCCTTGTCTTGGGCTCTTCTTGACTTGTATCCTCGTCCAATCAGTAATAGAATATCTTTTCTTCCCATTCTTACACAATGAGTAAAGACCCTCACTACTCTCCTTCAAAGACTGCACCATTAATAAACTTCAAATTAAATTAAAAAAAATAAAAATTGAGAGGGGATACAACATGATTTACATGCTTCTGTGATGATCCTTATTCACTAGTCAATTTCTTTAAAAGCAAAAGGAAATATATTAAGAAAATAATGTACTTCAATCTCATACAACAATGAAGACAGTTGAAGGACAAACCAGAAGTAGCAAGACATCAATCCAAAAACAATATTGAAAACATCAAACACAAACATTACAAAAGGAAAAAAAATTACATCAGTTTACAAATGAAAATAACTAGACCGTGTTTGCGCCAACAACCAAAGTCTTGATTTTGATTAGCGAAGCAATAACATCTGCCATATTGATTCTTGCTTCAGGTGAATCTTCACAACAATTCAGGGCTAAACTAAAAATAGATGACATGTGAGTCAATATATCATCAATTTGGTCCCCAATTAGTTGGACTAAATTTGAATCCAAGACCTCCATAATTGAATTAGGCAATGATCCACTGATCCATGTCTTCAAGCTTAGTTCTGCAACAAATATATCATCTGTTGGCCTTTTTCTTGTGAAGATTTCCATTAGCATAATCCCATAGCTGTACACATCTCCTTTGACAGAAACAATTCCCTTAGATCCATACTCTGCATGTTAATATTTATTACTATTTATCAAATATTCTTAAGTATAATAAAAATGACTAAATTGTTAGAAACTAGTTAATAATTATCAACTCGTTTCTTTCTTTCTTTATTGGAAAAATCAAATAGATTTGTTAGGACTCAAAACATAAAAATAAAATGTCAAGTAGTTAAAGAGAAGAAATGACCTGGTGCAAGGTATCCAATAGTAGCCAAAGTTTGTGTATGAGTTTTAGATTGACCTTCATCCATGAGCTTGGCAATACCAAAATCGCTAACATGTGCAACCATATTTTCATCCAACAAGACATTGGAAGGCTTTAGATCACAATGAACCACAGGCATTGAAGAACCATGATGAAGATATTCCAATGCAGATGCAACATCTATCATTATATTTAACCTTTGCAAGAAACTTAGACAATAGTTATTTGAATATAACCAACTGTCTACACTTCCATTTGTCATGAACTCCATCACCAATGATTTGAAATCAAGATTTGAGCAACTACTGATAATCTTTACCAGATTTCGATGTCGTAGATTTCTCATTGCATTGCATTCTGCATCAAAGCTCTTTGATTTTGCCTCTGATTGCAAATCAATTACTTTAACTGCAATCATCTCACCGTCAAGAAGCTTCCCCTGATAAACAGATCCAAATCCCCCCCTTCCAAGTAGATTACTCTCATTGAATCCATTAGTTGCTTGCACAATTTCATAATAGGATATTCTTCTTGGAGCTCCCAAAGTTGACAAACCCCTTTCAAGAGTATTTTCATTCTTTTTCCTTTTATTATGTTTTATAAGCATGATGCAGACAACAATCAAAATGGCTGACACAACTATGGGAAGTATGCATTTCAATATAAGTTTTTTTTCCATTGACCATTTCTTAACTTGCTTACCACATGTAGGTACTTGGAGGCGAGGATCGCCGCAAAGTGCTTCATTATGCATAAATGATCGAGCTGTGAAATTTTTGAAATGTCCACCATCAGGAATCTCTCCTTGTAATCTATTATATGAGAAGTTAATGTTTTGAAGATACACAAGTGATTCTAAGGATTTTGGAATAACACCAGTTAACATATTTTGGGACAAGTCCAAGGAGATCAAGTTTACCATTTGACCAAGTGATTTGGGAATTGATCCATTCAATTTATTATCTGCTAAGGAGAGATTCTGCAATGTTTGTAAGGAATTGATGGTTGTTGGAATGTTGCTTGAAATCTGATTACTTGATAGGTCTAATAGTATAATTGCTCTCAAATTCCCAATCTCAGGTGGAAGATTACCAATGAAGGTATTAGAGGACAAATCTACCTCTAAGATATCTATGACACTCCAAAGAGAGGAAGGTATCTTAGAGTTCAAACTGTTAGATCCTATGTCTAACCTTATAAGAGAAGTCATATTTCCCAAACATGTTGGTAAAACTCCAGAAAGCTTATTGTTTTCTATATACAACTCACCCAAACTCTTCATTTCACAAAGCTCTTCAATAAATGATCCTTGTAGTCCATTGTTGCCAAGACTCAATGACTGAAGTTTCTGCAACCCTTTGAATGTACCAGGTATTGGTCCATTTATATTATTGTCATACATATCAACAGTTAGCAAGTTGCTCATGTTTCCAACTTCTTGGGGAATACTACCATCAATTCCACATGATTGTGCCCGGAAGAATTCTGCAGTTAGGTTTCCAAATGACTTAGGAAGATTGGGTATATGATTCCCTGATAAGTCTAGATATTTCAAATATCTACAATTTTTCAAGGAAGTAAAGAATTGATGAGAATCTTCTATTGTCAAATTGTTGTTATATATTAAAAACGATTCAAGGAATCTTAAATCTCCAAAAGCAATATTGGGTAGAGTTCCACTGAATGCGTTGTCATGCAATTGAAATTGAATAAGATTAGAAGAGTTGAATATATTATTTGGTATATTTCCAACAAAATTGTTATTATTCAAGTGTAGATATTGCAAGCTAGGAAGGCTATATCCCGGATTTGATGGAATTGTTCCTGAGAGACTATTATCGCCAACCTCCAAATCTGTCAGTGATGACATGTTGAAGATTTTGGAAGGAATAGATCCGATTAAACTATTGTTAAACAAGTATAGCCACTCAAGTTTATCAAGATAGCAAATTTCCTCGGGTATCAAACCTGGAAATGGATAAGAAACAATGTTACTATGATGATATTCGTGGTTATCGGAAGAATATTGTATGTGTAATGTTTTGGGAACACAAAAAGGGACAATAAACTATCCGACCACCTTTTTCCTTTTTTTTTTTTGCAAAGCTAGCGTATACTCATGTCATGTGATAAATAGGATTGAATAAGCAAAAGTGAGTAATCACATTCTTTAACCTCCATGGCATATTAATTTTAAGGATGAGTAATAATTTATTTGTATGATTTACTTTTTATGAAAACCTATCTCTATCAAGTTAAGGGATTTTATGAAATTCAATTATTTAGTTTCTTAATTGCCGATGCACAACTATATAACGATGAACCTTGGAAATTCTTATATAGGAGCCTATTTCATATTAGTTTTCTTTTTGCTGTTGCTGTTTATATTTTCCCTTGTTCCAGCGTGTTTAGAATCTTGCGATGCTTTTCTAGCATTAGTCAATTGAAAGCTGCAATGCATATGAAATCATTTACTATAGAAAGTTCTTTTCTTTCTTTATTTTTTTCACTTAAGTCCTAAAAAAAAAATGAGAATCTTAGGACTAATAATTAGAAGTAACATAAAGTACCACTATTGCAGATGCATAATAATGTGATTAGAATAATAAAAGTCATGGGATGCAGCTTACAGAAACTATATTTGAACCATGTCTAGTGCCATTTAATTCATATTGTTGCTACTTTAATTCACGCTGTCGTGTCAATTCTAACTCTTTCCTTCTTTCACTATTGTCGTGCCATTTTAGTTCATATTGCCTTCATGGTTGCTTTGATTAATATATGGTGATTAATGTTTGATGAGATATGTAATGATTTATTACTTTTAAGATGTGTAACTAAATGTATTATTTGGTGATGAATATTGATGTGTTATTTAAGAATGTAATTGATGTGTTATTTTAAGATGTGTAAACTAAATGTATTATTTGACAATGTGTTATATAAAGATGTGTTATTTAAAGATGTGTGATTTAAAGATGTGTTATATAAAGATGTGCTATTTAAAGATGTGTGATTTAAAGATGTGTTATATAAAGATGTGCTATTTGAAGATGTATGATTTAAAGATGTGATTATATAAAGATGTGTTATTTAAATATGTGTGATTTAAAGATGTGTTATATAAAGATGGGTTATTTAAAGATGTGTAATTGTTGAGTCATATAAAGATGTGCATTCTTGAGTCATTATTTGAGGTTCATGCATTCATGGTCAGTCCGATTTAAAGATGTGATTTAAAGATGGGGGATAAATCAGTAACATACCTCTGATATCCAAAACCGGTACCACATGCATATAGAGTCGAGTTAAGGACATTGCATACATAACTGCAAGTCTATTTGAAGATGTGTCATTTAAAGATGTGTAACTATTCAAAGCTGTGATATTCAATGATGTGCTTCTATATGATTATGTGTGAAGGACATGTATTTTACTATATGCATACATGATATTATTAAATGATGTTGATGCTTGTATGTTATTATAAGATGTTGATTGATGCCTGTTAATTTTATTAAATGAACACTTATGATTAAATGTGAATACTACTTGTCTCTGATGTATACATGCCTAACTGCAATTGATGATTATTTTATCTGAATCTATACATGTGTTTGTACTTCTCTTGTGTTGGATATATTCTCACCCTCTAGTGGCGGGTTGGGCGCCTACACCTTTGTGGTGTAGATTTGCAGGAAGAAGAATCTTAGTAGCAGTGAGTCTGGGAGGATGGCGTTGGAGCCTTCTCTTTTTATAGCTTTTGGGAGTCTTTATCGAGTCGATGCTCTGATTAGTAACACTAGAGATTGGGAGCTTATTTTTATTTAAGACTTTGTTTTAGAATTCATTTTGAATTCAGTTTTGATGTTGATTTCATGATGTGACAATTACTTTGAATACTTTGAAATTTATTCCGCTGCGACGTTTTTAATATTAAACGAAGTATTTTTGGATTGATTAAGATGTGTGACACCCTTGCATGTTTAATTATTTATTGAATTTTATTAGAAAATAAAATGTGGGGTTTAGGGTGTTACAAGTTGGTATCAGAGCCTGGTTTGTCCAGTCAGGCCAAAACTTTTTTTAATCCCCTTGTATGCGACATGTATGCGATACTTGTTTTATTCTATTAGGTGGGTCTAAGCAAAGTGGGGGAGAAGCAAGATGCTTCAAGTGTGGGTAAGACTGTTTTCTTTAGGCAATTTTCGAGGACGGAAATTCTTTAAGTGGGGGAGAATTGTAACACCCCGATTTTTGAATATTAATTTATTGATATTATTGTTATATAATATAAGTAATATTAATATTATTAGAAATTATTTGTTTGGTGTTTTCAAAATAAGTTTTTGAATTGTGGGTATTGAGCGAATAGATGAGTTAGTTAGTTGTTGAAGAATAGGAGATTAAGAGAAATTAAGGAGAAAAAGATGTTTTTAGAAAATATAAGAGTAGTGGTGTAATAGTAAAGAGGGGGGTTTGAATGAAGGAATTAAGTAGTGTTTTAATTAAATAGGATAGAAGGAGGTGTAAATAGTTATGAGAGAAACCTAGCCCATTAAAAGGTTATAAATAGAGGAGAGCAATAGAGAATTAAGGTTACAACAAACAGAGAAAAGATTAGAGATCAAACGAAAACTAGGGTTGTGGAGAGAAGAGGAAAGGAGGCATAGCGAGAAGAACCTGAGAGAGATTTCACCGTAGGAATTCATTCAAATTCTGCAAACTAGAGGTAAGGGGGAGTCTCTATTCACCATAAGGGTTGTATGAATATATGGGTAGTGAAGGGTTTGTGTTTTTCTTCCTTGTTTTTCATGATTTTTTAATGAATTCATGTTAAATTCGTGCTCTAATTGTTGTTGTGATTTTAGGTATGTTCTTATTTCTGAATTCGATGATGTTGATGTGCTAAATTCGTGATTAAAATATGGTTATGTTGTGTTTTAAAATATATAAGCAAAAGTGAGTAATCACATTCTTTAACCTCCATGGCATATTAATTTTAAGGATGAGTAATAATTTATTTGTATGATTTACTTTTTATGAAAACCTATCTCTATCAAGTTAAGGGATTTTATGAAATTCAATTATTTAGTTTCTTAATTGCCGATGCACTACTATATAACGATGAACCTTGCAAATTCTTATATAGGAGCCTATTTCATATTAGTTTTCTTTTTGCTGTTGCTGTTTATATTTTCCCTTGTTCCAGCGTGTTTAGAATCTTGCGATGCTTTTCTAGCATTAGTCAATTGAAAGCTGCAATGCATATGAAATCATTTACTATAGAAAGTTCTTTTCTTTCTTTATTTTTTTCACTTAAGTCCTAAAAAAAAAAATGAGAATCTTAGGACTAATAATTAGAAGTAACATAAAGTACCACTATTGCAGATGCATAATAATGTGATTAGAATAATAAAAGTCATGGGATGCAGCTTACAGAAACTATATTTGAACCATGTCTAGTGCCATTTAATTCATATTGTTGCTACTTTAATTCACGCTGTCGTGTCAATTCTAACTCTTTCCTTCTTTCACTATTGTCGTGCCATTTTAGTTCATATTGCCTTCATGGTTGCTTTGATTAATATATGGTGATTAATGTTTGATGAGATATGTAATGATTTATTACTTTTAAGATGTGTAACTAAATGTATTATTTGGTGATGAATATTGATGTGTTATTTAAGAATGTAATTGATGTGTTATTTTAAGATGTGTAAACTAAATGTATTATTTGACAATGTGTTATATAAAGATGTGTTATTTAAAGATGTGTGATTTAAAGATGTGTTATATAAAGATGTGCTATTTAAAGATGTGTGATTTAAAGATGTGTTATATAAAGATGTGCTATTTGAAGATGTATGATTTAAAGATGTGATTATATAAAGATGTGTTATTTAAATATGTGTGATTTAAAGATGTGATTATATAAAGATGTGTTATTTAAAGATGTGTAATTGTTGAGTCATATAAAGATGTGCATTCTTGAGTCATTATTTGAGGTTCATGCATTCATGGTCAGTCCGATTTAAAGATGTGATTTAAAGATGGGGGATAAATCAGTAACATACCTCTGATATCCAAAACCGGTACCACATGCATATAGAGTCGAGTTAAGGACATTGCATACATAACTGCAAGTCTATTTGAAGATGTGTAATTTAAAGATGTGTAACTATTCAAAGCTGTGATATTCAATGATGTGCTTCTATATGATTATGTGTGAAGGACATGTATTTTACTATATGCATACATGATATTATTAAATGATGTTGATGCTTGTATGTTATTATAAGATGTTGATTGATGCCTGTTAATTTTATTAAATGAACACTTATGATTAAATGTGAATACTACTTGTCTCTGATGTATACATGCCTAACTGCAATTGATGATTATTTTATCTGAATATATACATGTGTTTGTACTTCTCTTGTGTTGGATATATTCTCACCCTCTAGTGGCGGGTTGGGCGCCTACACCTTTGTGGTGTAGATTTGCAGGAAGAAGAATCTTAGTAGCAGTGAGTCTGGGAGGATGGCGTTGGAGCCTTCTCTTTTTATAGCTTTTGGGAGTCTTTATCGAGTCGATGCTCTGATTAGTAACACTAGAGATTGGGAGCTTATTTTTATTTAAGACTTTGTTTTAGAATTCATTTTGAATTCAGTTTTGATGTTGATTGCATGATGTGACAATTACTTTGAATACTTTGAAATTTATTCCGCTGCGACGTTTTTAATATTAAACGAAGTATTTTTGGATTGATTAAGATGTGTGACACCCTTGCATGTTTAATTATTTATTGAATTTTATTAGAAAATAAAATGTGGGGTTTAGGGTGTTACAAGTTGGTATCAGAGCAGGTCGGTCCAGTCAGGCCAAAACTTTTTTTAATCCCCTTGTATGCGACATGTATGTAAGTACTGTCGATACTTGTTTTATTCTATTAGGTGGGTCTAAGCAAAGTGGGGGAGAAGCAAGATGCTTCAAGTGTGGGTAAGACTGTTTTCTTTAGGCAATTTTCGAGGACGAAAATTCTTTAAGTGGGGGAGAATTGTAACACCCCGATTTTTGAATATTAATTTATTGATATTATTGTTATATAATATAAGTAATATTAATATTATTAGAAATTATTTGTTTGGTGTTTTCAAAATAAGTTTTTGAATTGTGGGTATTGAGCGAATAGATGAGTTAGTTAGTTGTTGAAGAATAGGAGATTAAGAGAAATTAAGGAGAAAAAGATGTTTTTAGAAAATATAAGAGTAGTGGTGTAATAGTAAAGAGGGGGGTTTGAATGAAGGAATTAAGTAGTGTTTTAATTAAATAGGATAGAAGGAGGTGTAAATAGTTATGAGAGAAACCTAGCCCATTAAAAGGTTATAAATAGAGGAGAGCAATAGAGAATTAAGGTTACAACAAACAGAGAAAAGATTAGAGATCAAACGAAAACTAGGGTTGTGGAGAGAAGAGGAAAGGAGGCATAGCGAGAAGAACCTGAGAGAGATTTCACCGTAGGAATTCATTCAAATTCTGCAAACTAGAGGTAAGGGGGAGTCTCTATTCACCATAAGGGTTGTATGAATATATGGGTAGTGAAGGGTTTGTGTTTTTCTTCCTTGTTTTTCATGATTTTTTAATGAATTCATGTTAAATTCGTGCTCTAATTGTTGTTGTGATTTTAGGTATGTTCTTATTTCTGAATTTGATGATGTTGATGTGCTAAATTCGTGATTAAAATATGGTTATGTTGTGTTTTAAAATATATAAGCAAAAGTGAGTAATCACATTCTTTAACCTCCATGGCATATTAATTTTAAGGATGAGTAATAATTTATTTGTATGATTTACTTTTTATGAAAACCTATCTCTATCAAGTTAAGGGATTTTATGAAATTCAATTATTTAGTTTCTTAATTGCCGATGCACAACTATATAACGATGAACCTTGGAAATTCTTATATAGGAGTGTAACACCCATAATAAGATTGCCTAGGATCTTATACGAGTATTAAAATTTCGTACTGGATACATTAATTTACAATATAAAAGTTCATACAAATATTACATCACATTGTAATATTACATCCAAAGTTAAAACAGTTCTCTTGTTACACGTACATCAAGTATTACAACATATAATACAATCAAACTTTAAACAAATAACATCAGCACGATCAGTCCGTAGCCTTCTCCTTACCCTTGTTGCGTGCTGAATGTGATCCTGCCTGTGAACCTGCACCAGAAGGAATGGGATGAGACATAATGCCTCAGTGAGCTCTACCCAACCTACTGTTTGGCAACCACAGGGAACCTAGGGTCGCCATGCCTACCTTGGCAATTTAGGGGAATTCTAGAATCGCCAAGTCTTTAACCTGCCTATAACTTTAACTTTGACTTACCTGTAACTATAACTATGAATCATAAAACAAATAAAGTGTTTTATGTTAGCTGTTAGCGTTGAACAAACAATTAATCTGAGTTCATTTTACGGAGTGCGGCCCGGGTGGAGTAACCCCGAGGACAGCTCCCTATGAACCGGTGAAACTCCTATCATATCAGGCTAACACCGGACTCCCTATGAAATTGCATGTGGATAACCCTCTCGGAGAAATCCCATCCGGCGAATCCCGGAGTCTGCTGAACATGCCTTTGACTTTGAATTATTATTATACTTTGACTTTGAGAAAAATAAGTGTATATATAAATATACATATCTATTACTTTGATCATATAAACAATTCCTATAATTCTTAGCCTATGACATATGGTATTTGGCTTATCGTTCTCATAAGCCTACCATAACTGTTAAACCATTCCTATTATCTTGTATCCTAAAGTGGATAAACTATGAACTTGTTTTCATCCTATAACCCTTGTTTTCCTATCAAGGAAAATAGGCACATCGGTGTCATATGCCACTATAAGAAGTTTATCTATTCAATAAACCTTAAACCCGACATTTCCAAGCTTAACACAATCCTTGTTCCTATACTTTTATAAACTTTGGGAAGCATTTAGAATGAGTTAAAATGGTGGCTAAGGTTTCAATATATATATATGTAAAGTCAGTTGCCAAAAAGCCATGCCCGCGCGCACCAAGACCCCCAGAACAGCCCAACTGAGTGTGATATTCTGGCTTGGTCGCTACAAGCGCAGATCCGTCGCTACAAGCGCGGATAGACAGAACCTGGTCGCTACAAGCGCCCAGCTGGTCGCTACAAGCGCAGGCTTGTCGCTACAAGCGCAGATCCGTCGCTACAAGCGCAGACAGACAGAACCTGGTCGCTACAAGCGACAGCCCGTCGCTACAGCGACCGTGACAGCACAGTTATGTGTAAAAATGTGATTTTCCACCATTTTTGCTCATTCAAGGTTACCCAAGCTTCTAAGACATGTTAAAAATGATTTTCTATCGTAAAACATCAATTAAAAACACTTACAAACAAGGATTAAGTCTAGCAAGGAAATTAGGGTAAAGTACCAAACTTTCTATATCTTGTTCTTATGAATCAAAACTCATAAAACTCACACTATGAGGGTTCTAAAACCCAAGATGAGCTCACCTAATGACTGGTAGCAAGCTTGCTTGGCTTCAATCCAAACTCCAACTTGTAACTTTCCTTTTCTTGGTTTTTCTCTAGTTTTTCTTGCTCCAAGTTTCTACAAAACCTTGATTGCTTGAAACCCAAGTGTTTGAGGATGAAAAGATGGATTAAGGAGGAAGGATAGGGTGGATCGAAAATTCTAGAGAGAGAGAGGGGAGAAATTCTGATTTTTAGAGAGAAGGGAAATGTGATAATTGTGAAAATATTCATAATTATCCATTTATATACATTGCCTCCTTAATTACGACTTTGCCATTCCAATACGTTTAATTCCTATAACACTGTTAAATGCTTCGCATAAGTGGGTTATTACAAGGAGCCTATTTCATATTAGTTTTCTTTTTGCTGTTGCTGTTTATATTTTCCCTTGTTCCAGCGTGTTTAGAATCTTGCGATGCTTTTCTAGCATTAGTCAATTGAAAGCTGCAATGCATATGAAATCATTTACTATAGAAAGTTCTTTTCTTTCTTTATTTTTTTCACTTAAGTCCTAAAAAAAAAATGAGAATCTTAGGACTAATAATTAGAAGTAACATAAAGTACCACTATTGCAGATGCATAATAATGTGATTAGAATAATAAAAGTCATGGGATGCAGCTTACAGAAACTATATTTGAACCATGTCTAGTGCCATTTAATTCATATTGTTGCTACTTTAATTCACGCTGTCGTGTCAATTCTAACTCTTTCCTTCTTTCACTATTGTCGTGCCATTTTAGTTCATATTGCCTTCATGGTTGCTTTGATTAATATATGGTGATTAATGTTTGATGAGATATGTAATGATTTATTACTTTTAAGATGTGTAACTAAATGTATTATTTGGTGATGAATATTGATGTGTTATTTAAGAATGTAATTGATGTGTTATTTTAAGATGTGTAAACTAAATGTATTATTTGACAATGTGTTATATAAAGATGTGTTATTTAAAGATGTGTGATTTAAAGATGTGTTATATAAAGATGTGCTATTTAAAGATGTGTGATTTAAAGATGTGTTATATAAAGATGTGCTATTTGAAGATGTATGATTTAAAGATGTGATTATATAAAGATGTGTTATTTAAATATGTGTGATTTAAAGATGTGTTATATAAAGATGTGTTATTTAAAGATGTGTAATTGTTGAGTCATATAAAGATGTGCATTCTTGAGTCATTATTTGAGGTTCATGCATTCATGGTCAGTCCGATTTAAAGATGTGATTTAAAGATGGGGGATAAATCAGTAACATACCTCTGATATCCAAAACCGGTACCACATGCATATAGAGTCGAGTTAAGGACATTGCATACATAACTGCAAGTCTATTTGAAGATGTGTCATTTAAAGATGTGTAACTATTCAAAGCTGTGATATTCAATGATGTGCTTCTATATGATTATGTGTGAAGGACATGTATTTTACTATATGCATACATGATATTATTAAATGATGTTGATGCTTGTATGTTATTATAAGATGTTGATTGATGCCTGTTAATTTTATTAAATGAACACTTATGATTAAATGTGAATACTACTTGTCTCTGATGTATACATGCCTAACTGCAATTGATGATTATTTTATCTGAATCTATACATGTGTTTGTACTTCTCTTGTGTTGGATATATTCTCACCCTCTAGTGGCGGGTTGGGCGCCTACACCTTTGTGGTGTAGATTTGCAGGAAGAAGAATCTTAGTAGCAGTGAGTCTGGGAGGATGGCGTTGGAGCCTTCTCTTTTTATAGCTTTTGGGAGTCTTTATCGAGTCGATGCTCTGATTAGTAACACTAGAGATTGGGAGCTTATTTTTATTTAAGACTTTGTTTTAGAATTCATTTTGAATTCAGTTTTGATGTTGATTTCATGATGTGACAATTACTTTGAATACTTTGAAATTTATTCCGCTGCGACGTTTTTAATATTAAACGAAGTATTTTTGGATTGATTAAGATGTGTGACACCCTTGCATGTTTAATTATTTATTGAATTTTATTAGAAAATAAAATGTGGGGTTTAGGGTGTTACAAGGAGCACGATAAATTTTGGAGCTTTTTGCGAAAGATACTCAGAAAAAGTCACCACTACAATTCTGTATAGCATAACCGGTGAGATTTTGAGTCAAATATATATATATATATATATATATATATATATATATATATTCCAATATGTTTCTACTTTTTTCTTTCATTATGAGTGTTCCATGTTGGATTGTTGTTTTTGCTCGAAATTTTGGTCATTCTCTACAGACTATCGGTTGTATTGTCATACACACGAGACATTTGTTTTTGGTAACTAGAGCCTTTTTCAAGCCACCCTGATTATCATTATATATCCTTTGTGAAACCATTTTTAGCATCCATGCATGAATTTTTTCTTGGTTACTTTTATGTGACTTTACATCATGTCACAAGTTATGAACCGTATTGATTATATCTGTTTGATTTCCTTTTTGTAGTTAGATAGGTTAGCGAAATACTTGTCATGGTTTGGAATTAAGTTTGGGGTTGCTCTTTGGAATTAGCAACATCTTAAGTTTGGGTTGGGGTACTAGTAGAACTTGGTTATCAAAAAAAAATGAAAAAGAAAAATGTAGATAAAACATCAAAATGATGGTCTACAAAAAAAAAAAATCAGGAAACAAAAGCAAAAGTTTAGTCTCTTAAAAAAAATAAGTAGTTCTACTAGTGCCCAAATTTTTTGAACTGGCTCCAAAATGAAAGTGAGTACCTCATAACAATGGTTGTGACACAATTTGTGAATGAAGTTACTGGTTTGGATGACAAAGTTTTTCAAAGTATTTCAAATAGGTAATCCTTAGGAACTAACTTCAAAGTGTTTGTTAGCCTACTTTCACAAATATATCCCAACTTAACCTCAGCCACGTTATAACCTTGAAAAGACCTCTATATGTGAGTGTGGTGGTATATACCTTGAACGTCTGTTTAAAATTGCTTCAATCTCATAGCAAGGTACAACCACATGAGGACTGGAGTGCGGCAAATGCCTTGACCAGCCCCACTGGCTTTAGGAGGTACATACATTTATCTTGGAGTTGTATGTGGTTGAAAGTATGAGTTTCTTGTCTAAGTCTGTTCCGCTTGCATGGAAGTGGTAAGCTAGTTAAGCCTGTTGTTGGTAAGAGTGACAATCTTAGCAAAATCTCCAGAAAGGTATCTTTCTATTCTTTAAATTCATGTAAATTCTAACTTCTTGTTATTGTGTTGCTTGAGGAAAAGCAATGGTTTAAGTTTGGGGTTGTGATGACGGAAGATCATATGATATTTTTGGCTATGTTTTTAGTACTTTTCTTTGCTTTTAAAGACAAATAAGATGAGAATTAGAGGAGTTGTGACTGGTTTGAGGAACATATTGTATTATTTTCACTCGAGTCGTGGTAATTCACTTCCATCCTAAATCATGCAACTTCACAGGTAGTTTGAGTGTTATGTAGTGAGGAATCATGTAAATCGACAAATCAAGACATCACATAAAGGATCAAGGATAGGAAGTTTGAAGACCAATGGTTCTTAGAAGGTTTTTGAAGACAATACAAGATGAAAAAAAATCATTTAAAGTTTCTAGGATTTCTCAGACGGAAGATCGATCGAAAACACGACGAAAACACAAGAATTCACACAGGAGGGGTTATCCATGCGCTCCTGCCCGTGGTACAACCTTGGCTACTATCCCATGCGCACATGCGCCTCTCTCATGCGTACTTGCGCATCCCTGCGGGAAAAAATTGCCCTTTGCTTGTTTTTCAAGCAGGGTCGGTGGAAAAAGCCCAGTTTTCTCCTCTTAAACCCTAAGTAATCATATGCTATAAATAGAGACACTTGTATACACTTTTATTCATTCACAATAATCCAAATACACTAGTAACAACATCGGTAGATATTCTTTTTCAAAATAAAATTTGAACATCCAAATACAACAGTTTGGAAATCCAAAAACAACAGTAACCAAAGAACAGTCAACCCACAAGGGTGATATGATACAAAACAGTCTTGCACGGTAAAATAACCCAAAATTCTAATCCAGAGTAATCAGGCACACAACACTAGCATAATCCAATAGATCCGCACACGTGTCTAAAACCAAATTGCAAAAAATTATAGAGTGTACGAACTTATAAAGTCTCACATATTTTATGTTATTGCTTTCTATAATTTCATTTTTCAGACTCCTGCTTTCTAGGGGTGGACAACAAGTGCCGACCCGACCCAAACCCGAACCCGATAAAACCGTTGGAAAAATGGAAGTTTGGGTGGGAAGCGGGTCGGTTTCCGGTTTAGGCGGATGGAAGGAATGGTTTCATATGGGTTTAGATGGACTGGATCGGATTGAATTTTTAGGCCCATCGAAACCCAATTCTGATCGAACCCAACATCTAATATTCAATCTGTATCATTTACCCCTAAGGCCCTAACCTTGTTAAATTATTAGACTTTTTGCTTGGATAAAATTTAAGCCCAATTCATCAGATCCATTGACAACAAACTAGGGTTATATAAAACACACACCTGCATTCTTATCCATTCATTGAGAGAAAGAGAGAGAACAGAGTTCTCGAAAGTTGAAGGAAACCCTAGTTTCCTTGCTCCGCCGCTGTTACACATTGACCACCACTTCCTCTCTCTTTCTCTATCTCGATCGCTTGAAACCCAAAGAAGATGCCTGTCTCAAAGTTGTGTAAGTGTTCATTTTCGTTTTCTTCACCTTGTCTTAATCTCTTGATTTTTTTCTATCCATCTAATTATGTTCATCTTTTACTGATGTTTTGACAGTCGTTTGGTACTAGTAGATCGATTTCCACAAAGGTATGGGTTATATTGTATTCACTATTTTGTTGGCTAGGGTTTCAGTTTTTTCATCATAGATTACTAACCTAGTTTTTTTTTTTAATTTGTACCTTCATATTTTCTTATCTGAAGAAGGCAAAGAAGCTCGACTTGAAGGAACATAGAAGGTATATGCTCGTGTTCATTATTTATTATTTATTTTTGGGTTTGTTTTTACTTTATTTCTAATAGATTTTTAATTGTTTGTTTTGTTTGTTCATTGTTTTTAATTTGTTATATGAAGAAGAGAAACAAGCTAGTTTCATTATTTTGTTTAGAGAAACAAGCTTTACTAACAGTTGTCGTTTTTTGTTTTTGAAGGTTATTGGCTTATTGGTGGTATTTAAGTTTGTAGTGATTAAGCTGTTAAGGTAAGTTTTTTAAGCAAGATTACAACATGAATGTTCTTAATATATATTGATGTTATTGATGCTTATAAAATCGGTTAACATGGATAAATGGATGTGTCATTTAACTGTGCTTTTTACAATGACTAATTGTTTGATCATTATTAATGTTTGGATTACATTATGAATGTGTTATGTTATGCTTATGCCTACTTCTGTGATCCTTCCTAATGAACCAGAACCTACTGCTGCATGCAAACACTGTCATAAAAGATATTTATGTCACTACAACATTTTGACTCTAGGACAACGCCTAAATTTTGGAAGGTAAAAAAACCATTCTGGTAGAGTCACATAGGCAATGCTTATTTGATTTTGTAGTGGTAGGCTTCAAGGACCGTTCTTAAAAGGAATCTAATACTACGGATTTCTTAACCATGCTCATGTTTGATAGCAAAATCGTTGTGTATTGTTAAGACAACACATCGGTTTGCCACGACAAGAAACCGTTCTAGTATCCAACCGAATCGGTTTTTTTTTGTTTTTGCAACAATTTTTGGCGTTGTCGTAGGATGAAAATGTGGTAGTGGATCCAAAAACTCATGGAACTTCTAACTTGCTTGCCCACTCAAAAGTATGCTTTAAAAATCCACAAAATGGTCCTACTCATTATTTATCTGTTCTTTGTATTCGTTTTTGTGTATTTTTGCTGGTTATTACTTGGAAAGACGAAGGATGGATACTCAAGCAGGAAATGAAGCAATACATGTGGAAAATGGTGAGTAATTTTCATTCTCTGCACATATGTGTCTTTTTTTAGTTTGATTCTCTACATATATGTGTATGTTTTTAGTTAACATGAGTGATGTTTGTATTCTGAATATGAGTATACCTCTAAATGTGTTTTCTCTAATTGTGTTTTCTTGTTTCATAATCTTGTTTTTGAATATGTATGCTTCATATGTTTGCTGAATATGATTATGGTGCAGCTGCAATTGTTGAAACTGGAGCAGCTGCTGGCCTTTTGCCAAATGATGCTTGTAGGAAGGCAATTGCTAGATTTGTTATCCTTTCTATGTTACCCTTTGGAGTAGTTGAGTCTGACAGCTTCAAGCGCTTATGTAAGTATTTGCAGCCCCATTTGAATATCCCGACTAGAAGGACCGTGGCTAGGGATTGTTTTAGGATGTATCGAGATGAAAAATTGAAGCTCAAAGCTTATTTTAAATCTGAATGTAGTAGGCTAGCACTTACTCCTGAAGTATGGACTTCTATTCAAAACTTTAGTTATATTTCCCTAACTGCCCACTTCATTGATAATGAATTGAAATACCAAAAAACCCTCCTTAGCTTTAGTTTAGTTCCAAACCAGACAAGTGACACAATAGGCCGGAAAGTTGAAGAGTCATTGGGGGATTGGGGTCTTAGGAATGTGTCTGCAGTCACCATTGACAATGCATCATCCAATGATGTGTGTTGGATATTTGGTTGTTGGCTTCATGTTTGCTAAAATCAAATATACAAGCAGCTGTGCGTCTTCAGATGCTGGAAGCAGAACTTCAGAAGCTGTTCCTCAAAAGCTGGGCTTCAGAAGCTGAACAGTACTTCAGAAGCTGGGTCTTCAGAAGCTGAACAGTGCTTCAGACGCTGAACCTTCAGAAGCTGATGTTCAGACGCTGAACAGTACTTCAGACGCTGAACCTTCAGAAGCTGATGTTCAGACGCTGAACAGTACTTCAGAAGCTGACCTTCAGAAGCACTTCTTCAGAAGTACCTTCAGAAGCTGGTTTTCTATGTTTCTGTGTTCGCGCCTTGGAGTGTTTATTTTCTCATGTGATTTGTTGAAGATTTAATTGAAGAATTCTCCAAGCTGCGTTTCTAGAAGGAAGAAGAATTTCGCAAGATATTTTCTGAAGATTGGATTCAATTATTTGTGAATATATTTTCAAAGAAATCTTTGGAAAATATATTTCTGGAAAATAAATTGCTTGTATATGTTTCTAAAGTATTTTGGAAATATATCTTTGAAGGATTTGGCTCAAGTTTATGTTGCTGCTAAAGCTATAAATAGAGGACGCTGTCATTGAAGAATTTAATCTCAACCAAAGCTATCATTGAAAGAGTCTTAGGTTTTGAGTCTGTTAGTTGTGAGCTGTATGCTCTGTTTTTCTGTACACCACTCAATTGTTTAGAGTTGGTTTAGTTTATTGAGTTGTAATCACTTGAAGCTTTTAAGCAAGAGTGACTGATTATGTTTTGAAGAGTGTCTTCATCTTTGTTTTGTTAGAGTTTGATAATCACTGGGGCAGTGATTGACTGAGGGAAGTAAGAGGGGTCTTATATCTAGGAGTTCCTAGGTAGAAATACCACGGGTAGTGATTAAGTGAGAAGGCTGTGAAATAGGGGCTGTTGTCATAGGACTTCGAATTGATACTATTATAGTGGATTTCCTTACTGGCTTGGTAGCCTCCAGACATAGGTGTGTTTGTCACCGAACTGGGTTAACAAATCACATGTGTTCTTTACTTTCTGACTTTTATTTTGCTGCTTCTGAACCACTGTTATACGTACTCTGTTCAGCTCTGTTTTACGGTTCAGAATCATGTCCTGCCAGGAATTTCAATGTGGCTGCAATGGTTAGAGATATTTTGGCCATTCCAGCTACAACATCTTTAGAGAGCATTTTCAGCAAGAGAGTTAGGATGTTAGATAGTTATAGAATTTCCTTGACTCTGAGAATTGCAGAAGCTTTGATATGCTCCCAAAATTGGTTGAAGCCAACAGAAGAGTTTGAGGTTAATGAGGGTGTTGTTTCAGGTGCTTTAAATTTCTTTCTCTATCATTTTTTATTTATTTATTGTTGCTGATTGGTACTTAATATTTTTTAGTTTTGATTTGATAACAAAAGTTAATCAAGGATCGACCATTTGGCGTTGGGAAGCAGTTGTAGGTGGAGCACCACTAGCAACTGTGCCGGCTGTCTGATTGCTTTTATGGTACATATTTGAATAATTTATTTGGATATGTCATTATGTTTAAGTATTTTAATATACGCTGATTTAGTTTTATTTAATTTGCATGTAGCAGTCAAATTTTTTGGTTTTTTGGAGTCACATATGACTCAAACTACACAACACAACATATATGTTTGAAGACATTTTGAAATGTAGATGCTTGCTTGCTTGGCTCCATGGTCTCTCACATTGCTGCTTGATTGTGGCCTATACACTGCTGTTTAAACTATGTTTAATGTTTATGCTAAGCTATGTTGGGCTCAATAAGTGCTGCTTGATAGTGCTTGTAGTTATTGTGGTTTTAAATCCCTTACTATTTGTTTTATTCTTCTTTTTTCTAGCAGATTATTCAAGCAGATTATTGATATTAATTTGGGTGTGTCTACTCCTGTACTTGCTGAAATGATGGACTGTGATATTAATTTGAACTAAATCAATGTTAGTTCTAGTTTATTTATTTATTGAATTCAATCTTGATTTGAACTCAATCTATAAAAAAATACAAAATTTACATATGATGTTATATTGTCTCTCTATTTGTGCAGCTACAGTATTTGTGTCACCATGTTGCAGCATCAGCAACTGCAAGGATCTCATGCCAATGTAAATTATGTAGAATTCTAGATGACTGTAATTATGGCATTGTAAAGTTTAAATTGTTGGTTGTATTGTGCTAGTATATGCCTTGCCTAGTGCAATGACAATTATGGTTATGATTTCTATTTGTAAACTACTAAACTAAATTCTACGAGTATGCACTATGTAGAGCCTTGACCAAGGGTTTAAAGGTTTCTTATTTATGGTTATGGTTTCTTGAATTATATTTGGAAATTTGTTTGTTAACGATATTTGAAAAACGATGATGGGCTAAAAATCCATAACCGGTCCAATGTTGGCCCCATCCGACATGTAACATCCCGCCTAAGACTCGAATATTTATTAATATTGAGACGCTGTATCAGAACTGTTCTAAGCAAGGGCAGTTTGGTAAATTGTCAGTTAATGGGTTAATGTATATGCAAGTGTATTATTCCGCTTCAATGTAATGGTTAACAGTGTCAGAAACTTATAGAGCAAGCAATGGCATTTTAGTAATTAAGTGGCAAAGGAAGATTATTTAACAAGGAAACAAGATATTTTTCCCATTCAATCCTCATCTCCTTCTCTTTCTCTCTTTACAAAAATCAGCCTCTCTTCCCTCCTTCCTCTCACCCTCACGTCCTCCTCCTCTCCCTCATCTCCCTCTCCATCAATTCATCATCTCTTAAAGAAATTCTTGGTAGAAACTTTGCAAGCAAGCTTGGCTTGGAAGCTTAGAACAAGGGGAAGAAAAGAAGAGAACAAGGAAGAATTAAGAGGAAGAAAGACCAAAGCTAAGGTTGGGGAAGGAAGCAAGGGAAAGCTTGGAAAGGAAGCTAGCATGGTTGAGGTGAGCTCTTAGAGGGTTTAGAAACCCACTTTGTTTAAGCTTTGAAGTTATAGTATTAAGAGTTAATTTGTTAGATTCATGCCTTAATCTCTTGTTGGCTTGTGAATACATGAATTATTATGTGATAAGTTGTTCTTATGTCATGGAAAATCCATTCCCATAAGCTGTTTGATGTTTGGGAATGTTTGGTTTAGCCTAGGAAGTGAAATTTCGTATGCTGCTGAAGCCAAAATCGTGCTCCGATTTATGGGCATCGTGCTACGATTTTATGTCCTGATTTTCAAGAAACTTTCGCATAAAATCGTGCTCCGATCCCTTGAAATCGTGCTACGATTTTCATGTTTTCCAGCTTTATTTTCGTGAGCTTTGGCTTGGTATTAGGGTAGGATGAGGGATAGGCATGGCCTTAGGAGATGCATACTTATACTCCTAAGTTATATAGATATGTATAGGGATTGGTAATGGGATCATATCTTTGTAATGAAATCCCTACATTCATTTAAGTACATGTAAGTCAAGATTAATCCAGAATCCAAGCTTAGAACCTTTTATAGGTTAAGTGATTAAGAGTGAGTAATTAAGAGTGCGATAGTTACGCACAAGAATGAGAATTAACGAGACAACTTGTACTCATTCAGATGTATTTATTATTATTGAAAATTTTAATGTACCCAGTATCAGGTTAATACACATGCTAAATATTCTAGATAGTTTAGTATGGGTGCTACAATTGGTATCAGAGCAGGTCGATTCAGACCGTGCCTTGGGTCATTAAAGTTTCAATAAAAGTAGTGGGACCATTGGGTTCCAGATATTGTTCTAAAGGTCACATCTAGTTGAGCCTGATCAACTCAATCTAGTATATGACAGTTAGGATAAATGTCTGAGAGTTGAATGTGACCAAGGAGGAATGTAGTGTATGAAGGGCGAAGATTAAGGTGACAGAATTCTAAGACGGATTTAGCGAAGAAGTAATCAACGCCAAATGGTGGCCATCGAACAGTGAAGTGACCAAGTCTGTTTAGGGCAGAGTTTCAGGAAGGTCAGAAATATTTAAGGATAAGGTGAAGAGCCTTAACCCAGTTGGACGCATCGTTGGACGATGCCTCGTCTGCGGAATACATAAGGATTAAGGAATCATGGAATGCTCTAGGAAATGACGTAGAACCTTGACGGGAACCGCAGTTTGAGAATTTAAAGTGAAGTGTGGATTAAGTAACAATTCCGAATACAGAGTTGAAGAATAGCAGTACCAAGCCTAGAGAAATGAAATGATGAATTATCGGACAGTTAAGAGAATTAATTATGGATTACGTGAGTTATTTGGACAGATGAAACTAACCACTCAAGTTTGGTTATTGAGTATGAATCACAAGTAAGTTTAACCCCATCAGATCAGCCACGTCTCCTGAACTAGATTTGTGAAATAAGAAGAGGAGATTATATGCAGCCTAAGAACTAAGATGGATGAATAAGTAGTAACAATAAGACTCGTTGCATTTCAAAGCGTGAATCAAATTTTTTGATGTATCCTAATGGTAAGAAGATTAGAAGTAAGATAAGCTAGACTGGAATTTTACTTAATGAAGGTTGGATAATAAATAATAAGTTGCTGGAATTCAGTATACTGATGGACGAATTAGGTTGAACACTCTTGATTAGACGAACAGTGTTGAATTTCCTTGATTGGTTAAAGAAGGCAAGTTCAAGATAACACAAGGTTATAGTAGACCAGTGTAGAAGGATGATCGGGATTTCAGCCGAGAAATTATGTTGAGATTTTAGTATACGGAGGATCGTCTTGAACACGAACGTTTAGAATTGAGGTTAACGTTAAGGAGTTATATGCTCCCAATCGAAGAGGTTCTTTCCACTAATATTATAAAACAGAAAGAGATCACCTCGTGCTGATAAGTTTTTGAGGGCAGTAATAAGGCATAGATTTGAATTGTGAATACAATAACGAGTTACTGGAGAAATCTAATAGAACATGATAATGTGCAAAAGTTTAAGATCGATTAATCGGGCACTCGAAGAAACGCAACCGATGTTGGGCGTTCTAGAGAACCGGTAAGAGTTTAGATCTTTTCAGGACGGATTGTCCCGTAGAAACTCAAGGATAAATTAAGGGACATGATAGAGTTAAGGAAACCAAAGTTGTCCCGAGAAGATTATGGATATGAAATCATTACGGATAAAGAAAGAGCGAATAGTAGCAAGACTCAAATGAAAGGTATGAACCGTCAGAAGCTATAAGTGTTTTAGTAGTTGCCACCAATGGATGTACATGAATTTAAGCTGCCTCAGATATATTTCCAGTCGGGTTTCTGCAATGTTTAATGATTCTACATGAAGAACTGACCAAGAGAAATGGTAACGTCAGACAATTTGTTACAGTGATTACAAAGTGATAGAGTAAAATGATTGATCGACGGAATTTTATGTGACAATAGTGAAGTCTTCCTCCGATGCTACCTCGAGTATAAAAATCAGAGTGGCGCAGCGGAGTGGTAATCCAAGCATGATATAATGAACAACGCTAAGCTGAGGCTTAGAGTATGAGAGGATGTTAAGTGCTTAATTCTTATTATACGGGATGATAGTAAGTGTAAGCGATTCGAACATATCATGAGTTCTAATGGAAAGTTATGAAAGTTAGGTTGATGAATACCTTAAACCTCAAAATTTATGAGGAATGAAATATTTGATTAGAGACCTTGATCAGATACGACAATGCAGTGGCGAGTGAAATATTCCATGTTGTAACCATGTCATGTTAACCTATATTAACCGAAGATTTCGGAAGTCTTGAACTTAATGTTCACCAGTAAAGGAAGGAGAACTTTTACGTAGATTTAAAGTTACTCGTAGTCCACGGTAAAGGGCTGCGTAATTTCAGGATTATGACTAAAGGATTAAAGACTGAGTGTGCTATTTGGGTAGCAATCAAGTAGAGTTTTCTATTGAAACCAAGGATCTTGAACTCAATGTCTAGAAACGAGAAATAAGTTTGTGAAACCGGTGGTATGTAACCATAAATTTGCATTATAGGTTGTTGTATACTTAAGAATAAACATGAGTAACATTGGCGGGGCAAACCTGGCAAGCCAGTTGAAAGGCAAATCCCGGATGTTACGAAATGAGTTAAGAGTAAGGAAAGATTTCCAATTGATGTAGTAGTGTCTCAAATATGTTAAGATTAAGAATGATGTCCCGTTAGTCGGACAAAGATGAGGTAATGTAAAGTGTACACGTGCTCGCTTATGTATGTAAGTTATATGTTATGAAATATATTATATAATGACATGTGAGACGACCTAAGCCACTCATCACTTAGACTGAATTCCTATAAGTTTGGGATTATCGGTGTAGAAAACATTTATGCTACGACAAGGAAACGAGAATAAGTTGTGACAAGAATGACGGGAGATTGGCAAAGTCCTAGTATGAAGAATGATTTCTAAGTTATTGAGATAGGTAACGACATGAATCCATCGAAATAGAACGCGGGTAATCAGTAAGATTTCGCGAGCCCTTGAGGAATTCTGTAGTGAAAGCAATGATTAAGATTATGGAAAGTAATACACCAAGATGCCTCCTCCTTGTATTTGTATAATGGAGGTAGTGCGGTGGTTTTACTCTCATTAAAGAATGGTATATTTATGGTAAAACCATACATGTAGGATGCCGTTGTACAAGGCAAAGATCGAGTATAAGAATTCAATGGAATCGTCGAGGATAATAAGAAAGTCCAATGTCGTCAAGTAAGATTACGTGGACTATGACGAGATTATAAGATTTAGCACAAGTGTTAGGATTGGACAACTCTAGTTTGGGTTACAAGAAGTGTATGAACAAGGATATGGTCAGCAAGTTGGATGCGACGGTTCGGATAACCTCATATTCTGCTACGCAAGAAATTGTGTGATGCACATCAAGTATTCCAGTCAACGAAAAGATTGTCGGATACATTCGACTTGTAGAGTTGGAATCTGAGGGATTCCGATGAGTAAGACGAATTGGAGTCTTGGCTAATGAAGGAAGTATTATGTGAGATTAATTTATATATGATAGTGGATTCTAAATTTCGAGGACGAAATTTCTTTAAGGGGGGTAGATTGTAACATCCCGCCTAAGACTCGAATATTTATTAATATTGAGACGCTGTATCAGAACTGTTCTAAGCAAGGGCAGTTTGGTAAATTGTCAGTTAATGGGTTAATGTATATGGCAAGTGTATTATTCCGCTTCAATGTAATGGTTAACAGTGTCAGAAACTTATAGAGCAAGCAATGACATTTTAGTAATTAAGTGGCAAAGGAAGATTATTTAACAAGGAAACAAGATATTTTTCCCATTCAATCCTCATCTCCTTCTCTTTCTCTCTTTACAAAAATCAGCCTCTCTTCCCTCCTTCCTCTCACCCTCACGTCCTCCTCCTCTCCCTCATCTCCCTCTCCATCAATTCATCATCTCTTAAAGAAATTCTTGGTAGAAACTTTGCAAGCAAGCTTGGCTTGGAAGCTTAGAACAAGGGGAAGAAAAGAAGAGAACAAGGAAGAATTAAGAGGAAGAAAGACCAAAGCTAAGGTTGGGGAAGGAAGCAAGGGAAAGCTTGGAAAGGAAGCTAGCATGGTTGAGGTGAGCTCTTAGAGGGTTTAGAAACCCACTTTGTTTAAGCTTTGAAGTTATAGTATTAAGAGTTAATTTGTTAGATTCATGCCTTAATCTCTTGTTGGCTTGTGAATACATGAATTATTATGTGATAAGTTGTTCTTATGTCATGGAAAATCCATTCCCATAAGCTGTTTGATGTTTGGGAATGTTTGGTTTAGCCTAGGAAGTGAAATTTCGTATGCTGCTGAAGCCAAAATCGTGCTCCGATTTATGGGCATCGTGCTACGATTTTATGTCCTGATTTTCAAGAAACTTTCGCATAAAATCGTGCTCCGATCCCTTGAAATCGTGCTACGATTTTCATGTTTTCCAGCTTTATTTTCGTGAGCTTTGGCTTGGTATTAGGGTAGGATGAGGGATAGGCATGGCCTTAGGAGATGCATACTTATACTCCTAAGTTATATAGATATGTATAGGGATTGGTAATGGGATCATATCTTTGTAATGAAATCCCTACATTCATTTAAGTACATGTAAGTCAAGATTAATCCAGAATCCAAGCTTAGAACCTTTTATAGGTTAAGTGATTAAGAGTGAGTAATTAAGAGTGCGATAGTTACGCACAAGAATGAGAATTAACGAGACAACTTGTACTCATTCAGATGTATTTATTATTATTATTGAAAATTTTAATGTACCCAGTATCAGGTTAATACACATGCTAAATATTCTAGATAGTTTAGTATGGGTGTTACACGACATAACCCACCCATAACATCCGCTGAAACCGATTAACCGAGACCCGCCATAACCGTTGTTCATTTGGGTGAAATTGGGCCTTGAATTCTCAACCGTGGATTGTTTCAGATTGAGCTTTTTGAGCCCGAACCGACCAATAACCGACCGCTGTCCACCCCTACTGCTCTCTATGATTTTGTCATCTAATTCTTTTTTTTGTGCTATTTTGTTATTTAATTAAAAGCTTAGCTTTTTAATATCTGTTTAATTTTCTATTTAATGTCATTAAAAAATTTGTTGGTTATACAGTTACATTTTTTTAGGCTAAAATATTTGAAAGGTCCCTGCAAATATGACGCATTTGGCTTTTGGTCCTTGTAAAAAAAAATAGAAATCCGTTCCTGTAAAAGTTTGTTTTTTAAAATGGTCCCCGGAGCCATTTAAATTACTAGGTGGCAGTTTTACGCTGACGTGACATTGCTGACTATATACTCTTTGCCACGTGGCGTTGCCGTGTCATTCAATAAATTTAAAAATTAAAAAAACAATTTAAAAATCTAGAAATTAATTTTCGAAATAAAAATATTGAAATAATTAAAAAAATCTAAATTAAAAAAAATCAGTTTTTTGAGAAAATAAAAAAATATGAACTTAATTTTAAAATTAAAAAGAAAAAAAATAGTTCTTTTTCGAACTGAAAAAGTTTTTTTTATTCTTTCTGGAAAAAAATCAATCCTAGAAATTAATTTTCAGAAATTTAAAAAAAAACAAAAATTTAGATAATATTTTTTCAAAAATTTAAAAAAAAAAGGAAATTTATCTTAAGAGTTTTCTTTCAAAATTAAAAAGAATTAATTTATTTAAAAAAATAAAAATACATTTTCAAAAATCTGGAAATTAATTTTCAGAATTAAAAAAAATCAAAAAATATTTTACAAAAATTATAAAAAAAAAATAGTTTTGTGATTTTTTTTTCGAAATTATAAAGATTTTTTCTTAAAAATATGGAAATTAATTTTCGAAATTTAAATTTAAAAATCTGAAAAAAAAAAAAGAATTTTTTTTTTCAGAAAATCATATAATCTTAACATTTTTGGAAATTAAGATAAATTTTTATTCTAAATTTATATAATCTGGAAACTTTCGAAAATTAAAATTAAAACTTTCAATATTATTTACTTGTTCTGGTAGAGGAAGAAGAGCTCATTCGTGTTCTTGGGGATTGCATGCGTGCAACGCATATGTGGCATATATCTGTGCCTTCCAAATTCATTTCTCGTTTCTTTTCTTATGTTATCAAAGATTGTTTTCACCAATATAAACAATTAGACTCATGGAGTTTTTATGATGGGTGACAAATCACATTCTTGGCGTCTTGCTTGTACTGGTACAAAAATTATGTGATTTAGGCTCCAAATGTTCATCAAAGTCAAGGTAGGACTTAGGGTTAAATGAGCGTTAACAAATACTTATAGATCATCAATCAAATAGGTGCTCACGTTAGTAATGTGAGTTGAACCCACAACTTTGTGAATAAATCAACTTCTTACCAATTGAGTCAATTATCATTATTTCGTATGTGGCTTTGAAGGAACAAGAAAGATTTTGCAAATTGGTTTTTCATGAATGGAAGTCTAACCTCATCTATGTGATACTAAAGTTGGTAACTGAAATTGATAGACTGGATCTAGGTCGGATGATAGATGACCTCATAAATTTGATAAGTTTTTTGTCGGTTGGAAAAGGAAACATGTTGGGGCTCATAAGAGGGTGAAAGGCTATATTCGCAATACTGAAATGTGTGATACTCTCCATGCTGATGTGGGGGTCATGTATACGTAAAATGTTTTTCTTCTTTGTTTTTTGTATTTTTGTTAGCCACACGTTACCAACAATATTCAGCATCAATCATGAAATAATGGCCAGCGTTAAAAAAAAATCATAGAAATCTTGATAAAAAAAGAGAATGAGTTTACAAATGAATCAAAAAGGTTGAATATAACTAGCGTTAGAAATTATAAAAAAAAATTGAATAAAGAGTTAATTTAGTTTCAAACTATCACTATCTACTAATTTAGTCTTTAAACTATTAAAATCAACTAAAATGACCCTAACATATTCTCCAATTTAACTATTTAGTCCCTCAGTTAGCAACATTGATTGTTTTTTATGGTATTTTAGGGACTAAGTTGATGTATTTTCCATTGTTCAAGGAAACTTTAGTTGATTTAATTGTTTAGAGACTAAATTGATTGTTTATTGAAAAAAATTGGAATCGAACATCACAAGTAGGCAAGCCATTATTCGTCAAAAAAAAAAAGTAATTAAGCCACTTTGATCAAGAAAATGGGATTAATCCGAATGAGCTGAAATGACAAGTAGGGTTGGCAATCACCCCCGATGGGTAGGTTATTATAGTATCCGATTCAATACCCGCGTTTGTAAAAAAATACCGGAACTCGAGCCTGTAATATCCCGCTACAGACTCAAGTATTTATAAGAGGTGAGACGATGTATCAAAGATATTTTAAGGAAGGGCAATTTGGTAATTGCCGCACCAGGATTTTTATTAAAAGGGGCAAAACCCATTTTTCCCTCACAATTTCTATTCCCTTCTCTCTCTAAAACAATTTTCCTCTCCCTTCTCTCCTCCCCCTCTCTCACGCCATCCTCCATCCCTTCATAATCTTCAACCTCTACCTCAACCTCTCAATTCTCATGCAAGCAAGCAAGTTTGTGACTTTGAGCTAAGGAAAGCAAGGAAGAATGGAAAGAAAAGGGACTAAAGCTAGGGTTTTGAGAAGAGACCAAGCTAGGATTTTGGGTGAAAAGCTTGGCAAGGAATCAAGGCAAATGCTAGGTGAGCTCCCTAGGGTTTTAGAACCCACTTTGAGTGAGTTTGAGTATGTACTACATTTTATGCTAAAATATGGTTTTTGTACCCTAATCCTGTTTGTTGCCAATTCCTTGCTATTCCATGTTTTAATCAGTCAATTTGTAATAGAAAATCATTCCTAACATCATTGGGATGCTTGGGTAAGTTGGGTTGAGTTAAAATGGTGAAAAAATACAGTTTTCAACAATTTCTGCACTGATAAGCTCGCTACAGCGAGCTGGAGATCGCTGGAGCGAGCATAGTATTTTGGTCACGGCCTTGGGTCGCTATAGCGACCATCCCGTCGCTATAGCGAGCTCACCAGAAACAACATTTGTTAGCTGAGCTGTTTTGGGTGATCCGGCGAGTGTAAGTGAGGTTTTTCGCAACCGTTTTCTCCAGAAACTTTATAGAATCAAGGGACACCATTTTAACTCATGCTAAGGGCCTTTAACGGGCGAAATCATAAAGGGGCAAGGAATAGGTAACGTGAAGGAAGTACAAAAACAAAGATCCGAGGAACAGGAAAGTTAATACAAGTGAGATAGTAACCTCTTAAGGATGACATATGACAACGATATGTCAAGAACCTATGATAGGTAAGCAGGAATAGATGTGTATTCAGTTTAGAATACGAGGATTATAGGAATGTGTTATTACATTGAAGGTTCAACTGAGAATAATATCAGGTATGTTAAGGGTTATCTATCAGGATACCCTTAACCAGGCAGGTTATAGTGTACCATAGGCAGAGGTACCGGGATTTTTCGCCAAGTTCAGGTACATTTATATGTACATCAGGACGTGCCTCAGTTGTTTACGTCAGAGTGACACTGGGGGTACACGTATCAGTTCAGGATAGGATGTACCCTAGTTAGTGGTACAAGGATATTTATCAGGATTTATACAGATTATGTATAAACATGTATATATATGTTGACAAGTCGTGGCACAGGTACGCTTCAGATTTATTCTAGATAGGTCAGCCCGTTAGGGAGCCTACATGACGACTCTTATATATATATATATATATATATATATATATATATATATATATATATATATATATATATATATATGTTCAGGAAATATCAGGTTTATGTATATTTTATATACCAGGAATAATATTAATTATCAGGATAAACTTTGTGTCTTCTGGGTTCTCGTAGTTAGAGAGCACAGGGGGTTTCAGCATTGCTGGAACGGGCAGGAACTTTCCATGAGGATAACCACGCATAAGTTTATAGTGTGTCTTCTATGTTCTCGCTAGTTAGAGCACAGGGGGTTCCAGATACAGCTGGAACGGGCAGGAATCTTCCGCGAGGATAACCACACACACACAGGCAAGAGGAGTTCGGTGATTAGCCTATTATAGGAATTTTCATCGGTTATCAGGGGAATGTGCTCTGGGGTTACTCCACTCGGGGGCATTCCATAAAATGAACTCAGATAATAATGTTTGTTCAACGCTAACATCTAACATAATAATATCAGTATATACTTTATTATGTTATCAGACAGAATGGAAAGAAAAGGGACTAAAGCTAGGGTTTTGAGAAGAGACCAAGCTAGGATTTTGGGTGAAAAGCTTGGCAAGGAATCAAGGCAAATGCTAGGTGAGCTCCCTAGGGTTTTAGAACCTACTTTGAGTGAGTATGATTATGTACTACATTTTATGCTAAAATATGGTTTTTGTACCCTGATCCTGTTTGTTGCCAATTCCTTGCTATTCCATGTTTTAATCAGTCAATTTGTAATAGAAAATCATTCCTAACATCATTGGGATGCTTGGGTAAGTTGGGTTGAGTTAAAATGGTGAAAAAATACAGTTTCAACAATTTCTGCACTGATAAGCTCGCTACAGCGAGCTGGAGCTCGCTGCAGCGAGCAGAGTATTTTGGTCACGGCCCTGGGTCACTATAGCGACCAGCCCGTCGCTATAGCGAGCTCACCAGAAACAGCATTTGTCAGCTGAGCTGTTTCGGGTGATCTAGCGCGTGCAAGTGAGGTTTTTCGCAACCGTTTTCTCCAGAAACTTTATAGAATCAAGGGACACCATTTTAACTCAACCTAAGGGCCTTTACGGGCGAAATCATAAAGGGGCAAGGAATAGGTAACGTGAAGGAAGTACAAAAACAAAGATCCGAGGAACAAGAAAGTTAATAAAAGTGAGATAGTAACCTCTTAAGGATGACATATGACAACGATATGTCAAGAACCTATGATAGGTAAGCAGGAATAGAGGTGTATTCAGTTTAGAATACGAGGATTATAGGAATGTGTTATTACATTCAAGGTTCAAGTGAGAATAATATCAGGTATGTTAAGGGTTATCTATCAGGATACCCTTAACCAGGCAGGTTATAGTGTACCGTAGGCAGAGGTACCGGGATTTTTCCCCAAGTTCAGGTACATTTATATGTACATCAGGACGTGCCTCAGTTGTTCACGTCAGAGTGACACTGGGGGTACACGTATCAGTTCAGGATAGGATGTACCCTAGTTAGTGGTACAAGGATATTTATCAAGATTTATACAGATTATGTATAAACATGTATATATATGTTGACAAGTCGTGGCACAGGTACGCTTCAGGTTTATTCTGGATAGGCCAGGTTTATGTATATTTTATATACCAGGAATAATATTAATTATCAGGATAAACTTTGTGTCTTCTGGGTTCTCGTAGTTAGAGAGCACAGGGGGTTTCAACATTGCTGGAACGGGCAGGAACTTTCCGTGAGGATAACCACGCATAAGTTTATAGTGTGTCTTTTGTGTTCTCGCTAGTTAGAGCACAGGGGGTTCCAGATACGGCTGGAACGGGCAGGAATCTTCCGCGAGGATAACCACACACACAGGCAAGAGGAGTCCGGTGATTAGCCAATTATTTGATTTTTCACCGGTTATCAGGGGAATGTGCTCTGGGGTTACTCCACTCGGGGGCATTCCATAAAATGAACTCAGATAATAATGTTTGTTCAACGCTAACATCTAACATAATAATATCAGTATATACTTTATTATGTTATCAGGCAGAATTACCTATCAGGCAGGTATCAGGTGGTGATCTTAGGAGTCCCCTCGATCACCAAGTTATCAGGTTATAGTCTAGATTTCAGGGCTATTCAGTTATCAGGCTCAGGCAGTGGTCCTAGGTTTCCCCTTGATCACTAGTTAGCAGGATGTAGTTTAGTTATTATAACTACACAGGATATCAGGAACAGGCAGGTATACCCTATATGGGAAGAGTTAAGGCTTGGCGATCATAGGTTTCCCGAGATTGCCAAAGGTAGGCATGGCGACCCTAGGTTCCCCGAGGATGACAACAGTAGGTTGGGTGGAGCTCACTGAGACATTATGTCTCATCCCAATCCTTCTGGTGCAAGCTTTGCAGGTTAGCACGAGGTTCGTGATGAGGATCTTTCAAGAAGATACTGGATGGAGTGCAGTTGCTCGTCATGTACCAGCTCAGGAGCTTAACGGACTTTTGTATAAGTATTTATAATGGTACTTGATTGATTGTATGAACGAGCAATTTGTATTCTTTTTGTTGTGTTGTATGTTTTTATTATTGAAAATCTTGATGTATCCAGTATCAGTTTGATGCACATGCTAATATTCTAGATAAAATTAGTATGGATGTTACAATTGGTATCAGAGCAGGTCGATTCAGATCGTGCCTTGGGTCATTAAAGATTCAATACAAGTAGTGGGACCATTGGGTTCCGGATATTGTTCTAAGGGTCACATCTAGTTGAGCATGATCAACTCATTCTAGTATATGACAGTTAGGATAAATATCTGAGAGCTGAATGTGACCGTGGAGGAATGAAGCGCATGAAGAGCGTGTTTAAGGTGTCATATTTTAAAGACAGGAATTGGCGAAGAATTATTCGATGCCAAGTGGTGGTTATCAAACCGTAAAGTAACGGAGCCTGTTAATGGCCGAGTTTCTGGAATATTAAAGATATTTAAGAATAAGGTGAAGTACCTTAAAACATATGGACGCGTCATTGAGAAATGTCTCGTCTTAGGAGACATAAGGAGTAAGGAATTATGGTGAGACTTTAGAGACCGAAGTTGTCTCGAAAAAGACTATGAGTATGACTCCTTATGGAATACTCTGAGGAATGAATTGCAACCTAGGAATCAAGATTTTAAGGTTAAAACGCTAGTTTCTGGATTCTGAGTTCTGCTACGATTGCAGAGCGACCTGGACTTTGCTCATCGAAGCTTCAGACTCTGAAATCAGGCTTCAGATTCACCCTTCAGACCCAGGAACTCGGAATAAGAATTATCAGTCGATTATTGGAACCTCTAGATTGCCAACAAGGATAGGGTGTGTAAGAATTGGAGGACTCGCGCACTCAAACCGGACGAGATTTTAATATCCAGCAGTTAAGAGACTTATTTATGGATTAAGCGAATTATTGGACAGATGAAACAGATTACATTCCTTTATTATGAGTCAATAAGATGCTTTGTAAGTGAAACGCAAGAGTAGCGATAAGTGAAGGAAACCCCTGGTAACGGCATGAAGTAAAGAGTGAATCATATGTTGTCAGATTATAGTAGACCGGTTCTGAGGAATAATCAGGAATTATCCAAGAACTATTGTGAGGCTCTAGCATCAGGAAGATCGTCGCTAACGCACAAGTCAAAGTTAAGGTTGTGGTTAATGTTAAGGAGTTTTATGTTTTCATTTGATGGGTTCCTTACACAAGTATTCAGGAAAGCCGACAGAGATCACCTATGTTGGTATGTTTTCAAAGATGGTAGAAAATACAGACCTTAGATTATTCGAAACCATATGAAGAAGGCAACGGTCGAGAAGACCTACGGAGAATTATTTAGATAATAAGATTAGATTTGAATTGTGGATACAATAACACGTTACTGGAGGGATCCAGTAGGGAATGATAAGTGTTGAAGTTTAAGACCAATTAATCGGGTATTCGAATAGACGTAACCTATGTTTGGGCTTACAGGAGAGCCGGTAAGAGTTTGAATCTATTCCAGACGGATTGTTTCCGAAGAAACTCGAGGATTAACCTAAGAGATATGGTAAAGTTATGTGGACCTAAGATGTCTTGGAGAAGGTTATGAATATAAAATCCTTACGGATATTAATAGAACGAGACTCGAACTATCAGTGGATTCAGTGTATGAAAGATGTGAATCTCCAGAAGCCATAAATTGTTTTTAGAAGTTGCCACAAGTGGTTAATGTGTGAACTTCAGTGGCTTCAGGAAAGCTTTCAGTAGGTTGAGCTGACCATGAGACGGTTACAAAATTTAGAATATGGAGAGTAAGCTGTTTTGTCAGGAGCATTGTTGGGCTCGTAACAGTTGCGGGGAAACTGCTTACAGGTTTTGGCCTATTTTCGCGAAAGTAGGTATACGGTTTATGTCTGAAAGGAACACAAGTCAGGTGATGATCAATCAGTGAGTCAAACAGGTGGTTTAAGCCATAAGAGAAGTAGCAAACGTAAGATGATTCTGCTATGATAGCTACGAAGTCATTAAGGAACGTGGTTAGCTAGGAAATTTAATAGAGGTGTATTACCCCTATTCCAATGGGTATTGTTTAAAATCAGAGTCGCGCAATGGAGAAGAAATCCAAGGATGGGTTAACGAACAATTCTAAGCTAAAGCTTAGGGAACACGGATGCTTGTGAAGTCATTGTCAGTTGAACCGCAGGAAAGGCAATAAGTGTCCAATTATTGAACTACAGAATAGCAGTGATCAGTGACGACTCGAACTTATCATAAGTTTTAATAGGAAATTTTAAAAGTTAAGCTGAGGAATACTATGAACTTCGAAACTCATGAGGAATGGAAATCGAAGCAGTTTAAGATTATGTGATAAGGAATAAGAAGGATGTGTTTCTAGCACAACAAGTCTAGAGTAAGGGAAGTCACCGCTAATACGGTAATTTTGCTATTTTAGCTCAGTAACTTCAAGTGGACTTGAAGAAAGTAAGTTTAGCCAAGGAGAGTTATGCACAAGGCAACATCAGTAAAGGTTGCGCTTGCAAGATGATATTTTCAAATTTGAAGCATTGATTAGAAACGACAATGCAATGGCATATGAGTTTAATCCACGTTGTACCCACGTTATGACAACATGTTGCATGTATGAGGTTATGTTTAGTATTGTGTATACTTATCAGGGAGAGTTTATACTACTCAGATAGTAGTGTAACAGATTTTCAGTTATGTGACATGTATTGGTAACCGTGGTACGCAGTCAGGAATGTTTAAGTAGGAAGGTTTTTACCAGAACAGGTTTGTTGATATCAAACATATCTTAGCTGAAGAGTTCGGAAATTCTTGAACTTAATGTTCACCAGTAAAGGAAGAAGAACTTTCTATGCAGATTAAAAGTCACTCGTAGTCTACAGTAAAGGGCTACGTAAGTTCAGGTTATGATTAAAGGATTAAAGATTAAGTGTGCTATTTTTGGTAGCAATCAGAGTAGAGTTTTCTTTTGAAAACAAGGATCTTGAACTCAATGTTCAGGAATGAGAAATGAGTTCACAATATCGACAAGTGTAACCATGATCTATGTTATGTGATAATGTATGCTCAAGGAATAAACATGAGTTAAGAATAAAAGAGGGTCTCCAGTTGACGTGGTATTGTCTCAAGGATATTTTGATTAAGGAGGATGTCCCGTTAGTTGGACAAGGATGATGCGATGTACTGTGTACCCGTTAGTAGTGTACACGTACTCGATCATGTATGTAATTTATGTGCTATGGATTGTATCATATGATGATATGGGAGACGATGTATACCACTTATCACTTGGACTAAATCCTATAAGCTTTGAATGTTTCAGTAAAGATGATTCTATATGAAGAATGGTATAATTATAACTGTGAGTTGCCGTCTTACGAGGTGAAAGTCAAAGATAAGGATTCACTGGAATCAATTGAGGAGGATAAAATTGACCCGATGTCGTCAGGGTAAGACCAAGTGGTTAATGAAGGAAATTTATGAGTTCAGTACGAGTATACAATGCTTAATAACCTTAAGTTGGATTCGCACTAAGTGTGTGAACAAGAGTTATAGTCAAGTGAGACGGGTATTGGTTCAGACAACCATACATCCTACTATGTAAGAATTGTGTATGTACCTCAAGTCCTTCAGTTAAGGAAGAGATTTTCAAATATTTTGACTTACAGAGATGGGAACCATGGCTAGGGAACAGTTTTAATCAGTCAGGTTTAATCGAGGAGCATGGATAATCTTCATGTCAGACCTTGGAGCAGCCATGGAATCCCGATAAGCAAATTGTTTTGGAGCTTTGGCTAGTAAAGAAAGAGGTAGAAAGGATCTATTCATTCATGATCTCAGGAGAATTCTAAATTTCGAGGACGAAATTTCTTTAAGGGGGTAGAGTGTAATATCCCGCTTCAGACTCAAGTATTTATCAGAGGTGAGACGATGTATCAGAGATATTTTAAGGAAGGGCAATTTGGTAATTGTCGCGCCAGGATTTTTATTAAAAGGGGAAAAACCCATTTTTCCCTCATAATTTCTATTCCCTTCTCTCTCTAAAACAATTTTCCTCCCCCTTCTCTCCTCCCCCTCTCTCACGCCATCCTCCATCCCTTCATAATCTTCAACCTCTACCTCAACCTCTCAATTCTCATGAAAGCAAGCAAGTTTGTGACTTTGAGCTAAGGAAAGCAAGGAAGAATGGAAAGAAAAGGGACTAAAGCTAGGGTTTTGAGAAGAGACCAAGCTAGGATTTTGGGTGAAAAGCTTGGCAAGGAATCAAGGCAAATGCTAGGTGAGCTCCCTAGGGTTTTAGAACCTACTTTGAGTGAGTATGATTATGTACTACATTTTATGCTAAAATATGGTTTTTATACCCTGATCCTGTTTGTTGCCAATTCCTTGCTATTCCATGTTTTAATCAGTCAATTTGTAATAGAAAATCATTCCTAACATCATTGGGATGCTTGGGTAAGTTGGGTTGAGTTAAAATGGTGAAAAAATACAGTTTCAACAATTTCTGCACTGATAAGCTCGCTACAGCGAGCTGGAGCTCGCTGCAGCGAGCAGAGTATTTTGGTCACGGCCCTGGGTCACTATAGCGACCAGCCCGTCGCTATAGCGAGCTCACCAGAAACAGCATTTGTCAGCTGAGCTGTTTCGGGTGATCTAGCGCGTGCAAGTGAGGTTTTTCGCAACCGTTTTCTCCAGAAACTTTATAGAATCAAGGGACACCATTTTAACTCAACCTAAGGGCCTTTAACGGGCGAAATCATAAAGGGGCAAGGAATAGGTAACGTGAAGGAAGTACAAAAACAAAGATCCGAGGAACAAGAAAGTTAATAAAAGTGAGATAGTAACCTCTTAAGGATGACATATGACAACGATATGTCAAGAACCTATGATAGGTAAGCAGGAATAGAGGTGTATTCAGTTTAGAATACGAGGATTATAGGAATGTGTTATTACATTCAAGGTTCAAGTGAGAATAATATCAGGTATGTTAAGGGTTATCTATCAGGATACCCTTAACCAGGCAGGTTATAGTGTACCGTAGGCAGAGGTACCGGGATTTTTCCCCAAGTTCAGGTACATTTATATGTACATCAGGACGTGCCTCAGTTGTTCACGTCAGAGTGACACTGGGGGTACACGTATCAGTTCAGGATAGGATGTACCCTAGTTAGTGGTACAAGGATATTTATCAAGATTTATACAGATTATGTATAAACATGTATATATATGTTGACAAGTCGTGGCACAGGTACGCTTCAGATTTATTCTGGATAGGCCAGGTTTATGTATATTTTATATACCAGGAATAATATTAATTATCAGGATAAACTTTGTGTCTTCTGGGTTCTCGTAGTTAGAGAGCACAAGGGGTTTCAACATTGCTGGAACGGGCAGGAACTTTCCGTGAGGATAACCACGCATAAGTTTATAGTGTGTCTTTTGTGTTCTCGCTAGTTAGAGCACAGGGGGTTCCAGATACAGCTGGAACGGGCAGGAATCTTCCGCGAGGATAACCACACACACAGGCAAGAGGAGTCCGGTGATTAGCCAATTATATGATTTTTCACCGGTTATCAGGGGAATGTGCTCTGGGGTTACTCCACTCGGGGGCATTCCATAAAATGAACTCAGATAATAATGTTTGTTCAACGCTAACATCTAACATAATAATATCAGTATATACTTTATTATGTTATCAGGCAGAATTACCTATCAGGCAGGTATCAGGTGGTGATCTTAGGAGTCCCCTCGATCACCAAGTTATCAGGTTATAGTCTAGATTTCAGGGCTATTCAGTTATTAGGCTCAGGTAGTGGTCCTAGGTTTCCCCTTGATCACTAGTTAGCAGGATGTAGTTTAGTTATTATAACTACACAGGATATCAGGAACAGGCAGGTATACCCTATATGGGAAGAGTTAAGGCTTGGCGATCATAGGTTTCCCGAGATTGCCAAAGGTAGGCATGGCGACCCTAGGTTCCCCGAGGATGACAACAGTAGGTTGGGTGGAGCTCACTGAGACATTATGTCTCATCCCAATCCTTCTGGTGCAGGCTTTGCAGGTTAGCACGAGGTTCGTGATGAGGATCTTTCAAGAAGATACTGGATGGAGTGCAGTTGCTCGTCATGTACCAGCTCAGGAGCTTAACGGACTTTTGTATAAGTATTTATAATGGTACTTGATTGGTTGTATGAACGAGCAATTTGTATTCTTTTTGTTGTGTTGTATGTTTTTATTATTGAAAATCTTGATGTATCCAGTATCAGTTTGATGCACATGCTAATATTCTAGATAAAATTAGTATGGGTGTTACAGAGCCCATATATATCTTCGTGGGCAACATCTTTACTGTCCGTCTTTATGTCCTTTGGGCATCTAAATGCATGTACCCGCACCCATTATCCTCACTTTAACCTCGAAAAGATAATAATTACACACAGGAAAATACATAACAACTGAATTTATATATGATCCAAAATATTTCAATTCAAAGCATAAATATTACACATGATTTAGCCAAATTAAAAGCATTCAAGACCTTTAATTAGTTTTAGGATTAATTAGAGGTTGATACACTTGTGTGTTGTTTTAATTTTTGTATCACTCGTTTGGGGTCGACTTACACTGTTGTGTGGTTTTACTGGGTTAAGTTTATGTCCCACCAGTTTTTATGTAATTTTTTTCCTTTTTTTAATAATATTTATGAACATTTGACAAAAGATTAGAGTAGGATACCAACTTGGTTGGGAGCCACTCTTTTTGTTGTCAATTTGCTCTTGCCTTAAAAAAAATAAAGAGAATTTTTTTAACATGATTAAGAGAATATGATTTTAAAAGAAAACGATAAAATTTAGACAAAGTAAATAAATGCTTTTTAAAATGTTTTTTAGGAAATATAAAGTAGTTATAAATGATCAATATGCATCTTATTTCGGGTAAATGTGTCAAGATAGAAGATAAAACATACCTGTGAAAAAGTTCGATGATAAATCCAAGCTTATCAACGACGTGTAGTTACCAATTGATCGTGGAATGCTTCCTTCAAATTGATTAAGAGAATATGATTTTAAAAGAAAACGATAAAATTTAGACAAAGTAAATAAATGCTTTTTAAAATGTTTTTTAGGAAATATAAAGTAGTTATAAATGATCAATATGCATCTTATTTCGGGTAAATGTGTCAAGATAGAAGATAAAACATACCTGTGAAAAAGTTCGATGATAAATCCAAGCTTATCAACGACGTGCAGTTACCAATTGATCGTGGAATGCTTCCTTCAAATTTTTATTTTAGGCAAGGAAAATATATTAAATAAAAAAGGAAGTACAAAAAGCTGGGGGGACAAAAACCTGACCCAGCAACCACAGACAACCCAAACCGGGTAATACAACAAAAATAACAAAAAATGGTAAATAAAAAACTGGACAAAAATCCAGTGATAAACCCAAATGCGTCGCATAAAATACACACCATCACAAACCAGCAAGTCCAACGCGGAACCCGGAACCAGATTGCAAAAGAAATTGATGCGTAAAATACGCAAGCATTGAACGAACCCACAAGAACTTGAGACAAGCCGAATAAAATCAACCCATCTTTTGAGGAATGGTATATGAACCGACCGCCAACACGGACAGATTCACGAACCAACAGCCCCTGCGACAAATCACAGCAAGCCTTACCTCGAGCCCAACCAATCCCGAACGCAGCAAACCAGATCTGAAATCCAGTACACGGCATCGAGGATTTTGAATCAGAACCTACTCAACCCATAAAAAAGTTATGGGTGCGTCTTGAACGATGGCAGTAAATCAGAACGGCACACACCACTTGATTTCACATGAATCCACCAAAACCATCACCACCTCCATGAAGAAAGTAGCGATGGCTTTATCAAACAACCAAATCCACAGCGGTGAGAACCTACCACCACCGTGAACCAAGAGAGAACAGCCAAAAGCCTGAACCCACTCTAACCTACCGAACAGAGATCTGGGTCGAGGAAAACCACAGATCTGAAGGGAACCAAAGTGGTCCACGCGGCGGAGCAATTTAGCTCGCCGGCGGCCACTAGAAACCACCCGAGAAGGTGGTTAAGGTGGTGACGCCGAAAAGAGGCCGGCGCACCACCGAAGCTGAAGCTACATCGCGCCCGAAGGATTTGGATGGAGGGAGAGAAGGAAAAAACGGTGGAAGTGTTTGTGTTAAGTTGAGGCGGTGGAGAGGAGAACAGAGCGGTTGAATAGATTGAACTCGATCAATCTGCTTCCTTCAAATTGATTGTTGGCTAAAATAAAATTTTCAAGTTGAGGTAACCGAATGAAAAAATCATTTGGTAGACTTCCATTTAAATTGTTATAGTCAAATTTGACCACCCTCAAAGAAGTCATGTTGTAAACCGATGGAATTTTACCTGCAATTGTGTGTCACATTAATATGACATTTGATATTTATTAATACAAGACATCAAATATTCTGATTTCATATGTTGTGTTCTTGACTCATTTTTTGTTTTCTCATTTTATAGATTTTGAGCCGGTTCGGTCTTAGTTGTGTTCTCTCTCCTCTAAAAGCGTTTTTTGTTATAAAAAACATAAAAGGTAAAAAAAAACACTGATGTGTCAAATAATTAGAATTTGACATGATTGTGTTTTTGTTGATAATTAATTTTCATAATTAGAGAATAGATTCTAATTTATAAAAAAATGGATATATTTATAACCACCTCACGGATTAGGAGTTTGTCGTTCTAAACAAGAAGTGGAGGAGTTTTGGATCCTCCAAGGCAAATACTTTTAATTTTTGCCATTTCTACTAAGAAATTATTTTGAGTTAAGAAAGTGTTATGAATCTGTTTGTCAAGCACAATAAGCTAACTTATAATTCAAATATTATAACTTATAAGCTTGTATTACTAACTAAAAAAGTTTTGTATGTTAACCGTCATTTTCTTGCGATTTTAGAACCAATGTGTTTACTAGCTTTTAGCTTATCATATATTTTTTTTAAAATTTAACCATTGTTATCTTAATTGAAGAAAAAAACTATAAATTAGTTGATAGTTATAGCGGATGAATTATAAAATAGTTCAACCACTAATTTTATCTGTTATCTTACCACTTATCAACTTTCAACTAGCTTATAAGCTATCCACTATAAGCTAGTTTATGAGTTTTCCGCTATTTCATTATCAATTAATACATACATGCTGCTTCAACCTACACTTTTTGTGCTTTATTAGGGCTTCATGTGGCGTCTATTACACACTTGGTAAGGGTGGGCAAAATATTCGGTTACATGGATAAAACCACATTCAAATCCAAAACCATATCCAATAACCGGATAATTGCACACAAAAATTAACTGGTCTATTCCAAAACGGTCGGTCATCCATTTTTTAAAATCCGGTTTTTTGTTGGATGTCCAGACCCATAACCATATCCATTTTTTTTTTACAAAACCATATAATGTCTCTCCCCTCTCCCTCCCCCTCCCCCTCTCTCTCCCTCTCTCTAACGGTACAAACATATTCATGACGCATTCGTGGTTGTGCCACTTGCAATTTGCTTTAACTTGAATCCAAATTTAATTTTTTAACGACCGTGTTTTAACGAGCATTCAACCATTCTCTGCATTTGAATATGGCTGAGCAAATATTGGTGATTCATCTAATGTTCATAATACAAAGTACAAACCAGTCAAATGAACCAAAATATTTCAAAATATTTCGGAACAAATTAACTAGTCATTCTTGGTTCTTCATTGTACTGCACTATTTTTCCCTTTGCTATGATTTTACTCCACTAAATTTTCATACGTTTTTAACAAGACAGATGATGTTAGCTCACGTTTACTTCTTTCGGTTTTTGCATAGTCCCCCCAAATGTTTTATTTGTTTTTTATTTTAATAATATTTATTAGAGTATTGTAAATGATAGGTGGTAATTTTAAGATGTGAACATAGTGAAGATGTCTTTATTGTCATCTCAATGATTTTGCATTCTGATTTTGATTTCTAATTGTATAATCTAATTAATAACATGTGCATTACTCCTAAGATCTTATTTTCCAGTTTGTATTTATGCAACAGAAAATAAAAATACATAAATGAATAACAATAATAATAATAATAATAATAATAATATTAATAATATTAATAATATTAATAATAATAATAATAATGATGATGATGATGATGATGATGATGATGATGATGATGATGATAATAGAGTAAATTACACTCTCCTTCCCTTTTATGTTAAAATATACACTCCCCTTCCTTGAAAAGTAAAATTCATACTCCCCTCCCATATGAGATGTTTGAATTACAATTTTTTCATTAATAATTAAATATGCACTACGCTTTAATCCATTTTAACATAAATAAATATTTCTATGATATATACTAATTTTGAGCCACCATTTAAGAAAAATAAATTCATTTCTTTATAATTTAAATATTTTGTTATTAATTTTATAATTTAGAGTATACAATTCACTTTTAAATAACCATACTTTATCGACTTTAGTAATTTTTCACATATTTTAATTTTATTTTGGGTTGTTTCATATTTTATAATAGGGTTTAAAACTATATGTTAATGAAAAATATGTATTCAAATTTTGATTATATTAAAATGGACTCACAATACTATTTTTCTTCAAAGTGTGTTGGATTATTTTGGTTTCTAGATTAGTAGAAATAAAAAAAAAATTATTGAAGGATTAAACTGTAGATTTTAACATAAGATGGTAGATGAATGTAATCCAAGCTTCTATAAGGGGAGTGAAATATTTTCTAATATATTTTGAATAAGAGGAGATGGAAGTGCATATTTTAACATAAGAGAAAATGATAGTGTAATTCAAACATCTTTTAGGGGATGAGATTGTAATTTACTCTAATAATAATAATTTCGTAAAATTTATATTAAAAAAAGAGAGCAATTTAGTGAAATGACAATTCTCATTCTCTCATTTATCATCTTTTATTGATGTATGTAAAATGGTTAAATGCTTGGCAATTATTGTGGGACTAATCAAAATTTTATGCAAAAAGGGCTTTAAATAGAAATCCATACAAAATTTATTTCATTTCTCACTTCCCTTCTCACTCTACAAGTTGAAATCCTCTCCCTCTCTCTCTTTAGAAATTTCGACCACCCCATCACCAACCTTTAATCCATCAATTTTCTTCCTCAACTCTTGGGAAACAAGCAAGCTAGCTTTGGGAAACTTGGAACAAGAGAAAAGTTAAGGAAAAATGAAGGAAAGAGGTAGACCCAAGCTAGGGTTTTGGTTGTAAAAGCTTGGCAAAGATCATCACAACTACTAGGTGAGTTCCTAGGGTTTTAGAACCCACCATGAGTGAGTTTGGGTGTGATTTTCATTTTGAGCTAAGTTTGGTGATTTTGTGCCCAAACTCCTTTAGCTTGTCAATTCCTTGTTCAATCATGTTTTAAACTGTAAATTACAATAGAAAATCTTCCTCAACACTGTTGGGAAGCTTGGGTAAGTTGGATTGGGTCAAAAATGGAAAAAAATATGTTTTTGAACAAGTTCTTTACTGTCAAGCTCGCTACAGCGTGCTGGAGCTCGCTGCAGCGAGCAGACTATTTTCTGATACGTGAGCAGCTCGCTATAGCGACGGATCCATCACTACAGCGCGCTTGTCAGAAACAGCTTGGCTTGCTGAGCTGTTTCGGGCGGTCTGACGCGTTTACGCGAGGCGTTCCACAACCGTTTTCCCCAAAAATCTTAAAGAATCAAGGAAACACCATTTTAACCCATGCCTAAGGCTTACAACGGATGAAATTATAAAGGAGCAAGGAATAGGCAATGCGTTGGGAGTGCAAGAACAAGGTTAGAAGAATAGGAAAGTTAATATAAGTGAGGTAATAAACTCTTAAGTATGACATATGATAATGATATGTCTATAACCTATAATAGGTTAGCAGGAATAGAGATGTATTCAGTTAAGAATACGAGAATAGTAGGAATGTACTACTACATTCAAGATTCAGGTAAGATTAGTATTAGATATGTTAAGGGTTAGATTTTCAGGATACCCTTAACCAGGCAGACTATAGTGTACCTTAGGCAGTGGTACCAGATTTTCCCCAGTTACAGGTACATTTATATGTACATCAGGACGTGCCTCAGCTGTTCACGTCAGAGTGACACTGAGGGTACACGTAACAGTTCAGAAAAATATCAGGATAATGTATAGTACCAGGAATAAATATTTATTTATTTATCAGGATAAATCGTGTGTCTTCTGTGCTCTCGTCAGGTAGAGACCACAGGGGGGTTCTGGATACAGCTGGAACGAGCAGGAATCTTCCGCGAGGATAACGACACACACAAGCAAGAGGAGTCCGTTGACTAGCCTCAGATAGGAATTTTCACCGGTTATCAGGGGAATGTGCTCCGGGGTTACTCCACTCAGAGGCATTCCGTAAAAATCAACTCAGATAATAATGTTTGTTACACGCTAACATCTAACAGTTAATTATCAGGAAAACATTTTAATGTTATCAAGCAGGTATTAGTTATCAAGCAGGAATCAGTTATCAGGTATCAGGTAGCAGTTATCAGGCAGTGATCCTAGGTTTCCCCTCGATCACAAAGTTAGTAGATCGTAGTCCACTTTTCATGACTACGCAATATAGCAGGCTCAGGTAGGTATAAACCCTTTATGGGAAAAGTTTAATGTTTGGTGATCATAGGTTTCCCCGAGATTGCCAACAATTAGTGCATGGCGACCCTAGGTTTCCCCGAGGTTGCCAAAAATAGGTTGGGTAGAGCTCACTGAGACATTATGTCTCATCCCATTCCTTCTGATACAGGTTCGCAGGTAGCACGCCGCAAGGGTAAGGAGAAGGCTATGGACTGATCGTGCTGGTTTTTAAGTTGATTCTAGTTATCATGTATTCAGATGTTGTATTATGTTGTACAGTTTCAGAGATGTTTTGTAATAGAAGACATATGTATTGATACTCTATGTTTATGTATCATTATCAGTTAAACTTTCTGTATTGTAAATTAATGTATCCAGTACGAAATTTTAACACTTGTATAAGATCCTCGACAATCTTTATATGGGTGTTACATTTTGTTTTATCAATATTATGAGAAAATGATTCTAATAAAAAAAGATAAAATAATCGAAAATGATCAATATGCATCTTATTTCGTGTAAATGAGTTAAGATAGAAAATAAAACATACCTATGAAAATATTCGATGATAAATCTAAGTATATCAACGATGTGCAGTTACTAATTGATCGTGGAATGCTTCCATCAATTCGATTGTTGTTTAAAGTAAAATTTTCAAGTTGAGGAAGCTGATTGAAAAAATCATTTGGAAAAAAAGATGTAATTCTTGAAGTTTGGTCATGTTTCGGATGCCACTTGGCATGGGTCCTTTGCTGAAACTATTGAATGATAGATCTAGTACCTCCAACTCTTCACATTGATGCCAAACAGTCGGCATGTCACCAGAAAGATCATTATGATAAAGATCAAAAGCTCTAAGATTTGGAAGCCCATGACAAATATTTGACGGAAGATTGCCGGAAAAATTATTATAACTAAGATACAAATCTTGCAACAATGAGTTGTTAAATTTGAATATCGACGATATGTTGCCTGAAAGCTGGTTATCGCCAAGGTACAATCTTTTCAGTCGTGTAAGATCACCCAATATCCCTTTTGGAATTTCTCCTTTAATTCAACAATGAAAAAGGAAAGACAAGACTTAATTAGGACAGTTCAAACACACGATTAAAATAAAGGTAAATTCTTACTTACCTATTAATAGAAGGTGAGTAACTCTATACGTGTTGAATTGACACTAAGCAAAATTATTTATTTGTCTTTCATTGTTTATAGTGTTACACAAATAAATGGTTTTGATTGATGTCAACTCAGCATGTGCAGAATAACAAACTTTTTTTTTATGAATAATGTAGTTCTCATCTAAAATAAATAGTCATATCATCACTCAAAACAATTTTTTTTTTCATTTTATAAGTTGTTTTACAATATTAATATGAATCATTAATAATATTTATTTTCCTTTTTAGGCTTGCACCAAAATTCAAATTTTAAATTTGCCGCCCCAGATTTCCGACGGACAAAATCCACCGGAAAGTCCAATTAAATTGCACTTTTTTTAGTGAAATGAAACTCCCTCACAGTCAAACCGCTAGACCGCTAGATGTTCTTGTTGCCTAATTAAATTGCACCTTTTTTTTCACAATGATTTTGTTTCACTCAATTTTCCAACTAAATTTTTTAATGAGACAGTTAACTCTTATGTTTGTTTCCTTGTGTTTGGCCTAGTCCTCAAGATGTACTATTTATTCTTTTATTTTAACAATATTATTTAAGTGCTATAAATGATAGGTTGCAGTTATGGTGATATGTGCAGTTGTTAGTGTGAAACGGGACTTTGCCAAAAAAAGAAGTTAGTGTGGAACGGGAGGAGTAATAAATTCTTTATTGAAATTATAAAATCATGAATCGTGTGAATACAAAAATATAAAAAGCATGACACATAATATCAAAGCTAAGAGACGTACCTGAAAAGTAGTTGGGAGATAAATCAAGATATTCAAGTGAAGACATGTTTGAAACTATTTGAGGTATGAGTCCAGACAGCCTATTATTTCCGATATCCAAGAGTTTCAATCGACAAAGATTACCAATAGACCGTGGAAGAAAACCACTAAAATTGTTAGCGCCAAGATACAAATACTGAAGTTGTGATAAGTCCCCCAATGCTGCAGGAATCCCCCCTTCAAACTCGTTATAGCTTATATGAAGAACCTTTAATCGGTGCAACCGACATAACTCTTTAGGAAACTGACCACCAAAGCTATTGTTTTTGAGATCGAGTATAACAAGGAAGGACAGATTCACCAAGGTTGGAGAAACCGTACCTCTAAGACTCATGTTTCGGAGAATCAAACTATGGACTCTTCCGTGTCGCTCATCACAAGTGACACCAACCCAATTGCATACAGAATAGGAGGTTGACCAATTATTAGCCAACATATCATAGGGGTCTGAAGTAATTAAGGATTTGAATGCTAAAAGAGCAGATTGATCAGTTGTGATGTTTTTTGTATTCGCAGCTAAGCAAGCCACAAAACAATGCAATGATAGCAAAAAAAGTAAGTGACGAGATAATAGATTCACCATTTTTTCTTAGTGTGTGTGGAATGAGAGACGAGGCAAAGGACTGATGGGGATGATATATAGTGGTTAAAAAATGAGTTTCCTACGCTATTAATTATTAATAATATTAACGTTTATTTCACTCCCCACTTTTCGTCACTTTTGTGTAAATGTGAGAGATTCTCATACAGTGAGTGTGAGTGTTGTGTTGGTGGGGGCTAGGTGCCTCAAATCAACCAAGTTGCACTTTAAAAGTCAGTCAAAGAAAAAAGGACAAAAGTATAGCGTACATTACAACGAAAAAAGGAAAAGAGAATAGCGTAAGTGCGTAACATAATTACAGTGTTGCGTTGGTGGGGGCTAGGTGGTTCAAATCAACGAAAAAAAGGAAAAGAGAATAGCGTAACATAATTACATGGAAAATTCTAATGTGTCCAAGAATAATTCTACTTTTTATCTACCTCCTAATTCTCATCTTGGTTCATTCATGTTATCTATAGCCACAAAATTAATTCTACTTTTTCTTGTGGAAAAAAAATTAATGGTTTTTTTATCTGAGTTTAATTAGTATATTATGTTAGTGCATAATATTTTACACATGCATCCATTAATGTGTTGTCACATCAATTAATGAATATAACAATTCATGTATTTTTATATTCATTTATTAATGTATTTTTATATTCATTTATTAATGTGGCAACACGTCATTGAATGTATGAGTAAAATAATTGTATTATTCTTTTGAATGGTATTTTTATGAGTTTAATTAGTATACTCTGTCGGTGTAAAATATCCGTACATTGACAGAGTATACCAATTAAACTCTTTATTTTATTTAAAGTTGTATATTTTTAATCTCTATAAAATATTTTTGCGAAAATATATATTTAGTTCTTATAAAATTATCAACTTTTTTTAGGGCGTGTTTTGTTTAGAAGTGAAGTTGTGAAGTGAGAAATAGGTAAGAAAGAAAAATGTGAAAAATATAATAGAATGGATTGGTTATTTAATACAGTAGAAAGATAAAAGTAAAAGTAAAGAGTTGATTAAATCAAAAAGTACAAAATAACCTTGAGATAAAAAATCTCACATAAAAATAATTTAATTGATTCAATTACTTGATCTAATTATTTGAAAGAAAGATGCTCATAGCATTTCATTAAAAATAAGAGTATCAATACAAAAATGAAGATCAAAGTAAATGGTAGGACTACCTAATAATGAGGTCGCCCCATCAAGGGCCTCAGCAACCACATTTGATTGTCGTCTATTAAACTCCACCTGAGAGTTTGTAAAACGAGAAACAAATAAATTCCTTGAGGCTGAGATGATATTGCCAAACTCCGTAGGAGCTACATGCTTACTTGTTCTATTTAACTGATACGGGAAAGAGGCATCAATGTTACATTTCAGGCGCCCATGTTGAGGGCATTGCCATCGAGAAGAAGCTAGGGAAGAAGTTGAAGCACCAACGGAAGTGTTCGCGTCTGCTAATGTAGATGATTGTCCAATGCAATCTGTCGTGGTTGTTTCAATACGAGGAGTGGTAGCACAGAGCTAATTTTGACGAGCAGCGTTTGCAACTACTTGAGCAATTATCGTTGTAACATCGTCCTACACTTTAAGGTTGCGGTGCTTCCATAAACTCCAAAACAAACTAGCCATACAAGCAGCCAGTTCTGGTGTGAAACGTTGTAACAACAAAAGTTATGTATGTTGATTGAGTGGTCACCCAATATAAATTCACTTGAGAGAAGTTGTGGAAAGGAGATAAGGGTCAGCTGGACCTAAATTGTAGTATCCGACCTGGAGGATTCAAGAAAGTTGGTGCGTCCAAAATGATTGCAAGAAGAATGAACTTTGAGGTTATCATTGATAGGGTAAGTCTGTTATTTTACTGTCAATTTTTATTTGGCATGTTTGTTCCTTGAGGACAAGTAATGACGCAAGTTTGGGGTTATGATGACACTATGTTGTATAAGACATTTCTAGTGTCATTTAGTAAGGTTTTAGTGAGTTACGGGATGTTGAATGCTAAAACAGCGATGAAAATCAAAGTATGACATATGAAGAATCGTTCTACGATTAAGTGACTTCACGGTATGATTTCTGCTCAAAAATACCGATTTCAATTCATCCAAAATTGTGGCACAATTGGCAAGCATTGCGACACGATTTGGGGAGTGCCAAAAGAAGAAATTCAAAATTGTCAACAATCACGACACGATTTGTAAGCATCATGGCGCGATTTTGCTTTGATCTGCAGTGACACGTAAGATTAATGAGGGATCTGTAGTGACATATAAAGAAATAGATCTGAATCATTTCGTTAATTTATCGTAATGTTAGGCGAGTTATTGTAGATAATATGTGCAATTACCAAACAACGAGAAGTAAATGATTGGAAAGACTTGATCATTTTTCCTTTGAAATTTTTTACAACAATTTGTTTGACCTAATAACACAGATTTAAGTATTTGTGAGTTTGTGCTGGTTTACGTTTTGTGAGGAAGAAAAAGAAAAGTACTGTCCTATTATGCAAGAATGAAGCAAGTGCCATCTATCAAACCTATTTTTCAAACATTGCATACAAGTACCATCTATCATGTTATATGTACCAAATAATGGAAATACAAGAGGAACTAAGCCACTTATGTGAGCAGAACAAGAACTTTTAAAGTAAATCGCAGAATATAAAACTTTAATAACACACCAAATGCAACTAAAACTGTTCCATGACGTGTTTAATATGAATACAACTCTAATACGGACATGACACAAAGCAATTCTTATTTCAAAACTTATTGAATCAATATAATGCTGTTTCTATGATTGTTTTGACAAGAATGCTCTCTTTCATTGAATGCTTCTAATTTCCGATTAAAAAATGCTTCTAATTTCTGACATTTATATCTGCCTGAAAAAATACATAACTGTAGCATCTAAAAAAAAACAATGAATATGGCAGAAAATTACAACAACAAAAAAAAGTTTATAAGATAACCAAGTACCCAAATCCAAAGCTAGCATTAATAATAAAACGGTGGCCAACAACAAAGACTACCATCTCTTAAAGACTGCTATTCGAAATTAAATCCACTTGACTTGGGTCACAATGTTACATTGGCCTTGCTGTTTAAGACTATTACTTTTTCTACAATATGTATTTCTCACGCGTTCTATTTTTTCTCTAAAATATCCCTCAAATTTTAGAATCCGAAAACCAGTTCGAAAAATAAAATCCGAAACATTTTGATATATAAAAGCAAGATCAACAACTTCCCCCATTTTATAGTTTTACTTTTATATTTCACTTTCTCTCTCTCCCTTATCTCAAAATCCGAAACCCACAAATTGGTCCAATATTGGAGTTTTTTTTTGATGAAAATCATCACATTTAAAGCTTTATCAAACACCAAAGTGAAGGTTAGGTCTCATTCCCTCTGCATGCAAGCCTTTGAGTTCGATTTTTTTTTCTTCTGAGAATTGTATATGTTCGGATTATAAAATTCAAACTGTATTGTTGCAATTCTGATTTTATAATCTGAAGTGTACCAGTAGGCAGATTTTTTGACCGTTTTGTGGATTAATGTTGATTGTGTGTTACCTGATTATGCATGTTACATGTATGGATCTTGTTGAGCGCATCAGGGGTGATGGAGAAGCAATGCATGCTTCTGTTAGGAGAGAGCGTTTGGAGAGGTTGCAAGCAGAGGGGAGAGTGCCCATGCGTGGCAGGGGCAGGGGAAAGGGAAGGACACGCCGTGCTAATGCTGATGGTGCAGGAACATCTCAGGGGAACGATCCTGAGCCTGAGCCACAATACGAGCTCTAGATGGAGATAAAGGAGCAAGTGGAAGGTGATGTTGAGGATCAGAAGGTTGGTGATGATGAGAAGCCAGAGCCAATTTGGTAATTTACAAGTTGGTTTCGGTCGGATCATCGAATCATGAGACACAATATTTTCAAACATTAAAAACAACATTTTATTATATACAAATTCCAAACATTTTGACTAAATTACATAGTTTAAAATTTTAGCACTTGGAATAAATTGAATCACTTTAGATTCACGCCTAAAAAAATTCAACTACATCCTCTGTTATAACGGGACGCGAAAATAATGACAATAATAGTAAAAGACAGAATGAAAAATGACACAAGATTTAATGTGGTATCCAGCAATGTGCTGACTAATCCACGAGTAGAGCCACTGAAAAGAATTTCAATATAATCGATAGTTACATATTACAGATACTGAATAATAGAGGTAATACTAGCTATAGCAAAACCCACTAACTATTGGTGCAAGAAATACCAACACATAAAGCTTTTATTTATATGGGCAAGTCTTTGCATATTTCTTCATATTCTGCGATGTGGGACATTTTCCCAACACTAATTAAAGGCATATTTCAACAAATCTCCACCTTGACTTGAATCATCTCTAGATAACCAGATGTACTCGAAGTACCAGATGTACCAGATGCATTACACATAATGCCTAGATGAGCCTGCTCTACCTCAGGCCTTGCCCCTCCAAGGGAAATCAACAACTTCTAACATTGAGAAAGCTCAAACAATGTTGAAACTTGTTATGCGGAACCGGCTTGGTAAACATATCAGCTGGGTTGTCTGTTGTACCCACTTTGTTTACCTCGAAGGTGGATGGCTCATGAGGATCCACTTCCTCTGCAACCTGTAAAGCATAAGAAACCATGTCCTCATAGCCATACCTCGTAGGAGGTACCACAAAATTAGCTCTTTTAAGGCGATTAAGAGTTATACTGTGATGTTCCTTTTGTGATACTAGAACAACTGATGCTTCTGCCTCTAAATGTGACTGAGGAGAGCCCTCCTCTGCTTCACAAGTAGCCTCAGTTTCTCTCTGCTCCACCTGCTTCTCAATACCGCAGTCTTCCGGAATAGTGAACTTCCTAGTTGGGTTAAACATAGAATTTTCATCAAAGACAACATTCTTACTTAGAATAACTCTCCTCTCAGATGGGGACCATATCCTATATCCTTTCACACCATCCCCATAAAGAATATCATCTTTAGCCAGAATTTGCATCCCCCTCTCACTCATATGTTCAAGCCTCATATGCCATAATTTCGTCATATCTTCTTGGTCAATCTCGGAGGAAGCCACAACAACATAATCAGATAGCGTAGTACCTTGTAGAAAGTACAGAGTACCCCGCTTCACACCTTACAAAATCACACTTGAACCCTTGCAAGCATGTATAACTCCACCTTCACCTTTGAAACTAAACCCCTTCTTGTCCAAAAGACTCAGAGATATAAGATTCTTCGTCATGTGTGGAACATGTCTAACTTCGTTCAGTGTACAAAATTTACCATCATGAGTCCTAATCCTGATAGAGCCCATCCCAACCACCTTGCAGGCAGAACTATTACCCATAGCAATATTGTCACCATCCAACTACTCATAGGTTGAAAACCATTCTCTTCTAGGACAAATATGATAAAATGCTCCGGAATCCAGAACCCACACATCGGCGTAATGTGTGTGACCATCAGCAATTAAGGCAATATCCTCTTCAGAATGTGTACCATCCTGTTGTTGCATCTGTATCTTCTTGGGACAATCATTCTTCCAATGCCCCTTTTCCTTACAATAATTGCAAATATCAGTCGGTTTTGTTTTCTTAAAGAACTTATTTTCCCCTGATTTACCATATCCTTAATTGTTGTTTGCTACTAGCCCAACATCCTGACCATCTGAAAAAGTGCCACTACTTCTATCTCGCAGTTCTCTACTGTGAAGGGTGGACCTAACTTCTTCCAGAGATAATGAATATTTACCACTGATGAAAGACTCCCTAAAGTTCTCATATGACAATGGTAAAGAAACTAAGAGAATCAAGGTTGCATCCTCATCATCAGTCTTAATATCAACATTACGCAGATCTAATAATATCGAATTCAATTGATCTAGATGTTCTCTCATGGACATACCTTCCTGCATACGCAGGCTGAACAGACGTTGCTTCAAGAGCAACTTATTGGTTAAGCTCTTCGTCATGTATAGACTCTCTAGCTAACACCACAGACCGGCAGCGGTATCCTCTTCAGCAACCTCAGTGATGATATGATCATCCAAAGCAAGGAGCAACGTAGAATATGCCTTCTCATCCAGAGTGGCGATATCAGCAGGTAGAGGATTTGGCGCAGGCTTTAACAAAGGTGTCTATAGACCCTACTATTTAAGCAACGCCCAGATCTTGATATGCCACAGACTGAAATTATTCCTCCCAGTGAACTTGTCGACTTTCAAACTTTTACCAATCATCGTTCCCGCCTGAACAGATCCGAACCAGCTCTGATACCAGTTTGTTATAACTGGACGCGAAAATAATGACAATAATAGTAAAAGACAGAATGAAAAACAACACAAGATTTAACGTGGTATCCAGCAATGTGCTAACTAATCCACGGGCAGAGGCACTGAAAAGAATTTCAATATTATCGATAGTTACAGATTACAGATACTGAATAGTAGGGGTAATACTAGCTATAGCAAAACCCATTAACTATTGGTGCAAGAAATACTAACACACAATGCTTTTATTTATATGGCCAAGTCTTTGCATATTTCTTCATATTCTGCGATGTGGGACATTTTCCCAACACTAATTCAAGGCATATTTCAACGTCCACAAAATTAATAAATTCACAATTTTCTTTCAGCGGGTCAAGTTTTTGAGTTTGAAATCACAAACCCATTATCAAGATCAAATAACTTCAAGTTTAAATGGGTTGGTTCCAATTCGACCCATACTATAAAAGAACCCGAACAAAACGCTTCTGGTTGAGTCAACAAGTTGATCTGTACCGTAAACACCCCTAGATTATACACAAGATATATAAAACAAATAAAAGTGAAGAGCAAGAAGAATGTGGAGGGAGCAAAATTATTTTAAGTCTTGTGTGAAATCTGAGCAACCAACCCAGCATCACTTGATTTTGATAATTTCTTGTTAGAAGTTTGCTTATTTCTCAGGCATCCAACGTTAATAAAATAATGACAATTATCAATATTTGTTGCTTTTAATCACATTTAAGGAACCATAGTGGAATTAATATATTTTGTAGTAGCAAAAACCAGCTTAGCTGGAATTGTAGTTTAACCAATTATCTTTTCTAAACTGCCGTATTCTTACATATGTTGCATCGACATTTTGGATTAAAGGTGTGTCTAGTGTCTGACATGTGTCAATGTACAACAATGAAACCAACACATATGGTTACGACAAATCACTTCTATTTTCTTAAACTATTAATGGTGTCTACATGTCAACGTTATATGCACTGTTTGTGTTTGTGTCTTACAAGTTAATATGTACTTCAGACAAAATAGTTGTCGAATCAAACACTATGCATTTTTCATTCTAGGAGAAAATTTTCATAACATTACCCCACATTCACAAGTGCGATAAGCCTACAACACATACAACATCAAAAGCACAAATCTATGAATACCAAATTGCAACTTTCTATATACTAAACTTACACATCAATGCATGTCAAATTGAAGATTGAACATTCACAAAAAGAAAATTAGAGATATAAGATGCATGGTGTTAGCTTGTATTTTCGACAGGCTCAGTTTAAATACAGTCAATAGTTTGACTTATCATTCCCAGGAAAAGATGTTGTTTTCAACATCGAATAGGTTGTCGAGGTTCTGTTCATTAAGAAATCTTTCGACAGAGTCAAAGACTTAGCAAAAAGGAGGGTTGATAGACAAAAGCATTCGACAAATATGAATTGGGTTGATTTTGGAAGAATGTCGAATAACTGCTGTCGAAGGAAGATGATTCAATTCAAAATCAGAAGATTCTCTCGTTGAAAGAAGTTAGTGGCAGTTAGTTTGGATAAGATTGTACAATTAGGTTTTTCTTAGTATAAATAAGAGTTCTCCATGAGGAAAACGGGCTCACAAAATCACATTCAAAAATTAAAACTCAGAATATCCATGTCAAAGCAAGAAATGAGTAACAAGCCAATGTATGATCCTTGTGAACGTCTTTTACTTAATTCAATACAATTTAAGTTTACTTCTTAAGTTTTTCATGCACTTTACTTAGTTTTCTGCACATTTACATTCAAGTTACACCCATGAGAAGTTGTTTTTGACAGATTCAACATTGTTGAATTTGACAATCATCTTCATCTTTTACTTAATAATTTAAAGAATACCATGAATATTCAAACATTTCTGAGAATGTTTAACACACATATGTCCTGAGATTTGTATGGTTGATCTCGCAAGCAACATTATTTGTAACCAGCAATTGTTTACCAAAATTCAGCGTAAACAAATTGGCACGCCCGGTGGGAGAGTTTGTGTGTCAAATTTCGAATTGTTTTTGAAAACTTTTCTCTGAAATTCTTAGTTCTTGGTTTCTAAAAACTTGTGAATATACCTTCGTACATGATTGAGAGGTGGTAAGCGTCTTCATGAAATGGTGCGTCCAAATTCAAGTTCTGCTTCTGCATCTAGTGCGCAATCCAATGCGCAAAGTTCACCAGAAATGCCTATCAGTAGTGCAATCCCTTCATATGTGCTTGGGGTGACAGCCCCTATTCCATCTTCGACGAATATGGGAGTAACCACTCCTGCAGTTATTTCGACAACTGCAGCGTCGATGCAGGCTAGCCCAGTGGCTTCTAGGCCACTAACCCAAGGATTTGACAGAAATCCTCTAATTGGACCAATTGTTGCTACAATGCCTTTTATGCCTCAATTCACGTTGGTAATGGCAAATAGGGATCTTCCTTGTGGTATGCCAACATCATTGATGGCAAGCTTTCAGACGAACGCATCTATGAATGCAGATAATGCAAATACGTCATTATCTCCATTACATGGGTCAGCAATAAGTGTTCCTGGTCAAAACGCTCAACCTGCGTTGACCACATCATCTTTGTTGTCCCTTAGACAACAAATGGATGAAAGTAACCACGAAATGGTAAATATCTTAATGCAAAAAATTGGAACAGTGTTCAATCCTATGATTCAGAACACGAACCAAAGTTACCAAATGTTGGCAACAGAAATAAGGATGATTGCAGATTTTTTCGCCCCTGTCCAACCCCAAAATCCTAGGCCTCTATAGATAGGCGAAAGGATAAACAATGAGGGAAATCAGGCACAACCTATTCCCCAAGTTGTCGAACAACCTGTTCAAGGGGCAGTCGAACGAGCCCCTGAAGTTGTTCTGGTTAATAGAAACCTAAATACAGACGAGGTGGTTAGGCAAGTCCAACAAAATAACTTTGGAGCACAAAATAATATAGCCAACCTTGTTGAGACAATCCTAGTCCAAAATGGCCTCAATGTAGGTTTGCACGAGCCAAACTTTGTGTCGGTCTTATCTGAGTATGTCTTGCAAACTGAACTCCTAAAGGATGGAAAGTCCCCAGGTTCACAAAATTTACTAGGGATACCAGTGCATCGACTGTCGAACACGTGGCTCATTATTTAACTGAGGTTGGGGACATAGCGAATAATGAAAATCTAAGAATGAAATATTTCCCAAGTTCGCTGACAAAAAATGCCTTCACTTGGTTTACAACCTTACCTCCACATTCCATGTTTAGTTGGAATCAGTCAGAGAAGACTTTTCATGAACAAATTTACATGGGGCAATCTAAAATTAGCCTTAAAGAGTTGGCTAGCGTTCGGCTCAAAACCCCTGAAACTATTGATGACCATTTAAATAGATTCAGACTTCTCAAAGCAAGGTGCTTTACCCAAGTATATGAGCATGAGTTAGTCGAAATGGCCGCTGGTGGGCTAGATTATTCTATTTGAAAGAAAGTATATACCCAACACCTAAGGGACATGGCCCAACTTGCTGACAAAGTTTGACAAGTCGAAAGGCTCAAAGCAGAAAAGGCTAGAACTAGTAGGTTCCATAAGAAAGAGAAGGTTGCATACATCGACAATAATGACATCGACCAAGAATTTGACGTCGAATATAATTCCGTCGAAGAAAGTGAAATTAATGTGGCTGAGTTACAGCCTAGACCCCCTTATGTCTGCAAATTGCTAAAACCATCAGACGGAAAAAATCTCGTCGAACCTAAGAACGACAAGTTCGTTGCAAAGACTTACATTTTTGACATTACTGAATGCGACGAAATCTTTGATCTTTTGGTTACTGATGGTCAGATTTTAGTGCATAAGGGCCTGAAAACTCCACCAGTGGAACAAACAAAGAAAAGAGGTTTTTGCAAATTTCATAACTTTCTGGGGCAGAATACGTCTCGTTGTGTTCTTTTCAGGGACCTAGTTCAGAAAGCGCTGAATGAGGGAAGACTGTGGTTCAGTGACAAGGCGAAACCTCCCATGCAAATAGATGCCGATCCCCTCCAAGTGACTTAAGCAATGTACGCTGAACCAGTGGACATCAATGTTGTCGAAGTTACTGGAGAAATTATTGCTGGAAATTTTGTCGAGAAAGAGGCTACTGAAGGCCTCAAAGTTGAAAATGAAAGGATCACTGAGGATCAGTACAACGAAAAGACGAAGGTTGTATACCCAAATGCAGAGGAGGGTCTAATTGAATTCTTGAACCGGCGCAGAATCAGGAACTCCGAAGTGATGATATGCCCCAAATCCAGTTCAGTATTTGACAAAAAGGCAACAAATGCCTTGAAGGGTTCCAACCCCAGTCGATGAAAAAAGGAAAATGGGCTGATAACAAGCCTAAATTTAGTTTTAACCAAAGAGGTATACCTTACAAGGTCATTCCTTCGACCAAATACCTTAACAAAGGTCAGGTGAAGACTTTAGTCCCATCCTCCAGGTCACATGTAGAGAACTGGGTCTATTCTGGTGGAAAGAATGTTGGATACCACCAAAAAATGGTCAAAGGAAGCACAAGTGCTTCTGGCCAAAACAAGGCATCTGAGTCAAAAGTGTATGCCTACAACAACAACTATAAGGGTAAAACCCCTATGACCAGGACATAGTAGCGAAGGTTCCAACGCCAGAAGAAGGCTGCTGCCTTAAATAGTGTCGAAGTTCCTAGCAAAGACAAAGGTAAGAAAACATCTGTCGAAATTGCTAGAAGGCCAGTGAAAGAAAGGATATTTCCCCCTTTACCAGCTATTAAAGAGGGTCTTCCCATAGAAGATGAGGAAATGAAGTCTAATATTTTAGACTCTGAACCCGATTTCGACATCATATGCAACGTCGTTTCAATCCTACTAGTCGAATACGACGTAGTGTCGGAATTAAGTGATGACGAAGAAGACTTCACTGAAGATATGGCTGAACATAATGGTTGTGTCGAAGAACATCAAGCCATGTTTGAAAGGCCTGATGGGGGCATGAAATGTCACCTCAAGCCTTTGTTTATCCAACCTAAGGTCAATAACATAGGGATTAACAAAGTCTTTGTGGATGGCGGTGCATCAGTGAACCTGATGCCACAGTGCCTGCTGAAAAAGATTGGCAAGTCAGATTCTGACTTAAGGCAATATAATGTTGTGTTTTTCAACTATGAAGACAAATCTGGCCACTCTTATGGGGCCATTGAAGTGGATTTAGTTGTTGGAAGTGTAAAAAGATCGACACTATTCCTAGTAGTTTCATCCAAGGCAAACTACAATTTGCTGCTAGGAAGGGAATGAATTCATGGCGTCAAAGCAGTTCCTTCGACCATGCATCAAAGGTTGTCCATCTGGAGAGAGGATGGACTGTTGGAAAATGTCGAAGCTGATCAGAGTTACTTTAGGGTTGAAATAAACCATATCACTAAGAAGACCTTCAACAAGCAATTGACGAACATAGCACCATGTACTTCCTCAGATCTTGGTTTTACTCACCAAGATAATGTGTTTTGTTCCGTCAAGCTCCACCCAACACATGAGTTCATCTAGGAAAGAGAGTTTGTTGGAGACGAGAACTACTCTGAGGATGAAATTCCACGAACTCGGTGGGATGTTGATTATTAAACATGTCTGAGCCAAATGCTTGGGACATGATTACCACCTATGTGGCTGAAAATAAACAAAATGAAGCTTTGGAAGTTGTAATACAACAAGAGATGGTTGTCGAAACCATCAGTGATGACCCTAAAAAAAGACTTGGTCGAAGACCAAAGGCTCGACTGCATATATGATGACGAGCCTTTAGGTTTTGAAAAGGATCCAATGGGTCCGACCAAGAAAATTTTGGCACAAGATCTTTAAGGACCCCGATCCCCGAGACTAATAATCAACGATAAATAAACATCTAACATGCGATCGGAACCTTACATGCATTTCTTCATACAGCTCATATTAAACATAAAATATGAAAATATCATCAATAAAAATAAACAGATCACAACGGAATATCTCAACATACAAATAATCTCCTCGGGTCATCTCAAAACATCTCAAAATAATACATAAGTATCTGGATCATAAAGATCACTCAAAATAAATCCAACAGAGTACGAAAATAAAATCCTCATGAGACATCCTAATCAGAGCTCCTAACTCTAGACATCTCCAAGCAAAGCATAAAAACATGAGCTAGGCGTCAAGCCACAATGAATTCATCGTACAATCACCGATGAAATCCCCGAGATCTAAAACCTTGAAATGAAATCACCAAACCATCTTCAGACTGACTTATGAATGCATGCATGATCATATATTCGACTCAACATCAAGTACACATAAGACTCGACAACAACATCATCATTACTATCATATATTCTCATATGATTTAACATCGTCACTTATTAACATCATCACTTATCATATAAACTTTCATATGATCAAACATCGTCACTTAATACATAACATTACTATCATATATTCTCTTGCTAATCCCAAGCTTCCCTCTTCACCAAGTTCCTCTCTCTCTCTCTCTCTCTCTCTCTCTCTCTCTCTCTCTCTCTCTCTCTCTCTCTCTCTCTCTCTCTCTAGGTTTGTGAATAATGAATGACCTAAATTCATTAACACTACAATGTTTCCTTATATACTAATGGGCTTAGTTAAACACTTTAGTGGACTTAGTTATTTCTAACTCACAATTATTTTCTCTACACAATTACTTCACTTAAACCTCCCACATTTACTAATTACCACAACTCTCTCTAAATTCAAATTTTAAACTTCTAACATATTACAATTATGCCACTACCCCTCAAATTACTAAAATAACCTTCGAATTCTAAAATTCACCAAAATAAACAATTAAACACATATAAATAAATAAATAAATAAAATACCAAAAATCGGGCTGTTACAAGATCCCCTGGAAGAAATCGATTTGGGAGATGACTCTTTGAGAAGGCCAACATACATCAATGCCAAAATTGACGAAAACTTTAAAGTTTAGATTATTGAACTATTAGTATAAAGATTGTTTTGCTTGGGATTATAACGAGATGCTAGGTCTAAGTCGAAATATGGTGGAATTAAAATTGCCAATTCGATCAGGTAAAAAACCAGTAAAACAAACTCCAAGAAGATTCACACCTCAGATCTTGTCGAAGATCAAAGAAGAGATTGAAGGACTCTTGAGAAGCAAGTTCATTAGAACTGCGAGGTACGTTGAATGGTTGACCAATATAGTTCCTGTTGTTAAGAAAAATGGGACTCTTAGAGTCTGAATATATTTTAGGGACTTAAACAATGCCACATCTAAGGATGAACATCCTATGCCGGTGGCATAAATGTTAGTCGACTCAGCAGCAGACTTCGATTATTTGAGCATGCTTGATGGCTACTCTAGTTACAACCTGATTTTTATTGCTGAAGAGTACGTGTCGAAAACAACATTTCGATGCCCTGTGGCTTTAGGCGTTTACGAATGGGTAGTAATGCCTTTTGGCCTAAAAAATGTTGGTGCTATGTACCAGAGGGCAATGATCTCTATGTTTCATGATTTTATATAAAACTTTATGCAAGTTTACATAGATGTTATTGTTATTAAGTCTTCTTATGAAAGTGGTCATTTAGACCACATTCGACAATCATTCGAAAGAATGAGAAAATATGGATTAAAATTTAATCCACTAAAGTTTGCCTTTTGTGTACTTACAGGTGATTTCTTAGGATTTGTGGTTCATAAAAAAGACATCGAAATAACCAAAACAAGACAAAGGCAATTTTGGAAACGAAGGCTTATTCGACCAAGAAAGAGCTACAATGTCTTTTGGGAAAGATTAACTTCCTCAGAAGGCTTATTTCAAACTTAAGTCGCAAAACTCAAGCTTTCTCGCCACTACTTCGACTGAAGAAAGAAGATATGTTCAGATGGGATACAGAACACCAGAAAGCCTTCGACGTAATTAAGTCTTATTTAGTGAAACCACCTATTTTGTTACCTCCTCTTAGAAATAGGGTGATGAAATTGTACATATCAGCATCATAACTATTTATAGGTAGTATGTTAGCGCAAGAGGATGAAAATGGTGTCGAAAGAGCCATTTACTACCTTAGTAGGGTTTTAAACGATGCTAAAACAAGGTACCATCCAATAGAAAAATTGTGCATTTGTTTATATTTCTCTTGGACAAAGTTAAAGCAATATATAAAGCCAGTTGACTTTTATGTTTATTTGCATTTTGATATTATTAAACATATGCTGTCAAAACCTATTTTACATAGTAGAATTGGTAAATGGGCTTTAGCTCTTACAGAATATTCACTGACTTATCAACCTTTAAAAGCAGTTAAAGGACAAGTTGTTGTTGATTTTATTGTCGATTATTCGATGGTCGAAGCAACATTAAGTTTGGTGAATGTTCAACCTTGGAAGTTATACTTCGACGGCTTCAATCATAGGAATGGAACTGGAATTGGGATTTTGATTGTTTCACCAACAAATATCCCAACAAGGTTTATATTTTGAATCAATGGACTTTGCTCAAATAACGAGGCTGAGTATGAAGCCTTGATAGCAGGACTTGAAATTTTGGTAGAATTGGGGGGAAAGAATGTTGAAATAAAAGGTGACTCTGAGTTAGTTGTGAAACAATTAACAAAAGAATACAAGTGCATCAAAGAAAATTTAATCATGTATTTTACCATGTTGATATTAAACATGTGCCTCGAATTGATAATCAAGAGGCAAATGATTTGGCACAAATTGCTTCAGGCTACAAAGTTTCTAAAGAGAAATTAGACGAGTTGATAGAAATTAAAGATAAACGCACTTCGACACATCTCTCTTCGACTGACTCAATGTGAGTGGCGCCATAAAGAGATTTTTTCAAAACGTCTTTTCAATTCTGAAAGTTTGATGTTGAGGTAATAATATCCGACATAGAGTTGTTGGATGGAAACTTCAAAAACGTCATTCTCTTTTCACTTAAGTTCAGTCGAGAACGACATTTTTGGGGGGCAATTTGTTAGCATGTATTTTCGATAGGCTCAATTTAAATACAGTCAATAGTTTGACTCATCATTCCCAGGAAAAGATGTTGTTTTCGACATCGAAGAGGTTGTCGAGGTTCTGTTCATTAAGAAATCTTTCGACAAAGTCAAAGACTTAGAAATAAGTAGGATTGGTAGACAAAAGCATTCGGTAAATATGAATTGGGTTGATTTTGGAAGAATGTCGAATAACTGTTGTCGAAGGAAGAAGATTCAAATTCAAAATCAGAAGATTCTCCCGTTGAAAGAAGTTAGTGGCAGTTAGTTTGGATAGGATTGTACAATTAGGTTTTTATTAGTATAAATAAGAGTTTTCCATGAGGAAAACGGAGTCACAAAATCACATACAGAAACTTAAAACTCAGAATATCCATGTGAAAACGAGCAATGAGTAACAAGTCAATATATGATCCTTGTGAATTTGACAATCATCTTCATCTTTTACTTAATAGTATCAAGAATACTATGAATATTCAAACATTTCTGGGAAAGTTTAACACACATATGTCCTGAGATTTGTATGATTGATCTTGCAAGCAACATTATTTGTAACCAGCAGTTGTTTACCAAAATTCAGCGTAAACACATGGTAAGATTGTTTGGATGAAGATGCAAACGAAGAGGGTAAAGTTTCCATTCAAAGGACTTCGACTACACACAATAACTCCATAAAGTCTCGTCTCTTCCGCGAACTTACGAGTTAGCTGCTCAACGTCATTCCCATTGAAGACCAAGAAATGAAAGATTAATGTGATTCAATCGTCTACACCATATCATTTATGTAAATAACAGTCTTTGTTATCAACCTTTTTCCTTTTATCTATTACTTTCTTTACGATTTTTTGAGAGGCTGAGTTCCTCAAAAAGGAATGACTCTAGAAAGGAATTTTTGTTATCTTACTGTCAGTGTTTCCAGTGAGGGCTGAATGTCTCTCTCTACTGACGATCTTTTGCAAATTCATTTGACAAAAGAGCCATTGTTAGAAGAATATAGCGTTGCAGCAAAGGTTGTTTTCTGCCAAATTCTTGGCCTGCTTGTTTAAAGGGTGATCAAATATTATGTTGCCTTTCCTACGGATTATATATCATACTAAAACGTGCGTTGCAGGTATGGAAACTCTCTGCTTGTGACCTGTGTGAGATAGCTAGAAACTCTGTTTACCAATCTAGATTTTCACATCAAGACAAGGTAATTGGGGAGAATGTGGGAATTTTATGCTTTCACATAAATGTATTTATACTAAACGCAAACTATTGACTGTCAATTATTATGGCATGTTTTGACTTTTTATGTAATGATTTCTTTTTTTGAGGTTAAATAATTTGATATTTGAGGGTTCTATCTTGAGACGTGTTAATTTAGGTATAGAATGTTGTTTTAATTCTGCTTGTGAATTGTTGTTTCAAATCTTGAAATAAGTAATATTGTGGAGTCAATTGGAGATAAATGATCGTATATACAACTCACATTGTAAAAACATCATTTTTCTCGCATCTTGCTAGATAAATCTGGACAAAACTATTTTTTCTGTAACTGAATGAGTAAAATAATCTGCACATAAGTGGTTTTAAATAATCATGAGAGGTGTAAAAAGAACCTCCCTTTATCTCGAATTGAGACTAGTTCCCATCAATAAAACAAATTCACATAACTTTTGGTATATAAAAAGAAAAGACAATTAACTTTCACTCCAAGAAAAATGTTTGAAAACGTAGATTTTTTTTATTAGAGATTTGATTGTTTAACGGACTTTTGTTACCGTTATTTAAAATATCTTTTTAATATTAATGAGTGTATCAAGACCAAAACGCAAATGCAAAATTTAAGATTAGACTTTTTAACATTCATAATAGTATTTTAATTTAGGAAAATTACAAAAATTCAATGGAATCGATTTTGGCTAATATTTCATTTTCAATTGATATTAAAGTTATTTTATTTAATCGTTGTTTCCTCTGTTTTTAGTGTCGTTTTGGAATAGTAACACTAAATTAAGAAAGTGATTTTTTGGACTTTTTTTCTTCCTATTATACCATTATTTTAATCCATCAATAAAATCATATTTTTTTGCACACACTTTCTCTTTTCAATAAATTGATTGTGCTATTTTAAAAAAAAAATTATTGTGTTATCTTTATATATAAATAACTAATTTTAGTTAGAGAAATGATATATGACCATCTAATTCACAACAACTATTTTGACAACCCTATGAACATAAGGGTTTTGTCATAAAAGTAAAAGGAAAGAAAAGCTTTTTTTTTTTTTTTGAAAAGATGCAAATGCATCAGATCATTTTATTAAAAAAGAAACGGAGTACAAAGCAGAAAAGGGGATCAAACCAAAACCTTTTCAGAAGGTGGTAGATCTAAAGTTGGGCATTCCCAACCTATTCCTAATGTACTCCCCTAACAAAGTTGGGGATAGTATCAAACCAAAAAAGATCTAAGGTAGGTAGATTTAAACCAAAATTAGCCAAACTATCTGCACAAACATTTCCTTCCCTATAAATATGGGAGGCACAAAATCTCCTACTTTGAATAATGCTTAAGCAGTTTTCCCATCTGTTTCTTAAGCTCAAGGGACAATAGAGTTAGACCTGAAAGCTTGGATGACTAATTGAGAGTCAGATTCTAACCAAATCTTGTTGAAACCATTTGAAGCAGCTAATTCAGTTGCAGTCATTGCAGCAGATAACTTAGCATAAAGAGCATTACCATGGCCTAAAAATTGAGAAAAACCTCCTATGCATATTCCATCAGAGTTCCTGATAATTCCACCAGCAGCTGCTCTAAGATTGTTTTGGATTGAGGCACCATCAATGTTAATCTTGATCCAATGATGGGGAGGAGGAGTCCAGATAACTTCTTTGATGGAAGGGGTCTTTGGAGGTTTGATGTTAACTTTACAAGACTTCATGATTGAAAATTCAGAAATGTTAGCTGTAGCAGTCTTTGAAGTGAGATTACCTGACAAAGATACTTTGGAGATGATCAGATTGATAGCAATCCTCTGGCTAATGGTTTTCTCTTGAAACCTGATCTGGTTTCTCCTAAACCAAATCACATTCAAAAGATTAATGATGCAAGCTCTAATTGTCACCTTACATTGAGGAGACCAATTAGAATCTAGGAGAGTCCAAATATCTTCTAAAGAGTTGAACTGAAGAGGTTTATTAAGAAGGGAGGCTAACTAGTTCCATATCCTTAGAGCAAAGGAGCACTCAAAGAATAACTGAAAAGAAGATTCTGAGCAAGAATGACAAGAGGAGCACATAGAGGGCATGTGGCTACCTCTAAGCATGAGGTTTTTGTCAGTAGGGATCTTATTATGCATGAGTCTCCAAACTAACAAAGATTTAGATGGAGGTATGTCAGAACTCCAGATGGCCTTAGCCCAATGAAGGTTTTGACCAGCGCCATATTTGAAGAGATATGCATCCTTGAATGACAGATCACCTGTAGTACAACCTTTCCAGACCAGTTTATCTTCTTTATGATCTATAGGAAGGGTGACTTGCATAACAAGTTGTCTGAGACCAGAGAAAGTTTCCAAGACATAAGAGGGAAAGCTCCAATGAAGATTATGAATGACGTCACTAACCTTTGCTGTGAGATTACAATGCACATGTTCTGGCAGATTAAGAATATTAACTATTGAATCTCCACACCAAGTATCAAGCCAAAAGTTAATATTCTCCCCATTTCCAATAATCCAGCTGCAATTTTGATTCAGAGTATCAATCTCTGATTTGACACTGCTCCAAATAGAAGAGGAGATGTGGTGTGAAATAACATTGTTTTTTCTAAAAACCTTGCTTCTGATAAGAATGGCCCAGTCTTCCTTCGAATTTTTGAGATCCCAACAAAGTTTTAAGTTTGAAGCTTCATTGAGGGTAATTAACGACCTCATACCTAACCCTCCCTCTGAGAAGGGTTTGCAAAGTTTATTCCAAGATACAGTCACCATCTTTCTCTTAGAAATATCTCCACTCCAAATAAAGTTTCTCATCCAGGATTCCACTTCTTTACGGAGAGCAAGAGGCCAAGAGTAGATTGATATGGAGTGGATCATCATACCTTGAATAACAGATTTGACTAGGATAACTCTTCCGGCCATAGAAAGGAGAGAAGCTTTCCAAGCACTCAATTTAGACTTAATCTTATCTGCAATAGGCTGAAAATGAGATTTCTTAGGCTTCCCCTTGAAAATTGGAACTCCAAGGTATGTGAAGGGAAGAGAACCTTTATTGAAACCTATAAGGTTAGTGATATGATCAATTCTAGTAGCTGAGATGGAACCATAAAAAACAGTTGATTTGGAAGGATTAAAGAATTGGCCAGAAGCTAGAGCATAAGAGTTGAAAAGTTTTATGAGAGCCTTGATTGAGGAAATCTTCCCTTTGCAAAACATCATGACGTCATCAGCATATAGGGAGTAAGAGGGAACTTGTATGGATCTTATACCTTTAATCAAATCAAGCTTGCCTTGCTCCACAAGCTTAGTTATATTTCTGCTTAGGACATCTTCAGCTATGCAGAAGAGGAGGGGAGACAGGGGATCTCCTTGCCTCACTCCTCTTTTGCAATTGAAAAATCCATTCAATTTACCATTGACATTAATGGAAAGAGAGGCTGAGTTAAGAATTATGTTGATCCAAGAGCAGAATCTGTCATTAAAACCAAACCTGCTTAAGACCTTAAGATGGAATTTCCATTCTAGAGTATCAAAAGCTTTAGAAATATCCACTTTAAAAGCTAGATTTCTAGCAAAAGACTTGATGTGAGGATGGTCGATTGCCTCTGAAGCTACACAAATACAGTCTCTAATGTTTCTACTCTGAATAAAGCCTCTCTGTTGAGCAGAAATTATGTTCTTAATGATTGGAGCTAATCTGTCTGCTAGGATCTTGGAGACTATCTTCAATTTGAAGTTAGCCAAAGCTATGGGTCTGTACTGGCTCACTGACATCGCATCTGGCACTTTTGGAATAAGAACTATGGTGTTGGAGTTATAGTTAGGAAGTAACCAGTCTTTAGAAAAGAATTCCAAGACTGCATTGATCACATCCTTTAGAAAAGCTTCAAAACATGATGCTTTTGAAAAAATACCCATATATTCATAGTGTTGTCAAAATAGTTGTTACAAAATAGATGTTCATATATCATTTCTCTTTTATTTACTATCCATTTCTCCAATAAATTCTCATTTTTTTGAACACACTCTATCTCTCTCATAACAAACAATTGTCAACAATTTATGCCTCTTTTCTTTTTTGTTCCAATGTGTCTTCTACTCTTTCTTCTTTTTGAACATTCATGGAGTCTTTTATTTCTTTTCTACTAGATTTGTTCTTTTAGCATTATTATAGGAAATATTTTGTAGGGTATAATTGAAATGATAAATAATCTAACCCAAAATCTCATATTGCCTTTATAAATTGTTATAGATAATATTGTTCCTATTTTAGTGAGGTTATTCCTATATTAATGGGATTTAACTAATTCTTTAATCATTAATTTAAGTAATATTTAAAAAAGAATAAAATAGTAAATAAAATACTTTAAATAAAGGGTAAAATTGAAAAGGAAAAAAAGCCAGCCAAAATCCATATATTTTCTATATATATAGTATGGATTTAGCCTTAAGGCAATCAATTTTCCTTTGTCCCCTTGCTTAAGAAAAGTAACAAGAAAATTAGAAAATATAGATTTTTTCGTATGTGCACCAGATAGTATTGCACATTCTACAAGTTTGTTTTTCACGACTGTATCAATAAACCTATGATATCTCATTTTATTCAATGGTGAGATTTATTGAACTAATGATAAAACTAGATTGTTCAAGATGCAAACCATATAACTAGCCTAAATATAGTTTAGAATTCATCAGCATTAAAGTTTTTTTGTTTTTCTCATGAGAAGAGGGAGTATTATGTATTGGCTGAGAGTACAATATCAGAAAACTAGGGTTTTTAGAGTCTGTTTAGGTCATGCCTTGGGATCATTCCCAAGGTTACTATTTGTAGCCCCAATTTGGGCCTATCCGGCCATGGTTTTGGGCCCAAATCATAAAGGGCCAAAACCATGGCTAGGGCGCCCTTATATGCTGCTGAGGGCGCCCCAGAGTGTCCTTTAGGAGAGTTCCCTAAAGTTATGTATGACTGTCAGGTGGGCTTTGTTCCCTTTTGGAGGGCACCAGCCGTATTCTAAGTGTTCAAGCCCTTGTTTTTAGGGCTCTAAGGCCTTAACGATAAGATCTACAGTCGACAGCCCAACAAGCACGAGCTTTGGAACATGGCGAAGTGATTAAACTGTTACTGGGATATGTCTACGATCTTTGGCTCAGCAAGTGAGACTTATTGGAAAATGAAGCTGTGTGAGAATTTTTTAAACTACTGGGTGTACAAAGCGAATGCCAACTGATATACTGTAGCCCCCTGGATATTGGAAGCTTTATGAGTACTAGCCCAACATGGGTGCTGGCCCAACATGGGTGCTGGCCCAACACGGGTGCTAGCCCAACATGGGTACTAGCTCCATGTGTTTTTGGGGCCTTGGTGGTTTGCTAGCCCAACGAGAGTATCCATATCAGCCCAACAAGCACTAGCTTTGGAACAAGGCGAAATGATTTAAACGGTGTAAAAAGGTGACCTTATTGAGTGGCTTAGATCGCCAATCCAGAACTAGCCCAACATGGGGCATGATCCTCTTTGGGTTCTAGATTTAGGGCGCGCCGGCGCACTAGTGAGAAAGAAATTAAAGAAGCCAAAGTGGCGATGAAGCTTGAATGTGATGAGCGCATCAATGATATGAAGATCGAACATGACGCTGATTTGGCTGGGAAGGACACGGTGATTACGCAGCTGAAAGACGAGGTTGCCTCTGGCGTTGAAAGGGAGATGGCGCTGAAGGTTGAAATCTCAGAAGCCAGGGACGCGCTGGTCATGTCTTTTGAGAATGGGTTTGACCGTGCCAAAGAACAGGTCGTCTTTCTACATCCCAGCATCGATCTCTCCTCTCTAGATTCTTTTACGGTTGTTCTAGATGGCGCACTGGTGGACGAACCATTATTTTCTATTGTAATTTTTAATTTTGCTTTGAACTTAACAAATAGAAATTGTATTAATCAAATTTAGTAACATCTTTGAATTCGTAGTGATGCATTATTCGCTTTATGTTGTTTAGCCGTTCTTCTATTATTTAGCTTCAAATTTCTTCTTTTTTTGATGGCGATGCTAAAAATGTCTCCTGGGCGATGACTATTGTCATACCCCATTTTTTGACTCATAATTTTCTTTTCTTTTTTGGTTTATTATTTCTTTTGTTATTTTTATCTTTTATTATCTTCATTATTTCATCTCTTTTTTTAGAATTTTATTTCCTAATGTTTATTACCATTATCATCACTATTATTACTATTTTATATTATCATTAAAATTATCACTATTGTTATTATTAATATTATTATCTTTTTCCATTAATATTATTATTATTATTACCTTTTCATCAATGTATTTATTTTTATCTTTTTTCTTCATCATTATTATTATCATCTTTATTACTATTATCATATTTATTTTTTCTATTATTACTTTTATGACTACCATTTACTATTTGTTATTATTTGGTTTTTAATTGTTTTATTTTAAAAGAAAATGAAAAAAGAAAAAGGGGAGTTCGCAGAGCAAAGTCACCATCGCTCTGCGAACTCTGCGATTTTTTTGCAGAATTTAATTCTTTTGTTTTATCTTTCTTTTGTTTTTATTATAGTTATAATTATTATCACCTATCATTATTATTACTGCTATTGTTGTCAATTGTGGCTGTTTGGACCAAACAAAGAGAGAATTGAAGCATGTGCCATTAAAGCCAAGGTGAGAAGGTTTTTCTTCCAAGCCAAGCAAGTTGGCTGCCCTTGGGCAGCTCTCATCCCTCCCAATTGACCTGCTACTTACCCTGAGCTTGCCAGCCAGCAGCTTGCTTGTTTTCCTTCCTTCTTTCTCCCCCAAAACCAGTCAAACACAGCTGCACTTCACTTGCCCAAAAGCTGTTTTGCTGCCCTGTTTTCAGCTGCCTTTTCTTCTTCCACACACCCGCCCACATGTTCCCTTTTGTTTCCCCCAACCTCTGTACATGGCAGTGCACGTTTTCCTTGCTTGACTCCTCAAGATTGCAAGGATTGATCCCAAGAACAGCCCAATTGCAAGCTGCCCTGTTTTTTCTCATCATTGCTATCAAAGATCTGCTGTTTGGATGGCTGGATTTGGCCAAAGTCTTGACCAAGGTTGCAAGGCAATGTCACCTCTTCACCTTTGCATTAAATGCAAAACAAAGTAGCCTGGTTTTAGCACACAAAGCAGCTTGGTTCTATAGATTTTCATCATGACAATTGATTTCATTTTTTGCCTATAAAAGGAATGCCTTGCACAAGGATTACACACCAATTACACACTTGAAAAACCATTGAATACACAGCAATTGTAGAATCTATAGAGCAGAAACACATTACTTCCAGCAAGGAAAAAACCATTTCAAGAGCATTGAATCATCAACACTTCCAACTTTTGCAAAGTTACAATCAACCAAGCCCTTTCCTATCTCTTGCACAACAAGCATTGCTAGGAGTTCTGTAAGTATTCTAAAATCTTTATCTTTCATTTTGAATTGCTGTTTGCATCATTTACTTTGTTTAATCTCATTTTGCTCAAAAAATCACTTTTGAAACTTCAAAGGAATCTCAAAGTTGCAAAACACCAAAACTGAGTTGTTGTACCCCTTTTCTTCCAAATTTTCAAAGCTTTTTAATCCCCTTAAGGCTCTGAGGCTTGCTCAGAAGCAGCTTCTGAACAGAAGTTCAGGAGCAGCTTCTGAGTTCAATTTTTCGCAAAGTTCGCAGAGCAAAGTCATGGTCGCTCTGCGACCATGACAGAACTTAGGTTCGCAGAGCCAAGTTCAGGTTGCTCTGCGAAAGTTACAGAACTCAGAACCTGAGTTCAGACTTCTAAAAAGCCAATTTTTGAGGTTCTCACTTAAAAACTCAGAACCTAAGAGGATTAAAACCCATTTTATTCAAAACATGACAAGAATTTTGCATATTCTTGGAAATTTCACAAGTTCGAGCAATACTTTTTGGATAACTTGAGAAACAAGTTATGTTCATAAAACTTTCAAAATCAAACTCGAGCAATAAGCTACGTTCAAAATTTTCAAAACTAAACTTGAACAAAACCCTTGTTCATCATTTTCAATCAAAATTGAACGTGAGCCGAACTTATTCATTTTTAAAAACCAAACTCGAATTTGAGCCGAACTTGTGCATTTTCCAAATTTATGCATATTATCATGAATTTGTTCATTTTTCAAACTTGAATAACACTTGTTCTTAAGTTCCAATAACTTAAGCAACAAGCTATGTTCATGATTTTCAACAAACTTGAACAACAAATTTGTTCATGATTTTTCAACAACTTTGTTCTTAAAAGTTCCAACACTTTTGAACAAAGCTTGTTCCTTTTTGCATCATGAGCTTGAAACGAAACTTGATGCATCCTTTCAAAATTTGAACAACATTCGCTCAAGCTTGCAACAACTAATTTGAGCATCAATGTTGAGTCTTTTGGTGTTGGCTGCATATTTTGGCAAAACCAAAGTGTTGAATAGAAGCATCTCCATGATTAGAACATTTCTTCAGTTGGAAGTTTTCTCATTTGAAGCTGTTCAGAAGCTCAAAATTACATCAGAAGCTGAATGCTCATCAGAAGCACTGTAGCACTTCAGAAGCTGATTCAGGTTCTGAAGTCCAGCGTTGACTTTTGTTGACCACATCAGAAGCTAGGTTTACTGGATTGTTTTTGTGCGTATCTTGGGAGATTTAGCAAGGAATTATCTTTGTATAATTGCTTCTAGAATGCTGATTTATTTGAAGAAGTTTTTATTGAAGATTTGGTTCAAAGATATGAAATTCATATTTTCCTGTTATAATCTTTAAAAGATTCAGTACAGTTTTATTTGTTACATTATTGGACCAATCTTATTTCAGTAACAAATCAAATCAGAAGATTAGCTTTATTTTGCAAAGACTGAAGGCTATATAAGGAGGAGGGCTGCTGCTATTCAAGATATACGAATGGATAGAGATTAAGATCAGAGAATTGAGTCTTAGTTGTTTTTAAGCTTTTGCTTTATTTTTGTACGCCACTCATATGTTTTGAGTTGGTTTAGGATTGTCATTGAGTTGTAATTCATTCTAAGCCTCTAGGTACGAATGAAGTTGTGTTTTTGAAGTTTTCTGAAAAACAGAGTGTTTTTGATTAAGGGTTTCAGTAACAGGTTTGTTACTTGAATAGGAAGTTAGTGGTCTCTAATACTCAACGTGTTGGGTAGAATTCAAGACTAGGAGGAAGTTAATTGCTTAGGCTGGGAACTGGGAGTCAGTGTCTTGAGTCATAAGGATTAATTCCTATAGTGGAATTCCTTCCTGGATTGGTATCCCCCAGAGTAGGAGGTGTTTACTCCGAACTGGGTTAACAAACCTTGTGTGCCTTTTACTTTCCTGCACTTTAATTTGCTGCCTGTGTGTGTTTGTGTTTGTGCTCTGTTTTGCAAACTATTGTGCCCTGCATGTTGTTCAGAACCTGTCTGGTTCAGAACCTGTTAGTGTCTCTTATTGCCTGGCCAGAATTTCAATTGGCATCAGAGCAGGCACCCTGCCTGTAATTTGGGTGAGATCCGGAGGTATTAATTTCTGGCAAGCATGGATAGAGAAGGAGGCTATGTCAACAGACCATCCCTACTTGATGGCACAAATTATGAGTACTGGAAATCAAGGATGTGTACATTCCTAAAATCCATTGACAGCAGAACTTGGAAGGCTGTGATCAAAGGCTGGGATCATCCTGTGTATACAGACAAAGATGGTAACAAGACTGAGGTTCTGAAGCCTGAGGAGGAATGGACTAAATCTGAAGATGACTTGTCTCTGGGAAATTCAAAAGCTTTGAATGCTATCTTTAATGGTGTTGATCAGAATATGTTCAGACTTATCAAACAATGTACTGTGGCTAAGGATGCTTGGGAAATTCTGAAAACCACTCATGAAGGAACTTCTAAGGTGAAGATGTCCAGATTGCAGCTGCTGACTACTAAGTTTGAGAATCTGAAGATGAAGGAAGATGAGAATATCCAGGATTTCTATATGAATGTACTTGATATGGCTAATTCCTTTGATTCTCTTGGGGAGAAGATGTCAGATGAGAAGCTAGTGAGAAAAATCCTCAGGTCCCTGCCCAGAAGATTTGATATGAAGGTGACAGCAATTGAAGAGGCTCATGATATTACCACTATGAAGCTTGATGAGCTGATTGGGTCTTTGCTCAATTTTGAAACTGCATTCTGCAAACAGGCTGATAAGAAAGGAAAAGGTGTAGCTTTTACTGTGAACTCTGAAGCTGATGATCAACAAGAGTCTGAGGAGGATGACTTATCAGAAGCTCTAGTGTTGCTGGGAAAACAATTTAACAAGATTCTGAAGAATGTTAACAGAAAAGCCAAAGCCAAAGGTCAGAATTTCAGATTCAATAACAAAAAGCAACAAACTGATGAGAAGAAGATCAAGTCTGAGGAGAAAAGTAACCAAGCTAAAGGTGTGCAGTGCTATGAGTGTGAAGGGTATGGACACATCAAGTCTGAATGTCCCACTTTTCTCAAGAAGCAGAAAAAGAGCCTAGCTATTTCATGGTCTGATGATTGTTCTGAAGATGATGATGTTAGTGAATCTGATATGTGTGATACTGGTCTGGTAGTGAGGTCAGGAGCTATCTTGAAGAAGGAAGTTGTTTTAGAGTCTGAGACTTTTTCAGAGTCTGACTCAGAGTCTGAAGCCTCATCTGTGTCTGAAGCTGCTAAAACTTCATATGATGAACTAGCTAACAACTACAGGAAGCTGTATACCAGAAGTGCTGAGGTTTGCAAACAAGTGTTGGATCAGAAGGAGACTATTTTTCAACTGGAGGCTGAAAAAGGTGAACTGTTAGTGCGGAATTCAGTTTTAAAAGAAGAAGTGAATCAACTGAACTCCCAGCTTGATCAAATGAAGAAGCAAGTGAAGATGTTGAACTCTGCTACTGATAAGTTGGAGGACATTTTGGGGAATCAGCAACAAGGAAAAACTGGTTTAGGTTTTGTTGATCAGACTCAGATTCCTAAACAGATGAGTTTTGTTCCTGCTACTCAAACTCATGATTCTATGGCTGGAACATCAAAGAAGAGACCTCAGAAGCAAGCCCAGATGCAAGGTCAGAAGCATATTCAGATGAGACCTCAAAAACAAGCTCCGAAGAGACCTCAGATGCAAGGTCAGAAGCATGTTCAAATGCTACCTCAGAAGCAACCCCAGAAGTACAACAGAAGAAGGAGGAATCATACATGGACCTATCATCATTGTGGTAAGAAGGGACATATCAAACCTTTTTGCTTTAAACTGTATGGCTATCCTGAACACTTTCAATATAGAAGAGTACAACCAGCTGCACCCAGACACAGTGTGTAACACCCATACTAACGTTAACTAGTATATTAGTATGTGCATTAATCTGATATCGGATACATTAAAATTTACAATAATTAAAATATATAAACCACTGAATGAGTACATTTTGCTCGTTTACATAAATGTCCAAATTTCATACATTACATGTTCATATACAAATATAAAATCTGTCAACCTCCTGAGCTTGCCTTGACGAGCATCTGCACTCCATCCAGCGTCTTCCTGAAGATCTTCATCTGAAAACCACTTGGCTGCCTGAAACCTGCACCAGAAGGATAGGGATGAGACATAATGTCTCAGTGAGCTCCTACCCTACCTACTGTTGGCAACCACGGGGGAAACCTAGGGTCGCCGTGCCTACCTCGGCAATCTTGGGGAAGACTACGATCGCCAAGTCTTATCTTTACTTATTTCGCGATCAAGGGAAGACCTAGGATCGCTTCATTGTCTTTATCTTTCTTATACTTGTCATTTACATAATCTTATGCATTCATACTCTATTCTTATCTTAGTCTTAAGCGTAGTGATCTTGGGGACATCCTATGATCACCTCGTGTTCACTAGGAACTAATCTTCATGTCTCGTATTACATATAAAATATACGTATTCATATTCGTATCATCTTTTCATATCATTAAGTTGGAAGTTAGCGTTGAACAAACAATTATTATCTTGGTTCATTTTACGGAGTGCATCCGGGTGGAGTAACCCCGAAGTACATCTCCCATCATACCGGTGAAATTCCTATCATATCAGGCTAACACCGAACTCCTCTTATCTTTGTGTAGGCAACCCTCTCGGTGAAGCCCCATCCGGCATAATCCGGAGCCTGCTGGACACATCTTGCATGTAGACAACCCTCTCGGAGAAGTCCCATCCGGCGAATCCCGGAGCCTGCTGGACATGCTTAAATCTTTTAACATACGTGTGGACAATCCTCTCGGAAGAGTCCCATCCGGCATAATCCGGAGTCTGATGAACACGTTTAATATCGTCTTATAACTTACGTGTGGATAGCCCTTTCGGAGAAATCCCATCCGGCATAATCCGGAGTCTGATGAACACGTTATCGTATTCTTTATCATTAAATTCTTTCTTAAGTTCATAGACGTATCTATTACGTTCCATATTCCTTGTGCATATCTAATGCATTCCTTAGATAATCATTCATGTGTACTTAACCTATAAAAGGTCCTAATCTTGACTAATGTATCATCCTTGAACTTACATTTACTTAGTCAAATACATAGCATTGCTTAGTACATGATAAATACCTTTCTAAACCTCTTTAACCTATAGAGGTCCTTGACTTATCGTTCTCATAAGCCATTACTTAAAGGTTGGGAACTAAGTCCCTAAATCTTACTTGATAACTTAGGGTTTAATCTACCCATTGTCATAATGACACTTGATTCCTTGAATCTTAATGAGGTTAATCCTCGATGATATATGAAGTTTCTAACCCCACACTCGTGTTAATACAAGGCATACCATGATCCATTCTTCCATTTTTAAATGCACAAAGGCATACTGGCGCTGTGCGGATGGTTTCTGGCATTAAAACAAGTTTCCAAAAATGGGGTAGCACACTGTCCCCATCGTGGCACGACAGGCTCCATCGTGGCACGATGGCGTGCTGATCCTTATGATCATGGCACGATGGATGCCATCGTGGCACGATAAATCCAGGGGTGCCAGGCCCTGTAGCTGTTCCAGAAAGTTCAAAAACGTGTTTTCCATTCCAACACAGTTCAGCAAGCATTTATACATCAAAATCCAAGGTTTTTAACACATAAGATCATAGCATAACATGTATTAACAAAAGGGAAACTAACTTATACAAATCTAGCCTAAAATCATTCATGAATTCCTTTCCTCTCTAAACCATAAAACTACCCAAAAAGGGATAAAATCATAGGGAGCTCACCTCAACCATGCTAGCTTCTTTCCCAAGCTTTCCCTTGCTTCTTCTCCAATCTTAGCTTAGGTTTTCCTTTCCTTCTTGTTCCATTCTTCCTTTCTCTTGTTCTAACTTCCATACCAAGCTTGCTTTGCAATACTTCTCTCAAGAATTTCTTTGAAAGATATTGAATTGATGGAGAGGGAGATGAGGGAGAGGAGGCGTGTGAGTAGAGGGGAAGAGAGAGAGATGGCTGGTTTTGGGAGAGTGGAAGAGAAGAAAGAATATAGTGAAAATATCTTCCCTTTCCATTTCTTATAATCCTCCTTTGCCACTAAATTACCAAAATGCCATTTGCTTGCTCTATAATCTTTAAACATCGACAACAGTTACTTATAAGCGGGATAACACACTTGCCATATAAATAACCCATTAACTGACAATTTACCAAATTGTCCTTTTCTTAAAACATTCCGATACATCGTCTCAATATTAATAATTGTTCGAGTCTTAGGTGGGATGTTACAATCTACCCCCCTTAAAGAAATTTCGTCCTCGAAATTTAGAATCCATTACCATACACGAATTAATCTCACATATTACTTCCTTCATAAGCTAAGACTCTAGTTCATCTTACTCATCGGAACCCCTTAGATTCCAACTCTACAAGTCGAATATATCCGACAATCTTTTCGTTGACTGGAATACTTGATGTGCATCACATAATTCTTGCGGAGCAGAATTATGAAGTTATCCGAACCATCGCATCCAACTTGCTGACTATATCCTTGTTTATACACTTCTTGCAAACCCAAACTAGAGTTATCCAATCTTAACACTTGTGCTGAAACTTATGTTCTCGTTATAGTCCGCGTAATCTTACTTAGACGACATTGGTCGTTCTTATTATCCTCGACGATTCCATTGAATTCTTATATTCGATCTTTGCCTTACACAACGGCATCCTACATATATGATTTTACCATGCTTTAATGAGAGTAAACTACCGCATTACTTCCATTATACTAGTACAAGGAGGAGGCACCTTGGTGTATTACTTTCCATAATCTTAATCATTGCTTCCATCACGGAATTCCTCAAGGGCTCGCGAAATCTTACTGATTACCCGCGTTCTGCTTCGATTGATCTACGACGTTACTCATCTTAATAACTTAAAAATCATTCTTCATGCTAGGAGTTTGCCAATCTCCCATCGTTCTTGTCACAACTTAGTCTCGTTTTCTTGTCGTAGCATAATGTTTCTACATCGATAATTCCAACTCATAGAGGTTTAGTCCAAATGATGAGTAGCTTAAATCGTCTCACATATCATTACACAATATATTCCATAGCATATAACTTATATACATAAGCAAGCACGTGTACACTATATATTATCTCATCTTTGTCCGACTAACGGGACATCATTCTTAACCTTAACATATTTGAAACACTACCACATCAATTGGATATCTTTTCTTACTCTTATCTCATTTCGCAACATCCGGGATTTGCCTTTCAACTGGCTTGCCAGGTTTGCCCCGCCAATGTTACTCATGCTTATTTCTTGAACATACATTATCACATAACTTAGATCAGGATTACATTTATCGATATAGTGAACTCCTTTCTCATTTCTGAACATCAAGTCCAAGTTTCTTATTCTCAAAAGAAGGTTCTACTTGGTTGCTACCAAAAATAGCACAATTAGTCTTTAATCCTTTAGTCATAACCTGAAATTACGTAGCCCTTTACCATGAACTGCGAATAACTTTTAATCTGCGTAAAAATTCTCCTTCCTTTACTGGTGAACATTAAGTTCAAGACTTCCGAAATCTCCGGCTAATATAGATTAACATGACAGGGTTGCAACATGGATTTAAACTCGTTCGCCACTACATTGTCGTATCTGATCAAGGCCGCTATTCAAATATTTCATTCCTCATGGATTCCGAGGTTTAAAGTATTCATCAACTTAACTTCCATAACTTTCCATTAGAACTCATGATACATTCAAATCGCTTATTCTTACTACCATCCCGTATAATAGGAATTAAACACTTAACATCTTCTCATACTTTAAGCCTCAGCTTAGCGTTGTTCATTATATCATTCTTGAATTACCACTCCGCTGCGCCACTCTGATTTTAACACTCGAGTTAGCATCGGAGGAAGACTTCACTATTGACACATAAAATTCCATCGACCAATCTTTTTTTACTCTATCACTTGTAATCACTGTAACGAATTTGTCTGACGTTACCATTTCTCTTGGTCAGCTTTTCATGTAGAATCATTAAACATTGCGGTAACCCGACTGGAAATATATCTGAGGCAGTTTAAATTCATGTACATCCATTTGTGGCAACTTCTAAAAACACTTATAGCTTCTGAAGGTTCATACCTTTCATATGAGTCTTGTTACTATTCGCTCTTTCCTTATCCTAAATGATTTCTTATCCATAATCTTCCCGGGACAACTTTGGTCTCCTTAGCTCTATCATGTCCCTTAAGTTACCCTTGAGTTTCTACAGAACAATCCGTCCTGAAAGGTTCCAAATTCTTACTGGTTCTCTAGAACGCCTAGACATAAGTTACGTCTCTTCGAGTGTCCGCTCAAACGATCTTAAACTTTTGCACATTACCATAATTTATTGGATTCCTCCAGTCACTTGATACTGGATTCACAATCCAAAGCTCGATTCTTAACACCTGAGTAATTTTGCATATAGTTGAACAGCCAGAAGTCTATACTTTATTACCGTCCTCAGAACTTATCTACACGGGGTGATCTTCTTTCAGCTTCTTGAATATTCGTGGAAGAAAACTCTTCAGTTAAAAACATATAACGCCGTTACTCTAATCACAATCTTAACATTTCATATAAAGGACGTTCTTCCATATAATAAATATCATATAATTTTCTCGGCTAAGATTCCGATTATCCTTCAAAACTGATCTACTTTACTCTTGTGTTATCTTAAACTTGCATTTTCCAACCAATCGAAGAAATTCAATACGATTCGTCCAATCAAGGGTGTTCAACTTAATCCGTCCATTAGTACACTAAATTCCAATCTAGCTTAGCTTGTTTCTAATCTTCTTACTATTAGGACACATCCGAATATCTGATTCCCGCTTGACATGCACATATCTTATTATCATCAACTTTCATCCATCGTCCCTTCTTAATTCCCAAATCTAGCATTTATGGTTCGGGAGGTGCGGCTGATCCGATGAAGTTAAATTTTCTTGTGATCCATGCTCAAAGACCACACTTGAGTGGTTAACTTCATCTGTCCAATAACTCACGTAATCCGTAATCATTCCTCTTAACTGTCCGGTAATTCATCATTTCATTTCTATAGGTTTGGTACTGCAATTCCTTAATTCTATACTTAGAATCGTTACTTAGTCCACACTTCACTTTAACTTCTCAAACTGCGGTTCCCGTCAAGATTCAACGTCATTTCCTAGAGCATTCCATGATTCCTTAATCCTTATGTCTTCCGCAGACGAGGCATCGTCCAACGATGCGTCCAACTGGGTTGAGGCGCTTCACCTCAATATTAAATATCCTTTATGTCTCTAAGACCTTGCCACTATCAGGGTTCGTCACTTTACAGTTTGATGGCCACCATTTGGCGTCAATTACTTCCTCGCCAACTCCGTCATAAATTCTATCACCTTAATCTTCGCCCTTCATAAACTTCTTTCCTCCTTGGTCACATTCAGCTCTCGGACATTTATCCTAACTGTCATATACTAGACTGAGTTGATCAGGCTCAACTAGATGTGACCTTTAGAACAATATCCGGAACCCAATGGTCCCACTACTTTTATTGAAACTTTAATGACCCAAGGCACGGTCTGAATCGACCTGCTCTGATACCAATTGTAACACCCATACTAACGTTAACTAGTATATTAGTATGTGCATTAATCTGATATCGGATACATTAAAATTTACAATAATTAAAATATATAAACCACTGAATGAGTACATTTTGCTCGTTTACATAAATGTCCAAATTTCATACATTACATGTTCATATACAAATATAAAATCTGTCAACCTCCTGAGCTTGCCTTGACGAGCATCTGCACTCCATCCAGCGTCTTCCTGAAGATCTTCATCTGAAAACCACTTGGCTGCCTGAAACCTGCACCAGAAGGATAGGGATGAGACATAATGTCTCAGTGAGCTCCTACCCTACCTACTGTTGGCAACCACGGGGGAAACCTAGGGTCGCCGTGCCTACCTCGGCAATCTTGGGGAAGACTACGATCGCCAAGTCTTATCTTTACTTATTTCGCGATCAAGGGAAGACCTAGGATCGCTTCATTGTCTTTATCTTTCTTATACTTGTCATTTACATAATCTTATGCATTCATACTCTATTCTTATCTTAGTCTTAAGCGTAGTGATCTTGGGGACATCCTATGATCACCTCGTGTTCACTAGGAACTAATCTTCATGTCTCGTATTACATATAAAATATACGTATTCGTATTCGTATCATCTTTTCATATCATTAAGTTGGAAGTTAGCGTTGAACAAACAATTATTATCTTGGTTCATTTTACGGAGTGCATCCGGGTGGAGTAACCCCGAAGTACATCTCCCATCATACCGGTGAAATTCCTATCATATCAGGCTAACACCGAACTCCTCTTATCTTTGTGTAGGCAACCCTCTCGGTGAAGCCCCATCCGGCATAATCCGGAGCCTGCTGGACACATCTTGCATGTAGACAACCCTCTCGGAGAAGTCCCATCCGGCGAATCCCGGAGCCTGCTGGACATGCTTAAATCTTTTAACATACGTGTGGACAATCCTCTCGGAAGAGTCCCATCCGGCATAATCCGGAGTCTGATGAACACGTTTAATATCGTCTTATAACTTACGTGTGGATAGCCCTTTCGGAGAAATCCCATCCGGCATAATCCGGAGTCTGATGAACACGTTATCGTATTCTTTATCATTAAATTCTTTCTTAAGTTCATAGACGTATCTATTACGTTCCATATTCCTTGTGCATATCTAATGCATTCCTTAGATAATCATTCATGTGTACTTAACCTATAAAAGGTCCTAATCTTGACTAATGTATCATCCTTGAACTTACATTTACTTAGTCAAATACATAGCATTGCTTAGTACATGATAAATACCTTTCTAAACCTCTTTAACCTATAGAGGTCCTTGACTTATCGTTCTCATAAGCCATTACTTAAAGGTTGGGAACTAAGTCCCTAAATCTTACTTGATAACTTAGGGTTTAATCTACCCATTGTCATAATGACACTTGATTCCTTGAATCTTAATGAGGTTAATCCTCGATGATATATGAAGTTTCTAACCCCACACTCGTGTTAATACAAGGCATACCATGATCCATTCTTCCATTTTTAAATGCACAAAGGCATACTGGCGCTGTGCGGATGGTTTCTGGCATTAAAACAAGTTTCCAAAAATGGGGTAGCACACTGTCCCCATCGTGGCACGACAGGCTCCATCGTGGCACGATGGCGTGCTGATCCTTATGATCATGGCACGATGGATGCCATCGTGGCACGATAAATCCAGGGGTGCCAGGCCCTGTAGCTGTTCCAGAAAGTTCAAAAACGTGTTTTCCATTCCAACACAGTTCAGCAAGCATTTATACATCAAAATCCAAGGTTTTTAACACATAAGATCATAGCATAACATGTATTAACAAAAGGGAAACTAACTTATACAAATCTAGCCTAAAATCATTCATGAATTCCTTTCCTCTCTAAACCATAAAACTACCCAAAAAGGGATAAAATCATAGGGAGCTCACCTCAACCATGCTAGCTTCTTTCCCAAGCTTTCCCTTGCTTCTTCTCCAATCTTAGCTTAGGTTTTCCTTTCCTTCTTGTTCCATTCTTCCTTTCTCTTGTTCTAACTTCCATACCAAGCTTGCTTTGCAATACTTCTCTCAAGAATTTCTTTGAAAGATATTGAATTGATGGAGAGGGAGATGAGGGAGAGGAGGCGTGTGAGTAGAGGGGAAGAGAGAGAGATGGCTGGTTTTGGGAGAGTGGAAGAGAAGAAAGAATATAGTGAAAATATCTTCCCTTTCCATTTCTTATAATCCTCCTTTGCCACTAAATTACCAAAATGCCATTTGCTTGCTCTATAATCTTTAAACATCGACAACAGTTACTTATAAGCGGGATAACACACTTGCCATATAAATAACCCATTAACTGACAATTTACCAAATTGTCCTTTGCTTAAAACATTCCGATACATCGTCTCAATATTAATAATTGTTCGAGTCTTAGGTGGGATGTTACACAGTGTTCAGAAGGTGTGGAAACCTAAGGTTCAGAATGTTGGCCTGATTGCTCATACCTCATTGAGAGCCACTTCAAAAGAAGACTGGTACTTTGACAGTGGTTGTTCAAGGCACATGACTGGTGTGAAGAAGCTACTGAGCAATATCAGATCATACTCCAGAAGTTATGTGACATTTAGAGATGGTGTAAAGGGTCAGATTCTGGGTATTGGAGATTTGATCAGAGAAGGTTTGCCCAGACTTAATGATGTGCTACTGGTGGAAGGATTAACCTCTAATCTGATCAGTATCAGCCAACTTTGTGATCAAGAATTGAAGGTTAATTTCAACAAACTAGAATGTATTGTTACTGATCAGGAAGATAAGATTCAGATGAGAGGCTGCAGATCCAAAGACAACTGTTACTTGTGGGTTTCTGAAGAAGAAAGAAGTCTGACTTCTTGTCTTATGAGCTCAGAAGAGGAAGTCAAACTCTGGCACCAGAAACTGGGACATTTGCACTTAAAAGGCATGAAGAAAATCCTAAGTTCTGAAGCTATCAGAGGTGTGCCTAATCTGAAGATCAATGAGGACAATGTTTGTGGTGATTGTCAAATTGGAAAATAAACAAGTAAGTCTCATCCCAGATTAGTTCACCAGGTAACTACTAAAGTACTAGAACTTGTTCGTATGGATTTGATGGGGCCTATGCAAGTAGAAAGTATTGGAGGAAAAAGATATGCTTTTGTAATGGTAGATGACTACTCAAGATATACATGGGTCAGCTGTGTTAGAAAAAAGTCTGACACTTTTGAAGTTTTCAAAGAGATGTGCATCCAACTACAAAGAGAGAAGGATAGTGGGATTATCAGAATCAGAAGTGATCATGGCAAAGAATTTGAAAACAAGAGCTTTTCAGAATTCTGTGCTTCTGAAGGTATAAAGCATGAGTTTTCTGCACCTATCACACCTCAGCAAAATGGTGTAGTTGAGAGGAAGAACAGGACTTTAGCAGAATGTGCAAGGGTTATGCTGCATGCTAAGAAGCTGCCATATATGTTTTGGGCTGAAGCCATGAACACTGCATGTTATATCCATAATAGAGTCACTCTGAAGAAGGGAACAACTTATACCTTATATGAACTATGGAAAGGAAGGAAGCCTACAGTCAAATACTTCCATGTTTTTGGGAGCAGATGCTACATTTTGGCTGATAGAGAAAATAGGAGAAAGCTGGATCCTAAGTCTGATGAAGGCATATTCCTGGGTTATTTAGTAAACAGCAGAGCTTATAGGGTGTTTAATTCAAGAACTAAAGTTGTGATGGAGTCCATTAATGTGGTAATTGATGATCTGACTGCTGAGAAAGATAGAAGTGAGTCTGAAGTTGTTCCAGAGTCTGAACCATCAGAAGAACAAACTTCAGAAGCAGAAATTCATCCAGAGTCTGAAGAAGCAGATGTACATCCAGAACATGATCCTACCAATAAAGGGCCATCTATTAGAATTCAGAAGGATCATCCTAAGGAGCTTATCATTGGGAGTTTGGATCAAGGGGTCAGAACCAGGAGATCAGATGCTGCTACTGATTCATGCTTTGTGTCAAAGCTTGAACCTAAAAATGTGAAAGAAGCCCTGACTGATGAATTTTGGATTGAAGCAATGCAAGATGAGTTGAATCAATTCAAAAGGAGTGAAGTATGGGATCTGGTTCCAAGACCTGAAGGGTTGAATGTGATTGGCACTAAGTGGATATTCAAGAATAAAACAGATGAAAATGGTACTGTAGTCAGAAACAAGGCAAGGTTGGTTGCTCAGGGTTATACTCAGGTTGAGGGACTTGATTTTGATGAGACCTTTGCACCTGTGGCCAGACTAGAATCCATAAGACTACTGTTGGGTGTATCCTGCATTCTCAAGTTCAAATTATTCCAGATGGATGTGAAGAGTGCATTTCTAAATGGATATTTGCAAGAAGAGGTATATGTTGAACAACCTAAGGGTTTTGTGGATCCTAAGTTTCCAGAACATGTGTACAAGTTAAAGAAGGCTTTATATGGATTGAAGCAAGCACCAAGGGCATGGTATGACAGGCTGACTCAGTTTCTTGTGGCTCAAGGTTACAGAAAAGGAGGTTCTGATAAAACCTTGTTTGTGAAAAATGAAAATGGGAGTCTGATGATTGCTCAGATTTATGTGGATGATATAGTGTTTGGAGGGATGTCTCAGAAGATGGTCAAACTGTTTGTACAGCAAATGCAGTCAGAATTTGAAATGAGTTTAGTTGGTGAACTGACTTATTTTCTTGGATTACAAGTCAAGCAAATGGAAGATACAATCTTCATTTCTCAGAGTAAATATGCCAAGAACATAGTGAAGAAGTTTGGTATGGAATCTGCTGCTCACAAGAGGACACCAGCTGCTACTCATCTGAAGCTAACCAAAGATGAACATGGAGTATCAGTTGATCAAAGTCAATACAGAAGCATGATTGGGAGCCTATTGTACTTGACTGCAAGCAGACCAGACATTACTTTTGCTGTAGGTGTATGTGCTAGATATCAAGTTGTTCCTAAGATGAGTCATCTAACACAAGTTGAAAGGATCCTGAAGTATGTGAACAGCACAAGTGACTATGGAATCATGTACTCACATAGTTCAAGTTCTGAACTGATGGGATATTGTGATGCTGACTGGGCTGGAAGTGCTGATGACAGGAAGAGCACCTCAGGAGGTTGTTTCTTTTTGGGAAATAACTTAATTTCATGGTTTAGCAAGAAGCAAAACTGTGTGTCATTGTCAACTGCTGAGGCTGAGTATATTGCTGCTGGAAGTAGTTGTTCACAACTGGTTTGGATGAAGCAAATGCTTGAAGAATACAACATTGCACAAGGAACTATGACCCTATTTTGTGACAATTTGAGTGCAATTAACATCTCTAAGAACCCTATTCAGCACAGCAGAACTAAACATATAGATATCAGACACCATTTTATCAGAAACCTTGTGGAGGACAAGATTGTTCAACTGGAACATGTAGCTACTGAAGAACAAGTTGCTGACATTTTCACAAAGGCCTTGGATGCTAAGCAATTTGAAAACTTAAGGAGCAAGTTAGGTGTGTGTTTGCATGAAGAGTTATAGCAATTACTGCAAACTGGATGTGAGGAAGATAGAATACCTGCCAGTTGTGCTCATGCTAAGTGTGATCCTGATCCTGAATCTGAGTCTGAAGTTCTTTCAAGGATCTGTGTTACTTGTCTTGTTTTTATTCCCTATGTTAAGTCTGAAGTTTGTCATAATTTTGTGGCTAAAAAGGGGGAGAAAATCTTATTTAATGTGTTGGCTCTGATACCAAAAGTCTTATGCAAAGTGTTGTTGCTCAGAAGTTCAAATTTTAGATGTTCAGCTTTCAGTGTTATTCAGAAGTTGTGTGTGAAGCTCAGTATTCAGAACAAATGCAACAAGAGCCATCAAGGTGTTATTGAGGGGGAATATGTGTCTCAGGGGGAGTACAAGATTGCCATATACCTGAGTGATGATGTGATCCTGAAGTGTGGTCCTGAAGAACAGTTAGGTTCAGCTGTTGAAGTATGCTCTGTAGTTCAGTAGTAAGGGGGAGTTTGTGTGAGAAGTTGAGTTGCAGAGGGAGTAGTGTGTATATGTTTGTGAAGCTTCAGGGGGAGTTGATTAGAAGCTCTGATACCATGTTTGTGATGATCAGGAGTTGATCAGTAGCATATGTGTGCTTCAGGAGTTCAGAAGCTGAAGTTGTTGGTTAACATGGCTTAGTAAATGTTTTGTCCGCTGCCTAACTTATGTGCTATGTTATATTAGTGTGGAGTTCTTCATTGCTGGGTTGATTTTAAGGGAGATTGAAGAACTTGGATGGTTTTAGCCAAAAATTTGCCAAAGGGGGAGATTGTTGAGTCTTTTGGTGTTGGCTGCATATTTTGGCAAAACCAAAGTGTTGAATAGAAGCATCTCCATGATTAGAACATTTCTTCAGTTGGAAGTTTTCTCATTTGAAGCTGTTCAGAAGCTCAAAATTACATCAGAAGCTGAATGCTCATCAGAAGCACTGTAGCACTTCAGAAGCTGATTCAGGTTCTGAAGTCCAGCGTTGACTTTTGTTGACCACATCAGAAGCTAGGTTTACTGGATTGTTTTTGCGCGTATCTTGGGAGATTTAGCAAGGAATTATCTTTGTATAATTGCTTCTAGAATGCTGATTTATTTGAAGAAGATTTTATTGAAGATTTGGTTCAAAGATATGAAATTCATATTTTCCTGTTATAATCTTTAAAAGATTCAGTACAGTTTTATTTGTTACATTATTGGACCAATCTTATTTCAGTAACAAATCAAATCAGAAGATTAGCTTTATTTTGCAAAGACTGAAGGCTATATAAGGAGGAGGGCTGCTGCTATTCAAGATATACGAATGGATAGAGATTAAGATCAGAGAATTGAGTCTTAGTTGTTTTTAAGCTTTTGCTTTATTTTTGTACGCCACTCATATGTTTTGAGTTCGTTTAGGATTGTCATTGAGTTGTAATTCATTCTAAGCCTCTAGGTACGAATGAAGTTGTGTTTTTGAAGTTTTCTGAAAAACAGAGTGTTTTTGATTAAGGGTTTCAGTAACAGGTTTGTTACTTGAATAGGAAGTTAGTGGTCTCTAATACTCAACGTGTTGGGTAGAATTCAAGACTAGGAGGAAGTTAATTGCTTAGGCTGGGAACTGGGAGTCAGTGTCTTGAGTCATAAGGATTAATTCCTATAGTGGAATTCCTTCCTGGATTGGTATCCCCCAGAGTAGGAGGTGTTTACTCCGAACTGGGTTAACAAACCTTGTGTGCCTTTTACTTTCCTGCACTTTAATTTGCTGCCTGTGTGTGTTTGTGTTTGTGCTCTGTTTTGCAAACTATTGTGCCCTGCGTGTTGTTCAGAACCTGTCTGGTTCAGAACCTGTTTGTGTCTCTTATTGCCTGGCCAGAATTTCAATCAAAATTTTCTTAACTTTTTCACCAAGTATTTTGCTCTTTGAGATTTCTTTGAGTTTCAACAACAAAAACTTGAATGAAAAAGGAATGGTTTGACGTATGTCCCTCCGTTCCCCGATTGCACGAATGCTTGACGTATGTCTCGTTGTTCGGGCAATCGTCATTCTATTTTCAACGCGTCCAACGCGCTTTAACCTTTTATTGGTCCTTTGTGACCAATCTAATCTTCCTTTTGGTCCCTCGTGGCCAATTTAAAACTTTTCTCGGCCCTCGTGGTCAATTCAAACCTTTTCGTGCCTTCGCGCATTTTCAAACGGATATCATCGCCTTAGTGCGAGTCCGTCTTTCTTTTTTTCATTCAAACCTTTTTCACGCCCGAGCGCATTTTCAAACGGATACCATCGCCCTCGTGCGAGTCCGTCCTTTTTTTCTTTCAAACATTTTACGCCTTTGCGCGTTTTCCAACGGATACCATCGCCCTTGTGCGAGTCCGTCTCTTTTTATCAAATCGTTCTTTACCTTCATTAAGCTACCCAAACAACGGTAGTAGGTAAAAACTTTTTTATCGATCTTCATTAAGCTATCCAAACAACGATAGTAGACCGCGTTTCCTTTTTTCAATCAAACTTTTTCGCTCGGGCGCGATCAAATCTTTTTAATTAAAATCAACCAACATACAAACTTTTTCTACCAAAGAACTACGTAAGCTTTGAATTCTCCATCGCACCCGGAGATACGTAGGAGCAGGATTCATATCTTGTCAAGCCCATTAATAAAAAACTTTCTTTTTCCCCTTCATCATATTTTCTTTTTCCCTTTTACATATTCAAGCATGCAAGCAAAACGAGAAAAACATTCAAGCCTTAGCTAACTAGGAGGTTCCCGTTGAGTACAATGGATGTGAGGGGTGCTAATACCTTCCCCTTGCATAACCGACTCCCGAACCCAAAATCTCTAACATTAAGGTAATTTCGAACTTTTTTCCTTTTTTCCCCGAAAAATTAAAAGTTCAGTCGTGATTTAAAATTAGTGATTCAACGCTTCTCAATAGCTTGATATCCGAAATTCGACGCGACAAAAATGACGACTTCACTGGGGAAAACATGTTTTTAACACTTTGTTTTTATAGCGAGTCAAGCCTATCCTAGTAGTTTTTCTCGTTTACTTGCATGCTTTTATTTTATTGTCCTTATCTGCTTTTCTTACTTTATATTTATATATTTCATATTGCTTTATGTTTATATATCAATTGTGGGGTTGTCCTATGAGCGATGTTACTCCACATTGTTCGGGTTAATGCCGAACGTGTGAGGCTCTCTACCCGAGCTTTGAGAAAAAATTAAGATAGGCTTGGGGTTTGTGTAGTATTGGCCTTCCTGACGTATGTCTCGTTGGGATCGATATGAGAAATCCGCCTAGAGTAGATTCTCTTGGAAGTATGGTTGTATTGTGTGTATATGCAACAACGATTATAAGTCCTATGAGAATCCGTGACTCTAGGGACCTTTTAGAAAATTGCATCTCTAGAGCCTACACGTGAGGATGGGGGGAAGTTTTGAACCTTCACATATCATACATATGCATACCATAAACATTTGCATTCATAAAAAATTTTTTTTGCATAAACAAAAAAAAAGAGGAGGCATGTTTTCTCATATACATCGCATACATGCATTAACATCATGCATAACATGCATACATTTGTTTTCGAGTCCAAAACTCATTTCCCTTCTTATCCTAAGGATTTCTTACAATCCGAATTGAGTCATCGGTGTTCGCATTTCATTCGCAACACTACGCGTTATCCCCGTCAAGGAAAGTGACTCGTCGTCCCAAAGCAACCCACACATACCATACCCGAGCAACTATAAGGAAGAAGATGGAACACTTGAAACAAGAGAACCAGGAACTCCGAGGAGAGTTAACCTCTATGCGGACCGAGATGGAAAAGTTAACGGAGTTAGTAAAATTACTAGCGACCGCACAAATTCCGCCAACACCTCCTCCTCCCTCCAGTTCTTTAGCTCAAGCATAAGCTTCTACTTCGGCTCCGGCAATACACGCCGATAGACCCCCCAGTTGTACATGGGGCATGCCATTCGACTTTGGTGAGGAATTCATCCCTATTCCCACTACTCTTTAAGAGACTCCGGTTCCTCAACCCGAGGTTACCTTCCCCCAGGCTACTGCGGCCTTCTCAGCACCACTGGTTCATACCACTCCGTATGATCATGGGCCTATCTTTCACGCTGAAAGTTTAGGTGCCCAAGATAGGATGGATGATTTCCAAGAAAAATTTGATGAGATGCAAAAGTAAATCAAAACCCTCCGCGGGAAGGATTTATTTGGGAAGAACGCTCATGACCTCTGTCTTGTGCCCAACGTCAAAATTCCACCTAAGTTTAAGGTCCCGGAATTTGAAAAGTATAAAGAGGAACGCCTGTCCACAAAGTCACCTAGTGATGTACGCTAGGAAAATGTCGACTCAAACCGACAATCATCAATTGCTCATCCACTATTTCCAGGATAGTTTAACCGGTGCCACTTTAAAATGGTACATGGGTTCGGATAGTACCAAGATCCAAACTTTCAACGACTTGGGAGAGGCATTTGTCCGCCAATATAAATACAACTTGGACATGGCCATGGACCGGGACCAGCTCCGAGCCATGACCCAAAAGGACAAAGAGACCTTTAAAGAGTATGCCCAAAGGTGGAGAGAGGTGGCGGCCCAGATTAGCCCACCTCTAGAAGAAAAGGAAATGAACAAGATATTTTTGAACACTCTTGGTTCCTTTTACTACGAGCGAATGATTGCGAGCGCACCTAGTGACTTCACGGAAATGGTGAGTATGGGCGTACGCTTAGAGGAGGCGGTCCCGGAAGGACGCTTAGTGAAGGAAAGTGCTCCATCTAGTAGCACGAAAAGGTTTGGGAGCAGCTACCCAAGAAAGAAAGAGCAAGACGTTGGCATGATCGTCCATGGGGGACCTCGCCAAGGGTACTCAGCCTATCCACACGTCTCTGCCATTTCACCATCCATCTCTACACCTCCAAACTACCAAATTCAGGTCCCACAAAGGCCTCCACCTCATCATCAACAACCTTATCAACAACCTCGCCCACAAGGTCAACAACAACACCGACCTCAAAATCCTCAACCCTTCAATCAGCAGAATCTCCCGAGAGCGGCATTCGACCCAATACCCATGAAGTACGCGGACTTGCTCCCTGCCTTAATTGCAAGAAATCTTGTACAAACAAGAGAACCTCCTCCCGTACCAAATATATTACCTACATGGTATCGCTTTGACCTTACCTGTGCATTCCATCAAGGGGCACCAGGCCATGACATCGAGCATTGTTTTGTTCTAAAAAATGAGGTTCAAAAGCTAATCCGTACCAAGGTTATAACCGTCAAGGACTCAAATCCAAATGTCCAAACCAACCCTCTGCCGAACCATGGTTCCTCCATCAACATGGTTCAAGAGCATCACGAAGCCAGTCCTATCTCCAAGGCCCGAGATATCAGGACACCTCTGGTTCCACTGCAAATCAAAATGTGTGAGGCAGATATGTTCAAACATGACCATGATAGTTGCAAAGAATGTTCGGAAAATCCTCAAGGATGTATGCAAATTCAAAATGACATACAAGGATTAATGGACAAAAAGGAGCTTATTGTCACAAGAAAGGACAAAAGTGTATGTGTTATAACTCCGGAGTTTAATATCCCGTATCACTTGGAGTTAGCTCTCATCAGCCAGAAGCCTGCTGCTACTCCACTAGTGATATGTTTACCTGGACCTACGCCATACACATCGAACAAAGCAATTCCTTACAAGTACATTGCAACCATGCTGAACAACGGTCAAGAGGTACCTATTCCCCCCTTAGCCCCTGTTGGTAATATTACGGACAGTAGTCAAGTGCTAAGGAGCGGACGTGTTCTTCCCACGGCAGTTCAAGAGAAGGACAGTACCCCTGTGTTTAAACAAAAGCAAACACAAGACCCCTGCACAAGTAAGGATGCGGGTCAACCCAGCGAGACTAATGCCGATTCTAATATTGATGAGGTGTTAAAGCTAATCAAGAAGAGCGAATACAAGGTGGTAGACCAGTTGATGCAAACCCCTTCAAAAATCTCTATGCTGTCCTTATTGTTAAACTCTGACGCTCATAGAGAGGCGTTAATGAGAGTCTTGGACCAAGCCTTCGTGGAGCACGACATAACCCTTGGCCAATTCGGAGGCATTGTCGGAAACATTACTGTCTGCAATAATTTGAGCTTCAGTGATGAGGAACTCCCCGAACAAGGAAGGCACCATAATCTGGCATTACACATATCAGTGAATTGCAAGTCTGATGCTTTATCAAACGTACTTGTGCACACCGGTTCTTCATTGAACGTATTGGCCAAAACAACCCTTGACCAGCTCTCCTACCAAGGGACCCCCATGAGACAAAGTGGGGTAGTTGTTAAAGCCTTCGATGGCTCGAGGAAATCAGTGATTGGGGAGGTGGATTTACCTATTACAATCGGACCATCTGTTTTCCAAATTACCTTCCAAATAATGGATATACAAGCAGCGTACAGTTGTTTGTTAGGCCGACCGTGGATCCATGAGGCCGGAGAAGTGACATCCACACTGCATCAAAAGCTAAAATTTGTGAAGAATGAAAAGTTAATAACTGTGGGAGGAGAGGAAGCTTTGTTAGTAAGCCATTTATCGGCTTTCTCTTTCATCGGTGCTGATAATGTCGATGGGACATCATTCCAAGGTCTTTCCTTAGATGATGAGAGTACCACGAAGAGTGAGGCATCCATGTCTTCCTTCAAAAGCGCACAAAGAGTGGTGCAAGATGACTTACTCCCGGATTGGGGAAAGATGATAAGTCTGCCGGAGCATAAGCATAGAGAAGGGTTAAGTTTTACTCCAACTAGAAGAGTTACCGAGCCGAACACTAGCATTGAACCACTCGAGGACATTTTCCACAGTGCCAGTTTCATTCATTCCACAATGGAAGCTAATGCCATCACTGAAGATGGGCCTGAAGAAACAACACATGTTCTTGTAACGCCCGGAGGAGCTTGCCGCAATTGGGTTGCTATCGACGTTACTTCTGTTATTCAGTCTTTAAAGTAATGTGTTTGTTTTATTTACCTTTTTTTCAAAAAACCCCTTCGTCTTCCCCGAAGCGAAGGGAAACTTACGTAGGGCTTTGTTTAATGTACTATCATCAATCAATGAAAATCGTCGTTTCTATCACGACCTTTACGTTATTTCTACGTTATTTTTCTCTTTTGTTTTTTTTAAAAAAATGGTAATACAAAAAACCAATAATAACAAATATATTTTCTTTTTTCAAAAAAAAAAGGTCTGCATTTTTCATTCATTTCACTAAAATCAATCATCCATCATATGCAGACTAAACGTCAATAAACCCGTTGAACACATTAACCCTAGGCTCCCTCCTAACTTTGAGTTCCCTATTTACGAAGTGGAAGAGGAAGAGGATGAAGAAATTCCGGACGAGATCAAACGCCTATTAGAGCAAGAGAGGAAGACCATTCAGCCTCATGAAGAGGCAGTAGAGGTTATCAACTTGGGTTCTGAAAAAGACAAGAACGAAATTAAGATTGGGGCATTATTGGATGCGTCCGTCAAAGAGAGAATAATCAAGCTTCTTGAAGAATATGTAGACATCTTTGCATGGTCATACCAAGATATGCCAGGATTGGACCCTGAGATTGTAGAGCACCATTTACCTCTGAAACCTGAATGTCCGCCAGTCAAGCAAAAGTTGAGAAGGACTCGCCCTGACATGGCTCTCAAGATCAAAGAGGAAGTGCAAAAGTAGATTAATGCTGGATTTCTCATTACATCAGAGTATCCTCAATGGTTGGCCAACATAGTGCCTGTTCCCAAGAAGGATGGTAAAGTTAGGATGTGCGTCGACTACTGAGATTTAAACAAAGCTAGTCCGAAAGACGACTTCCCTTTACCTCATATTAATATATTGGTCGACAATACTGCCAAATCCAAGGTATTCTCCTTCATGGATGGCTTCTCTGGATACAATCAGATTAAAATGGCTGTTGAAGATATAGAAAAGACATCTTTCATTACACCTTCGGGCACCTTTTGCTATCAAGTGATGCCTTTTGGCTTAACGAACGTGGGTGCCACCTATCAAAGGGGCATGACCACTCTCTTCCACGACATGATACACAAGGAAATTGAAGTTTATGTCGACGACATGATTGTCAAATCAGGAACTGAAGAGAAGCATGTCGAGTATTTACTAAAGATGTTCCAACGTCTGAGAAAGTATCGGCTTCGCCTAAACCCTAACAAATGTACATTCGGCGTGAGATCGAGAAAACTCCTAGGTTTCATTGTCAGTCAAAAGGGTATCGAGGTAGATCCCGACAAGGTCAAAGCTATCAGAGAAATGCCCGCTCCTCAAACTGAGAAGCAAGTAAGAGGATTTCTAGGACGCTTGAACTACATCTCTAGATTCATATCCCATATGACATCCACGTGTGGGCCTATTTTCAAGCTGCTCCGCAGGAATCAAGAGGTAGTATGGACAGAGGACTGCAAGAAAGCCTTTGACAGCATCAAGGAGTATTTGCTAGAACCTCCAATACTTATTCCTCCAGTGGAAGGAAGACCTTTGATTATGTACTTGACCGTATTGGAGGACTCCATGGGTTGTGTACTCGGACAACAAGACGAGACCGGTAGGAAGGAACACGCCGTCTACTACCTAAGCAAGAAGTTTACGGACTGCGAGTCCCGATACTCTTTACTTGAGAAGACATGTTGTGCACTAGCCTGGGCTGCTAAGCGTCTTCGTCACTACATGCTCAATCATACTACTTGGCTAATATCCAAAATGGATCCAATCAAGTACATCTTTGAGAAGCCTGCTTTAACCGGAAGGATCGCTCGTTGGCAGATGTTGTTATCAGAATACGACATCGAGTACCACACTCAGAAGGCCATCAAAGCCAGTATTCTCGCCGATCATTTGGCTCATCAACCAATTAAGGATTATCAACCAATTAAGTTTGACTTCCCCGATGAAGAAATCATGTATCTAAAGATGAAGGATTGTGACGAGCCACTACTCGACGAAGGTCCAGATCCCGAGTCTAGATGGAAGTTGATCTTTGATGGAGCTGTTAATGTCTATGGCAATGGAATTGGGGTAGTCATCGTCACTCCCGAAGGCAAACATCTCCCTTTTGCTGCAAGACTTTCATTCGACTGTACAAACAATATGGCAGAGTATGAAGCTTGTATCTTGGGAATTGAGGAAGCCATTGATCTAAGGATCAAGAACCTCGACATTTATGGAGACTCGGCTCTTGTGATTAATTAAATTAATGGAGATTGGGAAACTCGCCACACCGGCTTGATTCCTTACAAGGATTACGCAAGACGTTTGCTAACCTTTTTCAACAAAGTCAAGCTGCATCACATTCCTCGGGACGAGAATCAAATGGCAAATGCTTTGGCGACTTTATCTTCTATGTATGAGGTCAGCCGTCAGAATGAGATCCCAACAATCAAGGTTCAACACCTAGAAAGGCCCGCACATGTGTTTGCAGCCGAAGCAGTCATAGATAACCAGCCATGGTTCCACGACATCAAATGTTTTCTCCAAAAGCAAGAGTACCCGCATGGGGCATCCAACATGGATAAGAAAACTCTGCGAAGATTAGCTGGCAACTTCTTTCTAAATGGAGAAGTTTATACAAGAGGAATTTTGATATGGTGCTACTCAGATGTGTGGATGAGCAAGAAGCAGATCTGATAATGCATGAGATACATGAAGGTTCCTTCGGGACTCATTCCAGCGGACACACAATGGCTAGGAAGATCTTGAGGGCCGGATATTACTGGATGACCTTGGAAAGCGATTGCTACAAGCATGCCAGGAACTGCCATAAATGCCAAATTTATGCGGACAAGATCCACATGCCACCAACTGCTCTCAATGTCCTCTCTTCCCCTTGGCCTTTCTCTATGTGGGGCATTGACATGATTGGTAGGATTGAACCCAAAGCTTCAAATGGGCATCGTTTCATCCTAGTGGCGATTGATTACTTCACCAAATGGGTCGAAGCTGCATCATATGCCAATGTCACTAAACAAGTGGTGGTCCGATTTATTAAAAATCATATCATCTGTCGATATGGTATTCCCAGCAAGATCATCACAGACAATGGGACCAATCTGAATAACAAAATGATGAAGGAGCTATGCGAAGAGTTCAAGATCGAGCATCATAACTCTTCTCCTTAAAGGCCTCAAATGAATGGCGCAGTTGAAGCTGCAAACAAAAACATCAAGAAAATAGTGCAAAAGATGGTAGTCACCTACAAGGACTGGCATGAGATGTTAACATATGCCTTGCACGGGTATCGTACTTCAGTGCGTACGTCAACAGGGGCAACCCCTTTCTCGTTAGTATACGGCATGGAAGCAGTGCTCCTCGTAGAAGTCGAAATCCCGTCATTGAGAATTTTGATGGAAGCTAAGTTGTCAGAGGTTGAATGGTGTCAAAACAGATACGATCAGTTGAACTTAATTGAGGAAAAACGCATGACTGCCTTGTGTCATGGACAACTGTATCAAAAGAGGATGAAACAAGCTTTTGACAAGAAGATTCGTCCTCGTGAAATCCAAGAAGGAGACCTCGTGCTCAAAAGGATCCTATCTTTTCAACCCGATTCTAGGGGCAAATGGACGCCTAACTACGAAGGCCCGTATGTCGTCAAGAGAGATTTCTCCGAAGGAGCCTTGATTCTCACAACAATGGACGGCGAGAATTTTCCGCGTCCTGTGAATTCCGATGTAGTCAAGAAATACTTTGTCTAAAAACAAAAGAACAGCTCGGTAAGTCGAAAACCCGAAAGGGCGGCTTAGGCAAAAATGAGCGTCTCGGTGGACTGAAAACCTGAAAAGGCGGTCCAGGCAAAAGTTAGAGACATTAAAACAGAAATAATCATCCTGATAGGTCAAAAATCTGAAAGGACGACCTATGCAAAAATTAAGGATCAAAAGACAAAGTAACTACATCGGATTAGCCGTGATTCGTTTGGGGCACATCGATTGTCTAGAGACTCCGAATCTGAAGCATCCGAACAGGGGATTCAAAGTTGTTAGGGATAATAGCGGTCATCGTGTTCAATGTACCCTCCCTTTTATATTTACCATTTTTTCAAACTTTGTAAGATCCGTGGAGCCACGCCCTTGGAAGGCCACCACCCCATTAATAAATTTTCTTCCCAGTGGAGTCTTTTGCTTTTATCAAAAATTCCCATTTTATTCTATTCATTCATTTCTTCTATTTTTTGATGATAGTACTTAAAACAACAAACACATTCTCTCTGAATAATTGAAGTGTGCGCCAATATCTGTCCTGAGAACAGATAAAAACTTTGCAGGCCGAGCACAGTCAATTGCTAAAAGGATTTCCCTAGCAAAGCCATCAGTGAATCAAAAGGGAATATCCCCAGTGAATCGAAAGCCCGAAAGGACGATTCAGGCAAAGATTAGCTAACCAAAACATAAGCATCCCCGGCGGAATCACCAGTTCTTCTCCCCAACGGATTAGCACGATTTCCCCAGTGGATTAACAGTTTCCCCATGAGGTATTTATTCTTCATCAGTTATCGCGGCTTTACCCTGTCAATATTTGGATATATCCCCTGTGACATCATCCCCATTGAAGATTACCGAGTGTTTGTAATGTGACGTCGGTCCACTTTTCATCTTATCGGTCTAATCTTGTCTCATCAAGTTTATCGGTCATACAATCAATCAAGTCAATCTTTTTCCAATCAATCAAAGCCCAATTTCCATTGGTACATACAAATACAATTTCCATCCAAAGCCCGACCTTGCTCGGCATTCAATCAATCAAAGCCCAATTTTCATTGGCATTCCCACATCCAAACATAACCGAAGCCCGACCTCGCTCGACATCCAATTCTTAACCAAAGACCGACTTTGCTCGGCATCCAATCATAACCCCCAGCGTCCAACATGACGTCTATCATCCCACATGTCAGCATAATTCATGCATCATATCAAACTCATTCATTAACATGCATCTCATATTCATATCATGCATCCCCCACAATTTGTCATGCCCCCAACAAACAATCTCCAAGTGTCGTCCCCAGTGTGTCTGGTCCAGTGATGTCACCTCCTTTATGCCAAGTGGCAGTTCTTTAACAAACAGCTTGTGCATCTTTTATCATATCCTTATACCTAGGGGCAGTTCTTTGGCGAATGGCTTGTATATCCCCAGTGCAAGTCAATCCTTCATATATTCATACAACGTTCCTAGTACAAGTCGTACAAATCGTACAGTCATACATTCGTACATTCATATATTCATACATTCATGCATATACACATACAACAATATCATTCATACATGGCTGCGTTAACCCCCATGAGTCTCACCAATCAATCATAAGCAATTTGTAACCTTCCTTTCCCCAAGTGTCATCCCCAGTGTGTCTGGTCCAGAGATGTCACCTTTTTACGCCAAGTGGCAGTTCAAACGAACAGCTTGCGCATCTTTTATCATGTCTTTATGCCAAGTGGCAGTTCAAACGAGCAGCTTGTGCATTTTTTATCTTGTTATGCCAAGTGGCAGTTCTTTAAGGAACAGCTTGCGCATATCCCCCAGTATTGTTGCCAAGTGGCAGTTCTTTAACGAATAGCTTGTGCATACTTCCCAGTGTTATCGCCAAGTGGCAGGTTCAACTAATGAACAGCTTGAGCGTGTCTTTATTTTGTCTTTATGCCAAGTGGCAGTTCTTTAACGAACAACTTGTGCATCCTTTCTCCCCAGTTGAAGTAGCAGTTCTGTAATGAACAGCTTGTCAGTAACTTCCCCAGTGTCGTTAATGGCAGTTCGGCAACAACCCGAACAGTTGACATTCAATTTTATTTCTTGTCGTCAATGGCAGTTCGGCAACAACCCGAACAGTTGACATTCAATTTTATTTCTTGTCGTCAATGGCAGTTCGGCAACAACCCGAACAGTTGACATTCAATTTTATGTCTTGTCGTAAGTGGCAGTTCGGCAACATCCCGAACAGCTGACATTTACATTTTACCTTCTTTAAGCTACCATCACAATGGTAGTAGGTAGAATGTCTTCAAATAGAGCACACCCTATGCGTTTCTTTCATTCCCTGAGGCTGAATATCGATCAATTTTCAAAATGATCCTTATATCCCCAGCGATGTCGCAAACCCTGTCTGTTCTTCTTGCATTTTACCTTCTTTAAGCTACCATCACAACGGTAGTAGGTAAGATGGAATCCCCGGTGAAACCACCAAAGTAACCTTGGTCTGTTGTCTTTATTAACCTATCATCCTGGTAGTAGACAACCCTTTCCCCAGTGGAACCACACTATCCCCAGTAGAGTCGGATCCCGTTCTTTAACGAACCTGGGTATCCCTTTGTCTCTTTTTATCCCCAGTCGGGTCGTCTTTGCATTCATACTTGCATTACGAGCATTCACCGCATTTGCATCCATGCATCCATAGCATTTTCAATTCAAGGAAAAATATTTAGTCAAAAATGGTGTACTTTGTATTTAAGTCTCTTCGACCCGCCAATTTCAAAATTTCACTTTTAATCTCCGGGGCGAAGAAATTTAAATAGGGGCATCTGTCATACCCCATTTTTTGACTCATATTTTTCTTTTTTTTTTGTTTATTATTTCTTTTGTTATTTCTATCTTTTATTATCTTCATTATTTCATCTCTTTTTTTAGAAATTTATTTCCTAATGTTTATTACCATTATCATCACTATTATTACTATTTTATATTATCATTAAAATTATCACTATTGTTATTATTAATATTATTATCTTTTTCCATTAATATTATTATTATTACCTTTTCATCAATGTATTTATTTTTATCTTTTTTCATCATCATTATTATTATCATCTTTATTACTATTATCATATTTATTTTTTCCATTATTACTTTTATTACTACCATTTACTATTTGTTATTATTTGGTTTTTAATTGTTTTATTTTAAAAGAAAATGAAAAAAGAAAAAGGGGAGTTCGCAGAGCAAAGTCACCATCGCTCTGCGAACTCTGCGATTTTTTTGCAGAATTTAATTCTTTTGATTTATCTTTCTTTTGTTTTCATTATAGTTATAATTATTATCACCTATCATTATTATTACTGCTATTGTTGTCAATTGTGGCTGTTTGGACCCAACAAAGAGAGAATTGAAGCATATGCCATTAAAGCCAAGGTGAGAAGGTTTTTCTTCCAAGCCAAGCAAGTTGGCTGCCCTTGGGCAGCTCTCATCCCTCCCAATTGACCTGCTACTTACCCTGAGCTTGCCAGCCAGCAACTTGCTTGTTTTCCTTCCTTCTTTCTCCCCCAAACCAGTCAAACACAGCTGCACTTCACTTGCCCAAAAGCTGTTTTGCTGCCCTGTTTTCAGCTGCCTTTTCTTCTTCCACACACCAGCCCACATGTTCCCTTTTGTTTCCCCCAACCTCTGTACATGGCAGTGCATGTTTTCATTGCTTAACTCCTCAAGATTGCAAGGATTGATCCCAAGAACAGCCCAATTGCAAGCTGCCCTGTTTTTTCTCATCATTGCTATCAAAGATCAGCTGCTTGGATGGCTGGATTTGGCCAAAGTCTTGACCAAGGTTGCAAGGCAATGTCACCTCTTCACCTTTGCATTAAATGCAAAGCAACGTAGCCTGGTTTTAGCCCACAAAGCAGCTTGGTTCTATAGATTTTCATCATGACAATTGATTTCATTTTTTGCCTATAAAAGGAATGCCTTGCACAAGGATTACACACCAATTACACACTTGAAAAACCATTGAATACACAGCAATTGCAGAATCTATAGAGCAGAAACACATTACTTCCAGCAAGGAAAAAACCATTTCAAGAGCATTGAATCATCAACACTTCCAACTTTTGCAAAGTTACAATCAACCAAGCCCTTTCCTATCTCTTGCACAACAAGCATTGCTAGGAGTTCTGTAAGTATTCTAAAATCTTTATCTTTCATTTTGAATTGCTGTTTGCATCATTTACTTTGTTTAATCTCATTTTGCTCAAAAAATCACTTTTGAAACTTCAAAGGAATCTCAAAGTTGCAAAACACCAAAACTGAGTTGTTGTACCCCTTTTCTTCCAAATTTTCAAAGCTTTTAATCCCCTTAAGGCTCTGAGGCTTGCTCAGAAGCAGCTTCTGAACAGAAGTTCAGGAGCAGCTTCTGAGTTCAATTTTTCGCAAAGTTCGCAGAGCAAAGTCATGGTCGCTCTGCGACCATGACAGAACTTAGGTTCGCAGAGCCAAGTTCAGGTTGCTCTGCGAAAGTTACAGAACTCAGAACCTGAGTTCAGACTTCTAAAAAGCCAATTTTTGAGGTTCTCACTTAAAAACTCAGAACCTAAGAGGATTAAAACCCATTTTATTCAAAACATGACAAGAATTTTGCATATTCTTGGAAATTTCACAAGTTCGAGCAATACTTTTTGGATAACTTGCGAAACAAGTTATGTTCATAAAACTTTCAAAATCAAACTCGAGCAATAAGCTACGTTCAAAATTTTCAAAACTAAACTTGAACAAAACCCTTGTTCATGATTTTCAATCAAAATTGAACGTGAGCCGAACTTATTCATTTTTAAAAACCAAACTCGAATTTGAGCCGAACTTGTGCATTTTCCAAATTTATGCATATTATCATGAATTTGTTCATTTTTCAAACTTGAATAACACTTGTTCTTAAGTTCCAATAACTTAAGCAACAAGCTATGTTCATGATTTTCAACAAACTTGAACAACAAATTTGTTCATGATTTTTCAACAACTTTGTTCTTAAAAGTTCCAACACTTTTGAACAAAGCTTGTTCCTTTTTGCATCATGAGCTTGAAACGAAACTTGATGCATCCTTTCAAAATTTGAACAACATTCGCTCAAGGTTGCAACAACTAATTTGAGCATCAAAATTTTCTTAACTTTTCACCAAGTATTTTGCTCTTTGAGATTTCTTTGAGTTTCAACAACAAAAACTTGAATGAAAAAGGAATGGTTTGACGTATGTCCCTCCGTTCCCCGATTGCACGAATGCTTGACATATGTCTCGTTGTTCGGGCAATCGTCATTCTATTTTCAACGCGTCCAACACGCTTTAACCTTTTATTGGTCCTTTGTGACCAATCTAATCTTCCTTTTGGTCCCTCGTGGCCAATTTAAAACTTTTCTCGGCCCTCGTGGTCAATTCAAACCTTTTCGCGCTTTCGCGCGTTTTCAAACGGATATCATCGCCTTAGTGCGAGTCCGTCTTTCTTTTTTTCATTCAAACCTTTTTCACGCCCGAGCGCATTTTCAAATGGATACCATCGCCCTCGTGCGAGTCCGTCCTTTTTTTCTTTCAAACATTTTACGCCTTTGCGCGTTTTCCAACGGATACCATCGCCCTCGTGCGAGTCCGTCTCTTTTTATCAAATCGTTCTTTACCTTCATTAAGCTACCCAAACAACGGTAGTAGGTAAAAACTTTTTTATCGGTCTTCATTAAGCTATCCAAACAACGATAGTAGACCGCGTTTCCTTTTTTCAATCAAACTTTTTTGCTCGGGAGGGATCAAATCTTTTTAATTAAAATCAACCAACATACAAACTTTTTCTACCAAAGAACTACGTAAGCTTTGAATTCTCCATCGCACCCGGAGATACGTAGGAGCAGGATTCATATCTTGTCAAGCCCATTAATAAAAAACTTTCTTTTTCCCCTTCATCATATTTTCTTTTTCCCTTTTACATATTCAAGCATGCAAGCAAAACGAGAAAAACATTCAAGCCTTAGCTAAATAGGAGGTTCCCGTTGAGTACAACGGATGTGAGGGGTGCTAATACCTTCCCCTTGCATAACCGACTCCCGAACCCAAAATCTCTAACATTAAGGTAATTTCGAACTTTTTTCCTTTTTTCCCCGAAAAATTAAAAGTTCAGTCGTGATTTAAAATTAGTGATTCAACGCTTCTCAATAGCTTGATATCCGAAATTCGACACGACAACTATTACTTGTGCTTATTTCACGACTTGTTAAAAATTGTCAAACCGTTTTATTCTCAACGTTATTGTTTTGTTGGGGCACCTTTTTACGTGGACCCTTCTATTTTCACGACGTCTTAGAGTTCCCTTTTGGGGGTAAGGAATTAGGTGACGATTTCCTTTCAGCTCACGACGTCTTAGAGCCCTCATTGGGGTTAATAAATTAGGTGGCAATCCTCATTGGAGTTTGGCGATCTCTTTTTAGCACACGACGTCTTAGAGCCCTCGTTGGGGTTAAGGAATTAGGTGGCAACCCTCGCTGGGGTTTGGCGATCTCTTTTTAGCACACGACGTCTTAGAGCCCTTTTTAGGGTTAAGGAATTAGGTGGCAACCATCGCTGGGGTTTGGCGATCTCTTTTTAGCACACGATGTCTTAGAGCCCTTTTTAGGGTTAAGGAATTAGGTGGCAACCCCCGTTGGTGTTTGGCGATCTCTTTTTAGCACACGACGTCTTAGAGCCCTTTTTAGGGCTAAGGAATTAGGTGGCAACCCTCGCTGGGGTTTGGCGATCTCTTTTTAGAACACGACGTCTTAGAGCCCTTTTTAGGGTTAAGGAATTAGGTGGCAACCCTCGCTGGTGTTTGGCGATCTCTTTTTAGCACACGACGTCTTAGAGCCCTTTTTAGGGCTAAGGAATTAGGTGGCAACCCTCGTTGGGGTTTGGCGATCTCTTTTTAGCACACGACGTCTTAGAGCCCTTTTTAGGGTTAAGGAATTAGGTGGCAACCCTCGCTGGGGTTTGGCGAGTACAAGCTTCATTTTGTCTCCGGATATTGCCGGGTTGTGTCACTATCTTTTACTTCAAATCTTTAAAGTGTGACATTTTGTATCTCACCTATGTAAGAATTCAAACTAGCACAGTAAAAGCATGTAGAGAATAATAGTGCTATTAATTAAGCATTTGAATATAATGACAACTAACAAGTACTTACGCTATGTTGACAAATAACAATTTTTACGGATTTTGGTGTTAGCACGCATGGTATCATGTGCAGCGTGGGTGCATACAGATCATCCAAAATGCTATTCTGACTTGCCAGAATGAAATGTGAACTGAAATGTGCTTGTTTTGCTGAGTTTCACCAACTCATTTTTACCACCAAATGGTTCGAAATAATTGAAAATAAATTAATAAAAGCAGTTTAGACTTTGTATGCCAGTTGCAGCAATTATAAGATTGTATTCTCATTCCACTTTTATTATGCTACAGTTCAAATGAATGGAGATGTAGTGAAGACAATGTTAAAGAAGGATATCACCTGTTCTTTGTTGCGGAGCTGGTGTGTGTCCTTGCTGGTTTTGATTTCTGTCCGGCACGAACACGACACTGGATTAATTTCTTTCGCGGCCATGCCTCCTGGGCGGCCCCCCTTAGCGGATGATACTTTCGAGGCGAGGAGCATCACGTTCTGGGCGGACTCCAATCTGCTCCAGGCGGACTCCAATATGTTCTGGGCGGACTCCAACCGCTCCGGGCGGTTTCCAGTCGTTCCGGGCGGACTCCAATCTGTTCTGGGCGCCTCCTTTGCTGCCGGACTCATCTTCGGCTTCGTGCACGCCTTTAGAGTCACTCATCTGGACTGAAAGTTCTCGACGATTGCTCCTGGGGCGGCAACGAATTCTACATGGTTGTGTATCGGTCGCGATCTCGCCTCCTTTTTTGGATCGAGATGAATGGACTTCAACTGATTTCCGGTTCGAACCGTTTCAGAACTTTGCATCCTGCGACGAAGAAAATCCAAAATCTGTTTGTTATCACTTCGCGATTCTCTCGCCTCCGATTTGACGTCGAACGTGTTTTGCGTCTGTTGAATGATTGAGATTTAGTGTTGTCGTGAATCTTCATCAGGATTGGATGTTCAGACCTTTGATTGCCCTTCGTAACCGCCATAGATGATGAGGATAGACGCGGATTCAGAATACTTCTTCATGAAGCAGCGTTCCTCAACCTCCAAGATATGGTCCCTTCTTGAATTGTAACCGTCTTGATTCTCGTAACCGTTTCCGCCATTGACAAATCTCGACAAAGATTCAGGATATGAACCAAAGATCTTCATGAGGTGCCATGGATTCTTTGCTGAATCCGTTGAAAATTGTTGAATTGGACGAATTTTCTACAATCCGTCGCGTGAGAGTGAAATTGAGATTCAAAGGATCGAATGACAAGAATCGACCCCCTCCTTCTAGCGCCAACTGTACTGGCGGAGAATACAATATCATAAAACTAGGGTTTTTAGAGTCTGTTTAGGTCATGCATTGGGAATGATCCCAAGGTTACTATTTGTAGCCCCAATTTGGGCCTATCCGGCCATGGTTTTGGGCCCAAATCATAAAAGGCCAAAACCATGGCTAGGGCGCCCTTATATGCTGCTGAGGGCGCCCCAGAGTGTCCTTTAGGAGAGTTCCCTAAAGTTATATATGACTGTCAGGTGGGCTTTGTTCCCTTCTGGAGGGCGCCCAGCCTTATTCTAAGTGTTCAAGCCCTTGTTTTTAGGGCTCTAAGGCCTTAATGATAAGATCTACGGTCCATATTATATCAACTATAGAAATACTTACAACTTTCATTCACATTGATAGTTTGCCAAATTGAGAGCACATAGATCCGTATTTTAACAGCCACTTGAATGTGTAATTGAAAATCTGAGTCAACTAGTTCCCACCTTTGGTAATTGAAATAACGTTGAAATTAGAATAACTTTATACATTGCCAATTTGCAAGAACGCATGCTTGTATCGTATTTTTAATAATCACTAATTTTGCGGAGTAGACTTTTTTGTTTTTTGTTTTTTTAAATAGAGTAGGCTTTTTTGTTCTTATCATTCATATTGTGTGTTCGTACGATTTAGTTGTAATCACTTTTTTTTGTCAAAAAAAGAAGCTGCAAACACTCTTAAATCTGTTCTTCGAGAAAAATATCCTTAAAAAGTTATAAAACTCAAAAGAAATTAGCCGACCCTACTTAGTGTGATAAAACTCAGTTGTTGTTGTTGTTTCTACAAGTTGAAATTAATATTTTAAGTTGAATATTTGTACACCCTCTTTTTTTTTAACTTTAGAAACTAACCCAATATTTTAAACTCTGTTGATTCTCAATTCTCTCTTTTCTTTAATTTCTACATATTTTAATGAGCAAAAAGTTGCATAGATGGACCATTGATCTATACAAGAGAGGAGAAACTTCCATACATCCAAACAAGTCTCATAATCTAGCTATAGCAATAGTACATGGCAAAATCCTCCTCTTCCTCTAGCAAACCTAAACAAACACATGAGGTATTCCTTAGCTTCAGAGGCGAGGATACTCGTACGACATTCACAAAAGGCAATCTATGAAACAAAACTTTCTGTGATTGTTTTTTCGAAAAACTATGCAACTTCAAAATGGTGTTTGGATGAAGTTGTGAAGATACTCGAGTGTAGAAAAAACAAAGGGCAAATTATACTTCCAGTTTTCTATGAAGTTGATCCTTTCCATGTTCGACACCAATTAGGAAGTTATGCTGAGGCATTTGTTAAGCATGAGCAGTGTTTTGCAAGTACAATGAATATTGTGCAAAAATGGAGGGATGCTTTGGGAGAAGCAGCCAACCATTCTGGGTGGGATTGCTCCATCAACAGGTAATTTTTTTTATCATATTAATGTTATTAGAAAAATAAGAACAGAACAGAACAAAATCTGAACTTGTTGAGGAAATTGCAATGGATGTGCTGCAAAAGTTGAATCGTGTTTATGTTGGTGACTTGGATCATCAAATTACTAAATTAGAGCAACTTGCACAATTTCAGCTTCAATAAATTATAAAAGCATAGATACTTATGAAAATCAAGTAAGTCATGAGGCAACGGTTGAACGCATAACGGAACTTAAGATGAAGAGAAGCGTCCGCATGCTTCGTTTCACACGTGAGATGCATTCGTACATGGAAGATTCAGAAGCTTATGAAAAACTATTTTAGTTGCATTATAAATCTGCTTCTACTTTTACATATTTATCAATGTATGTGTTACAAATTATTTTTTTTCTTTGAAAGAATGTGTTACAAAACTTGTAGAAAGGCATGGAACAAGTCAACATCTATCTAAGGTAATTGAGAACTGTCTGAGAACAAATTCAGTGTTAGGAAGTATCTCAACATAGAGTTTAGAAAGAAATTCATGTTCTTAATCCATCAAACTACAAGTACCAAAGTTGCCCTCATCCTAGAGACAATGTTTACAACAATTCTGATACATGTTGGTTGTAACACCCCGATTTTTAAATATTAATTTATTGGTGTTATTAGGAATTATCTGTTTGGTGTTTTCAAAATAAGTTGTTGGATTGTGGGTATTGAGAGAATAGATGAGTTAGCTAGTTGTTGAAAAATAGGAGATTAAGAGAAATTATGGAGAAAGGGATGTTTTTAGAAAAAATAAGAGCAGTGGTGTAATAGTAAAGAGGGGGGGTTTGAATGAAGAAATTAAGTAGTGTTTTAATTAAATAGGATAGAAGGAGGTGTAAATAATGAAGAGTAAACTGTTACTTAGTTATGAGAGAAATCTAGCCCAGTTAAAAGGTTATAAATAGAGAAGAGCATTAGAGAATTAAGATTATAACAAAAGAGAAAAGATTAGAGATCAAACGAAAATTAGGGTTGTGGAGAAAAGAGGCAAGGAGACATAGCGAGAAGAACTGAGAGATTTCACCGTAGGAATTCATTCAAATTCTACTAGAGGTAAGGGGGGAGTTTTATTCATCATAAAGGTTGTGTACTCATGTGAGTAGTGAAGGGTTGTGTTCTTTTCCTTGCTTCCATAATCTTTTGATGAAATCTTTTTTATATTCATGTTCTTTTATGTTGTTATAATTACTTTTGATGAAATCTTTATTAAATTCATGTCCTTTTATGTTGTTATAATTACTTTTGATGAATATTTGTTAAATACTTGTTCTTATATGTTGTGGTAATTAGGTGTTTGATTTGTTGAGTTATTAAAATTATAATTTCTAAATTATGTGGCAAATCTGTGTTCGGATATTCTGTTAATTCAAAATTACTTGTTAATCTCATAAATTGTGAAACAATATCCGACGCATGATTTTCTGTTCAATTTGTTTTTTTATTAAAATTCAATTGAGAATAGTTCATAATAGTTGAATTTTAACGGTTGCTCTTTTGTTTCCACCATGATATTAGCCACTAGTTTTGGATTAGAGGATTCAAAAGGGGAACATGATTTTTCTAAATAAATTATTGATACATACTACTTTTGAAGAACTAAAATAGTCACGTGATAAATTAGGTTCTTTTGAACATGTTTGTTGATCCACTTATCTTAATTTAATTGGCCGAGAATCACTAATTTCGTTAGTTATTTTAACTGGCATAAATTATTATGTGTTATTATGTGTTAATTGGTGATGAGTAATAATGAGTTAATTGACGATGTGTTATATAAAGATGTGCTATTTAAAGATGTGTGATTTAAAGATGTATTATATAAAGATGTGTTATTTGAAGATGTTTGATTTAAAGATGTGATTATATAAAGATGCGTTATTTAAATATGTGTGATTTAAAGATGTGTTATATAAAGATGTGTTATATAAAGATGTGTTATATAAAGATGTGTTATTTAAAGATGTGTTATATAAAGATGTGCTATTTAAAGATGTGTGATTTAAAGATGTGTTATATAAAGATGTGCTATTTGAAGATGTATGATTTAAAGATGTGATTGTATAAAGATGTGTTATTTAAATATGTGTGATTTAAAGATGTGTTATATAAAGATGTGTTATTTAAAGATGTGTAATTGTTGAGTCATATAAAGATGTGCATTGTTGAGTCATTATTTGAGGTTCATGCATTCATGGTCAGTCCGATTTAAAGATGTGATTTAAAGATGGGGGATAAATCAGTAACATACCTCTGATATCCAAAACTGGTACCACATGCATATAGAGTCGAGTTAGGGACATTGCATACATAACTGCGAGTTTATTTGAAGATGTGTAATTAAAAGATGTGTCATTTAAAGATGTGATATTCAATGATGTGCTTCTATATGATTATGTGTGAATGTCATGTATTTTACTATATGCCTACTTGATATTCTTAAATGATGTTGATGCTTGTATGTTATTATAAGATGTTGATTGATGCCTATTGATTTTATTAAATGAACGCTTATGATTAAATGTGAATACTACCTGTCTGTGATGTATACATGCCTAACTGCAATTGATGATTATTTTATCTGAATCTATACATGTGTTTGTACCTCTCTTGTGTTGGATATATTCTTACCCTCTAGTGGCGGGTTGGGCGCCTACACCTTTGTGGTGTAGAATTGCAGGAAGAAGGATCTTAGTAGCAGGGAGTCTCGGAGGATGGCGTTGGAGCCTTCTCTTTTTATCGCTTTTGGGAGTCTTTATCGAGTCGATGCTCTGATTAGTAACACTAGGGATTGGGAGCTTATTTTTATTTAAGACTTTGTTTTAGAATTCATTTTGAATTCGGTTTTGATGTTGATTTCATGATGTGACAATTACTTTGAATACTTTGAAATTTATGCCGCTGCGACGTTTTCAATATTAAATGAAGTATTTTTGGATTGAATAAGATGTGTGACACCCTTGCGTGTTTAATTATTTATTGAATTTTATTAGAAAACAAAATGTGGGGTTTAGGGTGTTACATTGGTACTTGTAGAAAGAAAATATAGTGCACAATGACAATGGAAGTGCTAAGTATATATTTTGCGATACTACACGTTGACATTGGTAATAATTTGAGAAAATGAATTATCTGAATGTAATCAGAAGTGTTGGTCCTTCAAAATAAATAAAGAAGCATCTGACATTGCATTCTTTGCAAGAATTTTACCCCTTAAAATATACATAAGACACCTAAGAAAACCCATTGTAATATACATAGGAAGACATTGTATTTTAATGTGTAAGGATCTTCTACAAGTTAGGGTACAACTCCTGCACAGTCCAAGCTAAGAAAACCCCTTATACTATACTTTGCTACTCATATGAGGAATTGTTTAATGCAAAAGCCAGTTTTCTTATAACCAAGAATAAACGTTGCATTGGCAGTAGAGAATCCAAGTCTGTCAATCATATTACCTTCTCAACAATCAAATTTATGTTCAAACTCCTAATCCTAAATGAGTATTTTGAGTCAAATTAGTCATCAAGTTAAGTATATATTGATCTAACTAAAAATAATTGCAGCAAAAAACTAGTTAAAAAGTATGCAAGAAGGAACTGCTAAGGATCATCAAATGTTGCTGCAAACTTGACAATCTCCCATTGATTAATAAGTTCACTATAAACAATAGCAAACTCTGCCAATGAGCTCAGGCATTTGACATTCCACCACAAAGTACCTCAACGGCAACCTCGCCCAATTTCTTACTACTAACAACTTCCACAATTTCCATATTCCCATTGGATCTAACTACTCAGCAACTTGTGCAGAATCTTCTTTTTGATAACAAACATTCCATAAGGAAGTTAATCCTTTTCTTCTTTGTTTGTTCATCTCTCACAAATTATAATAGGCAAAACAGAACAAAGAGGACAAACATATGACCTTATTAAGTACATATGACAAACACGAAGGTATAGATCCAGTAAAGCTATTGTTTGTCAATATTAGCTGCTCAAGTTTATCAAGATAGCCAATCTCCTCGGGCATCGTACCTGAAAATGAATAAGAAACAATGTTATTATGATGTTATTCATGGTTCTTGGTAGACGTGTGATTAAAGGAAGGAAAAAAAACCAAAAAAACTATACTAGTCCTTCAGATTAATTTGTAATTTGAATACTACATGAGTAATGTTTTTGGGAATACAAATTTGTAATTTGACTCATTTATGCATGGGCTTGAACAATATTTGACATTTTTAAAAGAAAAAAATTAAAATATATAATAAATATTAAAATAAAAAACTTAAAATTTAAATATTATCATTAATATTAATACAAAAATTAAAAAAAATTAAGATGTAAATTGAAGATTTATCTAATATGAATATCGCAATAAGGGTCTAAAGGTTGACCCTTACTATTTTAACTAAAATTGTTAATTTTTCAACAACATTTTTTGTTGTTGGTAAAAGAAAAAGGGAAAGAACAAAAATGGGGGATGATGACAAGAAATCATATAGGGTTTTCAATCCACTTTTAGAGTCTTTTTAGAGAGAAATTAGTCAGTTTATGTGTATTTTAGTCGAGTTTTGTAAATAAATTGTTCAAAAGTCATAAAAGGAAAAAACAAGGGAAAAAGCCTTGAAACCATGGAAATCTATCTGAACCAGACAACTTTGTGACCGTTCAATGGTTTTTACAAGTTTATCACTGATGGTGCGTGGGGCATAGTCGTTACGAACGTTATGGTGAGAAGAAACAGAGAATGGAATGAAGAAACCAAGGAGCCAGCTACTACCAATCTCGCATCGCAGGCTATGAGCCCCACATTGTGAGATAAAATTACCATGTAAGGTGTTCTCCATTGTCTACCTCGCTTTGTGGGCTACGAGCCCCGTATTGCGAGTATTGAGTGATCAAGAAGACTAGGGATACAATTTTGTTAGACTCGCATCACGAATAAAAGACTTGCATCGCGCGACCGTATATAGTGAACCCCTAGGTCAGTGGGAAAACACCTTTGGACAAGTAGACAAAGGCAGAAATGCATCACGACATCTTATCTTAAGGTGAAGTATTTTGTTTCACGTTTTTTGAGTATTGTATTTTTGCATGAGATCATAGAAGATTTGTTTGAAGATTATGTTCATGTTGCGTGTGCTCCAAAAAGCGTGTGGTTCTAGAAGCTTGCTTATGTTGGTTGTATGATGCCGTATTTTTGAAGTAAATGTCCTAAACATTTTGAAAAGAATATATATTGCTTCTAGAAGATTGTAGCTCAAAGTATAATATTCATCAACTCTATTTATTTAGCCCGAATGAAGAAAATATCATGCTTATTATGGCTATATAAGGAAGACTCAACCATTGAAGAATTTATCGAAGCGGTCATTTGAAGAAGAATCTTTCAGGGTTTCATGTCTTTGTTATTTGTATACATCTTTATGTGTTGTCTTGATACATAAAGCTGGTTTATTTTAGTTGAGTTGTAAGTTGTCATTTGTATAACACTCTAGTGCATCTTGCAAGAGTTGGTTTGTGTATTGGAGTTGTTCTCCTATTTGATTGTAATCGTGATTGAGTCAATCACTAGATTGTTGTTGAGAGGAAGTGAGAGGGGATCTCATATTTAGGGGGAGTCCTGAATAGAAATTCACGAGTAGTGTTAGTTGAAAAGGCAGTGAATAAAGTTTGTTCATATAAGACTAGGATTTCCTTTCTTGGCATGAATGCCTCTAGATTTAGGTGACGTTGCACCGAACTGTGTTACCAAATCTCTTGTGTCATTCTTTATTGCCTTTACTTTATTTATGTTTATTGTTTATTGTGTTATATTGTCGAACCTGTTGTCCAACACATTACATATTTTCGTACTTGTTGTCATGGACATCACGTAGAACATCTGACCTACAAGTACTAGAATTTCAATTGGCATCAGAGCAGACACCCTGCTCTGTTTTTAGGTGAGCTCCAGGTTTCTTACAAATTCTGGTCATATAGACAATACTAAAAAATGAGAGTATAGCAATAGACCACCAATTTTGGAAGGTACCAACTATGACTATTGGAAGGCTCACATGGTGGCCTTTTCCAAATCCATGGACATCCAAACATGGAAAGTTATCATCAAAGGTTGGCAACATCTGATTTTTATTGATAAAGATGGAAAATCTACATCTACCTTGAAGCCTGAAGAAGACTGGGTCAAATAGCATGATGAATTAGCCCTTGGAAACTCCAAAGCTTTGAATGCCTTATTTAGTGGTGTTGAAAAGAACATGATTATATTGATAAACACTTGTACATTGGCAAAAGATGTTTGGGAGATTCTCAAAACTGCTGATGAAGGCACTACTAAGGTTCGTTTGTCAAGGCTTCAGCTCCTCACTACCAAGTTTGAGAACCTCAAAATGAGTGATGATAAAACCATCTCTGACTTTCACATCTGCATTCTTGATCTAGCCAAAATGTCCTATAGATTACGGGAAAAGATGTCTGAAGAGAAATTGGGCAGAAAAATTCTCAGATCTTTACCTAAGAAATATGATATAAAAGTTACAGCCATTGAGGAAGCTCAAGATATAGGCAACATAAAGGTAGATGAACTCATTGGATCCTTACAAACTTTTGAGTTAGCAATCAGTGACAGACCTGAGAAGAAGAACAAAAGCATAGCTTTCATATCCAACACTGGTGAGGAAGAAGTTCAATGTGAGATAGATACTGATGAAAACATTTCAGATGCAATTGTGCTCCTTGGTAGACAATTCAACAAGGTTTTGAAGAGGATGGACAGGAAGTCGAGGCTTAATGTGAAGAACATGTCGTTCGACAACATCAAGAACAATGGTTTTTAACGGAAAGGCAAAATTAAAGAAAAGCCAAACCATGGGAAATGAATACAAGGTCACGAGTGTGAAGGGTTTGGTCATGTTAGAGCTGAGTGTCTTGCATTCCTTAAGAAACAAGAAAAGGGAATGACATCCACTTGGTCAGATGATGACACAGAAGAAGAGCAGGATGATGAAACAGCAAATCATGTGATGGCTTTCACGAGAAAGTGTGAATATGATGAAGAGTCTCTTATGAAGAACTAGCTGATTCATACAAAAAATTGTATGTTAAATGTGAGGAGATTTGTCAAGTAGGAGAGAAGCAGAAGAAAATCATTGCTAATTTGCGCCTTGAAAAGGAAAAAACTCCTATCAATCATCTCTGGTTTGCAAGATGAGGTAACTTTGCTAACTTCCAAACTTAATAACATGATAAAATCTATTAGAATGTTGAACAATGGTTCCAATATGTTATATGCGATTCTACAAGTTGGGAAAGGATATGGAAACTTGAAAGGTGTAGGTTTTGATTACCAGTCCCTAAAGAAACAAAGTGGAGTATCTATGACTAAGTTTTTTCCTCCTGAAAGTAAAATTGAGTTTGTAATGTCGAACCAAATGTCACAATATCCTGTCTGACATCTGAAAAACCAAGCTAGAGGTAAATCCTTACCCTGGAAATGTCATTGAAGTGGGAGATTTGGTCACATAAATCCCTACTTTTAGAAATTGTATGGTTACCCTCAGCATATAAGACAACCTAAGGTAAACTATTCGTTGATTCAAACTAGAAAAGAATATAAACCCAAGGTTGTTGATAACTAGTCTTATAGCTGACACATCTCTCAGAGTCTCCTCAAGCGAAGACTGATATTTTGATAGTGGATGTTCAAGACATATGACATGAGTTAAGAAATATTTGGTTGACATAAGACCTTACTCTACCAGTCATGTTACTTTTGGTGATAGAGCTAAGGGTGAAATCAAGGGAGTATGAAAGTTAGTTTGTCATGGATTCCCAAGGCTTCATGATGTGTTACTTGTGAAAGGTTTGACGGTAAACTTGATCGGCATCAATCAGTTATGTGATCAAGGGTTAAAGGTCAACTTCACTAAGTCTAAGTGTTTGGTTAATTATGACAAAGATAATGTGCTAATGATAGGTATGAGATCCAAAGACAATTGTTACATGTTGGTTCCTCAAGACAAGATTCATTCTTCCACTTGCTTAATATCCAAGGAAGATGAAGTCAAGCTGTAGAACCAAAAGTTTGGGCATCTCAATCTCAAAGGCATGAAAAAGATCATATAAGAAGAAACCATCAGAGGGTTAACTAAGCTGAAAATTTAGGAAGGCAAAATTTGTGGTGAGTGTCAAACTGGAAAGCAAATCAAGATGTCCCACAAGAAGCTGCAACAACATACCACCCCTAAGGTCCTTGAATTACTTCACATGGATCTCATAGGACCTATGCAAGTCGAAATTTTAGGTGGAAAGAGGTATGTTTTTGTTTGTGTTGATGATTTTTCAAGGTCCACATGGATAAACTTTATTAGAGAAAAATCAGATACCTTTGAAGTGTTCAAAGATTTATGTCAACGCCTCAAAGAGAAAAGGAGAGTGTCATTGTTAGAATTAGGAGTGATCATGGCAAGGAATTTAAGAATGTCAAGGTTTCTGAGATTTGTTCGTCTAAAGGAATTGGTCATGAGTTCTCATCTCCTATTACACCTCAGGAAAATGGAGTGGTTAAACCTAAGAGTAGAACTTTGCAAGAGTCAGTAAGGGTTATGTTGCATGCCAAAAACCTTCCATATTATTTTTGGGCTGAAGCTTTGAACACTACTTGCTACATCCATAATCGTGTTATGTTAAGGTCTGGCACCTTATCTACACTTTATGAGCTATGGAAAGGAAGGAAACCAAAACTCAAATATTTTCATGTTTTTTAGATTAAGTGCTACATCTTGGCTGATCGTGAACAAAGAAGAAAGATGGATCCCAAAACTGATGAAGAAATATTTTTGGATTATTCCACAAATAGCATAGCATACATGGTATTCAACTCTCGAACCAAGGTTATGATGGAATCAATAAATGTTTTTGTTGATTACTCAACTGTAGGAAAAAGAGATGTTGTTGAAGAAGATGATGGAACATCTCCTCAACAGACTGATGTCACAGACGATGTCCCAGACAAGAAGTCCAACATTGAGTCAGCAAGTACATATTCAGAAGATTCTCAAGTCAACAAAGGTCCATCCATTAGAATCGAGAAGAACCATCCTAAGGAGAATATCATAGGGAATCTTAATGAAGGGATCACCACTAGATTCAAAGATATGATATCCATCTCTTGTTTTATCTCCAAGTTTGAACCAAATAACATTAAAGAAGCATTGACTGATGAGTTCTAAATAAATTCTATGCAAGAGAAACTTGGTCAGTTCAAGAGAAATGAAGTGTGGGAATTGGTTCCTAGACCTGAAGGTATGAATGTCATTAGAACTAAATGGATTTTTAAGAACAAGTCTGATGAAAGTGGAAATGTGACTAGAAACAACGTTATACCAGTTGCTCAAGGGTACACTCAAATAGAGGGAGTTGATTTTGATAAGACTTGTGCTCATGTTACCCACCTTGAGTCAATCAGATTACTTCTAGGAGTTGCTAGTATGTTAAAATTCAGATTGTTTCAAATGGATGTGAAAAGTGCTTTCTTGAATGGGTACCTGAATGAAGAAGTTTATGTTGAACAACCTAAGGGATTCATTGATCCAAGCTTCGCTGATCATGTTACAAATTATGAAAAGCTCTTTATGGCTTGAAGCAGGCTCCAATGGCTTGGTATGAAAGGCTAACTGAATTTCTTGTCAACAATGGATACAAAAAATGTGGAATTGACAAGACCTTGTTGGTGACGAATGATAGAGGAAAACTCATGATAACACAAATTTATGTTGATGACATTGTGTTTGAAGGAATGTCGAACCAGACAGTGGAGCATTATGTCCAACAAATGCAGTTAGAATTTGAGATGAGTCTTGTAGGAGAACTAACATATTTTCTTGGTTTGCAAGTGAAGCAAATGGATGATACTATTTTTATTTCCTAAAGTAAGTATGCCAAGAGCATTGTGAAGAAATTTAGTCTTGAGAGTGCAATTCATAAGAGAACACCTATTGGAACACGTGTTAAATTGACAAAGGATGAAAAAGGTAGTGATGTTTATCAAAGCCTCTATAGGAGCATGATTGGTACTCTCTTATATTTCATAGCTAGTACGCCAGATATCACTTTTGTTGTAAGAGTTTTTGCTAGATACCAAGCTGAACCCAAAACCAATCATCTTACTCAAGTAAATAGAATTATGAAGTACATTAATGAAACACGTGATTATGAGATTTTATAATCTCATGATACAAGCTTTATGTTAGTAGGATATTGTGATGCTGATTGAGCAGGAAGTGCTGATGATAGGAAGAGCACAAATGGAGGATGTTTTTTTTTTAGGGAACAATTTCATCTCCTGGTTTAGTAAGAAACAAAGTTGTGTTTCCTTATCTACTGCTGAGGCAAAATATATAGCTGCAGGGAGTAGTTGTACTCAGTTGCTTTGGACGAAACAAATGTTGTATGAGTACAATGTCGAACCAGATGTAATGACATTATACTGTGACAACTTGAGTGCCATAAATATTTCCAAGAATCCTATTCAACATAGTAGAATCAAGCACATTGATATCCGGCATCAGAATTTTATCAGAGATCTTGATGAGGACAAAATTGTGACTCTTAAACATGTGGCTACAGAAAAGCAACTGGCAGATATCTTTACTAAGGCTTTAGATGCGGTTGAATTTGAGAAGTTGAGGAGTGCTTTTGACATTTGCATATTTGAGGAGTTATAGCAACTACAGGTTTGGAGGTGTGCAACAATTACTACCCCAACGAAGGTAAGTGTTACTCGATCGAGTACTAGGGTGGATTCTCATAATGTGATCACTGATTTTGTTCCCATCAATGTTCTGGGTGTTGTTCTAACAAGAAGAAGAATGAAAACTCCCGCTGCAAAGAAGAAGAAATCAGTCAAAGTAAGTGCTCTTGAAACCCCCTCTTCGTATGTTCATATTCCTTCTAGTGAGACTATGTCTGAAAACCCTGTTGATTGTGGTTTTGTTATGAAACAGCATGAGACTATGACTAGCCTTTCTATTGATCCCCTTGTTAAACTTATGAATGTTGAACCCGATGTTGATGTTACTATTGGAACATTTGTGAAAACTTTGTCTGAGTCTATAAGTTAGGTTAATCCTATCTATGAAAAGACCCTATGAAAGCCTAGTTTTGTTACCACTATTGTTGATGTTGTTGTTAGTGAATCCCCCATAATTTATTCAAGCCTTGTTGATTTAGTTCCCACTCAAAATCCTCATCCCTCTAAATCCACTTTGAAGATCCCCACTAAATTTATTGTTGAACCTGTTTTTGGACTATCTATTATCCAAACAAAGTTTATTGTTGTTGAAACCCCCACTAAAAAAGTTGTCGATTCATCTGAACTTGTGTCTGAGAATCCCCAACTTGATGAATCTGTGAACCCCCCCAAAGTGATTGTGATCATGTTGATGGATATGTGCCTTTTGAGAACCCTCAACCTGATGTGAATGCTGAGAAAGATGTGCCCAATGAGATTATGCATACAGTGAATGATATTGATTTAATTGATGAACCTATTGCTAAGAGGTTGGTTGTAAGTATAGCTGAGAGGTTAAAGGAGAAGAAGAAAGGTAAGGTTGTTGAGGTTGCTCGTAAGTCCTCAAAAACTCCAAAGAAAGTTGTTGTGGCTTCAACATTGAAGCCTGCTAAGAAATGAAGCAAGGTGGAGATCCCTAGTGCTAAGAAAAAGTATTTGAAGAGAAAACAAGCTCCTTATAGTGATTCTGATACATATGCCGAGGAGGATATCCAAGACATTGTGTCACCTAGCAGGAAAAAGGCTGGAGGCAAGAAGGTTCCCATAAATGTTCCTTCGGCTCCACTTGATAATGCTTCTTTTCATTCTAAAGAAAGTGTTCAGAAGTGGAAGTTTGTGTTCTAGAGGAGGATTGCTCATGAAAGGTGGTTAAGCAAGGAAGCTATGAAGTGCAAGGAAGTTGTGGACTTGGTAAAAGTTGTTGGTTTGATGAAAATAGTGTATGGTCTGGGAGCATGCTATGACAAGTTGGTGAAGGAATTTGTGGCAAACATTTATGAGGACTGAAAGCATGAAACCAACAAAGAGTTCATAAAGGTGTTTGTTAGAGGTTCGTGTGTGAACTTTTCCCTTGTTATGATTAACAGGTATCTGGACAAGAGTGAGGAAGCTATGGCTGAGGAAGATTTGCCCATTGATATGGTGACAAAAGAGATCACTGCAGGACAAGTGAATAAGTGGCCTAAGAAAGGTTTGTTGTCTTTTGGAAAGCTTAGTGTTAAGTATGCTGTTTTGAATAGGATTGGAGCTTCAAACTAGGCACCCACCAATCACACTTCAAACATTTCCACTGGCCCGGCCAAGCTTATTTACCTAGTTGGGACCAAGATTAAGTCTGACTTTGGCTCCCATGTGTTTGATCAAACCACGAAGCATGTTGACTCCTATGTTGTGAAGCTGCCTATTGCCTTCCCATCTTTAATTACTGAAGTGGTTCTAAGCCAACATCCTGATATCCTTTTGCCTGCTGATGTTCCAAGTAAAAAGGGTACTCCCCTCACTTTAGATTACAGATTGTTTGTCGGGAAACATGTCCCAGACATTGTTTTGTCAACATGAAAGGAGGCTGGAAGCTCCTCATCAAAGGAAGTTATGATTGCTGAGCTCAAGGAAGTGTCTAAGGCTCTTGGTTAGACCATTAATACCAGCATTGTTATGAAGATAAGTATGGACAATCTAATTAAGCTTTTACCTGAAGAGAATGATGAAGAGGACAAAGCTGAAGATGATGGAACTGGGAATGATGATGAGGATGTTGCAGAGGATAAAAATGAAGAGGAATCTAATGATAGCTTTTGATTTTCTTTCTTTTTCTCTGTATTTGAGCCTTTGCTCAGGATACTTATGCTATCTTCTTATGATATGTAATTACCTAGTACAATGTTTATTTTTCTGCTGGTGATTTGCATCTATTGTTTGCCAAATTATGCTAAAAAAGGGGAGTATATATATGTTAGTATGTGTGTGTCTTGAAGACCTAATGGTGTATGCCTCTTCCCTTGAGGATTAATTCTGGTATATATGGATGTATGCCTTTCTCCTTTATGATTGTCCTGATGTTGTGCTCTGATGTTCTGGACATCGTATGTCTTGTCTTTATATGTTGGAGTATATTTCTTCTTTGCGTGTGAAGTATTTTGTGGAGTGCGGGGTGTGTTATAATTCCGTTGTTGAGTTCCTCTGATGATGAGGTGAAGTTTCTTATTTGTGTGCTATTTCCATTTGAAGAATGTTTTATGAAGTAGCACTAAAGAAGTTTATTTTTCCTTTATGAAGTTTTGTTTTAAAAGAAGTTTTTGAAAGAAGTTTTTTTTCTCCTACTCATACTGATTTTATCTGAATATTGTTTTAGCCAAAATTTGTCAAAGGGGGAGATTGTTGTGTTTTTGATTGTGAAGTTGGCTTCATTTTGTCAAAACAATGTGTTCTGGCAAGATGTTGTACCAGATGTTCTAGAAATGTAAGTACGACATCTTATCTTAAGGTGAAGTGCTTTGTTTCGCATTTTTGGAGTATTGTATTTTCACATGAGATCTTAGAAGATTTGTTTGAAGATTATGTTCAAGTTGCGTGTGCTCCAAGAAGCCTGTGGTTCAAGAAGCTTGCTTATGTCGGTTGTATGATGTTGTATTTATGAAGTAAATGTCCTAAATATATTTGGAAAGAATATATATTGCTTCTAGAAGATTGTAGCTGAAAATATAATATTGATCAGCTCTATTTGTTTAGCCTGAATGAAGAAAATCCCATGCTTAATATGACTAAATAAGTAAGACTCAACCCTTGAAGAAATTATTGAAGCTGTCATTAGAAGAAGTGTCTTTTAGGGTTTCGTGTCTTTGTTATTTGTATACCTCTATATGTGTCGCCTTGATACATAGAGCTGGTTTGTTTTAGTTGAGTTGTAAGTTGTCATTTGTATACGACTCTAGTGCATCTTGCAAGAGTTGGTTCGTGTATTGGAGTTATTCTCCTGTTTGATTGTAATCGTGATTGAGTCAATCACTGGGATTGTGGCTGAGAGAAAGTGAGAGGGGATCTCATATTTAGGGGGAGTCCTAGATAGAAATTAACGTGTAGTGTTAGGTGAAAAGGCAATGAACAAGTTTTGTTCACATAAGAATAGGAACTAATACTATTGAGAGTGAATTTCCTTTCTTGGCATGGATGCCTCCAGATGTAGGTGACGTTGCACCGAATTGGGTTACCAAATCTCTTGTGTCCTTCTATTGCACTTTAATTTATTTTTGTTTATTGTTTATTGTGTTGTATTGTCAAACATGTTGTTCAGGACATTTCACATTGTCGTACTTGTTCTCAAGGACATCACGTAGAACATATGACCTATGAGTACTAGAAGTTTAGGGAGTTTTACACATTTATCACTACCACATAATTTAATATTATGTCTTTATACTACTAATCGACTTCAACACCTCTCTACAACTTTTTTGGACTACACAACTTATATTATCTAATTGGACTTAACACTTTATTAATTAGTTTAACGGACCAAACAATTTTATCTAAGTTTAGTGATGCGAAATTTCTAGACATAATTAATTTTTAATTCTATTTTTTAAGGGTTAACTATACAACTTTTACGAAAAGTTTTTCAATTAAGAGAATAATTTTTTATAGTATTAAGAGAGTATGATTCTAAGAGAAAAAGATAAAATTTAAAAAAAGTAAATGAATGCTTTTTATATGGTTTTACGAAATGTAAAAGAATTAAAAGTGATCGATATGCATTTTATTTCGGGTCAATGTGTCAAGATAGAAAATAAAACATACCAGTAAAAAAGATTGATGCTAAACCAAAGCTTATTAGCGATGTGCAATACCCAATTGATCGTGGGATGCTTCCTTCAAATCGATTGTTGGCTAAATTAAAATTTTCAAGTTGAGGAAGCTTGTTGAAAATCTCATTTGGTAGATTTTCATTTAAATTGTTATAGCCAAAGTCGACCACCCTCAAAGAAATCATGTTGTTAGGCGATGAAATATTACGTGCACGTGTTTAACATTAATATCACATTCAATATTTATTTATTTATTAAAAATGAGAAAGTTATAGCGAGCTTTAGGGAGAAATTGAGGAAGAGAGAATATTAAAGAGAAGGGAAATTATCACTTGTTACAAGGAAACTTCAATTTCTTATTTACTTAATTTTACAAATGACAAGCTTTTCCCTATTTATTGGCCCGAGGAATAGTTCTACACACATTATAAAACAACTAGACTCTAACCCGTGCGATGCACGGGTTTTTTAGAGTTTCATATATAAATATCAAATTGGTTATATTATTATTTTTATAGTTACATTCAATATTATGTTATCAAACTACTTCAAATTGGTTATATTATTATTTTTTTGGCTATCAAAAAAATAAAAATGATATTTATAAATGTTTTGTGGAGAAATATAAAAATCTATGTCGATGAAATTTAATTTGAATTGTCGACGAATATTAAAATCAGACGATGAGTTTAATTTAACAGTGTCAATGAACATTAGAATTATGTATTTAAATGTCTAACATAGGAATATAAAAAAAATCTAGATAACAAAGATAAAAACTTACTAAGACAACTTTGAAAATTCTAATTGGGGACTAATTTTAGAAGTTCTATAAAAATTTCAATGATAGGATATAGGCAGTAACAAAACCTTGACGACAACACATTTTTGACCAAATTGTTTCCATTTATATGTACAGTTAGTTTGTTTGAATATTTGAACATGTGTAAATTAAGTGAGTGTTGAAACTTATTTTATTAATTGCATGACGTTTTAAGATTTGTATATAAAGAATAAAGATCTATTACTTTTCCTGCCAATATATATGTCTGATCTATACATTATGCAGCATACCTTATATATTTGTTCCAACCGAAATTAAACTTCTGAAAAGGGTCCATAAGATATGTATCAATCTAACTTTTCAGAATTGTAGATAAAACATGATTATTTCGAAAAGTATAGCTTCACTTTACATGTATATTCATATCTTGGAATAACTTGTTTATGAATTGTTCATGGTTTGATTAAAATTGAAATTTCATATTGATTACCTCAGGGTATATAACAGTAGTATACTTGAATGTTATACATTTTTCGTGTAGCATTTAGTTTGCTTTATAATGCTCAGAAAGTTTAAACTCCATATAATTACCAACAGGATCAACTGGATTTCACTTTGAATAAAACATGGATAAAGACCTAGATTGATAGATCATAAGGAACAAAACATAACATGTGAAATCAAAGACAGACATAGATGTTTCATAGTCAACTGAAACTTAATTTGATAACTAAACAAAACAGAAGAGATTAGGATTGATATTGTAGAAGCCTAAGGAGCAATCTTGAACACATGCACAAAGTAGCTGAAAATTTCTTCAAAGAACTTAAAACGGATTGTGTCTCCTGTCTGGAATCCATTTTTAGGCAGAAAGATTCCCATCCTAGTTCAAGTGTTGACAAAATCTGATACTGATTGCGAAATCTGATTTCACACATAGATCTTGGAGAGTTATGATCTCCACACAGAATGAGATGATCAAAATCACTGTCCGAAAGGAATTTCTCAAAGTCTTGGCTAATGATCTAAACAAAAGAGAGAGAAATGAAAACTATGGTTAAAATACATATCAATATGATAGTCACAAAATATTGATAATAAAATAAGTATGGTTTTGAAACTCAACTAAATGTGATGGGTGAGACATGTCAAGGTGATCAAGAGTGATTTCAAAGAAGACAGATTTATCGGGCTTTGTGCTTAAACTATGAAAGGATGGAACCATATCAGATTCCTTACATGATTTTCCAATGACAGAGAAAAAGCGATCTCTTCCAACATAGTTAAGAAAAACCTGTTTTTGACCATCAAATTTATAAAAGTTCCTCAAGCCACTCCATCCATCAGTTAGCAGTGGTCTGGCATAATCTCCATTAAACACCACAAAATGTGAATTTCCCTGGCTATCTATCAAGTTCCATTTAGTTCCTAACTCCTCTTCAAATTCCTCAAAGAATTTAGGGTTAATCTCTCCATATTCCTATGAAAAAATAAGAAACAAAATCATCAGATTAATAGAATGATTGAAATATTTAATGAACATGTAAAGATGTGGAGTGAAGGAATATGTTACACATTTTTCAGATTTTGAAATAAAGGAAAACTGCTATCCACTGATATACCTGTCCAGGGACATGAAGAGTTTCAAAACCTCCTAAAATTGGTCTTTTGATAATCATTCTGTTTCCAGCCATTGCTATTGATCTCAAATTCTGATTGGATGAAAAGTGTTGAGGGAGTTTCTAAGTTTTTGGATACTAAAGAACCATATATAGTGGTTGAGTGAAGATCTGAATTGAATAAGCAAAGACTCATGATGTCATTGTATACTCTATACAATATGTAAAGCCTCATGATGCCATTGTTTACATAGCCACTCTATCTTGTCAAACAGATTCAATTCAAATCTAATAATGAGATACACTTTAACCCTAAAATTAATTCCAATTAATTCCAAATTAAACACATTTTAACCCTAAAATTAATTCCAAATTAAACACAAATCGGGTGAATTAATGGAGGAGGAAACGGATGAAAAATAACGCTTGCATCAGTGACTGATTAAGTCTCTTAACCGAAAATTAATTCCAATTAACCGAAAATTAATTCCAATTAATTCCAAATTAAACACATTTTAACCCTAAAATTAATTCCAATTAACCGAAAATTAATTCCAATTAATTCCAAATTAAACACAAATTGGGTGAATTAATGGAGGAGGAAACGGATGAAAAATAACGCTTGCATCAGTGACTGATTAAGTCTCTTAACCGAAAATTAATTCCAATTAACCGAAAATTAATTCCAATTAATTCCAAATTAAACACAATTTAACCCTAGTTGAGTTGCATTTGGCGGGCTAGGGCTACCATTTGGGCTTATCAGAGTGCTTAGGATTTATATTAAGTTAGATATTCTACACATTTTAAAAGATAGTTCTATACACTTCTCTCTACTACTGGCATTCAATACTATGTCTTTATACTATCAATCATTTTTTACGGAACATTTCTAGAACTTTTTTAGACTACACCACTTATTAGCTAATTGGACTTAACTCTTTGTTAATTAGTTCAATGGACCAAACAAATTCTTTATCCAACAACACTATATATATATATATACACACACACACACTTCATTAAAGTTAGTGATGAGAAAATTCTAGACATAATTTATTTTTAACCATATTTGATTAAGGGTTAACTATGCAACTTTTACGAAAAGCTATTCATATCAAAAAGCATTTTCAATTAAGAGAATATTTTTTTATTAATATTAAGCGAGTATGATTGTAAGACAAAAGGACAAAATTCAAAAGAGGAAATGAATGGTTTTTAAATGTTAATATGAAATGTAAAATATTTGAAAATGAACAAGATGCATCTTGTTGAGTCTTTTGGTGTTGGCTGCATGTTTTGGCAAAACCAAAGTGTTGTTTGGAAGCATCTCCTTATTTAGAACATTTCTTCAGTTACAAGTTTTCTCATTTGAAGCTGTTCAGAAGCTGAAATTTACATCAGAAGCTGAATGCTCATCAGAAGCACTGTAGCACTTCAGAAGCTGAGTTCTGGTTCTGATGCCAGCGTTGACTTGGGTTGACTTCATCAGAAGCTGGTTATTTTCAAGGTTTTTCTATGCGAATCTTTGCAAGATTTATTGAGGATTTATCCACGCATATGGCTTTTAGAATGCTGATTTATTTAAAGAAGATTTTATTGAAGATTTGGTTCAAAGATATGAAATTCATATTTTCCTGTTATAATCCTTAAAAGATTCAATGCAGTTTTATTTGTTACATTATTGGACCAATCTTATTTTAGTAACAAATCAATTCAGAAGATTAGTTTGTTATTTATGCTGCAAGACTGAAGGCTATAAAAAGAGGAGGGTTGCTGCTATTCAAGACTTACGAATTTATAGAGTTTAAGATCAGAGAATTGAGTCTTAGTATTTTAAGCTTTTAGCTTTATTATGCACCACTCTGTTAGAGTTGGTTTAGGTGTTTGATTGAGTTGTAATTCATTCTAAGCCTTTAGGTACGAATGAAGTGTTGTCATTGAAATTGTGTTCAAAAACTGGGGATTGTTAAGGGTTGTTCAAGTAGCTGGGTTTAGTTGCTTGAATAGGAAGTTAGAGAATTCTAATACTCAGAGTTGGGTAGAAGTCTTACTAGGAGGAGTTTAATTGCTAAGGCTGGGAACTGGGAGTCAGTGTCTTGAGTCTTTGGGTTAAATCCTATAGTGGATTTCCTTCCTGGATTGGTATCCCCCAGAGTAGGAGGTGTTTACTCCGAACTGGGTTAACAAACCTTGTGTGTTTTTAGCTTTCCTGCACTTTACTTTTCTGCTGCATATCTGCTTTTATATTGTCCTAAGTTCTGTTCAGAACCTGTTGGTTCAGAACCTACGTTTATCTCTTAAGTATTGCCTGGCCAGAATTTCAATTGGCATCAGAGCAGGCACCCTGCCTGTAATTTGGGTGAGATCCAGAGGAGTTTATTTCTGGCAAGCATGGATAGAGAAGGAGGCTATGTCAATAGACCACCCCTACTAGATGGCACAAACTATGAGTATTGGAAGTCAAGGATGTGTGCTTTTCTAAAGTCTATTGACAGCAGGACTTGGAAAGCTGTGATAAAAGGCTGAGAACATCCTGAGGTTTTGGACAAAGATGGTAACAAAACTGGAGTTTTGAAGCCTGAAGAGGAGTGGACCAGAGCTGAAGATGACTTGTCTCTGGGAAATTCAAAAGCTTTGAATGCAATCTTTAATGGTGTGGACCAGAACATGTTCAGACTTATCAAACAATGTACTGTTGCAAAGGAGGCCTGGGAAATTTTAAAGACAACTCATGAAGGAACTTCTAAAGTGAAGATGTCCAGATTGCAGCTGCTGACCACCAAATTTGAGAACCTGAAGATGAAGGAAGATGAATCTATTCAGGATTTTTACATGAATGTGCTGGACATGGCAAATTCTTTTGATTCACTTGGAGAAAAGATGACTAATGAAAAGATAGTAAGGAAAATCCTCAGGTCCCTGCCCAGAAGATTTGACATGAAGGTTTCTGCAATTGAGGAGGCTCATGATATTTCTGCTATGAAGGTTGAGGAGCTGATTGGGTCTTTGTTAAATTTTGAGACTGCATTCTGCAAACAACCTGATAAGAAAGGGAAAGGTATAGCTTTTACTGTGAATGCTGAAGCTGATGATCAACAAGAGTCTGATGAGGATGACTTATCAGAAGCTCTAGTGTTGCTGGGAAAACAATTCAACAAGATTCTGAAGAATGTTAACAGAAAAGCCAAATCCAAAGGTCAGAATTTCAGATTCAATAACAAAAAGCAACAAACTGATGAGAAGAAGACCAAGTCTGAGGAGAAAAGTAATCAAGCTAAAGGTGTGCAGTGCTATGAGTGTGAGGGTTATGGACACATCAAATCTGAATGTCCTACTTTCCTTAAGAAACAGAAGAAGAGCCTAGCTGTTGCATGGTCTGATGATGGTTCTGAAGATGATGATGTTAGTGAATCTGATATGTGTGATACTGGTCTGGTAGTGAGGTCAGGAGCTATCTTGAAGAAGGAAGCTGTTTTAGAGTCTGAGACTTTTTCAGAGTCTGACTCAGAGTCTGAAGCCTCTTCTGTGTCTGAAGCAGCTAAAACCTCATATGATGAACTAGCTGATAACTACAAGAAGCTGTATACCAGAAGTGTTGAGGTTTGCAAACAAGTTTTGGATCAGAAGGAGACTATTCTTCAACTGGAGGCTGAAAAAGGTGAACTGTTAGTGCAGAATTCAGATTTAAAAGAAGAAGTGAACCAACTGAACTCCCAACTTGATCAAATGAAGAAGCAAGTGAAGATGTTGAACTCTGCTACTGATAAGTTGGAGGACATTTTGGGGAATCAGCAACAAGGAAAAACTGGTTTAGGTTTTGTTGATCAGACTCAGATTCCTAAACAGATGAGTTTTGTTCCTGCCACTCAAACTCATGATTCTATGGCTGGAACATCAAAGAAGAGACCTCAGAAACAAGCCCAGATGCCAGCTCAGAAGCAAGCTCAGAAGAGACCTCAGATGCAAGGTCAGAAGCAAGTTCAGATGCTACCTCAGAAGCAACCCCAGAATTTCTTCAGAAACAGAAGGAGGAGAAATCATCCATGGTTCTGTCATTATTGTGGAAAGAAAGGGCATATCAAACCATTCTGCTTTAAACTTTATGGCTATCCTAAACATTTTCAGTATAGAAGAGTTGAACCAGCTGCACCCAGACACAATGTTCAGAAGGTGTGGAAGCCTAAAGTTCAGAATGTAGGTCTTATAGCTCATACTTCTTTGAGAGCCACTTCAAAAGAAGATTGGTATTTTGATAGTGGGTGTTCAAGGCACATGACTGGTGTGAAGAAACTGCTGAGCAATATCAGATCATACTCCAGAAGTTATGTGACATTTGGAGATGGTGTAAAAGGTCAGATTCTGGGTATTGGTGATTTGGTCAGGGAAGGTTTGCCCAGACTTAGTGATGTGCTACTAGTGGAAGGATTAACTTCAAATCTGATCAGTATTAGCCAGCTGTGTGATCAGGATTTGAAAGTTAATTTCAACAAGCAGGAGTGTATTGTTACTAATCAGGATGGAAAAACTCAGATGAGGGGCTGCAGATCCAAAGACAATTGTTATTTGTGGGTTTCTGAAGAAGAAAGAAGTCTTACTTCTTGTCTTATGAGCTCAGAAGAGGAAGTCAAACTCTGGCACCAGAAACTAGGACATTTGCAGTTGAAAGGCATGAAGAAAATCCTAAGTACTGAAGCTATCAAAGATGTACCTAATCTGAAGATCAATGAGGACAATGTTTGTGGTGATTGTCAAATTGGAAAACAAACAAGAAAGTCTCATCCCAGATTAGTTCACCAGGTAACTACTAAAGTACTAGAACTGGTTCGTATGGATTTAATGGGGCCTATGCAAGTTGAGAGTATTGGAGGAAAAAGATATGCATTTGTAATGGTAGATGACTACTCTAGATATACATGGGTCAGCTTTGTTAGAGAAAAGTCTGACACTTTTGAAGTTTTCAAAGAGATGTGCATCCAACTACAAAGAGAGAAGGATAGTGGGATTATCAGAATCAGAAGTGATCATGGCAAAGAATTTGAAAACAAGAGCTTTTCAGAATTCTGTGCTTCTGAAGGAATAAAGCATTAGTTTTCTGCACCTATCACACCTCAGCAAAATGGTGTAGTTGAGAGGAAGAACAGGACTTTAGCAGAATGTGCAAGGGTTATGCTGCATGCTAAGAAGCTGCCATATATGTTTTGGGTTGAAGCAATGAACACAACATGTTACATACACAATAGAGTCACTTTGAAAAAGGGGAGAACATCTACTCTGTATGAATTGTGGAAAGGGAGGAAGCCAACTGTGAAATATTTCCATGTTTTTGGGAGCAGATGCTATATCTTGGCTGACAGAGAGAATAGAAGAAAATTGGATCCTAAGTCTCATGAGGGCATATTCCTGGGTTATTCAGTGAACAGCAGAGCTTACAGGGTGTTTAATTCCAGAACCAAGGTTGTGATGGAGTCCATAAATGTGGTTATTGATGATTTGTCTGCTGAGAATGAAAAGAATGATCCTGAAGTTGTTCCAGAGTCTGAAGTATCAGAAGAACAAACCTCAGAAGCAGAGAAGCATTCAGAGTCTGAAGAAGCAGAAGATCAAACAGATCAAGTTCCAAATGGTAAAGGGCCATCCATTAGAGTTCAGAAGGATCATCCTAAAGACTTAATCATTGGAAGCTTAGATCAAGGCGTCAGAACCAGGAGATCAGATGCTGCTACTGATTCATGCTTTGTGTCAAAGTTTGAACCTAAAAATGTGAAAGAAGCCCTAACTGATGAATTTTGGATTGAAGCAATGCAAGATGAGTTGAATCAATTCAAGAGGAGTGAAGTGTGGGATCTGGTTCCAAGACCTGAAGGTTTGAATGTGATTGGTACTAAGTGGATATACAAGAATAAAATAGATGAAAATGGTATTGTAGTCAGAAACAAAGCAAGGTTGGTTGCTCAAGGCTATACTCAAGTTGAGGGACTTGATTTTGATGAAACCTTTGCACCTGTGGCCAGACTAGAGTCCATAAGACTACTGTTGGGGGTTTCCTGCATTCTCAAGTTCAAGTTATTTCAGATGGATGTAAAGAGTGCATTTCTGAATGGATATCTGCAAGAAGAAGTGTATGTTGAACAACCTAAGGGTTTTGTGGATCCAAAGTTTCCTGAACATGTGTACAAGTTAAAAAAGGCCTTATATGGATTGAAGCAAGCACCAAGAGCATGGTATGACAGGCTGACTCAGTTTCTCGTGGCTCAAGGTTACAGAAAAGGAGGTTCTGATAAGACCTTGTTTGTGAAAGATGAAAATGGGAGTCTGATGATTGCTCAGATTTATGTGGATGATATAGTGTTTGGAGGAATGTCTCAGAAGATGGTCAAACTGTTTGTTCAGCAAATGCAATCAGAATTTGAAATGAGTTTGGTTGATGAGCTGACATATTTTCTTGGATTGCAAGTCAAGCAAATGGAAGATACAATCTTTATCTCTCAGAGTAAATATGCCAAGAACATAGTGAAGAAGTTTGGTATGGAATCTGCTGCTCATAAAAAGACATCAGCTGCTACTCATCTGAAGCTAACCAAAGATGAACAAGGAGTATCAGTTGATCAAAGTCAGTACAGAAGCATGATAGGGAGCTTATTGTATTTAACTGCAAGCAGACCTGATATCACTTATGCTGTTGGAGTACGTGCAAGATACCAAGCTGATCCTAAGATGAGTCATCTGACACAAGTTAAAAGGATCTTGAAGTATGTGAATAGCACAAGTGACTATGGAATCATGTATTCTCATAGTTCAAGTTCTGAATTGATGGGATTTTGTGATGCTGACTGGGCTGGAAGTGCTGATAACAGGAAGAGCACCTCAGGAGGATGTTTCTTTTTAGGAAATAACTTAATATCTTGGTTCAGCAAGAAACAAAACTGTGTTTCATTGTCAACTGCTGAAGCTGAGTATATTGCTGCTGGGAGTAGTTGTTCACAACTGGTTTGGATGATACAGATGCTGAAGGAGTACAACTTGAAACAAGGTGTTATGACATTGTTCTGTGACCATTTGAGTGCAATCAACATCTCTAAGAATCCAACACAGCACAGCAGAACTAAACACATTGATATCAGACACCATTTTATCCGAAACCTTGTGGAGGATAAAGTTATTCAGCTGGAACATGTAGCTACTGAAGAACAAGTTGCAGACATTTTCACAAAGGCCTTGGATGCTAAACAGTTTGAAAACTTAAGGAGCAAGTTAGGTGTGTGTTTGCATGAAGAGTTATAGCAATTATTGCAAACTGGATGTGAGGAAGATAGAGTACCTGCCAGTTGTGCCTATGCTAAGTGTGATCTTGAACCTGAGTCTGAATCTGATATGTTTTCAAGAATCAGTGTTACCTGTTTTGATTTTATTCCCTATTTGAAGTCTGAGATGTGTCAGAATTTTGTGGCTAAAAAGGGGGAGAAAATCTTATGTAATGTGTTGGCTCTGATACCAAAAATCTTATGCAAAGTGTTGCTGCTCAGAATTAGTTCAAATTCAGCTTTCAGTGTTATTCAGAAGTTATGTGTGAAGCTCAGTATTCAGAATAAATGCAACAAGAGCTGTCAGGATGTTATTGAGGGGGAAGCATGTGTCTCAGGGGGAGTACAAGATTGTTATATACCTGAGTGATGATGTGTTCCTGAAGTGTGGTCCTGAAGTGTGCTCAGCCACTGAAGAATGCTCTGATACCATTTTTCTCTGTAGTTCAGTAGTAAGGGGGAGTTTGGATGAGAAGCTGAGTTGCAGGGGGAGTGTTGTGGAGATTCAGGAGTGTTTGTGAAGCTTCAGGGGGAGAGTTTTATGTGGTTTCAGTTGTCCTGAAGTGATGCTGAATGTGCCCAGAAGCTGTTATTTGTGTATCAGTGTTCAGAAGCTGAAACTGATTGGTTTTTGTTGGTTTAAGCATAGCTCAGATTTGTTTGTCCGCTGCTTAGCTCTATGCTATGTTATTTTATTGTGGAGTTCTTCATTGCTGAGTTGATTTTATGGGAGATTGAAGAACTTGGATGGTTTTAGCCAAAAATTTGCCAAAGGGGGAGATTGTTGAGTCTTTTGGTGTTGGCTGCATGTTTTGGCAAAACCAAAGTGTTGTTTGGAAGCATCTCCTTATTTAGAACATTTCTTCAGTTACAAGTTTTCTCATTTGAAGCTGTTCAGAAGCTGAAATTTACATCAGAAGCTGAATGCTCATCAGAAGCACTGTAGCACTTCAGAAGCTGAGTTCAGGTTCTGATGCCAGCGTTGACTTGGGTTGACTTCATCAGAAGCTGGTTATTTTCAAGGTTTTTCTATGCGAATCTTTGCAAAATTTATTGAGGATTTATCCACGCTTATGGCTTTTAGAATGCTGATTTATTTAAAGAAGATTTTATTGAAGATTTGGTTCAAAGATATGAAATTCATATTTTCCTGTTATAATCTTTAAAAGATTCAATGCAGTTTTATTTGTTACATTATTGGACCAATCTTATTTCAGTAACAAATCAATTCAGAAGATTAGTTTGTTATTTATGCTGCAAGACTGAAGGCTATAAAAAGAGGAGGGTTGCTGCTATTCAAGACTTACGAATTTATAGAGTTTAAGATCAGAGAATTGAGTCTTAGTATTTTAAGCTTTTAGCTTTATTGTGCACCACTCTGTTAGAGTTGGTTTAGGTGTTTGATTGAGTTGTAATTCATTCTAAGCCTTTAGGTACGAATGAAGTGTTGTCATTGAAATTGTGTTCAAAAACAGGGGATTGTTAAGGGTTGTTCAAGTAGCTGGGTTTAGTTGCTTGAATAGGAAGTTAGAGGATTCTAATACTCAGAGTTGGGTAGAAGTCTTACTAGGAGGAGTTTAATTGCTAAGGCTGGGAACTGGGAGTCAGTGTCTTGAGTCTTTGGGTTAAATCCTATAGTGGATTTCCTTCCTGGATTGGTATCCCCCAGAGTAGGAGGTGTTTACTCCGAACTGGGTTAACAAACCTTGTGTGTTTTTAGCTTTCCTACACTTTACTTTTCTGCTGTTTATCTGCTTTTATATTGTCCTAAGTTCTGTTCAGAACCTGTTGGTTCAGAACCTGCGTTTATCTCTTAAGTATTGCCTGGCCAGAATTTCACATCTTATTTCAAGTAAATATGTTGAGATAGAAAATAAAACATACCTGTAAAAAAGTTCGGTTGTAATTAAATTTATTTTGGGTTAACTATGCAATTTATAAGAAATGCTTTTCATATTAAAGAGCATTTTCATTAAGAGAATATATTTTTTTTAAAAAAAAAATATTAAAGAGAACATGATTCTAAAAAAAGATAAATATGATAACTACAAAACGAATACTTTTTAAATATTTTTAAGAAATATAAAGTAATTAAAAACGATCAATATGCATCTTATTTTGATTAAATGTGTCAAGATAGAAAATAAAACATACCTGTGAAAAAGTTCGATGATAAATACAAGTATATCAACGATGTGCAGTTTACAATTGATCGTGGAATGCTTCCTTCAAATTGATTGCTGTTTAAAGTAAAATTTTCAAGTTGAGGAAGTTGATTGAAAAAATCATTTTGTAGTCTTCCATTTAAATTGTTATAGCCAAATTTGACCACCCTCAAAGAAGTCATGTTGTTAAGCGATGGAATTTTACGTGCATGTGTAACATTAATATCACATTTAATATTTATTTATTAACACAAATAGAATAATCGAGCTTGTAGTTCATAGGTTATATTAATAAGTTCGTACTACTAATTGAAAAGGATATGTTTGATAACTGTTGTTACTTATGAGTTTATAACTAATATGTTTACTAGCTTTTATCTTATATATTTTCTCGCTAAATTTTACGATTTGTTATCTTAATTGAAAATAAATCAAATACTAATTAAACATATATATTTTATTTCATTTCATATTATAAACTAATTAATGGCTTATAGATGATGACTTATAAGCTATCTAAACTACTAATTTTATTCTCTACATATTATGCTGCCTCAACCTTTTTTTTTTTTTTTGCTTTGTTAGAGCAGTCTGTGCAAACTATTACATACAAGAGGCCCATTTGGATTAGCTTATTTTAGAGCTTATATAAAACAGCTTATGCAAATAAATAAGTTTTTATGTAGTATTTATAAGTTTTTAAGGTAGTTTATGAAAAAACAGTTTATGAAGATACAATTTTCGTTAGTGAGAACATATAAATTAAAATAAAAGTTTATTTATTTACATAAGCTCAAAATAAGCTCAAACCAAACGGGGCCTAGGACTCTAACAATTTTTAGTAAAAATTGAATATTATAGTGATACAAAATTAGGAAGAGATATAGAGTTTTATGAAAATTTACTAAAAATAGTAACTATCCTCCTTTACTAATAATTGATATGATTGTGTGATATGTTTAGAGGCAAAAGGGGTTGAGGTCGGTCTTAAATTAAATCTTAGACAATGTTTTTTTTCAAAACCTGCACAATTTCATCATTAAATATACTATAGAGAAACAAGTTATAAACAAACAATTTTGCTAAATTAAATATCATACCCTCCATGTTGTTGCCAGAAAGATATAGTTGTTGAAGTTTGGTCATGTTTCGGATGCCTTCTGGCATGGGTCCTTTGTTGAAACCATTGTATGATAGATGTAATTCTTCCATCTCTTTACATTGATGCCAAACAGTCGGCATGTCACCGGAAAGATGATTATGATAAAGATCAAAAACTCTAAGATTTGGAAGCCCTTGACAAATATTTGACAGAAGATTTCCAGACAAATTATTATAGCTAAGATACAACTCTTGCAACAATGAGTTTCCTGAAAGCTGATTATTTTCAAGGTGGTGCACAATTGTCAACTGAGTAAGATCTCTCAATATCCCTTTTGGAATTTTTCCTTCAATTAAACCATGTAAAAGGAAGACAAAGACTTAGTTAGAATTGTTTAAAACACCCGGTCAAAAAATAAAATAATCACCTCATCATTCAAAACAAATTGTTTCATTCAATAGGTCCTTTTACAATATTAATATGATCCATTAATAATTTTTTCCTGTTATATCATTTAATATTTATCATTCTTTTTCTAAATTTTTTAATTGTATTTCTCAAATCATTAATGAAGTGTAACTTTGTAACCTAACTCACAATTTCTCTTTTGTCTTAATAAAATAACTATAATTTTTAATTTATGTGAAATTGTGTAATTTAAAAATGAGGTAATAAATTATAATTAAACACTTGTATTGTCCAAGTTAAATATTGTTGTGTTATTTATTGTTACTATATGATTAAAATGTAGATCAGGGGAGATAAGATTTGTGAGAACCAGTAACCTCATTAATCAATTTACAATAAAATATGTCTATAATATTTCCTTAAAAAAAATATATGTCTATAATCTATCGATTGGAGAATTATAGACAAAATGTTCAAGTACATTTCGTATGTTACTTAGGGGTGGCAAAACAGGTTCAACCCGTCGGGCCGGCCCGTTTAGCCCGCTATTTTTGGCGGGCTGAGTCGAAGTTTTAAACTTGCTTCCTATAGTTGGCTTGTCCCGCTTAACTCGTTGAAAAAACGGGGCGGACTCGTGGCGGGGCGGGCCGGCCCGCTTAACTCGTTTTTCTTTTTTGTTTTAGACTTATTTTATCTTTTTGGATTTGTTTTATGTTGGCATATTTTCATTATTTTGCTATTAAATATGATGTTGAGTTCACCAATTTATTAATTATCTTATTTTTACCACAAATTTATTCGTTGCATATTCTTTTATATATTTTTAGGATAAAAGCAACAAATACTTAAAAAAAAATGATAAAAGCAACATAGTTTTTTTTATAACAATTAAGTTGTAAAAAAAATGCATTAAAAAAGTTGTTTCTTTTTCTTTGAAAAACAAAGTTTTTTGTTTGGCGGGCCGGCCCGCCAACTCGTTTGTCCGCCAGTAAACGAGGTGGGGTGAGATTTTGGACTCGGCCACCTAATTTGACTCGGCTCGTCTCGTCCCGTTTTAAACGGGCTTAGACGGGACGAACCTAAATGGGGTGGGCCGACCCGCTTTGCCATCCCATACTTTCCTAAAAAAGAAATAGTATATTTACTATGTTGCTAAAAAAAGTACATATGTTCAGTAAAAAAAAGTACATATGAGCGAATCTACCCATCCATATCAATCACAATTAATTCTGTTCGAGGTTGATGAGAGAAACTCACAACCAAATGACATATAGGGAGACAGGCAAGAAGAAATCAAAAAGAACTTGTTCTTCCGTTTTTCTTTTACAATAATTTTTTCTGGTGTTAGATTCTTTCTTTATTTCTTAAGCAACCCAGAAAAACAAATAATATAAATGGGAATATTAGGTACCTTAACCAAAAAAAAAAATAGGATAATCAAGCAATTCGACTATAGTGGTTAATGAGTTTATACAAATGACGAATTGTTTAGAAGATTCTGAGTCCAATTCTTGATGAAACAATTTCTGACCAAATTCTACTTATGTTTCAACCAAACTTCGATTTTCAAATTCAAGAACCAGTTAACAAAGAGTTATAGGCTAAAATATCAGAGACACTAACTCATGCTATGGAAGAGGCTAATCCCTTGATAACACACCACCTAAGTTCTCAATCATTTTTTATAAAATTACTCATAAGTTCTCATTCCATACAAATAGAACAAGTTGGTCCTTTTATTTTCTTCGATAAATCTAATTAAGTTTTCCACGTACAATCAATCGACTTACATGAATTTATCCATTGAGAAAGCTTGGTGTGATATGGTTGCACATCACATTGATGTCGTTACCTATGCTTAGAAGGATTGAAAGAGTTCAAGTGAAGCCATCATATGAAGAACTTATTCCTTTAAGAAAAAACTATTGTGTTGTTTTTTTATTTTCAGGTTCCAAAGAACGAAGCACGTCCTGGATGTTTCAACCTCCTAGTTTCTATCAATGGCATCTACGTCGGTGAAGCATTATGTGATTTACGATCTAGCATTAGCCTTATGCACGTTGAAACCTTTGAAAAGATCGGAGGACTACACCTACATCAAACCAATGCTATAGTAGGACTTGCAGATGGTTCAAAGACCCAAGTAGATGGGATAGTAAAAAATGTAAAGGTAAAAGTTGAAAATTTTTATTTTCCTGCATATATGAAAGTTTTGAAGATGAAAGATTACCAAGAATGTCCCTTGATATTGGGAAGACCATTTCTTGCAACTGCTGGATGAAGATATGCAAAACACTCAAGAGGCCCAAAGTTAAACAAACTAAACAGCTCGGGCCGAAGGAACTTTAGAAGAAAAACCAGCCTTTTTACACAAGAGATAAGGTAATGCTTCGAAATCCTTATAGGTTCTATCCTCTTAGTCTATCTGAGAAAAAAGAATGGTATGGACCATTCATAGTTCAATACCTAAATAGAGGTTGATGTGTCATGATATGGGACAACATCATGTGGTTCACTGAATTCCATGAATCTGAGCTACGTTAGAAAAAAAAAACAATTCATTTCTACAAATTAAAGGATTTCTTGTAGTGTATACTTGACTAATTAACATAGGTTTTCATATCTTCTAATTTGTGGAGGGCTTCAAACCTCCCTAATATTATTGTGTGAACTAAAAAATTATCCCAGTTAATATTTGTACTATAAAAAACGGTTTTATAATTTATGGTAGTTGAAAAATATGTAATATAGTTTTTTATGGTACCTTTCCGAACTTTTTCGTCAAACTCCACAACTTCAATTTTGTGTTTAATGTTTATTACAACTTAAATTTTGTGTTTATATACTAAACTTTATTTTAGTGGTGTACCAAAACTTTTTTTTTTTGGTTCCGCCACTGTCAAGGTATCATGAATTTTATTTACTTCCACATGCTAGCGGCAATGTTTAAAACTTCTCATCCTTTTCTTCAACGTAATTGGTCTCCCTCTAAACTCTATTCTTGGAAAATCTATATTATGAAGTGTAGTTGCCAAACTTTTTGCAATTCTCGTATTCAATTTGAGATTTTCCATATCTTGTGTTTGGTTTATAAGTGGCAAGTTCTATCTTTTTATAAGCCCCAAGGAAGAGTTCTTTGCACGTCAAAAAACAATATTTTACACATTTCAAGAGTGATTTCTACACACTTTTCTCTACTACCTGCATTTAATACTATGCCTTTATACTACTAATCGACTTCTATGGTACCTCTTTAGAACTTTTTTCGACTACACCACTTATTAGCTAATTGGGCTTAACTTTGAATTTTTATGGGTTAACCATGCAACTTTTACAAAAAGCTTTTCATATTAAAGAGCATTTTCAACCAAGAGAATTTTTTTTATCAATATTAGGAGAATATGATTCTAAGAGAAAGATATAAAATTTTAAAAAAGTAAATGAATGCTTTTTTAATGTTTTGACGAAATGTAAAATAATTGAAAATAATCAATATGCATCTTATTTCGGGAAAAAATAAGTTGAGATGAAAAGAAAAAAAAATACCTGTGAAGAAGTTCGAATGTAAAGCTAAGATTATCATCGATGTGCAATTACCAATTGATCGTGGAATGCTTCCTTCAAATTGATTGTTGTTTAAAATGAAATTTTCAAGAAGAGGATGCTGATTGAAAAATCATTTGGCAGACTTTCATTTAAATTGTTGTAGCCTAATTTGATCACCTTCAAAGAAGTCATGTTGTTAAGCGATGGAATTTTACCTGCAAGTGTGTAACATCAATATCACATTTAGTATTTATTTATAAATACAAATTATCAAATTTTCTTGATTCATTTTTCGGTTTTAGTACTGGAATTCTACGTGTCCTTTCGGTTTTAGTCTGTTATTCAGCGGGTTTTTGTGCTTTTGGTGTTCTCTGGTTTCGTATCAGTCTGTGTGGTTTGGTAAGCAGTTTTTCAGGTTTATTGCTTACTATTCAAGTGATGTATATGTTTCGCTAGTGATGTATATGTCTTGTGCTTGGTATTGGTGTTAGTAATATTTTGCTAAAAATATAAACAGGTGTTGGGATGATATTTCAAGAGTATTCTGAGTAAAAAATAGACTAAAGTGTACTTTTAACCCCCTAAGTTTTAAAATGTTACGATTTTGGTCACCTATTAAAAAAAATGAAAATTTTGGCCGCCTAAGAATTAACCCATTTGCAATAGTGGTCCTTTTTGGCAATTTTGACCCAATCAACCCTATGTGGCATGCCACATGTGTAATTACTGAATAAAAAAAACAAAATGTCACACGTTTAATGCCATGTGTTTAATAACTTAAAGGACAAAATGAAATGACCTTAACACCCTTCTTCTCCAGAAAATTCATCCTTTCATCGTCCTTAACACCCTTCTTCTCCAGAAAATTCATCCTTAACACAGCCCAGTACAACATATGTTGCTTTTCCGTCTCCTTTGCTACGCCACCGCCCAAGTTTGCATCAGACCACTATCACTATCTCTGGGCACAATATGAAGCATCAGATAGGGTAACTTTCGCATCACAATAGTTAGAGCATTTGGATCTGATTCCAACATCATGTCAGCGATTGTGTGTTGGTGCTGCTTGACTCAAATGAAAGCAGCTTGAGTTTGAATCTTTCGTTTTTGTGTTGTTTTGTTTTGAGATCTGATTTCTAGGTTTCAATTCAAATAGTGATAGAGATGATTTATGGGTTTCAAAGAAAGAGATAATGATATTTGAAGCTTTTCAATTTCGTAGATGCAGGAAAAAGATTGGAAAGAAAAAATTGTAACTTTTGAAGCTATTCATTTTCTTCATTCCCTACTCTACTTTGAAGACCCAACAATGTTTGAATACATATGGTTCTTAATTTTGAAGAGGCACATAAGATGATTTATATTTTGAAGGGTTGATGAATCATGAAGATGATGATGATTTTGTTTTGAAGGATGAAGATGACGACGATGTGTTGTGTTGTTGATGTTCTTTTCAATTACCTTTTTTCACTTTCTTTTATTTTCCAGAAAATTTGATTTTTAACTTTAGATGATGAAGGTCTGGGATTGATTCCCTTAATCACGTGCCCATCCTATTCTTTCTTTTCCTTTTCAATTTTCTTTTATTTTTTTAATTCTTGTTTTTACACCCGTGGCCTTTTTTTTAATAAAAAAAATCTTGTTTACACACGTGGCGTACCAGGTCGTTTAATGAAGTGACACATAGGCGTTGAAAAAGTCAAAATTGGCAAAAAGGATGAATAATGCAAAGGGGCTATGTAATATCCCGCTTAGACGTAACCTATATCAGTATCAGATAAGTTTCGAGCAAGTAAGGGCAAAATTGTAATTATGAGATGGAAGGGCTTTATATAGGGGAAGATTTTTCTCATTTTCTCCTTCCCTTTCTCTCTCTAGAATTCAGATTTTTCTCTCCCTCCCTCTCTAGAAAATTCGGCACTCACCTCACCATGCTTTAATTCATCAATTTTCTTCCCAAATCTCTTGAATCACAAGCAAGCTAACTTTGGGAAACTTGGAGCAAGAGAAAGCTAAGGAAAATCAAGGAAAGAGGTAGACCCAAGCTAGGGTTTTGGTTGTAAAAGCTTGGCAAAGATCATCACAATTGCTAGGTGAGTTCCCAGGGTTTTATAACCCACCATGAGTGAGTTTGGGTGTGATTTTACCTTGAGCTAGGTTTAATGATTTTGTGCCCTAATTCCTTTTGCTTGCCAATTCCTTGTTCAATCATGTTTTAAACGTTAAATTGCAATAGAAAATCATCCCTAACATCATTGGGATGCTTGGGTAAGTTGAATTGGGTCAAAATGGTGGAAAAAATACGTTTTTTAGCAATTTCTGAACTGTCAAGCTCGCTACAACGAGCTGACCATTTCTGGTTCTGGTCCAGGTTGCTATAGCGAAAGATCCCTCGCTACAGCGCGCTCATCAGAAACAACTTGGCTTGCTGAGCTGTTTTGGGTGATCTGACGCGTTTATGCGAGGCGTTTCACTACCGTTTTTCCTAAAAACCTTAAGGAACCAAGGAACACCATTTTAACTCATCCATAAGGCTTACCATGAATGAAATTACAAGAAAGCAAGGAATGAGCAATGCATTGGGAATGTAAGAACAAAGGGTAGATGAACAGGAAATTATTACGAGTGGGATAGTAAGCCCTAAGTACGACATATGATAACGATATGTCTAGATCCTATGATAAGATAGCAAGATTTAAGTGTACTCAATTAAGTGTACGAGAGAACAAGGAATGTTTCAACATTCAAAGCTTCAGATAAGCTTAAGGGTTAGGTTTCCAACAACCAAGTAAGTGGCTTATGAGAACGATAAGCTTAAAACCTTTATTATAGGTTAAATATCTTATGATAAGTTACTTGATGAATGCATTAGATATGCTTATGATTAGAATAATGTATCAGATATACATATGAATAATTAAGACAAGAATCAAAATATAAGCTTAAACGTGTCCATCAGGCTCCGGATTATGCCGGATGGGACTTCTCCGAAAGTGTTGTCCACACGTATGTTAAGAGCTTAAACATGTCCAGCAGGCTCCGGATTATGCCGGATGGGACTTCACCAGGAGGGTTGTCCACATGTAGGTTTAAGTTGTGTCCATCAGGCTCCGAATTCTGCCGGATGGGACTTCTTCGAGAGGGCTGTCCACACAACGATAAGAGGAGTCCGGTGATTAACCTCACATAGGAATTTTCACCGGTTAGCAGGGGAATGTACTTCGGGGTTACTCCACTCAGAGGCATTCCGTAAAATCAACTCAGATAATAATGCTTGTTACACGCTAACTTACTAACAGTTAATATCAGGAAAATACTTAATATTATCAGGCAGATATCAGTTATCAGATAGTGATCCTATATTCCCCTCGATCACTAAATTAGCAGAAAGTAGTCCAGTTTTCATGACTACATAGTATAGCAGACAAACAAGTATATACCCCATATGAGTTGAGTTTAGTGCATGACGATCCTAGGTTTCCCCGTGGTTGCCAACAATAGGTTGGGCTGGAGCTCACTGAGACATTATGTCTCATCCCATTCCTTCTGATGCAAGTTCGCAGGTAGCACACAGCAAGGGTAAGGAGAAGGCTTTTGGACTGATCGTGCTGGTTTTTAGTTGATCATAGATGTTTATGTACCCAGTTTTTGTATATGTTGTATCGCATCCGAGATGTTTGTATTAGCAGACAGATGTATTGATACTTTATGTTATGTATCATTATCAGTTAAACTTTCTGTATTGTAAATTAATGTATCCAGTACGAAATTTTAACTCTTGTATGAGATCCTAGGCAATCTTTATATGGGTGTTACAGGCTAATTTATAGGGGGGCCAAATGTTTCAATTTTTTTAATAGGGGGACAAAATCGCAACATTTAAAAAGTTAGGGGGCCAAAAGTACACTTTATCCTAAAAAATATGCTAGTTGGAAACACTACTACTTGGTGAGCTTCTTTATTGGTTAAAAACATGTGTGTTGTGATGATATTTGGACAGTAAAATATGTTAATGGATGTCCTGACATTTTTCTCTTTTTTGATTAAATATTTATATTATAAAAAATAGGTGTATTTATTAACCAATCTAGCCTCACGGATTGGGATTTTTTTTTTTTTTGTTCGAAACAAGCAGTGGAAAGGTTTAAGATCCTCTAAGGCAAAATACTTTGAATTTTGTGATTTTTACTAAGAAATTCTTTCATGAGTTAAGCAGTTAGGAGCCTTTTTGGTAAGCACAATAAATTATTTCATCGTTATAGATTATAAGTTATAAGCTTATATGATTAATTAAAAAAGATATATTTGGTAACCATCATTTTTTTATGAGTTTATAACTAATCTGTTTACTAGCCTTTAACTTATCATTTTTACTAAATTTTACAACAGTTACTTTAATTGAAAAAAATTAAACATATGTGTTTTTTAATTTCACATTCATAAATTAATTGATATCTTATTGCGGATGACCTATTTTTTAAAAAGAAAGCGGATGACTTATAAGTTAGTCCAACCACTAATTTCATCCGATATTTTACCGATTAGAGTTATGCTGCCTCAACCGCTCTTTTTTGCTTTGTTAGAGTAGTGTGTGCAATCTATTACATACTTGGACTCTTACAATTTTTAGTAAAAATTTAATATTATAGTGATAAAAAAATTGGAAAGAGATATACAATTTTATGAAAATTTTTGTAGCAAACATCCACCTTTACTAATAACTGAATATGATTGTGTGATATATTTATAGAGGCAAAATGGGTTGTTGCCAATCTTAAATTAAATCTAAGGTGCAGGGGTTTTGCAAACAATGTTGTAAATGAAAATATCTTACCCTCCATGTTGTTGCCAGAAAGATATAGTTGTTGAAGTTTGGTCATGTTTCGGATACCTGCTGGCATTGGTCCTTTGTTGAAATCATTGTACGATAGATGTAATTGTTCCATCTCTTTACATTGGTAGTTGGTACCAAACAGTTGACATGTCACCGGAAAGACCATTTTGATAAATGTTTGATGGAAGATTGCCGGATAAATTATTATAACTAAGATACAAATCTTGCAACAATGAATTGTTGAATTTTAATATCGATGACAAGTTACCTGAAAACTGATTGTATTCATGGACCATTGTTCTGAGCTGTGTAAGATCCCTGAAGATCCCTTTTGGAATTTCTCCTTTATTTCAACTATGTAAAAGAAAGACAGACTTAATTAGAATTATTTCAAAAATCTGGGTAAACAAAAGTACATTTAGTATGTTGCTAAAAAAAGCACATATGTTCACTAAAAAAAAATTACATATGAGCAAAAAATCTAACCATCCATGTCAATCACAATTAATTTTTCTCTCGATGTTGGGTCTTAAACGAGTTTCTCGACGCTGATCAGGAAAACTCAACCAAATGACCTATGGGGAAATAGGAAAAAAAAATTAAAAAGAACCAAGTCTCCCAATTCTTCCGTTTTTTCTTTTGTACAACAATTTTTTATTTTTTTTTGGTGTTGGATTCTTTCTTTATTTCTTAATTAAAACACAAAAAAAAAATATAAATGAGAATATTGTGTACCTTAACCAAATAATTAGGATAATCAAGCATTTCGGCTATAGGGGTTAATGAGTGTATACAAATGACAAATTGTTTAGAAGAATTTAAGTTCAATTCCTAATGAAAATTTTTTATCAGATTTAACGTATCTTTCAACCAAACTCCGACTTCAATTTAAAAAACCAATTAACAAAGAATAATAGGCTAAAGTATCAGAAACCCAACCCGTGCCATCAAAGAGGCTAAGCTTGGGTTATGATGACGGAGCATCATATGATATTTTAGGCTATGTTTATAGTAGTTTTCCTTGCATTTGAAGGCAAGTAAGTTGTAATTTAGAGGAGTTGTCAATGGTTTGAGAAACAAATTGTATTGTTTTAATTCGAGTCATTGTAATTCACTTTTATCATAAATTATGCAACTTCATAGGTGTTTTGAGTCTTTTTATTGAGAAATCATGTAAATCGAAAAAACAAGACGTCAAGTGAAGGATCAAGGATATGAAGATTGAAGACCAATGGTTGTTAGAAGGTTGTTGAAGACAATACAAGATGAAGAGAATACATTTCAAGTTTCAAGGCATTTCAAAACGGAAGAACGATCGAAAAAGGGGCGAAAAACTTCAAAATTCGCACTGGAGACACTGCCTCATGCGCTCCACACATGAGACATCATTTCTTGTTGTCTGATGTGCCCTTGCGCCTAACTTCATGCGCGTGCATGTGTGACGGCCAGGAGGCGCCTTTTGGTTGTTTTTCCAGTGGAAAACCCTGTTTCTTTCTCTTAACCCATAAGTAATCATCTACTATAAATAAAAAACCTTGCCGACACTTGTTCTAATATGAACCTGTTTCTTTCTCTTAACCCATAAGTAATCATCAAGAACTTCAAGACAGAAGATTTCCATCCTCCTCTTGTTCTCTCCAGGGTATGATTTTCTATCATTTTGTAATGATGTCTATTGCCATGTGAACTAAACCTCTATCGATTAAGGTTCTAATATGAACCTCTTCTTATTTGTTGGATTCAATTGATACAATTTTTTTTTATTCATTATGATTTGAGTTATGTTTTATTTTTTTTTATTCAATTGATAGAGTTTTTAAATCTTTTGTAAACTAGGTTAGGGTTCATAAACTAATTCTTGCGCTTTAACCAAATCCTTACATATGACTTTTGCTCAAGAGTCCTTAATTTATGAGGGACTCTTAGGGTATGAGGGTTAGACATCTCCAAGATGTTGACGTCAAAGGATATTTCCACGACTTTCATAATTGAGTTATGTAGGTTATAGAGCAATCCGACATCTGTAGGGATATTCTTCCTATGAATAAACCATTGTTTATATAATCACTAGGTCTTAATTAATAGGTACTTTGAATTAATCCAACAAAGAAGGAAGAGGAGATTCAATGATTCCCTAATCGTCGTTACGTATCTGAATCACACCAACATAATCTTGTATTGGGCAGGGCAATTAAAACCATGTAATCCCTTACATCTTTTCTATTTCTATTTACTTCGAATAAGTTCCGCTAATACGGAGTTGAACGACAATCTATGTGGAGACAATAAACTTACTACTTTATTACTTGTTACGATTTGGTCCACTTGCCAATATTTATACCTTTCATCCATCAATTTCCGCTATCGCGATACTCAGATCACGTTTCAGATGTTATGTCATGGGCGTGAGTGGTGTGTTAAGAGCCTTACATGAGAAGTGATATGATATGAACAAGTGTTTATAAATTCTCATTTTACAAGTCGGTGTTTTAAGATTGTGTTAGATCCAAACATAGGTTCTAAGACTTCTATTGATTCTTATATTATTTTTCACGTAGAGCTTATCTATCTCATCCACTAAAATTGCTTATTCTCAAGGTTGGTAGAGATTCTGGCTGAAAAGAGATTCTTAGACTGTTGTTTTGATTTTCAAATCTCCTCACAATTTATTTCTTGGCAGTTTAGAAACCATTGGTTCCATTGTTTAAATATGATTAAGGATCTTTCTTTTATGTTGTCTCATATCTATCAAGAAGAAAATTACCGCGCAGGTAAACTTGTTGACATGCTTTTTGCTTGCATGATTTTTTTTTTTAAGGGTGCTTGCATGATTTTAGTTGTGTAATGGTATTCCATTCTTTTATTAGTAATGACCTTTTCTTTTTGGAACAAATTAACTAGTCGTTCTTGGTTCCTTATTGTACTGCACTTTTTTACCTTTTGCCATGATTTTATTCCACTAAATTTTTTTAGTAAGGTTTTTAAACAGATAATTGATGTTCCTTAAAAAAAAAACAGTTTGATGTTAACTCACGTTTACTTTTTTCGGTTTTGAGATAGTTCCTATTTGATTTTTATTTTAATGAAAAATACTGGATGGTGCGAAATATTTTCGCATATATGCACAATTATTATATATTTATCTTTTGGTATAAACGAGGTATCTTTCACGCGTAACTGCGGAAACTTATCTCTTGAGCATTGTGGGACCTAAATAGACAGTAAACTCTTTTAAGTTTTAACGCTGCTATATCTCCAAGGTTGGATTCGAACCTAGAACCTTGGTTAAGCTAGAAGAGATTCACATCATCTCATCTAAATGTTCTTGGATATAATCATTATATCTATGTTTTGTTAAAAAAATTATCTTCTAGTTATGCACCGGGAAAAAAAAACTTCTGAGTTTATTTGAGTGTTGTCAATATTGACGGTGACTCGGTGATATACTTTCATTGCACCGTCCAGAGAAGGTAATATGGATGGTTCATAAGGTTTTAATTATTTGTTGGGGTAAAGTTTAGATAAATAATAATGATCTATAGTCTTTAAGGTATAAGCTATTTGCATTAGCTTATCAAAAACATACAATAAAAATAAGTTATAAGTCCATGATAAAGTGACACTTATTAAATAGGTCTTTTTTAGTCAATGAGTTTACAAGATATAAACTATAAGCTCAAAATCATGTCTTACCAATTATATCCTAAGAGTTAAATATGTTTAGTCCGTACAAAATCACGAGCTTTCAAGTTTAACCCTAAAAAAAATTATTCACTTTTAGTCTGTATTTGCTTTTATCCATGTTGAGGACTAAATTTATCCATCTTTTTAAAAGTTTATAAAATTGACACTGTTATTAAAAACTACAATATTATGAATGACTAAAATTATCATTAAAATTGTATATAGACTAATATTTAGTCCATATAGGATTAAAAAATATTTAGTCCTAATATTTATAATAATATTAATAATATTTTTTTTTGAGCGGAGTAATTAAAATAACAAATTGTTGATTTGTAAGTAACTTGCTTTTAATTATGCGTACATGCTCAAGGAGATAATAAAAATACATGCTTCGTGTGATTTGTGCGAAAATATTTTCCACCATTTAACATTACTCTATTTTAATAATATTTATTAGAGTATTGCAAATGATAGATGGTAATTTTAGGGTGTCAATATAGATAAGATGTCTTTATTGTCATGTCTTAATTTTGCACTTTGATTTTTAATTGTATAATCTAATTAATAAATAAAATTTATTTGTACCAAAGAAATAAATTTAGTGAAATGACATTCTCTTTCTTTCTTTTATCATCTTATTATATGCAAAATGGTCAAATGCACGACAATTACTGTAGGACTGCGTAATCAATCCTATATCAAAATTAAAAAAAATGACAAATAGTGGGAAACAAACAAACATGACACATTATATCGGAGGTTGGAGTACCTGAAAAGTTGTTGGAAGATAAACCAAGATATTCAAGTGAAGACATGTTTGGGAGTGTTTGAGGTATGAGTCCAGACAACTTGTTCTTACCAATTTCTAATACTTTTAACCGACGAAGGTTACCGATAGATTGGGGGATAACACCACTAAAATTGTTAGCGCCAAGATACAAATATTGAAGTCGTGATAAGTCCCCTAATGCTGCAGAAATTTCCCCAACAAACTTGTTATAGCTGATTTGAAAAATCTTTAATCGGCGCAACCGACATAACTCTCTAGGAAACTGACCACCGAAACTATTGTTTCTAATATCAAGCATAACAAGGAATGACAAATTCCCTAAGTTTGGGGAAATTGTACCTCTAAGACCCATGTTTTGGAGAATCAAATTGTGGACTCTTTGGTGTCGCTCATCACAAGTGACACCAACCCAACTGCATATAGAAGAGGAAGTTGACCAATTAGTAGCCAACATATTATAAGGGTCTGATGTAATTAGTGATTTGAATGCTAGAAGAGCATACTAATCTGTTGTGATGTTTTTTGTATTCGCTGTTAAGCATGACACAAAACAATGTAGTGAGAGTGAAAAAAGAAAGAGACGAGCTAATAGATTAACCATCTTCCTGTAGTATGTGTGTGGATAAGAGATGATGCATGGGACTCATGGGATATTTATAGTGATTAAAAATGAGCTTCCAACGATATTATTAATATCAACGTGTCTTTCACTTCCCACTTTTTGTCATTTTGAATAAATGTGAGATTCAGAGGCAGAGATAGCGTTGGTTGGGGCTATATGGCTTAAGTCAACCAGGTCTAGCTATAAGTGAAGGGGTTTCTAATTTTTATTTCATTTTATTTTATGGGTCTTACTTACAAATATTCTTAGAACACTCTTTAAGGATTTTTAATTAAAAAATTATTTTTTGAAAAAGTCTTATCCTTAAATTTTTGATGCATTGAATTCATAAATTTTTATACAAATTTACTATCTAAAGTCTTTAAAAAGTATTCTAAAGACACTCGTTAACTTTTCATTTATTTTATTAACGTAGTTGTCAATACAAACTCAAATAAATTACATGAAAAAAAAAGCTTATTTGGTCACAATGATCCGAACAAACACCAAAATACAAATCATTTGATTATTTCAAAATACAAATTATTTAATTTCTTTTCTATATTATTTTTATGAGAAATGTTAGAAACACTCTTTTTAACACTCTATGATATTCACTTTTTTAGTTGGTGGAACTCATGTGAGACTGTCTCACAATTTTATGTTAGACTAATTTTATGTCACCCAACTATATGGTGTGGTGATGCCCTTATTCGTTGACTGACTTCTAAATTGCAGTCTTTAATTTTCCGGTTAGATGTCTTATCATTAGTGGGTTTCTAGGCTTCTTCTTACGATCCAACTGGAAGGAAAAAAAAGGTTAAATATGTTTTTGTTCCATGTAAAATTCAGAAGTTTTAAGTTTAGTCCTTACTTAATTTTAATAGCTTTTTTAGTCCCCACAAAATAAATTTACTTATAATTATAGCCTCTGCTAAAACAAATTTTGTATAATTATCCTCAAACTCTTAAATTTTTTAAAGATTTTTATGAGACAAATTTAGAACACTATGAAAGGTTCATTTACTAAAATTTAGAATTTTTAAACATGAAATGAATTTAATATGAATTTTTTTAAACGAAAAAAGTTCAAGATAAAATTAACAAAAATATGGACGTAGAAATCAAATTTTGAGATAATATTTTATGGAGGAACTTTTAGTAATGTTCTTAACACGTCTAAAAAAAATTGTTCAAAAGCATAAGAGTTTAAACATAATTAAACAAATTTTGATTTAGTATGGACTAAAATTGAGTGCTTAAATTTTTTACGGGGATTAAAAAAACTATTAAAATTAAGTAAGGACTAAACTTTGAAGGTCCCAATTTTATAGGGACCAAAAATATATTTAACCAAAAAAAAAATAAATATAGTTTTGATCCTCTATGTTTTACAATCTGGCGATTAAAGGTTAAAATTGTTATTGTTTTTTATAGGATGTCAAAACCGTCAAATTGTGAGACATAGGGGGTCAAAACTGTACTTAAGAGAAAAAAACACACATTTTACTCGAAACATGGGGCAGCAATTGTGTGCCTTCAGGCACTGCCATGCGCCTTGGGCGCTTAGCCCACTCAACTGTGCGTACAAAATGCTTTTTTTTTCTTTCGTTATTTGAGTGTTTTTCTTCCGTTCTTTGATCTCGGGATTTGGGGCTTTTAGTTTACCACATTGTATTTTCTTAAAAAAAACTCTCAAACTCAGTTGTTCTACGTTCTCTTTCCTCCATAACTCCACGAGATGTCTTGATTTGCTGAATTACCTGATTTCTCCACAAAATGAATTAAAACACATATGAAGTTGCTGGTTCCGGGAGAAAATAGAATTACAGGGACTCTAATGAAAACAATACAAAAACCCTTAAAGCATGATCAACTCCTCTAAATCATCTCTAAAATGACCATAACTACTAAATTAATGAGTCAAAAACATAACAAAAAATATCATCAAATATCATGTCATTACAACCCCATAATAGATGCTCAGATCATTGTTCGTTCCACTTCCAGTTGTGCGCACCTCGTTTTTTTCCTCGGGAAAAAGACGCGCAAATCCTCCGAGGTCGTTCGCAAACGCTCGGAGGGGCCTTTTTGAAGCCGCCACCAAAGTTTTTGTGTAAAGGGAACGTTGATAAACCCTTAAGTTTTTTTTTGTTTAAAGGGAAACGATAATAAAACCCTTTGACGATGAGGATAAGGATTTGGTCATCGCAACCATTGTCGGGTTCGGGAGTCGATTACGCAAGGGGAAGGTATTAGCACCCCTCACGTCCGTTGTACTCAACGGGAACCTTCTATTTGGTTAAAGCTTGAATTGTTTTTTTAAATACTTTGCGCGCATGTTCATTTATGTTAAAAATATAATAAAAGGGGGGAAGAAAGAGATAAAAACAAACGAAAGAAAAGAAAGGAAAAAAAAGTTTTTTTTATTATTGCGCTTGACAAGATGTCGATCTTGCTCCTACGTATCTCCCGGTAGTCGGAGAATTCAAAGCGTACGTAGTTCTTTGGTAGAAAAACGTACATGTGTTGGTTGATTTTAAATGGACGATGTTTTAACAGAATTCTTGCGATTAAAACGTAGCTTGTATGCTCGCGCTCGGGAGACTTATTAAGCGTATAGCTTGTATGCTCGCGCTTGGGAGACTTATTAAGCGTTTGTTCGTGAATCGCATTAGAATTGTTAAAAGGTACGTTCGTTAGGGTAAAGGGTTGGAATTGGCCGCTATGGGACCAAGAGGTACAATGGACTCATACAAGTCAATCATTGACCGAGTGGACTCAAACGAGTCGGGGGGTGAGTCTAATGGCCACGGGGGACCAAAAGTTTGGATTGACCACAAGGGGCCAAGCTTTGGTTTGGTTAGGGTTGTACATATTGAAAAAAGGAATGACGATTGTCCGAGCGACGAGACATACGTCACGCATTCGTACAATCGGGGCGATGGAGAGACATACGTCACACCATCCCTTTTTCATTCATGTTTTTTGGGTTGAATCCTTTAGAAATCCCAAGGTATGTCAAAACATTTGGTTTGAAAACCCAAAATGGGAAGGTTTAACAAATTTTGCTAGAAAACGCATAAGTTCGTCTCATTTTGCGAAAATGCGAACGTATTCGGCGTATGTTCATGTTTGAGTTTTGAAAATTATGAACAATATCTATTGTTCAAGTTTTGATTGAAATGATGAACATAGCTTGTTTGTTCATGTGGTTTTGAAAGTTTGAGAACATAACTTGTTTTGCAAGTTATCCACAAAATGGTCATACGAACTTGTGATTTTGTCAAAATTATGCAAAATCCTTGTTATGGTTTGAAGAACATGGGTTTAAAAACTCTTAGGTTCTGAGCTCTGGGGCTAGAACCTCAAAAATTGGTCATTTTGACACAAAAACTCAGATTCTGAGTTCTGTCATGGTCGCACTGCGACCATGACTTCGCACTGCGAAGCATGCGAAATTTTGGGTTCAGAAGCTGTTTCTGAACCTTGGTTCAGAAACAACTTCTGAACACACTCAGGACCTTATAGGTGGGTGAAAAACTTTGAGTTTTTGGGGTGAAAAAGGCTGGACAAACCAGTTTTGATGTTTTGAAAACCTTGGGATTTCTTTGAAATTCAAAAGGGGTTTTTTAGAATCAAATGGTTTTGAACCAAAATAGCTATGCAAACACAATTGTAAATGCAAGATAAAGCCTTAGAAACTTACAGAACTCCTTAGCAAAGCTCCAGCTGCACTTGATTTGATTTGGTTGAAGGCTTTCACAAGAGGTTTTTGATATTGGTGATGGTTTTGGAACTTTGGAAAGCTTTGTGTTGGATTGGTTTTTTTCTGGTTATTTGTGGAGGTTTGTAAGCTAAAATGAGTAGAGTTTCTGCTCTTGGAATGCTGTGTTAATTGTGTTTGTATCCTTGGGCATTGCCTTCTATTTATAGGCCAAAACCAAATCTTTTTCATCATTGCAAAATCCTAAAATTCAGCTGATTTGTGGCTAAGATCAAGCTGGATCCTTTTGCATCAAATGCTAATGGATAGAGGCAACCTTGCCTTGCACCAAGGGGCAAGACTCAGCCTGATTTCAGCCACAAATTCAACCAATTCTAGAAGGTAATGATGAAGAACAAAGCTGAATTGCAATTGGCTAATGCTTGGGGATCAATCCTTGCAATCTCAATGGTTGATCAATGAAAACGTGCACTGTAATGTGCAGAGATTGAGGGATGAAAAGGCTACTTATGGCTGGTGTGAGAGGGTGAAAAGCTGCTGCAAAACAGAGTAGGCACTCATGGCTTTTCAAGTGAGAAAATCCAGCTAGTTTGACTGGTTTTAGGGGGAGCATGTAACACCCTAACCCTTAACCGCCGATTATTAACTTTAATAAAACAAAACGTTAAGGACATACACTAGTGGAAAATATACATTTTACAACATGGTCAAAAATGTTTTCACAACAGTTGAAATAATACCTGATGTAATAGTTAACACGGTGGCATTTTTGAAATTACTAACAACGTTTTCACATCAGTCGAAAGGAATAACTGATGGGAAAAGTAAATGATAAAAAGTTTTCACAAACAGTTGATATAATACCTGTAGGGAAAGATACACGCGGTGGCAGTTTTGTAATACTGAGAAACTACATTTTACATCAGGTGCTTATGACCTGTAGGGAAAAAGCCTTTCAATAATAATTTTCCCTTTTCCCTCTCTCATCCGTTCCTCATCCATTGGAAACCCTTTTCCCTTTTCCCTCTCTCATCCGTTCCTCATCCATGAAATCTGTCACTCTCACTCTCGTGATTTTGATTCCATGAAATAGGATTTGGCTTCAATCTCGTTCAATTTGTCACTTTCATACTCTCTTACCCTGACTCTCGTTCAATCTCATTCGCAGATTTCACCCTCACTCTCGTTCAATCTCACACCAAAATCGAACTCTCACTCAGAATCGGAATCGTTGTTCTCAATCACTCATAATCTGAATCGTTTTGGCTTTCTCTCAATCTGAATCGCTAACTGTTGAATCACTAACTGATAAATCTCTCTCTCACTCACTCGTTTTGGCTTTCTCAATCTGACCACTCACTCACTCGTTTATGTTTATGTTTCTTCAATCGCTAACTATTAAACTCTGAAACCAGGTGAATGAAATCTCTCTCACTCTCACTCACTGGTGATTTTGATCCTCACACCCACTCGAATATCGTCGGGTAGATCTGCCCCTCACTCTGAACCAGGTGAATGAAATCTTTCCAAACCCTTCCTTCTGTTTCTAATTGGGATTTTTTATTTGTGGTGCTTGCATATTCCAGTTGCGACTCGTAACCGTGATATTGATCTTGTACTAATTTTGGCAAACCCAGGTAACTTTTTAGTGATGTAATTTAGATAAGATTTCATGGCTTTTACTTTTTCGTCCATAATAGATAAATTAAGAGAATTCTGTGATCTGTGAGTCTTAAGATAAATTATGAAAATTATTATACTTAATTTTTATACTTTGATGTGCATACCTGTTTATCTTTTTGTGCATACCTGTTTATCTTTTTGGATTGAATAATTAAGATGTTTTTTTGAATTTGCAAGGTTATGCAGCAAGGGAGTTTGTGAAAGACGGAGTTAAGCCTGGGGAGCTGGAAATCATATCCAAAGAAGCGATATATACTACTTCTTTATGAACTTCACTTTGCATCATAAACATGACTAAAGTGAGAGTTGAATACTAATGAATCTGCAGTAGCCATATATATTGAATTACTTAGTGTTGTACTTGTATACATATACTCTCTGATATGTGACAAAAAAGAGTTGTGAGTTGTGACTATGTGAGTGTTAGAGTTGTCCATGTGTGAGGGAGTAGAGGTTGAAGAAATAAGATGCACATTGATAAGCACTGAAAATTCTCACTTATGTTATATTTGATTATTAATTTGGATTTTGATTGAATGGATGCTTTTTTGCATGGATGTTGTCTCACTTGCAGCTCTTCTTGAACCCTTCCTTTCGTTCGTCGGTGTGGCAGAGGAAGAGTCATTTTAAGTCGTTGGGGGAATGAAGAGAGGGATGTGGGTAGTGTAGAAAATATTTTGGAGGGTGGAATTTGAGATGAGGGATGAGATAATGGTTTTCAAAGTGGTTTGGAAATTTGAATTTGACTGGTAATATGAGGTTTCAGTGCAGACGTGGAAGTTGTATATTGGAGATGCTGATAATGGAAACATGAGTGAAGTTAACAAGGATGCAAGAAGAAGAATCAATTGTGTTGTCGTTGTTGAGGAATAGAAGATATGCATTTTGAGATGAAAGGACATTGTTGTGAATTAGGAAATAGTAACAGGTGATTTCCCTTTCTTTTGTTTGGTGAATAAGTTTTTGTTCTGTTATGCTATTTAATCTTCCACTGTGTTTGTGACGAAATGTTGTACAGCTACTGCGAGTCCTAACTGCAACAGAAACTACTTTAAATTATCAATGTGGAAGGAGAGTCAAACAATCACTTGGTATGTTTCTGGAGATGGGTGTTGGTATGTTTTTTGTATTGAAATATATTTGTTATTGGTTGTACTTTGGGTTTGGAGTAGTGGTGCTTTGTTTTGCAACAGTTTTACAACATTTGTCGCATTTTACCACAATGTCTGTCCACTGTTAATGAATAAAAGGCAAATAACATTTCTATTAAATCTTAATTTTGTTCTTTTTTGGTTACTAACCTTAATTTTGTTTCATTGGTAGTAGTTTAAGTGCTAGGTAGATCATTTGAGGTAACAAGGGAGCTATGTTAATGACTTTTATCTAGTGACTTCTTTAATACTCAGTTTTATTTATTGTTTGTTTTACTGGATGTTTTGTTACTCAACTTAAGTGCTAGGTATATCAGGGGAGCTATGGTTAATGAATATTGCCATGCTCTGATGTATGCTGCTATTACTAGACAGTGTAGTCAGTAAATATTTTAGAATTATGGTCTAGATGACGTGACAACAGTTTTAGATTTCCTTGTAATTTACGGACCATGGCCTGTAATTTTGGAGCCAAGATTATGGAGATTTTTCCTAGGGTTTAATGTGAAAAGTGTTCTTAATTGCGGTATGCGGCAAAAATATATCAGTTTTAGAAGTGTCCGTAACAGCATTACAACACTAGTATTGATTACATTTCCCTGCATTTTACCGCAATAACGGTATATGGTTAATGAACAAAAACAAAATGACATTTCTGTTAAGGCTTAATTGTGCATCGCAAATTGTTTTTTACCTGGTGCTTATAGTAGGCTTATTATGAGAGATGTTGGTTAGGGCGAGTTTAGCTCTGCAGGATGGTTCTGGTGCCTATTCGTAAGGTTATTCATCGGTAGTTTAAACCTTTATGTTTCAAGTATAGTTGTAATTGTTTTGAGTACTCCTTATATACAAGCTCTCCATTCAATTAAAGTAAGTTACCTTATTGAAAAATGAAAAAAAAACATTTTATATCCAGAATTTTCATCGCTTAAGTTGATAATAAAGTTGCTTCTTTGCACACAGTCCCTTGTGATATGTGAACATAAAGACGATTGCTTGTTATAAGCTTCATATAGATCGAGTAGGTGAAATGAAATCTATCTAAAAATGTCCAATTCAACATATATGACTATAATTTAAGCTAATTAAAATCCAAATCCTTGATGACTTGATCAAGCCATATATAATTGTTACCTTCTTTCTCTCTCTTTGCTTATTTTATGTTGTAATTTGTAGGAGTGGATACCAGCTTTGAAGAATGAATTGTTGACTTTCACGTCAAGTCTCAAACCTTATCTTGATTTTCTAACTTCTAAAATCAGTACTATAGTAACAATTTTTCAATACCATTAATGAAGGTACGTATAAACACTGATATCTTCACTTTTAACTTTATTTATAATTTATTAGTTGGCAGCTTCACCAATATATCACCCGGTTATGGTAAAGTGAATTAATGCTGTCAAATAGCAGCTATAATGTCATAATGTAGAGTATGAATTTGACAAACCGCTATTGTTTTATAATGCATGATTTAGTACAAAGTGTTATCAAATTTCGTCTATAGCACTGCAGCGTAGTAGAATTTGAACAAATTTTCACTTCCTGCAATCTGCAGGTGAAGAATAAAGGTTTGAAAATGGAAGTTAACTTCAAAATTTGGGGAAAAGTTTGACAGTTGTTCAAAGTATGTCAATGAGGTAAGTTCCAAATACAAAAACAAATAGGACCCCTTCTTTATGTTTTGTGTTGATTAAAAGTTTTTTTATAAAGTATTAACTTTGACTATGAAAAAAATTAACTTTGACTATGAAAACAACTTATAGCTATACAAAATGAACTACGTCGTGCTCAAGATCAGTGGCCCACTGAACTACGTCGTGCTCGCTTAGTTCCATCAGTGGACAATATACAGGTCTTTTATTTTGTTCCCTTAAATAGTTAAATTAAACCATGTCATCTTTTTTTATAGTGAGAATTTGCTGCATTGTAGTGATAGAACTAGATGAGATTTTCGGATTTGTTAACTATGACTGCCCAGATGATGCTAGACGAGCAATGGAAGCAATGGATGGATCGCAGTTTGGTAATTTATATATCTTTTTAGTATATAGATATTTTCTGCACAAAATTGCACTTTCCTGGATGTTGATTCTCTGTTTATGTAACACCCATACTAACGTTAACTAGTATATTAGTATGTGCATTAATCTGATATCGGATACATTAAAATTTACAATAATTAAAATATATAAACCACTGAATGAGTACATTTTGCTCGTTTACATAAATGTCCAAATTTCATACATTACATGTTCATATACAAATATAAAATCTGTCAACCTCCTGAGCTTGCCTTGACGAGCATCTGCACTCCATCCAGCGTCTTCCTGAAGATCTTCATCTGAAAACCACTTGGCTGCCTGAAACCTGCACCAGAAGGATAGGGATGAGACATAATGTCTCAGTGAGCTCCTACCCTACCTACTGTTGGCAACCACGGGGGAAACCTAGGGTCGCCGTGCCTACCTCGGCAATCTTGGGGAAGACTACGATCGCCAAGTCTTATCTTTACTTATTTCGCGATCAAGAGGGAGAACTAGGATCGCTGCATATCTTAATCTCATGCATTTCATACTCTATTCTTATCTTAGTCTTAAGCGTAGTGATCTTGGGGACATCCTATGATCACCTCGTGTTCACTAGGAACTAATCTTCATGTCTCGTATTACATATATAGTATACATATTCATTTCATATTCGTATCATCTTTTCATATCACGTTAAGTTAGAAGTTAGCGTTGAACAAACAATCATTATCTTGGTTCATTTTACGGAGTGCATCCGGGTGGAGTAACCCCGAAGTACATCTCCCATCATACCGGTGAAATTCCTATCATATCAGGCTAACACCGGACTCCTCTTATCTTTGTGTAGGCAACCCTCTCGGTGAAGCCCCATCCGGCATAATCCGGAGCCTGCTGGACACATCTTGCATGTAGACAACCCTCTCGGAGAAGTCCCATCCGGCGAATCCCGGAGCCTGCTGGACATGCTTAAATCTTTTAACATACGTGTGGACAATCCTCTCGGAAGAGTCCCATCCGGCGAAACCCGGAGTCTGATGAACACGTTTAATATCGTTTTATAACTTACGTGTGGATAGCCCTTTCGGAGAAATCCCATCCGGCATAATCCGGAGTCTGATGAACACGTTATCGTATTCTTTATCATTAAATTCTTTCTTAAGTTCATAGACGTATCTATTACGTTTCATATTCCTTGTGCATATCTAATGCATTCCTTAGATAATCATTCATGTGTACTTAACCTATAAAAGGTCCTAATCTTGACTAATGTATCATTCTAAATCTCTTTAACCTATAGAGGTTCTTGACTTATCGTTCTCATAAGCCATTACTTAAAGGTTGGGAACTAAGTCCCTAAATCTTACTTGATAACTTAGGGTTTAATCTACCCATTGTCATAATGACACTTGATTCCTTGAATCTTAATGAGGTTAATCCTCGATGATATATGAAGTTTCTAACCCCACACTCGTGTTAATACAAGGCATACCATGATCCATTCTTCCATTTTTAAATGCACAAAGGCATACTGGCGCTGTGCGGATGGTTTCTGGCATTAAAACAAGTTTCCAAAAATGGGGTAGCACACTGTCCCCATCGTGGCACGACAGGCTCCATCGTGGCACGATGGCGTGCTGATCCTTATGATCATGGCACGATGGATGCCATCGTGGCACGATAAATCCAGGGGTGCCAGGCCCTGTAGCTGTTCCAGAAAGTTCAAAAACGTGTTTTCCAATCCAACACAGTTCAGCAAGCATTTATACATCAAAATCCAAGGTTTTTAACACATAAGATCATAGCATAACATGTATTAACAAAAGGGAAGCTAACTTATACAAATCTAGCCTAAAATCATTCATGAATTCCTTTCCTCTCTAAACCATAAAACTACCCAAAAAGGGATAAAATCATAGGGAGCTCACCTCAACCATGCTAGCTTCTTTCCCAAGCTTTCCCTTGCTTCTTCTCCAATCTTAGCTTAGGTTTTCCTTTCCTTCTTGTTCCATTCTTCCTTTCTCTTGTTCTAACTTCCATACCAAGCTTGCTTTGCAATACTTCTCTCAAGAATTTCTTTGAAAGATATTGAATTGATGGAGAGGGAGATGAGGGAGAGGAGGCGTGTGAGTAGAGGGGAAGAGAGAGAGATGGCTGGTTTTGGGAGAGTGAAAGAGAAGAAAGAATATAGTGAAAATATCTTCCCTTTCCATTTCTTATAATCCTCCATTGCCACTAAATTACCAAAATGCCATTTGCTTGCTCTATAATCTTTAAACATCGACAACAGTTACTTATAAGCGGGATAACACACTTGCCATATAAATAACCCATTAACTGACAATTTACCAAATTGTCCTTTGCTTAAAACATTCCGATACATCGTCTCAATATTAATAATTGTTCGAGTCTTAGGTGGGATGTTACAATCTACCCCCCTTAAAGAAATTTCGTCCTCGAAATTTAGAATCCATTACCATACACGAATTAATCTCACATATTACTTCCTTCATAAGCTAAGACTCTAGTTCATCTTACTCATCGGAACCCCTTAGATTCCAACTCTACAAGTCGAATATATCCGACAATCTTTTCGTTGACTGGAATACTTGATGTGCATCACATAATTCTTGCGGAGCAGAATTATGAAGTTATCCGAACCATCGCATCCAACTTGCTGACTATATCCTTGTTTATACACTTCTTGCAAACCCAAACTAGAGTTATCCAATCTTAACACTTGTGCTGAAACTTATGTTCTCGTTATAGTCCGCGTAATCTTACTTAGACGACATTGGTCGTTCTTATTATCCTCGACGATTCCATTGAATTCTTATATTCGATCTTTGCCTTACACAACGGCATCCTACATATATGATTTTACCATGCTTTAATGAGAGTAAACTACCGCATTACTTCCATTATACTAGTACAAGGAGGAGGCACCTTGGTGTATTACTTTCCATAATCTTAATCATTGCTTCCATCACGGAATTCCTCAAGGGCTCGCGAAATCTTACTGATTACCCGCGTTCTGCTTCGATTGATCTACGACGTTACTCATCTTAATAACTTAAAAATCATTCTTCATGCTAGGAGTTTGCCAATCTCCCATCGTTCTTGTCACAACTTAGTCTCGTTTTCTTGTCGTAGCATAATGTTTCTACATCGATAATTCCAACTCATAGAGGTTTAATCCAAATGATGAGTAGCTTAAATCGTCTCACATATCATTACACAATATATTCCATAGCATATAACTTATATACATAAGCAAGCACGTGTACACTATATATTATCTCATCTTTGTCCGACTAACGGGACATCATTCTTAACCTTAACATATTTGAAACACTACCACATCATTTGGATATCTTTTCTTACTCTTATCTCATTTCGCAACATCCGGTATTTGCCTTTCAACTGGCTTGCCAGGTTTGCCCCGCCAATGTTACTCATGCTTATTTCTTGAACATACATTATCACATAACTTAGATCATGATTACATTTATCGATATAGTGAACTCCTTTCTCATTTCTGAACATCAAGTCCAAGTTTCTTATTCTCAAAAGAAGGTTCTACTTGGTTGCTACCAAAAATAGCACAATTAGTCTTTAATCCTTTAGTCATAACCTGAAATTACGTAGCCCTTTACCATGAACTGCGAATAACTTTTAATCTGCGTAAAAATTCTCCTTCCTTTACTGGTGAACATTAAGTTCAAGACTTCCGAAATCTCCGGCTAATATAAATTAACATGACAGGGTTGCAACATGGATTTAAACTCGTTCGCCACTACATTGTCGTATCTGATCAAGGCCGCTATTCAAATATTTCATTCCTCATGGATTCCGAGGTTTAAAGTATTCATCAACTTAACTTCCATAACTTTCCATTAGAACTCATGATACATTCAAATCGCTTATTCTTACTACCATCCCGTATAATAGGAATTAAACACTTAACATCTTCTCATACTTTAAGCCTCAGCTTAGCGTTGTTCATTATATCATTCTTGAATTACCACTCCGCTGCGCCACTCTGATTTTAACACTCGAGTTAGCATCGGAGGAAGACTTCACTATTGACACATAAAATTCCATCGACCAATCTTTTTTTTTTTTTTTTACTCTATCACTTGTAATCACTGTAACGAATTTGTCTGACGTTACCATTTCTCTTGGTCAGCTTTTCATGTAGAATCATTAAACATTGCGGTAACCCGACTGGAAATATATCTGAGGCAGTTTAAATTCATGTACATCCATTTGTGGCAACTTCTAAAAACACTTATAGCTTCTGAAGGTTCATACCTTTCATATGAGTCTTGTTACTATTCGCTCTTTCCTTATCCTAAATGATTTCTTATCCATAATCTTCCCGGGACAACTTTGGTCTCCTTAGCTCTATCATGTCCCTTAAGTTACCCTTAAGTTTCTACAGAACAATCCGTCCTGAAAGGTTCCAAATTCTTACTGGTTCTCTAGAACGCCTAGACATAAGTTACGTCTCTTCGAGTATCCGCTCAACCGATCTTAAACTTTTGCACATTACCATAATTTATTGGATTCCTCCAGTCACTTGATACTGGATTCACAATCCAAAGCTCGATTCTTAACACCTGAGTAATTTTTGCATATAGTTGAACAGCCAGAAGTCTATACTTTATTACCGTCCTCAGAACTTATCTACACGGGGTGATCTTCTTTCAGCTTCTTGAATATTCGTGGAAGAAAACTCTTCGGTTAAAAAAACATATAACGCCGTTACTCTAATCACAATCTTAACATTTCATATAAAGGACGTTCTTCCATATAATAAATATCATATAATTTTCTCAGCTAAGATTCCGATTATCCTTCAAAACTGATCTACTTTACTCTTGTGTTATCTTAAACTTGCATTTTCCAACCAATCGAAGAAATTCAATACAATTCGTCCAATCAAGGGTGTTCAACTTAATCCGTCCATTAGTACACTAAATTCCAATCTAGCTTAGCTTGTTTCTAATCTTCTTACTATTAGGACACATCCAAATATCTGATTCCCGCTTGACTTTCATCCATCGTCTCTTCTTAATTCCCAAATCTAGCATTTATGGTTCGGGAGGTGCGGCTGATCCGATGGAGTTAAATTTTCTTGTGATCCATGCTCAAAGACCGCACTTGAGTGGTTAACTTCATCTGTCCAATAACTCACGTAATCCGTAATCATTCCTCTTAACTGTCCGGTAATTCATCATTTCATTTCTATAGGTTTGGTACTGCAATTCCTTAATTCTATACTTAGAATCGTTACTTAGTCCACACTTCACTTTAACTTCTCAAACTGCGGTTCCCGTCAAGGTTCTACGTCATTTCCTAGAGCATTCCATGATTCCTTAATCCTTATGTCTCCCGCAGACGAGGCATCGTCCAACGATGCGTCCAACTGGGTTGAGGCGCTTCACCTCAATATTAAATATCCTTTATGTCTCTAAGACCTTGCCACTATCAGGGTTCGCCACTTTACAGTTTGATGGCCACCATTTGGCGTCAATTACTTCCTTGCCAACTCCGTCATAAATTCTATCACCTTAATCTTCGCCCTTCATAAACTTCTTTCCTCCTTGGTCACATTCAGCTCTCGGACATTTATCCTAACTGTCATATACTAGACTGAGTTGATCAGGCTCAACTAGATGTGACCTTTAGAACAATATCCGGAACCCAATGGTCCCACTACTTTTATTGAAACTTTAATGACCCAAGGCACGGTCTGAATCGACCTGCTCTGATACCAATTGTAACACCCATACTAACGTTAACTAGTATATTAGTATGTGCATTAATCTGATATCGGATACATTAAAATTTACAATAATTAAAATATATAAACCACTGAATGAGTACATTTTGCTCGTTTACATAAATGTCCAAATTTCATACATTACATGTTCATATACAAATATAAAATCTGTCAACCTCCTGAGCTTGCCTTGACGAGCATCTGCACTCCATCCAGCGTCTTCCTGAAGATCTTCATCTGAAAACCACTTGGCTGCCTGAAACCTGCACCAGAAGGATAGGGATGAGACATAATGTCTCAGTGAGCTCCTACCCTACCTACTGTTGGCAACCACGGGGGAAACCTAGGGTCGCCGTGCCTACCTCGGCAATCTTGGGGAAGACTACGATCGCCAAGTCTTATCTTTACTTATTTCGCGATCAAGAGGGAGAACTAGGATCGCTGCATATCTTAATCTCATGCATTTCATACTCTATTCTTATCTTAGTCTTAAGCGTAGTGATCTTGGGGACATCCTATGATCACCTCGTGTTCACTAGGAACTAATCTTCATGTCTCGTATTACATATATAGTATACATATTCATTTCATATTCGTATCATCTTTTCATATCACGTTAAGTTAGAAGTTAGCGTTGAACAAACAATCATTATCTTGGTTCATTTTACGGAGTGCATCCGGGTGGAGTAACCCCGAAGTACATCTCCCATCATACCGGTGAAATTCCTATCATATCAGGCTAACACCGGACTCCTCTTATCTTTGTGTAGGCAACCCTCTCGGTGAAGCCCCATCCGGCATAATCCGGAGCCTGCTGGACACATCTTGCATGTAGACAACCCTCTCGGAGAAGTCCCATCCGGCGAATCCCGGAGCCTGCTGGACATGCTTAAATCTTTTAACATACGTGTGGACAATCCTCTCGGAAGAGTCCCATCCGGCGAAACCCGGAGTCTGATGAACACGTTTAATATCGTTTTATAACTTACGTGTGGATAGCCCTTTCGGAGAAATCCCATCCGGCATAATCCGGAGTCTGATGAACACGTTATCGTATTCTTTATCATTAAATTCTTTCTTAAGTTCATAGACGTATCTATTACGTTTCATATTCCTTGTGCATATCTAATGCATTCCTTAGATAATCATTCATGTGTACTTAACCTATAAAAGGTCCTAATCTTGACTAATGTATCATTCTAAATCTCTTTAACCTATAGAGGTTCTTGACTTATCGTTCTCATAAGCCATTACTTAAAGGTTGGGAACTAAGTCCCTAAATCTTACTTGATAACTTAGGGTTTAATCTACCCATTGTCATAATGACACTTGATTCCTTGAATCTTAATGAGGTTAATCCTCGATGATATATGAAGTTTCTAACCCCACACTCGTGTTAATACAAGGCATACCATGATCCATTCTTCCATTTTTAAATGCACAAAGGCATACTGGCGCTGTGCGGATGGTTTCTGGCATTAAAACAAGTTTCCAAAAATGGGGTAGCACACTGTCCCCATCGTGGCACGACAGGCTCCATCGTGGCACGATGGCGTGCTGATCCTTATGATCATGGCACGATGGATGCCATCGTGGCACGATAAATCCAGGGGTGCCAGGCCCTGTAGCTGTTCCAGAAAGTTCAAAAACGTGTTTTCCAATCCAACACAGTTCAGCAAGCATTTATACATCAAAATCCAAGGTTTTTAACACATAAGATCATAGCATAACATGTATTAACAAAAGGGAAGCTAACTTATACAAATCTAGCCTAAAATCATTCATGAATTCCTTTCCTCTCTAAACCATAAAACTACCCAAAAAGGGATAAAATCATAGGGAGCTCACCTCAACCATGCTAGCTTCTTTCCCAAGCTTTCCCTTGCTTCTTCTCCAATCTTAGCTTAGGTTTTCCTTTCCTTCTTGTTCCATTCTTCCTTTCTCTTGTTCTAACTTCCATACCAAGCTTGCTTTGCAATACTTCTCTCAAGAATTTCTTTGAAAGATATTGAATTGATGGAGAGGGAGATGAGGGAGAGGAGGCGTGTGAGTAGAGGGGAAGAGAGAGAGATGGCTGGTTTTGGGAGAGTGAAAGAGAAGAAAGAATATAGTGAAAATATCTTCCCTTTCCATTTCTTATAATCCTCCATTGCCGCTAAATTACCAAAATGCCATTTGCTTGCTCTATAATCTTTAAACATCGACAACAGTTACTTATAAGCGGGATAACACACTTGCCATATAAATAACCCATTAACTGACAATTTACCAAATTGTCCTTTGCTTAAAACATTCCGATACATCGTCTCAATATTAATAATTGTTCGAGTCTTAGGTGGGATGTTACAGTTTAAATCTGGTTTTGATTTGTCATAAGTAGGTTCAAAGATCTTGTATGTTGCAAGAGCACAAAAAAAGGTTGAACGTGGGCAGATATTGCATCATTTGTTTGTGGAAAAAGGCTTGAAACACAAGGTAACTCCATGCCCTTTCTCCTATATATAGTTGAATAATTAATTTCAGCTTTCTTAGTATGTCACTGTTTAACTTTCAGGGATCAAACATTTATGTGAAGAACATTGATACCAGTGTTGGTGATGAAGAACTACGGGACCATTTTAGTGCATGTGGCACAGTCTTGTCTGCAAAAGTTATGCGAGATGACAAAGGGACTAGCAAGGGGTTTGGTTTTGTCTGTTTTTCTACCTGGAAGGAGGCTTATAAGTCTGTGAACAGTTTTAATGGTGAGTTAAGTTGCTTTGAATCTGTAAGCCACCAAGGTGATAGATTAGAATGTTTTGGCCTTGTATCATTTTTTGCCTAGATATGTATTAGTAGTACTATGAAATTTGAGAAAAATGCTCACTATGTTGTTCGAATAATACTGCATGTTATGTATATTTATTGGATTATAATTTGAGAGATTGGATATATGTTAAATGTTATTTTCTGTGTACTGAATTTTGATTGAAGTTCTGATCTAGAAAATTTACATCCCTGTTCCTTACTTCCTTTTAAGAAACTTTTTAATGATATTAAAATATTTTTATCCAAGTAACAAGTCCATTTAGGTCCATGTTCTCTACACTACTTTGGTTAAGTTTCATTATTATTTTTTTGGATAGAAAAATGTTACCAAGTTAGAAGTTATATTAGTGCTTATGCATAAAAGAAAAGAGCAAGTGTTAAGCTTGCTTATTAAGCAATTTAAAAAAAAAAATATAGATTTCGCATCAGTCCTTAACTTATACCTGATGTGAAAAACACATATTTTACATCAGTCCTTAACTTATACCTGATGTGAAAACCCGCTTTGTCAAATTTTAAAGTGCATCTATTACAACAGTTGAAATAGAACTGATGTAGAAAATAGGTTTTCACATCAGTCCGTACCCGATGTAAAAAGTAGTGCACATACTACATCAAGCCACCTTACATCGGTTGGCAACTGATGTAAAAAGTCATTTTCGACTGATGTAAAAAGTCATTTCTGTAGTAGTGATAGGAAGTTACAACATAATGAAAACGCATTTTCATAAAACATCAACAAATCAAAATATATTTGATTCACATGCAGCGGAAAAAAAGATAACAAACATAGACGATACCCCTTCTAACAAGATACCCCTTCTATGCTCAACACAGGTCATACCCCTTCTATATCAACACACACGAAAACGATTGCTTCATTTTCTTTTCCGTTTTCAAAACACAATACAACATCCCACATGTTCATACCAAAGACCAATCTAAAACAAAGACGAGTGAAAAAGACGTAAAAACATAAATCTGAAAATGCTGTCACAGCACAATTTCACTAAGACCACCTGGAAGTATTTTCATCATAACTCAAAAACTAAAAAACATTTTCACGTCAAACCAAAGCCACTGGAAAGCTAACAAAATTATCTAAAACTTTCATGTTTACACCCAAGGCCAACTCTGTACCAATCAATACCAGTTTTCGTTTCAAAGTCGGAAAAGTTGTGCAGAAAACTCTTAAAAATTCACTGTGACATACAACAGAAATTCAACCATAACTCAAGTTCAATAAATTGTTTTGACATCAAACCAACGGCATTAAAAAACCAACATCCATATCTACAACAGAGATTATTCCCGAAGTTATACATACACGTTCAGATACCCAAAGTGGTGTTACAACTATCAGAGCCCTAAACTCTAACTAGGATATAACACCTAGTACAAAAAGAGTAAGGATAGCTAAGCTATGCCCTCACCACTACGCGAGCTTCTAAACAGCAAAAGCTACTCCTCGACGATAGCCTCGTCACCCTGATATTCTGGATCCCCAAAGATCCAGCAAATAACACAAAACAGAGAGTGTTAGTATCACAACCAATAAACATGTATAAATAACACATTATTATACATAACTAAAACACAACACGTAATTGACAAAACACAAAACTCATCAACCACACACGAAACTCAAAACCTCATCCCCACCCGAACTCAGGATTCTCAACCCCACACGAACTCAGGATTCTCAACCCCACACGAACTCAGGATTCTCAACCCCACACGAACTCAGGATTCTCAACCCCACACGAACTCAGGATTCTCAACCCCACACGAACTCAGATAATATCACTTAACAACCATTATGCACACATAATTCTTCAAACACAAAACTCATCAATAACAATTATTACTTAACAACCATTATGCACACATAATGTCACAAAAGATGCATGCCTCAAATGCATTCACTACTGCATGTGGTACCAAATCATTTCAGATAAACTCAAATCCTTACCAAGCACTCTTGATAACCAAGCACTCTTGGATTTCTCGGATAAACTTATATCCTTACCAAGCACTCTTGATAACCAAGCACTCTTGGATTTCTTCGGATAAACCTATATCCTTACCAAGCACTCTTGATAACCAAGCACTCTTGGATTTCTTCGGATAAACCTATATCCTTACCAAGCACTCTTGATAACCAAGCACTCTTGGATTTCTTCGGATAAACCTATATCCTTACCAAGCACTCTTGATAACCAAGCACTCTTGGATTTCTCGGATAAACCTATATCCTTATCAAGCACTCTTGATAACCAAGCACTCTTGGATTTCTTCGGATAAACCTATATCCTTACCAAGCACTCTTGATAACCAAGCACTCTTGGATTTCTCGGATAAACCTATATCCTTATCAAGCACTCTTGATAACCAAGCACTCTTGGATTTCTCGGATAAACCTATATCCTTATCAAGCACTCTTGATAACCAAGCACTCTTGGATTTCTCCTTTCATCGACTGCACCTCGGTCGTGCATATGACCAATAATAATTGGATTTCATTCTTTCATCGACTGCACCTCGGTCGTGCATATGACCAATAATAATTGGATTTCATTCTTTCATCGACTAAATCAAACTCACAACATCATCAACAACATCATACTAAACCAAAACTCACAACATCATCAACAACATCATACTAAACCAAACTCACAACATCATCAACAACATCATACTAAACCAAACTCACAACATCATCAACAACATCATACTAAACCAAACTCACAACATCATCAACAACATCATACTAAACCAAACTCACAACATCATCAACAACATCATACTAAACCAAACTCACAACATCATCAACAAACACAACCACTAAATTATCAGCACTCTGATAATTATCACAACATCAACAACAAACACAACCACTAAATTATCAGCACTCTGATAATTATCACAACATCAACAACAAACACAACCACTAAATTATCAGCACTCTGATAATTATCACAACATCAACAACAAACACAACCACTAAGCTCTCATGACCAAATCATAAGACACAACATGTATATACTCAACCATGTTCAACAATCTCAAATAAACCAAGCAATCACACCACAATCTCAAAACACATAAGGGTTTCAAAGGAACACCCACACACTTCAATAACTTATCCATTTCAACATATTCATCACTTCTCACACCTTAGTCTTTAATATTACTACGTCCAAATCCACTTTCAAAACCTTAGACACACTCTATTAGTTCTTAACAGCCATTTCAAACATTATATAACTCATACTCACACAACATAATGACCTTAACAAAAACCACCATTGTCAGGGTTCCCGCAAGCTTTTCTAGAACAACAACATCATTTTCGAAATACCCAAACATAGATAACATCATATAACTTCAATTAAACATACCCTCAACATCACTAAGCATCAAATGAACATAATATAATCATTAACAGCATTTCTATCAAAACCTAGACAAAGTGAAAGGAAGTTTGGGATGGAGAAATAGACATTCTCCCCTTCTCTATCACTTGTGAATAAGTAATACTACCTCTCTTACCTAGCAATCGATGAATCCACGAAGGTTCCAAGCTTTTCTCTTCTCTTTCTCGTGCCCTAGCTTTCCTTGCTTTCTCCCTTCTCTTTCACGTTTTCCTTCTCTTTTCCTTTACACGGTTTCAGCTTCCCAAAATAACAATGAATAGTGATGACAAAGTCTTTGTGGTTATCTTTATAACCCAATCCAATTAATCATGGCCATCCAATTAATATCTTAACTCATGATCAATCCTAGCCATCCAATCCAATCCAAGCTCACTAAATCTCATCCACTTGATCATTACTACTCATAAACTCAAAAGCCCAATACTATTCACGCCTTAGGCCCAATTCGCTCAAAACCTTAAAAACTCGATTACGAACTTATCCTCGCGCCAAATAATTATTTCTCGATTACGAGAAAATATTTTTAAAAGCCAAACAATAAAATAAAATATATAAAAATATAATATACGAAAATAGGGTCGTTACAACTCTACCCCCCTAAAAAGAATTTTCGCCCTCGAAAATACCTGAAAACAACTCTGGATAGGAGTCTCACATCTTGCTCTCGATTCAAACCAACACAAAGGTGTTCTACATCTTCTCCCATACAACGCTTCAAAAGGTGCCATACCAATGCTCGAATGAAAACTGTTGCTATACGTAAACTCAATCAACGGTAAGCAAGCTTCCCAACTCACTCCTTGTTCCAAAATACATGATCTTAACAAATCCTCTAATGATTGAATCGTCCTCTCCGATTGACCATCCGTCTGCGGGTGATAAGCAGAACTCATCTTCAACTTAGTCCCCAACGCCTCTTGCAACTCTCCCAAAACCTTGAAGTAAAACGGGGATCTCGATCTGATACGATACTCGACGGAATTCCATGCAATCTCACGATTTGCTCCACATAAATCTCAGCCAACTTCGGTACTAGCATACCGGTCTTGATAGCTATGAAATGAGCAGACTTTGTTACCTTTCGACGTCTTCGGCAAACCGCTTACAAAATCCATCGCAATACTATCCCATTTCCACTCTGGAATAAACATAGGTTGCAATAGCCACGACGGCTTCTGATGCTCCACCTTGGACTTCTGACAAGTCAAACACGCGAAAACAAACTCGGCGATCTCTTTCTTCATCCCTTGCCACCAAAATATTTTCCTCAGATCTTGATATATCTTAGTAACACCAGGATGAACACTTAAGTTGCTTCTGTGACCTTCCTCCAAGATCATCCGCTTCAACTCTGGCACATCTGGTACACATAACCTCCCTTGACATCTCATCACGCCTTTCTCATCAATCTTGATGTTTACCTTTTTCCTTTGCTCGATGAGTGTCTTAAGCTTCGTCAATCTCACATCGTACTTTTGTTTCTCCACAACCTCTTCGAGAAAATCATTCGTCAACCTCAACATTCCTAGCTTCACACTATAAGACGCCCGTTCACAAACCAAACTGAGGTCTCTAAACTCTTCAATCAATCTCATTAACAGACTCCGGCGTTCCCCAATTTTGCACGGCCTCTACCATAGCAGGATCCACTGCTATACCACCACTTGAAATGACGTGACCCAAAAAGCTAACTTTATGCAACCAAAATTCACACTTAGAAAATTTTTGCATAAAGCTTCTTCTCGCGCAACACCTCCAACACAATCCTCGAATGCTCGGCATGTTCCTCTTCCGTCTTCGAGTATACCAAAATAGACCACCACGAATCGATCCAAAAAGGAATGAAATATACGATTCATATATTCCATAAACACTCCAGGTGCATTAGTAACTCCAAAAGGCATAACAGCGTACTCGTAGTGACCATACCTTGTCCTGAAAGCAGTCTTCGGTATATCCTCCGCCTTAACTCTTATCTGGTGATATCCCGATCTCAAATCAATCTTGCTGAACACACAGGCTCCCACTAACTGATCCATCAAATCATCTATCCTCGGAAGTGGATACTTGTTCTTGATAGTTGCTTTATTCAACTGACGAAAGTCGATGCACAGACGCATACCACCATCTTTCTTCTCTTCCAATCTCAACGATGCAAACATAGCAAACACGTCCTCTTGAGCCTTCACTGATCTTACCACTTCTCGACAACACATGAGCTTCGAACACAACTCTGGCTCCAGTCTTGGAAACATAACCGTCCTCTTACCGCAGTTGATATGAACACGATTAAATTCTAACCAGTTCATACCAAAGATAACGTCTATTCCGCTCAACGGAATGCAGACTAAATCCATTCCAAAGTGTCGACCATGCATAGTGACTGGACAGTCAACACAGACTAGAGTAGTCGATACTGAACCACTCGCAGGCGTTTCTATAACCATGCGTCCCATCATATTTTCTACTCTAAGACCCAACCTCTTCACGCAATCCACAGAAATAAACGAATGGGTAGCACCTGTATCAATAATAGCAGACAAAGGAGTATTATTGATAAAGCATGTACCTCTGATCAAGTTGTCAGCCTCTGCATCACCACCATCTAAAGCAAACACTTTTCCTCCAGCCGCTCTAGGCTTCTTACATACGTTGCTCTTATGACCCGCTTCTTTGCAGTTGAAGCACACAATACCCTTCTTGCACTGATCAGCTTTGTGGTTAGGATCACCACACTTGAAACATTTTCCATCACTCTTCGGGCACTCAAAAAAACGATGTCCCGGTTGTCCACACTTAAAACAATTCTTACCACCTCCAGTTTTACCACCACTGCTTCCACCTCCATCCGGCTTCTTTCCCCGGTTATCATAAGGCTTTCCTCTTCCGAAGGCTCTCCTCTTCTCATTCACAGCCTTGTAGTAGTTAGTCTTGGCTTCCTGTGCTGCTCTATCAGCCATCCTACTCACAGCCTTCTGAACCATGGCATTCGCCATCAATTCCATCGCATCGGCAAATGCTCGTTGCGTCATAACCTGAACCAACACCACGCTCCACGAGTGAGGATACACTTCGTTTCCTCAAAACAGTATAAACAGTGTTTTCCTAACACATGTTACACAAAGGGTAATCTACACCTAATTGATCCAATGGATCGACCTGCTCTGATACCACCTTTTGTAACACCCTAACCCTTAACCGCCGATTATTAACTTTAATAAAACAAAACGTTAAGGACATAGGAAGTTACAACATAATGAAAACGCATTTTCATAAAACATCAACAAATCAAAATATATTTGATTCACATGCAGCGGAAAAAAAGATAACAAACATAGACGATACCCCTTCTAACAGGATACCCCTTCTATGCTCAACACAGGTCATACCCCTTCTATATCAACACACACGAAAACGATTGCTTCATTTTCTTTTCCGTTTTCAAAACACAATACAACATCCCACATGTTCATACCAAAGACCAATCTAAAACAAAGACGAGTGAAAAAGACGTAAAAACATAAATCTGAAAATGCTGTCACAGCACAATTTCACTAAGACCACCTGGAAGTATTTTCATCATAACTCAAAAACTAAAAAACATTTTCACGTCAAACCAAAGCCACTGGAAAGCTAACAAAATTATCTAAAACTTTCATGTTTACACCCAAGGCCAATTCTGTACCAATCAATACCAGTTTTCGTTTCAAAGTCGGAAAAGTTGTGCAGAAAACTCTTAAAAATTCACTGTGACATACAACAGAAATTCAACCATAACTCAAGTTCAATAAATTGTTTTGACATCAAACCAACGGCATTAGAAAACCAACATCCATATCTACAACAGAGATTATTCCCGAAGTTATACATACACGTTCAGATACCCAAAGTGGTGTTACAACTATCAGAGCCCTAAACTCTAACTAGGATATAACACCTAGTACAAAAAGAGTAAGGATAGCTAAGCTATGCCCTCACCACTACGCGAGCTTCTAAACAGCAAAAGCTACTCCTCGACGATAGCCTCGTCACCCTGATATTCTGGATCCCCAAAGATCCAGCAAATAACACAAAACAGAGAGTGTTAGTATCACAACCAATAAACATGTATAAATAACACATTATTATACAAAACTAAAACACAACACGTAATTGACAAAACACAAAACTCATCAACCACACACGAAACTCAAAACCTCATCCCCACCCGAACTCAGGATTCTCAACCCCACACGAACTCAGGATTCTCAACCCCACACGAACTCAGGATTCTCAACCCCACACGAACTCAGGATTCTCAACCCCACACGAACTCAGGATTCTCAACCCCACACGAACTCAGGATTCTCAACCCCACACGAACTCAGATAATATCACTTAACAACCATTATGCACACATAATTCTTCAAACACAAAACTCATCAATAACAATTATTACTTAACAACCATTATGCACACATAATGTCACAAAAGATGCATGCCTCAAATGCATTCACTACTGCATGTGGTACCAAATCATTTCAGATAAACTCAAATCCTTACCAAGCACTCTTGATAACCAAGCACTCTTGGATTTCTCGGATAAACTTATATCCTTACCAAGCACTCTTGATAACCAAGCACTCTTGGATTTCTTCGGATAAACCTATATCCTTACCAAGCACTCTTGATAACCAAGCACTCTTGGATTTCTTCGGATAAACCTATATCCTTACCAAGCACTCTTGATAACCAAGCACTCTTGGATTTCTTCGGATAAACCTATATCCTTACCAAGCACTCTTGATAACCAAGCACTCTTGGATTTCTCGGATAAACCTATATCCTTATCAAGCACTCTTGATAACCAAGCACTCTTGGATTTCTTCGGATAAACCTATATCCTTACCAAGCACTCTTGATAACCAAGCACTCTTGGATTTCTCGGATAAACCTATATCCTTATCAAGCACTCTTGATAACCAAGCACTCTTGGATTTCTCGGATAAACCTATATCCTTATCAAGCACTCTTGATAACCAAGCACTCTTGGATTTCTCCTTTCATCGACTGCACCTCGGTCGTGCATATGACCAATAATAATTGGATTTCATTCTTTCATCGACTGCACCTCGGTCGTGCATATGACCAATAATAATTGGATTTCATTCTTTCATCGACTAAATCAAACTCACAACATCATCAACAACATCATACTAAACCAAAACTCACAACATCATCAACAACATCATACTAAACCAAACTCACAACATCATCAACAACATCATACTAAACCAAACCCACAACATCATCAACAACACCATACTAAACCAAACTCACACATCATCAACAACATCATACTAAACCAACTCACAACATCATCAACAACATCATACTAAACCAAACTCACAACATCATCAACAAACACAACCACTAAATTATCAGCACTCTGATAATTATCACAACATCAACAACAAACACAACCACTAAATTATCAGCACTCTGATAATTATCACAACATCAACCACTAAATTATCAGCACTCTGATAATTATCACAACATCAACAACAAACACAACCACTAAGCTCTCATGACCAAATCATAAGACACAACATGTATATACTCAACCATGTTCAACAATCTGAAATAAACCAAGCAATCACACCACAATCTCAAAACACATAAGGGTTTCAAAGGAACACCCACACACTTCAATAACTTATCCATTTCAACATATTCATCACTTCTCACACCTTAGTCTTTAATATTACTACGTCCAAATCCACTTTCAAAACCTTAGACACACTCTATTAGTTCTTAACAGCCATTTCAAACATTATATAACTCATACTCACACAACATAATGACCTTAACAAAAACCACCATTGTCAGGGTTCCCGCAAGCTTTTCTAGAACAACAACATCATTTTCGAAATACCCAAACATAGATAACATCATATAACTTCAATTAAACATACCCTCAACATCACTAAGCATCAAATGAACATAATATAATCATTAACAGCATTTCTATCAAAACCTAGACAAAGTGAAAGGAAGTTTGGGATGGAGAAATAGACATTCTCCCCTTCTCTATCACTTGTGAATAAGTAATACTACCTCTCTTACCTAGCAATCGATGAATCCACGAAGGTTCCAAGCTTTTCTCTTCTCTTTCTCGTGCCCTAGCTTTCCTTGCTTTCTCCCTTCTCTTTCACGTTTTCCTTCTCTTTTCCTTTACACGGTTTCAGCTTCCCAAAATAACAATGAATAGTGATGACAAAGTCTTTGTGGTTATCTTTATAACCCAATCCAGTTAGTCATGGCCATCCAATTAATATCTTAACTCATGATCAATCCTAGCCATCCAATCCAATCCAAGCTCACTAAATCTCATCCACTTGATCATTACTACTCATAAACTCAAAAGCCCAATACTATTCACGCCTTAGGCCCAATTCGCTCAAAACCTTAAAAACTCGATTACGAACTTATCCTCGCGCCAAATAATTATTTCTCGATTACGAGAAAATATTTTTAAAAGCCAAACAATAAAATAAAATATATAAAAATATAATATACGAAAATAGGGTCGTTACAGAGCAAGCAGGAGGAAAGTCCTCAAGCAGGTGGCTGGCAACCTTGTGGTGTTTAACAGGTCACATGGGAGGGACTAGAGCTGCCCAAGGGCAAGCCCACTTGCTTGTCACATGCTAGGTTGGAAGAAAAAGCTTCCAACCTTGGCATTAATGGCAAGTCCTTCAATTCTGGTTTTGCTTGGCCCAATTAGCCATGAATGCTACTTAAAATAATTATGGAAATGATATGCAACAAATTCTGGAATTAAATCAAAGAAACCAAAAATCTGCAGAAAAATCGCAGACTTCGCACTGCGAAGGGAACTTCGCAGTGCGAAGTCATCATTTTTGAAATGTTGACTTTTCTGTTGACTTTTGTTGACTTTTGACTTTTTCCTCCCTCTTTGATTTTTTTTGATTTTTGTTTTAAAATGCTTAGGACAAAATTAGGGTACTACAGCTGCCCCTACTTAATTGTGTCTTCGCATAGAGTGCGTGAGTGCCGAGGGCATCTCATGAACTCTTTGCGAAGATCAATTAAGTAAAAAGAAGGACCCGAATTTTGTCCTTCGCGAAATGCAAATGAAATGGTTGAAAAAGGTTGATCGTATCCAGCCGCTAACACTGGAGGTAGATCCACTGGGGGATGAAGGTAATCTTATCTAGGTACTGTCACTAGAAGTCGATTCCTGAAGATGGTGATTTACTCTAGGCACTGTCACTAGAGGTTGGAACATTGATAGAGGTGATCTACTCTAGGATGTCACTAGAGGTCGATACCTAAGATGGAGGTGATCTACTCTAGGATGTCACTAGAGGTCGATACCTAAGATGGAGGTGATCTACTCTAGGATGTCACTAGAGGTAGATACCTAGGGATAGTGGTTTACTCTAGGCACTGTCACTAGAGGTAGAACGTTGATGTAGGTGATCTTATCTAGGTACTGCTTCTAGAGGTCGATACCTAAGCTAGGTGATCTTATTCAGGCACTGCTTCTGAATGTCGATTCCTAACGAGCTGCGGTCTTACCCTAAATAGGTGCCCCTGGTTGAATGTTTGATGGATGTTGGTGAATATGTGATACTCACTGAAGAATCCTTGTTGAGGATGCATGTTTTATGAAATGAAGTGCATGTGTATGAATGATTTGAATATGCATGCATGAATGAAAAAAAATGAAATAATGCTGGTTGGGTGCCGAGCAAAGTCGGTCTTATTTGTGGTTGTGCCAATGACGATTGGGCTCTCTTTTTTGTTTTTTGGTTGGTCGGTTTGGAAGGACGAGGTCCTTTGCCTACATACCCAAATGGGATCAAAACCGGTGTAGTTCGAGCCTAAGCCCGAAGATTTGTGTGGGTTTGCCAATAATGATTGGACTTTTGTTTGGGGTTGAGACTCCCTGGGGAATGCCAATGAAATTTGGGCTTTATTTGATGATTAGAGGCCAATGAAGATTGGGCTTATTATTGTTGTGCTTGACAAGATGATGATCTTGCTCCTACGTATCTCCTGGTGGGATGGAGAATTCAAAGCTTACGTAGTTCTTTGGTTTGCCAATGAATATTGGACTTTGGTTCGCCAATGATTATTGGGCTTTGGTTTGCCAATGAATATTGGACTTTTTGCTTGGTTGCCGAGCGAGGTCGGGCTTTTTGTTTGGTTGCCGAGCGAGGTCGGGCTTTTGGATTTGGTGATCTCACTGGGGATATAAGGATCATTTTGGAAGCATGATCGATATCCGGCCTTAGTGGATAAAAAAGATGTATAGGGGTGAGCTTTATTTGGGAAATTTTGTTCCTCTGACACCCGGGATCTTTGCGTTTTACGCGCCGTGGGCTACGCACTTGTTTCTGCTGAAGAGCATGAGTCTTAAAATGACTGATGCAGAGCTTCAAGTTTTGAGTCCTCTGATGCAATAACGGGGACCAACGAAATTCTTTCGATATTTAAAACGTCCAAGTAAAAAACACACATTTTCTTTTGCAAGTTTTTTTTTATTTCCCATATTTCAATGCATTATTTATCATGGATAAAAATACATTTTACGAGCAAGTAAGAACGCATAACAATGAAAAGGTTTAATTTTGATTCAACGAAACTTAGTCCCTTGTATGGGTAACTATTCGTGAAAATGTAATCCCTATAAGAGGTGATTACTGGGATAGAGAAAAAGGAAGAAACAAAAAGGCAAATGAAGATTTGCTTGGGTTTCACGTGCTACTTTCCCTATGACTTCGAAATAACCTCTTTTTGAAAGATGATAATGAGGTTGATTCTTTCCCTCTTGAATTCTGTCCGGACCTCACGTGCCGTAGTCTTTTGCCTTCTTTTTCTTCTTCTTTTTTTTTTTTTGAAACCCCTAATTTTTACCTGGACCGCCCTTTCGAGTTTTCAGTCCACTGGGGTATATTTCCTTTTTTGATGTCCTTGATTTTTGCCTAGACCGCCTTTTCAGGTTTTCGATCTACCAGGACGCTCTCTATTGCCTAAACCGCCCTTTCGGGTTTTCGATTTAGCGAGCTCTTTCTTCTTTTTGGCATATATATTTTTTTGACTGCGCCGGAGTTTATTGATAGGGGGATCTTTGTGGGTGGGTAATATCCTTTTTCCCAAGCATTAAGTCTCCTTCTCTAAATTCTCGAGAATGATCTTTCTTGTCGAGCTGTCCATGCCCCAATGCTGTGAGGTGTTTCTCTTTTATGGGGTTTAGTTGGTCAAACCTTGTTTGTATTTGTGAATGCCAATGGAAATTGGGTTTTGGTAGTGATTGGATGACAAGCATGGTGGGTTTTTTCGAGTGCCAATGAAAATTGGGCTTTGGGTGTTTGAATGCCGAGCAAGGTCGGGCTTTTATTGGGGATACCGAGCAAGGTCGGGCTTTTGTTTTTTGGATGCCGAACAAGGTCGGGCTTTTGTTTTTTGGATGCCGAGCAAGGTCGGGCTTTTGTGTTTTTTTTTTTTGATGGGAATGCCAATGACAATTGGGCTTTTATTGGAAGTGGGGTTTATGATTGCCAATGGAAATTGGGCTTTTTGTTTGGAAATTGTGTGCGCCAATGAAAATTGGTCTTTTGTTGGAGATGTGAGGAATACCAATGACGACTTGGCTTTTTGTGTTTGGGGATGCCAATAAAAATTGGGCTTTGTTTGTTTGGGGATGCCAATAAAAATTGGGCTTCTTTTTTTTGGAAATGGGTGATGTGAGGAATGCCAATGACGACTTGGCTTTTTGTGGGAATTTGTGGGGAGTGCCGTAACGGCTTGGCTTTTTGTGGGAAATTGTGGGGAGTGCCGTAACGGCTTGGCTTTTTGTGGGAAATTGTGGGGAGTGCCGTAACGGCAAATGGTTTTTTTTTTGATGAATTGGGCGACCACTTGTTTGGTCATGTTTGCATAGGAAGCTGTTTTGACCCATTTGGTGAAACAGTTGATGGCAACTAGTATGAACTGGTGCCCTTTTGAAGCCTTTGGCTCAATCATTCCGAACATGTCTATGCCCCACATAGAGAAAGGTTAGGGTGATGTCATGACATTCAGAGGTGTTTGTGGTATGTCTTGGCATAGGTTTGGAAGGACTCCTCATGGATTTCTTTGGTGAGCATGACTGCTTCATGTTTATCCACATATCTACGTAAGACCATAACTTCTCTTTATAGAGTGTGCCCCGGCAGAGGGAAGATTGTAGTGCCATTCTTTTGAGGGTTCTCTTGGTGAGGTTGTATTACCCTATCCTCTTGATCCCCAAGTCTGGACAATCCTTCAGGAGGTTCAAAATCGTCCTTATTATCATCTTCCGTTTGGTTAATTTGGAGATTGAAGTCAAAAGGGATCGTAGCAGTGTTATTTTTGGTGTATGATGATTTTTTTGTAGGGTTTATGAAAATTTATTTAAGAACGAAAGAAAAACGAACTCTTTGAACATAAACTGCAAATTTATTAATGACGGAAATGATTTGAAATATGGGGGTCCCATAAAATTAATCATTTGCCTTGGGAAGAGCAAAATGATGATTTTTTTGAAAAACAAGATAAATTACTTGGACAAAGAAATGATTTCCAGAACTTTGATGGCCTTCCGGTTGCTCGGATCTCATCCGAAACGCTACGGTGCACCGGGTCGGGTACTTCCCCTTTTTTTTTGGTGTTTGTAGTGAGGGGATGATGTGAGGGTTTTGCTTTGAAATGCATAAAATGCATGTGAATGTATAAATGCAATGAGTATGCAAAAATATGCCCCTCTCTTTTTTTATGCAAAATTTTTTTATGAATACAAATGTAATGATATGCAAGGGTTTGGTGTATGAAGGTTCGGAACTTCCCCCCATCCTCACATGTAGGCTCTAAAAGGTGAAATTTCCTAAGAAGAGGTCCTTAGAATCATAGACCTCACATGGAATTAGGGTTGTCTATGGACATACGTCGACATGACTTCAATTAATTCCACGTAAAAATCTCCTCTAAGCGGGGTTGGGCATCCTACCTCACGGACATACGTCAACGCGGGCTTCCGCACACAACCTCCTTCTAACTTAGTTTTTTTCTCAAGCTCGGGTAGAGAGCCTCACACGTCCGGCATTAACCCGAACAATGTGGAGTAACATCACTCAAGTAACCCCCGCATTTGATATATATGATATGAATATAAAGCAGATAAAGCAAATATAAACATAAAGCATAAATATAACATGTATGAATAAAATAAATAAACATGGCACGCAAAGAAAATAAAACAATTGGCTTTAAACCAAATAGGTTAGGCTTGACTCACTAGTGGGAACAGGGTCCCCAGTGAAGTCGCCAGCTGTGCGCACCTCGTTTTTTTCCTCGGGAAAAAGACGCGCAAATCCTCCGAGGTCGTTCGCAAACGCTCGGAGGGGCCTTTGTGAAGCCGCCACCAAAGTTTTTGTGTAAAGGGAACGTTGATAAACCCTTAAGTTTTTTTTTGTTTAAAGGGAAACGATAATAAAACCCTTTGACGATGAGGATAAGGATTTGGTCATCGCAACCATTGTCGGGTTCGGGAGTCGATTACGCAAGGGGAAGGTATTAGCACCCCTCACGTCCGTTGTACTCAACGGGAACCTTCTATTTGGTTAAAGCTTGAATTGTTTTTTTAAATACTTTGCGCGCATGTTCATTTATGTTAAAAATATAATAAAAGGGGGGAAGAAAGAGATAAAAACAAACGAAAGAAAAGAAAGGAAAAAAAAAGTTTTTTTTATTATTGCGCTTGACAAGATGTCGATCTTGCTCCTACGTATCTCCCGGTAGTCGGAGAATTCAAAGCGTACGTAGTTCTTTGGTAGAAAAACGTACATGTGTTGGTTGATTTTAAATGGACGATGTTTTAACCGAATTCTTGCGATTAAAACGTAGCTTGTATGCTCGCGCTCGGGAGACTTATTAAGCGTATAGCTTGTATGCTCGCGCTTGGGAGACTTATTAAGCGTTTGTTCGTGAATCGCATTAGAATTGTTAAAAGGTACGTCCGTTAGGGTAAAGGGTTGGAATTGGCCGCTATGGGACCAAGAGGTACAATGGACTCATACAAGTCAATCATTGACCGAGTGGACTCAAACGAGTCGGGGGGTGAGTCTAATGGCCACGGGGGACCAAAAGTTTGGATTGACCACAAGGGGCCAAGCTTTGGTTTGGTTAGGGTTGTACATATTGAAAAAAGGAATGACGATTGTCCGAGCGACGAGACATACGTCACACCATCCCTTTTTCATTCATGTTTTTTGGGTTGAATCCTTTAGAAATCCCAAGGTATGTCAAAACATTTGGTTTGAAAACCCAAAATGGGATGGTTTAACAAATTTTGCTAGAAAACGCATAAGTTCGTCTCATTTTGCGAAAATGCGAACGTATTCGGCGTATGTTCATGTTTGAGTTTTGAAAATTATGAACAATATCTATTGTTCAAGTTTTGATTGAAATGATGAACATAGCTTGTTTGTTCATGTGGTTTTGAAAGTTTGAGAACATAACTTGTTTTGCAAGTTATCCACAAAATGGTCATACGAACTTGTGATTTTGTCAAAATTATGCAAAATCCTTGTTATGGTTTGAAGAACATGGGTTTAAAAACTCTTAGGTTCTGAGCTCTGGGGCTAGAACCTCAAAAATTGGTCATTTTGACACAAAAACTCAGATTCTGAGTTCTGTCATGGTCGCACTGCGACCATGACTTCGCACTGCGAAGCATGCGAAATTTTGGGTTCAGAAGCTGTTTTTGAACCTTGGTTCAGAAACAACTTCTGAACACACTCAGGACCTTATAGGTGGGTGAAAAACTTTGAGTTTTTGGGGTGAAAAAGGCTGGACAAACCAATTTTGATGTTTTGAAAACCTTGGGATTTCTTTGAAATTCAAAAGGGGTTTTTTAGAATCAAATGGTTTTGAACCAAAATAGCTATGCAAACACAATTGTAAATGCAAGATAAAGCCTTAGAAACTTACAGAACTCCTTAGCAAAGCTCCAGCTGCACTTGATTTGATTTGGTTGAAGGCTTTCACAAGAGGTTTTTGATATTGGTGATGGTTTTGGAACTTTGGAAAGCTTTGTGTTGGATTGGTTTTTTTCTGGTTATTTGTGGAGGTTTGTAAGCTAAAATGAGTAGAGTTTCTGCTCTTGGAATGCTGTGTTAATTGTGTTTGTATCCTTGGGCATTGCCTTCTATTTATAGGCCAAAACCAAATCTTTTTCATCATTGCAAAATCCTAAAATTCAGCTGATTTGTGGCTAAGATCAAGCTGGATCCTTTTGCATTAAATGCTAATGGATAGAGGCAACCTTGCCTTGCACCAAGGGGCAAGACTCAGCCTGATCTCAGCCACAAATTCAACCAATTCTAGAAGGTAATGATGAAGAACAAAGCTGAATTGCAATTGGCTAATGCTTGGGGATCAATCCTTGCAATCTCAATGGTTGATCAATGAAAACGTGCACTGTAATGTGCAGAGATTGAGGGATGAAAAGGCTACTTATGGCTGGTGTGAGAGGGTGAAAAGCTGCTGCAAAACAGAGTAGGCACTCATGGCTTTTCAAGTGAGAAAATCCAGCTAGTTTGACTGGTTTTAGGGGGAGCAAGCAGGAGGAAAGTCCTCAAGCAGGTGGCTGGCAACCTTGTGGTGGTTAACAGGTCACATGGGAGGGACTAGAGCTGCCCAAGGGCAAGCCCACTTGCTTGTCACATGCTAGGTTGGAAGAAAAAGCTTCCAACCTTGGCATTAATGGCAAGTCCTTCAATTCTGGTTTTGCTTGGCCCAATTAGCCATGAATGCTACTTAAAATAATTATGGAAATGATATGCAACAAATTCTGGAATTAAATCAAAGAAACCAAAAATCTGCAGAAAAATCGCAGACTTCGCAGTGCGAAGGGAACTTCGCAGTGCGAAGTCATCATTTTTGAAATGTTGACTTTTCTGTTGACTTTTGTTGACTTTTAACTTTTTCCTCCCTCTTTGATTTTTTTTGATTTTTGTTTTAAAATGCTTAGGACAAAATTAGGGTACTACACCAGTTTTGACTAACTTACCGCTTTTGCTCAAGTGGGACAAACTTATATAAGATAATCATACTTACTTTACCATATTTTATTCCATCGTGTATCATCATCCTAAAGTCAGTAGGGCTCGTCAAGACATGTTAATGCATATTGCTATGAACTTGAGGCAATTTAAACAGTCATGAAATTCTGGCAGTTCTGGTTCTGAACCAGTAAAACAGAGTATGAAAAATTGAAGTTCAGAAGCAGAAAATAAAGTGCAGAAAGATAAAGAACACAATGAGTTTGTTAACCCAGTTCGGTGCAAACTTCACCTACTCTGGGGGATACCAATCCAGGAAGGAAATCTACTAAAGGAATCAACCCAAAGACTCAGACACAGACCCCCTGTTCCCAGCCTTAGCAATCAATCTCCACTTAGTCTAGACTTCTACTCAGGAACCCACCTAAGTATTAGAAAACTACTAACTTCCTAATTACTCAATCACAACCCAGTGATCAGTAACACTGAAACAAACAACTCAAAACAATGAAGACATTCTTCAAAACAAAAACTTCATTCGTGCTTAAAAGCTTTGAATGAATTACAACTCAAACAAACTAAACCAACTCAAAACATATGAGTGGTGTACAAAACAAAGCCTAAGCTTACACAGACAAAAACTCTAAAAACTCTAAACTCTGAATTCTGGTTTTTGACTCATGAAATTTCCAATAGCAAAGCCCTCTTTGAATAGTCTTCAGCAGCAACATAATTCTGAACACAATCTTCAAAGATATACTCCCAGAATTATTTTAGAAGCAAATAGAAGCTCACATAAGATATAGCTTCTGAAGACACAATGCTTGTATATTTGATTTTTGCAAAACATGTAGCCAACACTCAAATATCCAACAATCTCCCCCTTTGGCAAATTTTTGGCTAAAATCAAATACTTCATAAACACACAAAAGCAGCAGAGTCAGCAGCGGATTAAAACACAAACAAACTTCAAAACTGCAACACACAATATCAGTTTCTGAGGAACAGCTCTTCTCCCCCTGAAACACAGCACTCAGGTACTCCCCCTGAACAGCTCAGCTTCTGACAAGATCAACACACATACTTCTGAACAGATCAGCACATACACTCTCCCCCTGAGGCAAACAGATCAGACCACACATATTTCTCCCCCTTTTTAGCCAAACAAGTTTGACAAAACACCAGCAAACACCAGGAGCAAGAAACACAACAAAAACTAGCAGCTCAGGACTCAGCACAGGACAAACAGAACCACTCAGAATCCATACACAAAAGAACAACCACAACTGTAGAGAACAGCACAAATGCAGACCAGAAACACAAACATAAAATCCAGGACTTCATTCACAAACCTGACAGTCTTCAGACTCAGCATCAGAACTTGCTTAGTCTTCATTAGACACAATCACCAGATGCTGCTCAATTGATGTGTGCCTCAGGCACATTCAGAACCTTCTTCCCAGCAAACTGTTTCTGAAGAACATCAATTCTCTTCTGAACACAGGACATGGTATCATGCTTAATAACATCTTCAGACTTACTAGGAACTAGTGCCTTCTGAACAGGAACTGGAACCAACACTTTACTCCAGACTTTGGATGGTCCAGCACCAGAACTCTTCTGTGCCACAGGAATGGGCTTGCTGTCATCAGCAACAACCTTTCCTTTCCCTTTGTTCAGCCTTTGAGCAACACTTGCACACTTTGGTCTCCATTCTTTCTTGATCTTGCTTTTGTTCACAGTTGGTTCCACTTTTCTGTGGTAAAAATGATTGGGGTATCCATGCAGCTTGTAACAAAAAGGTTTAATGTGTCCCTTTTTACCACAATGATGACATACCCAAGGATGAGTTCTCCTCTTGTCTTTAGATTCCTGAGATTTGTTCTTAGGTTTGCTGATTAGTGGAACATAAGTATCAGCAGCAGGTATGAACCTCTTAGCAGGATTTTGCTTTTTGATGTTCAGATTCTTATCAACAAATCCTATGCCATTTGGTTTTCCTTGATTCTGATTCTCCAAAATCTCTTCCAGCACATCAGTAGCAGAGTTCATCATTCTAACTTGCTTCTTCATCTGATCAAGTTGAGAATTCAGTTGGCTCACCTCATTTTTGAGATCAGTATTTTGTACCAATAGTTCACTTTTCTCAGTCTGAAGTTGACTGATGGTCTTCTTCTGATCTTCCATCAGCTTGCACACTTCTTTAAATTGACCCTGCACCTTCTTACAAAACTCAGCAGGATTTTTATAAGACAATTCTTCATCACTGCATTCAGACTCTGATGAAGTTTCAGACTTTGATGATTCTTCAGACTCTGACAGAGTTTCTGAACCCTTAACTATATCATCAGACTAGAATTTACCAGTTAAAGCAGTGACAGGCTCCACTTCTCCTTCTGAGTCATCTTCATCAGACCAAGACACAACTAAACTTTTCTTCTGTTTCTTGAGGTAAGTAGGACATTCTGACTTGACATGACCATATCCTTCACATTCAAAGCACTGAACTCTCTTTGATTGATTGCTCTTCACATCAGTTCTTGTCTTCTGCTTCAGAAACTTCTTAAATTGTTTACTCAGCAACACAAGAGCTTCTGATGAGGTTTCATCATCCACACTTTTAGCATCTGCTACAAAGGCAACACCTTTCCCCTTCTTATCAGTCCTGCATATTTCAAAGTTTTGAAGAGACCCAATCAATTCCTCAACCTTCATGCTGGAGATGTCATGTGCTTCTTCAATTGCAGTCACCTTCATATCAAACCTCTTAGGTAGGGATCTGAGAATTTTCCTTACAAGCTTCTCATCTGATACTTTTTCTCCAAGTGATTCAAAAGAGTTAGCCATGTCCAGAATATTCATGTAAAAGCCTTGTATGTTCTCATCCTCCAGCATTCTGAGATTTTCAAATTTTGTGGTCAGAAGCTGAAGTCTGGACAGCTTTACCTTTGAAGTGCCTTCATGAGTAGTCTTGAGAATCTACCAAGCATCCTTAGCCACAGTGCACTGCTTGATCATTCTGAACATATTTTTGTCCACTCCATTGAATATAGCATTCAAGGCTTTGGAATTTGCATGTGACAAAGCATCTTCATCATTGGTCCAATCTTCTTCTGGTTTCAACACAGCTGTCTTCTTACCATCTTTGTCAGTCACAACAGGATGTTCCCAACCTTTCAGAACAGCTTTCCAGGTCTTGCAATCCATAGCTTTTAGGAAAGCACTCATACGAGATTTCCAATAATCATAGTTGGTCCCATCCAGCAAAGGTGGCCTGTTAACAAATCCTCCTTCTTTCTCCATAAAACCAGAAAATATCTCCCTGGAGCTCACCCAAATATAGGTAGGGTGCCTGCTCTGATACCAATTGAAATTCTGGCAGTTCTGGTTCTGAACCAGTAAAACAGAGTATGAAAAATTGAAGTTCAGAAGCAGAAAATAAAGTGCAGAAAGATAAAGAACACAATGAGTTTGTTAACCCAGTTCGGTGCAAACTTCACCTACTCTGGGGGATACCAATCCAGGAAGGAAATCTACTAAAGGAATCAACCCAAAGACTCAGACACAGACCCCCTGTTCCCAGCCTTAGCAATCAATCTCCACTTAGTCTAGACTTCTACTCAGGAACCCACCTAAGTATTAGAAAACTACTAACTTCCTAATTACTCAATCACAACCCAGTGATCAGTAACACTGAAACAAACAACTCAAAACAATGAAGACATTCTTCAAAACAAAAACTTCATTCGTGCTTAAAAGCTTTGAATGAATTACAACTCAAACAAACTAAATCAATTCAAAACATATGAGTGGTGTACAAAACAAAGCCTAAGCTTACACAGACAAAAACTCTAAAAACTCTAAACTCTGAATTCTGGTTTTTGACTCATGAAATTTCCAATAGCAAAGCCCTCTTTAAATAGTCTTCAGCAGCAACATAATTCTGAACACAATCTTCAAAGATATACTCCCAGAATTATTTTAGAAGCAAATAGAAGCTCACATAAAATTCACAAATATATTTTCCAAAGATTTCCTTGAAAATATATTCACAAATAATTGAATCAAATCTTCTTCAATTGATATGATTCTGAAATATGCAAAGGCTCAAAAAGGAAACATATATTTTTGAATTATATTTTGCAAAGATACTTTGAAAATATATTCATCAATAAACACGAAGCCAATCTTCAATAGATCTTCACATAAAATTATCATACTTCTGGAAACTTCAGCCATGATAAATCTTCAACAAATCTTCAAAGATATGATCTTAGAATTCTTTTAGAAGAAAACAGAAGCTCTCATATTATTCAGAAATATATTTTCCAAAAGATTACTTTGAAAATATATTTACGAATAACTGAAACAAATCTTCAGAACAAATCTTGCGCAAAGAATACTTCCTTCTAGAAATGAAGCTTTGGATAAATCTTCAATTAAATCTTCAAAAGATATTGTGAGAATTAACAAAATGAGATTTTTAGCTTCTAAAGACACAATGCTTGTATATTTGATTTTTGCAAAACATGTAGCCAACACTCAAATATCCAACAAGTCATTCAAAGACAAGTATTACCACATACAGTTTAGAGGTCTTTTAGTGTGGTTGAGGGTAAATGTACGATATATATAGGAAAATAAGCTAGCAAAAAATTTTGCGTTAGATTTAGGCTAACAAAAAAAATTGCATTAGATTCAACTGCCCCGTATTCCATAAACAATAAAACACAATCATGAACCTTCATTTCTTTGCCAAATCAAACAACTAGGTACCAATACAACTATTTTATTTAAGAGACCAAATTTTTGATTCTTGGCTCTTATTTTCCTATTTTTCTTGTAGACCACTTTTTTATGATTTTGTTTACATTTTTTTTTCATAGAGTTCTACTAGTTTCCCATCCCAAATAAAAACTGACTGAAAAATTAAAAACCAATGGTTGCCTCCTATTGAACATGCGTTTATTGTCTCGAGTTTGACGGATAAGTCTATTGATGGACGAAATTGGCAAGTACACTAAATCGTAACAAGTAATAAAGTAGTAAGTTTATCATTCTCCACAGGGATTGTAGTTCAACTTAGTAATTAATAAAACTTATTTCAAAAGATGAAAGTTAAATAAAATTGAATAGAATTGTAGGGTTGAATTGCCCTGTCCAATGCAAGATTAAGTTTGTGATTCAGATTATTAACGGCGATTAGGGAATCCTTGAATCCCCCATTCGTCTTTGTTGGAATTATCTTTTAAGAAACAAGCAGCTTATGTGGTGCCTACTTATGATTTAATGAAACCAATGTTAAAACTCATACAAAGCTTCTCACAAAAACTATTGTCGGACTAACCTAGGTTATGTACCACGTTGTCCAAAGAAGAGAGTAGTGACTACTAGAATTCAAACTTGATGTTTCTTAACCTGTATAAGATACAAGTAATTAGAAAATCCAATGAACTGATATAATTTCGGGTTGTCAGTGCCTACTTTTATCCTACGGATCATTCTTCAAGATTACACACGTAGTTAACCAATTGAAAAAAGCATTAAAGAATATGCATAATCTAAGTTAAATCAGGCACAATAAAAGCATAAAGTGAATGAAAAACTTTATTAATAATATCCAACAAATAAGAAGGGGTTCATCTTAGAACCCTAATTAAGAGGTTTAGTTGCTCATGGCAACAGACATCATAACTAAACAATAGAAAAACATACCCTAGAGAGAACAAGAGAAGGAAGAAATCCTGCCTTGAAGCTTTGATGCTTGACCCTTGCCTTGAACCGTCAGTGTTCTAAATGAATAATAATTTGTGCAAGGGTCTCTATTTATAACATATGGTTACTTAGGGTTTAAGGGAAGAAAAATGGATTTTTTGCACCGCTGCAGCTTGAAAAACAAGGAAAAAGCCAATTTTGGCCGCACTGGGCGCATGGGCGCCTGGGTAGTAGCAAATGTTGTCCCAGGCGCAAGGGCGCATGAGCTAGGCGCCTGAGGCAGCCTCTTCAGTGTGATTTCTTGCGTTTTCGTCCCATTTTTTTATCGTTCTTCTGTCTGAAAACTCCTAGGAACTTGAAATGAATTTTATTCACTTTGTATTGTCTTCAACAAACTTCTAAGAACCATTGGCCTTCAACTTCATCTCCTTGATCCTTCACGTGATGTCTTGATTTGTCGATTTACATGATTTCTCACTACAAAACACTCAAAACACCTATGAAGTTGCATTATCTAGAATAAAAGTGATTTACAAACACTCGAGTGAAAACAATACAATATGTTCATCAAACCATTAACAACTTCTCTATCTCTCATCTTATTTGTCTTCAAATGCAAAGAAAAGTACTAAAACTATAGACAAAAATGTCATATGATGCTTTGTCATCATCTATGTTGTGCCTGCTTGATCTGCATTTTCCAGGTATGTTGTCTCATCTCCTGGGTGTATTTCATTCCTTCCATCTTTCGAGTACACTTTCAATTGCTGACCATTAACCTTGAAAGTATTTTTGCTCTCTAGATCTTTTATCTCTATTGCCACATTTTGCGATACTTCGATGATCTTGAATGGCCCTGGCCATTTAGACTGCAGATTCCTTTGAAATACCCTTAATATAGAATTAAGCAACAATACCTGTTGTAACATCCGGTGGCTCCCAATGGGCTGGCCTCCCTATCTTTCAAGGGTCGAGATGTACTCATGGTCTTCTCCACCCCCAAGTGGAGTTTCATGCCTTCCGTGGGAGTCGAACCGTGTACCCTGGAGGCTATAAGTACACGCTAAATGCATTCCCACTACCAATTGAGCTACTAGCTCAATTGGTAGTGGGAATGCATTGAGCGTGTACTTATAGCCTCCAGGGTACACGGTTCGATTCCCATGGAAGGCATGAAACTCCACTTGGGGGGTGGAGAATGTAATATCCCGCTTAAGACTTGAATATTTATTAATATTGAGACGACGTATCAGAAATGTTTTGAGCAAAGGACATGTAACACCCATAATAAGATTGCCTAGGATCTTACATGAGTATTAAAATTTCGTACTGGATACATTAATTTACAATATAAAAGTTCATTCAAATATAATACAATACATTGTAATATTACATTCCAAAGTTAAACAACATCTCTGATACATGTACAACCATATGATACATCCATATAATACAATCATCCATAACATAAACAACAGCACGATCAGTCCGTAGCCTTTTCCTTACCCTTGTTGCGTGCTGATTGCGATCCTGCCTGTGAACCTGCACCAGAAGGAATGGGATGAGACATAATGTCTCAGTGAGCTCTACCCAACCTACTGTTTGGCAACCACGGGGAACCTAGGGTCGCCATGCCTACCTTGGCAATTTAGGGGAATTCTAGAATCGCCAAGTCTTTAAACCTGCCTATGACTTTATCTATAATCTATCTTTAACTGTAAAACTCTCTATAACTATAACTTTCACTATGACTGAATAACATAAAGCAATAAAGTATTTTATGTTAGCTGTTAGCGTTGAACAAACAATTAATCTGAGTTCATTTTACGGAGTGCGGCCCGGGTGGAGTAACCCCGAGGACAGCTCCCTATGAACCGGTGAAACTCCTATCATATCAGGCTATCACCGGACTCCCTATGAAAATGCATGTGGATAACCCTCTCGGAGAGATCCCATCCGGCGAATCCCGGAGTCTGCTGAACATGCCTTTGACTTTGAATTATTATACTTTGACTTTGACAAAGAGTGTATAAACATATATACTTGCCTGTTACTTTGATCATATAAACATTTTCTGTAATCTATATCCTGTAATCTATAAATCCTTGGTTTATTGTTTCCATAAACCAACTATGATCTTGGGGAACTAATACTATAAACTTGTCTTTAACTATAATTATCAAAGCATTCCTACTCTCATTGCTCATAGGCTTACACATACTTAACATGTATATGGAGTTGCTTAGTAAGGGATAATCCCATTACTAGCTTCTAAACTCCTCCACATAACTTAAATATTGAGTAATCATCCCCCTATGCCTTTCCTATAACCCATCCAACCTTATATGCATTCCTATACTCAAAAACATGAAATTGGGTAGCTGAACAATCGGGGGCCGATTTGCTAAAATCGGGGGCCGAAATTTCACGTAACAAAACTGGATTTTCAGGCATTGGAAATCGGCGGCCGATGTCACAAAATCGGGGCCCGATTTTCAGCTTCAGACAGCATAGAACATGAATAAAACGTGATTTCCACCCCTTTGGGTTGAACCACTCATACCCAGGCATCATAACATCCCAAGAGACGAAATTCTAAGGCATAGAGATAGACTACATCATGATTATTCAAGGGATTCTAAGCAAAAGAGAAAAAGGGCACAAAACCTCAAACTTTCTCATAAATACCAAAACCTTTAAAACTTATCAAAGATTCTCAAAAAGGGTTCTATAACCCAAGAGAGCTCACCTCAAGATGGGTTTGATGTTGGCTTAAACCTTAGCTTCAACTCTAGCCTATCCTTCACTTGATCACTTAATCTTTCCTTTGATTCTTCTTGCTCCAAACTTTCCAAATCAAGTTTACTTGAATCACAAGAGTTCAGGAGGGAGTTTAAATGGATTATTGGGTGATAATTTATGAGATGATGATGAAGAAGAAGAAGGGCGAAAATGGGAGAGGGAAGGGAAGCAATTTTCTGATTTTGGGAGTTAAAGAAAATGAGTAGAAACTCAACAATTTTTCATATATATCCATTTGCCATAATCCCCCTTATTTACAACTATGCCATTGCTTGCAAAACGAAGCTTCTAACACGTTTAACTGATACTTCTAAGCGGGATATTACAGGACAATTTGGTAAATTGTCAGTTAATGGGTTTATTTATATAGTAAGTGTAATATCCCGCTTATAAGTATCAGTTATCAGTGTTAGAAGCTTATTAAGCAAGCATGGCAATTTTGTAAATATGTGGCAATGGCATTATGGTAAATACTTGGCACAAGAGGATTATTTGAAATAGAGGGGGGAAGATATTTTCCTTTCATTTTCTCTCCTCACCCTTCATTCTCTCAATCTGATTCCTCTCCCTAGTCTCACGCCCTCATCATCCAGCCATCACCCATCAAGTTTCATCCAAATTCTTGTGAGATTTATGCAAGCAAGCTTAAGCTTTGGAGGTTTAGAACAAGAGGAATAAGAAGAGCAAGGAAGAATCAAGGAGAAATCAAGCTAGGGTTTTGGAATGAGCTTAATAGCACCAATTGAGGTTTAAGGTGAGCTCCACAGGGTTTTGGAACCCGCTTTGAGTAAGTTCAGTGGAATTTTACAGTTTGAGCTAAAGTTTAGAAATTTTACCCTAAGTTCAATTGCTTGCCAATTCCTTGATTAATCATGTTTAAAACTATCAATTTGCAATAGAAATCCATTCCTTATATTGTTATGCTGTCTGGGTATGTTTAGATGTGTCAAAAATGGTGGAAAATCATGTTTTGAACCAGTCCTGAACTGTCATTTTCGCCCGGCGAACTCGAGGCGAGATTACGGCGATTTCCAGCATTTTTCCCTGCCTTGTTTCGCCAACCTCTCGCCACAGGGTCGCCCAGCGAAACCAGTCAGACTTCTCAGGTCTGTTCTGGTTCGTTCTGGGTGCTGTATATGTGTTGGGCGAGGCTTTTAATAACTGTTTTCAATGAAAACCTTATTTTCCAAGTTAAACACCATTCTTGACATATCCGGAAGGTAGTATCAACATTTAAGGAATGAATGAGTAAGGATTGGGCAAAGCATAAGGAATGTAAGGAACAAGGATTGAGCAATGTTCTAGAATAGTTCAGAATTAAAGGGCAAAGTCTAGACGAATACAGGAATTGTATTACAATGTTTAAGTAAGCCCTAAGAACGACATATGAGAGCGATATGTCTAGAACCTTAAATAGGTTAACAGGAATAGAATTACACACAGGTATGTTGAGGGTAGTTTATCAGGATCCCCTTAACCAGGCAGATTATAGTGTACCTTAGTCAGTGGTACCTAGTTCCCTCAGTTCAGGCATAGTTACATGTATATCAGGACGTGCCTCAGTTGTTCACGTCAGAGTGACACTGGGGGCACACGTATCAGTTTATCAGGATATGTATATTCATATAACAGGAATAATAATTAATAATCAGGATAAACTTTGTGTCTTCTGTGCTCTCGACCAGTTAGAGAGGACAGGGGGTTTCAGCATTGCTGGAACAGGCAGGAACTTTCCGTGAGGATAACCACTCAGAGTTATAGTGTGTCTCCTGTGCTCTCGACCAGTTAGAGAGGACGAGGGGTTCCGGATACAGCTGGAACGGGCCAGGAACTTTCCGCGAGGATAACCGCACACTTAGACAAGAGGAGTCCGGTGTTAGCCTGATATGATAGGAATTTTCACCGGTTATCAGGGGAATGTGCTTCGGGGTTACTCCACCCGGGGGCATTCCGTAAAATGAACTCAGATAATAATGTTTGTTCAACGCTAACATCTAACATAAAGACATGTATCAGTTAATATTTTATTATGTTATCAGGCAGAGAATAGTTATCAGGCAGGTATCAGATATCAGGTATCAGTTATCAGGCGGTGATCCTAGGTTTCCCCTCGATCACCCAGTTATCAGGTTATAGTCTAGATCTCATGACTACTCAGTATTAGGCTCAGGCATTGATCCTAGGTTTCCCCTTGATCACTAGATTAGCAGGATGTAGTCCAGTTTACGACTACACAGTTTATCAGGAACAGACAGTTATAACCCTTATGGGAAGAGTTAGAGCTTGGCGATCATAGGAAATCCCCAAGATTGCCAAAAGTAGGCACGGCGACCCTAGGTTTCCCCCGTGGTTGCCAACAGTAGGTTGGGCTGGAGCTCACTGAGACGTAATGTCTCACCCCAATCCTTCTGGTGCAGGTTTTCAGGTACGCAAGAGGATCGTAATGAAGATGATGATCGGCAAGGGAGAAGCTGAATGGAGTGAAGATGCTCGTTTGGTACCAGCTCAGGAGGTCGTTAGACAATTTATGTATATTAATGTGTATTATATAGTACTTATATGGTTGTATATACGAGCATGTTCGTATTCATTCAGTTATATGTATTATTATTATTGAAAATTTTAATGTATTTGGTATCAGTATAATACACATGCTAAATATTCTAGAAAATTTTAGTATGGGTGTTACAATTGGTATCAGAGCAGGTCGATTCGGACCGTGCCTTGGGTCATTAAAATATTCAATAAAGTAGTGGAACCATTGGGTTCCTGTAACACCCATATAGAGATTGCCTAGGATCTCTTACGAGTATTAAATTTCGTACCGGATACATTAAATACAATACAGAGAGTTTACATTTAATTATACATAATAGGAATTCTCAATACAATTCATTATCCAATACACTTTTCCTTAACAATATTTACAACTTAATACATCATCTGAAACAAATGTACATGAACATGTAATCAGCACGATCAATCCAAAGCTTTCTCCTTACCTTTATGTCGTGCTACCTGCGAAACTGCACCAGAAGGAAAGGGATGAGACATAACATCTCAGTGAGCTCCGGCCCTACCTACTGTTGGCAACCACGGGGAAAACCTAGGGTCGCCGTGCCTACTCTTGGCAATCTTGGGGATACCTACGATCGCCGTCATTCTTTACGTATTTCGCGATCATGGGGAAAAATACTAGGATCGCTGCATGTCTTAATCATATGCTTGTCTTATTCTAACTTAGCGGTCTTGGGGACATCCTATGACCACTTCTTTCTCTGCTGACTAATCATCATATTCTCATAATTATTTCATAAGTGATACTTTACATCATTCTTAATTATAAAGTTAGTAAGTCAGCGTTGAAAAAACAATAATTATCTGAGTTCATTTTACGGAGTGCATCCGGGTGGAGTAACCCCGAAGTACATCTCCCTTCTACCGGTGAAAATTCCTATCATATCAGGCTAACACCGGACTCCTCTTGTCGTCTTGTGGTCATCCTTGCGGAATAACACGTCCCACTAGCGTGAACCTCCTGTGTCCCACTAGCGTGAACAACAGAAGACACGACTGTTGGAACAAAATGTGTTTAACAAGTCTCTTATAAATTAACGGGAGATTGTTGAAACACTTATGTGTAAACATATCTCTCTTTATGGTTTTGATGATAACAAAGTGTTAAAGAGAAAATTGGTTATTGGCTAATGCTTTGTTCGAGTGTTTTCAGAACCATGTGCTTTATGATTAGAAACTAATAATGGTTATGAAAGAACAAGCTAAGAGCAAGGAAGGAAAGCTAAGAAGCAATGTTGCAAAGCTAGAAGGAAACTGGGTCTGAAGAAGTGCTCCTGAAGAAGTGCTCCTGAAGTAGTGGTACTGAACTGAGAAGCTTCTGAAGTGGTCCTGAAGTGGTACTCCTGAAGTGCAGCTTCTGAGTCTGAAGGCAACTTCTGATGTCTTGGTGCTTCTGAAGAAGTCAACGCAGAGTCAACGTCTGAAGCCAGCTTCTGATCCGTACAGGCAGCTTCTGATGCAACAACTTCTGATGCACTGTTCACACAGAAGCTTCTGATGCTGATGTGGCTTGGAAAGTGACCAGTACTGTGCGTATTTAATGCTTGGATGTGTCAGAGCAACTCAATGGAACAGTTGTCTCCCTGACCCAAACATTCTCCAGCTTTTAAGGTAGGCCATTTCAAAAATGGCTGCTGCTCTGTTTTGTTTGAAAAAGTGCAGCACACATTTGCAGAAATCCTAGCTCAATTGCAACGGCTCTTTCCTCAAATCAAGGAAATCTTTAACAGCTATATTTCATCTATAAAAGGAAGAAGATTTGAAGAAGAAATTTGTCTAAGACTCTTTGAAAAAATATTGAACCTGTGCTCTGTTTTCCTGTCCAGAACTCATAGCTCACAAAACTCTTAGAAATTCTCATAGTCTTTGTAACTTAGAATTTCTTAAGGTTAAGAGTCTTAACCTGTGTTGTATTAAGAGAACACCTCTGATATTTTATCAAGTGATCAACCCAAACTCCTTTACTTGTAAACCAGTTTGGTCCTTAAAGTCTCAGTCTGTATACTGAGCATTTGTATCCTCATTCCTTTGTGGTCTGAGTCAGAAGCCTCTTGACTTAGTGTCTTGAGCATTGAGAAGTCTCTTGACTTAGTGTCTTGAGCATTGGAAGCCTCTTCCTTGGTGGTTGAGCATAGAAGTCTCTTTCTTTGTGATTGAGCAACTGGAAGTCTCTTTCTTAGTGATTGAGCAATTGTAATCAGAACTGATTATAGTGGAACTCTCATGTTGGAAAACAAGGGGACTGGACTACTTCTCACATTGAGAAGGAACCAGTATAAATTCTGTGTGTCTCTCTTCCCTTACCTTTTTAACTTGTTTATCCGCTGCATTAACTTCTGATCACAGTTCAGAACCTGTTTCTGAACTTGTGTTAAGGTTTTGAAAAGAAAAGAACAAGTTTTTGAGTCACACAATTCAACCCCCCTTCTTGTGTGTGTGTTATTCTCACCTTCAGTTGGTATCAGAGCTCCGGTTCTGATATTAACACTTAACAGTGTGTCAGTCTTGATCCTGAGAAAAACATGTCTGATAATGAAGATTCACCTCCTCCTCCTCCTCCTCCTCCTCCTCCTCCTCCCAGACATACATCTCTTCAATATGATTATGGCACTGATGAGAGAAAATCCAGATCACACAATAAACCCCCAATGTTTACTGGTGATCCTGAGAAGTTCTCATGGTGGAAAAGCAAAATGTACAGCCATATCATTGGTATAGATGATACTCTATGGGATATTATTGAAGATGGAATCTCAATACCAGTGGATGAAGAAGGTGTTGCTGTCAACAGAAGAGCTCTGAGTGATGCTGAGAGGAAAATATATAGAAAGCACCATAATGTCAGAGGCATTATTGTGGATTCACTACCTCACTCAGAGTATCAGAAGCTGAGTGACAAGTCAACTGCTAAAGCCATATTCACATCCCTCTGCTCCAACTATGAAGGTAATAAGAAAGTTAGAGAAGCTAAGGCAAACATTCTTGTTCAGCAATATGAACTGTTCAGAATGAAAGAGGATGAAAATATTGAGACTATGTTCTCAAGATTTCAGACTCTGGTTTCTGGACTTCAGATTCTGAAGAAGAGTTATACCACAGCTGACCATGTGAACAAACTCTTAAGAAGTCTGCCATCCAAATGGAGACCTAAAGTGACTGCTATTGAGGAAGCTAAGGATCTGAATACTTTAAGTATTGAGGATCTTATAAGCTCCCTCAACGTGCATGAACTGGGACTCAATGAGGATGAGTCTGTTAGAGAACCAAAAACATTAGCTCTGAAGTCTAAAAGAAAGTCTGCTAAAGCTTTGAAAGCTATTGAATCTGAAGAAGAGTTTCTTAAGGGAAATTCTGATGAAGATTCAGATGCTGATGAGCTTGCAATGCTTTCTAAAAGGCTTCAGTATCTGATGAATAGAAAGAAAAAATTCTCTAACAGAAGCAGCAACTTTAGAGGATCTGGTTCTGGTTCAAAGAGGGATATCCAGAAGGAAAGCTGTTACAACTGCAAGAAGCCTGGGCACTTCATTGCTGATTGTCCTGATCTTCAGAAGGAAAAATCAAAGGAAAAAGCAAAGAAGTCCAGCTCAAATTCCAGCAGTTTCAGAAACAAGCTTAAGAAGAGTCTCATGGCAACATGGGATGATCTGGATAATGAGTCAGAATCTGATGAAGAAGAAGCAAACATGGCCCTGATGGCAACTGCATTTTCTGATGCAGAATCATGCTCAGATTCTGATGAAGAAGATGAGGTATACTCTGAACTCTCTAGATCTGAATTGATTGAAACAGTTAATGATCTTATGAGTCATCTTAAGAGCAAGTTAAAAGAAATTAAATCTTTGAAAAATCAAACTAACTTGCTATCTGAGGAAAATCTTAAACTTCAGAATCAAATTTTTGAATATGATGAAGAAGTTGAAGAACTCAGAAAAGAGGCTCATAAGAAATCTGAAGGGGTTCCTAATTAACAGGAAATAGCTCTTCAAGATTTCATGTTAACTGGATTCAATAGAACTAAAATTGCCTCCATGATGTATAATATGATCAGAAACAAAGGTGAAGGCATTGGCTATGATTCATTTAAACCTTCAAATGAATTAAACTCACCTTCATGTTCTGAAGATATTTTAAAAGGCAATGGTATATGCTTTGTGCCTGCTTCTGATAATTCTGAGAAGTTGAAAGTATCAGAATCTGAGACTAAGTCTGAAGTTCTGAACAACTCAGACTCTGAAGCTTCTGAACCTAAAGGTAAGATAAAGGCAGATGTTAAAACCCTGCCTAAATCTAAGCCAAAAGGTCCCAAGCCTAAGAGTAAGTGGAAATCAGACTCTGAACCTGATAATGTTCAGAATCTGAAGTGTTCAGAACTTGAAACTAGCAAGTCTCAGAATCTGAATAAATCTGATTCAAATTTTTTTAAGACTGAGTTTATTAAATCTTCAAAATCTGTTAAACCAGTCAACACAAAACATTTTCAATCTCAGAATGCTAAGCAAAGCAAGCAAAAGCAAACCAATCAGTTTTCTGCTTCTAAATGTTTTAAGAAAGGCAAAACTGAAGCTTGCCTTGTGCCTGAAGCTAACAGAGTTAGAATTCTGAAGAGATCAGAACCAAAGTGCTCAATGGTTCAGACTCTAAATAAATCAGAATCAAAGACCCTCAAGTCTCAGGTTCTGAAGAAATCTGAGTCCAAACCCTTGAGAACTCAGGTTCTGAAGTACTCAGGTGCTGAAACTCAGACTTATTCAAGATATAAGGATTCATATCCTAAGTATCAGAACAAGTCTGAATATCATAACTTCAGACACAAGAAGCCAAAACCTTTCAGGACTAACCCCAAAGGACCCATGAAAATCTGGGTACCTAAGTCTGAGATAATTTCAATTGCAGATATGCTTAACATCCAAAGAAAAGGAAAGGTCCTGGTACCTGGACAGTGGATGCTCGCATCATATGACAGGGGACAAGTCTATGTTCCAAACCCTAACTCTGAAAGAGGGAGGAACTGTGGGGTTTGGAGGAAGTCAGAAAGGAAAGATCATTGGTACTGGTAAGATAGGTAATTCTTCCCTGTACATTGATAATGTTTGGCTGGTAGATGGACTTAGACATAATTTACTTAGCATAAGTCAATTATGTGACAGTAATTATGAAGTCCTGTTTAATAAGAACACATGTACTGTAATCAACAATGAAAATAAGTCTGTAGTGTTCAGAGGCTGTTGGAAAAACAATGTCTACAAAATAAATTTTTCTGAATTGGTTCAGCAGAAGGTAGTTTACCTTCTGTCTGTGAGTGATGAGAAATGGGTCTGGCACAAAAGGCTGGGACATGCTAACTGGAGACTCATCTCTAAGCTTAGCAAGTTACAGCTGGTCAGAGGCTTACCCAACATTGATTATCACTCAGATGCTCTGTGTTCAGCATGACAAATTGGAAAATTTTCTAAAACTTCTTTTAAATCAAAGAACATTGTTTCCACCTCTAAACCTCTAGAACTCCTTCACATTGATTTGTTTGGCCCTGTTGGGACAGCTTCAATCAATGGGAAGAAGTATGGACTTGTAATTGTTGATGATTACAGTAGGTGGACTTGTGTTAAATTCCTCAGAACCAAAAATGAAACATATGATGTGTTTTACAAATTCTGCAAACAAGTACAAACTGAAACTGATTTGAAAATTTTGAAAATCAGAAGTGATCATGATGGGGAATTTGAAAATGAACCTTTTGAAAATTTTTGTGAAGACCATGGAATTCTCCATGAGTTCTCATCTCCTAGAACTCCACAACAAAATGGAGTTGTAGAGAGAAAGAACAGGTCTTTACAAGAAATGGCCAGAACCATGATTTATGAATCTAAAATTGCGAAGTACTTTTGGGCAGAAGCTGTAAACACAGCATGTTATATTCAGAACAGGATCTACATCAGACCCATTCTGAATAAAACAGCATACGAATTATTTAAAGGAAGAAAACCAAGTATTGCTTATTTTCATCAGTTTGGTTGTACATGTTACATACTAAACAATAAAGTCTACCTAAAGAAATTTGATGCCAAGGCTCAAAAGGGTACCTTTTTAGGATACTCAGAGAGATCTAAGGCATACAGAGTGTATAATTCTGAAACACATGTTGTTGAAGAAGCTATACACATTAGGTTTGATGATAAGAAGCCTGGTAGTGAAATACCAGAGCTGGTTGAGAGTTTTGCAAATGTCAGAATCTCAGAAGAACCTTCAGAAGCTGAACCCAGTTCAGGTTCTGATGAAGGTTCAGAAGCTGAAAACAATGAAGACTCTGAGAAACTCTCTGAGAATGATGCTACTCCTGGAGTTAATCAAGACCAGCATGGTTCTGAACAAATCCCTGATGGTTCTTCAGAAGCTAATCCTCCCAGAACCTCATTCAAGTACAAGTCTTCACATCCTGAGGAGTTGATCATTGGAAACAAGAACAGTCCAAGGAAGACAAGATCAGCATTCACTCAGAATGAGTCTATGCTTGGCCTGCTATCCATGATTGAACCCACAACTGCTGATGAAGCACTTGCTGATGATGGTTGGATTGTAGCAATGCAAGAAGAGCTGAATCAGTTTCATAGGAATGATGTCTGGGATCTTGTGGCAAGACCTGATCAGAAGAACATTATTGGAACAAAATGGGTATTCAGGAACAAGCTCAATGAACAAGGAGAAGTAATCAGAAACAAGGCTAGATTAATAGCTCAAGGGTACAGCCAGCAAGAAGGAATTGACTACACTGAGACATTTGCTCCAGTTGCAAGACTGGAAGCAATCAGGTTACTTCTTTCTTATGCTATTAATCATGATATCATCTTATATCAAATGGATGTTAAGAGTGCTTTCTTAAATGGTGTAATTTCTGAAGAAATGTATGTAAAACAACCTCCTGGTTTTGAAGATGTTAAATATCCAAATCATGTTTTTAAACTTAAGAAGACTTTGTATGGTCTGAAACAAGCTCCCAGAGCTTGGTATGAAAGGCTAAGCAACTTCTTAATTAAAAATAATTTTGTAAGAGGTCAAGTTGACAATACACTTTTTAGAAAAACTGTTAAGAAAGAAATCTTAATTGTGCAAATATATGTAGATGATATCATATTTGGTTCTACTAATGCCTCCCTTTGCAAGGAATTTTCAAAGTTAATGCAGGATGAATTTGAAATGAGCATGATGGGTGAGCTGAAATTCTTCTTGGGAATTCAAATCAACCAATGCAAAGATGGTGTTTATGTTCATCAGTCAAAATACACCAAGGAGCTTCTGAAGAAGTTCCAGCTGGATGATTGCAAGCTGATGACAACACCTATGCATCCCACCTGCACCTTAAGCAAAGAGGACAATGGCTCTAAAGTAGATCAGAAGCTGTACAGAGGTATGATAGGTTCTCTCCTATACTTAACTGCTTCTAGGCCAGATATTTTATTTAGTGTATGTCTGTGTGCCAGATTCCAATAAGATCCTAGAGAATCTCATATGACTGCTGTCAAGAGAATCTTCAGGTATCTGAAAGGAACAACTAATTTGGGACTTCTGTATAAGAAATCTCTAAATTATAAGCTAGTTGGATTCTGTGATGCTGACTATGCTGGGGACAGGATTGAAAGAAAATCCACCAGTGGAAACTGTCAGTTTCTTGGTGAGAATCTGATATCCTGGGCCAGCAAGAGACAAGCAACCATTGCTTTGTCAACAGCAGAAGCAGAATACATCTCAGCTGCAAGTTGTAGCACACAACTGCTCTGGATGAAACATCAATTAGAGGATTATCAGATTCATGCAGATAATATTCCTATTTATTGTGATAATACCGCTGCTATATGTCTGTCTAAAAATCCAATTCTGCATTCTAGAGCCAAGCACATAGAAATAAAACATCATTTTATAAGAGATTATGTTCAGAAGGGTGTTCTAGATATTTAGTTCATTGATACTGATCATCAATGGGCTGACATATTCACAAAACCTCTAACAGAAGAAAGATTCAATTTTATTAAAAAGAATCTGAACATGCATTTTATCTCTTGAAAATGTGCTTGAATCTGAATGAAATCCTTGATTCTAAGTTTATCATAAGCTAAGATTTATCAGACACTCATCTTCTGAGAGTCTGAATAAAGTTAAGCCTGAAAAACTTCAGAGTCTGAAGGATCAGAACCTGGATTTTCTGACTTCTGAATCTGATAAAAATCTAATGTTGGTCAGAATCTGATAAGTATAGCTATGGGCAATGATGATTAAAGCTTTGAAAGTTATACTCTAATCCTCCCAAAGTCATCAATTTAAAAATGTGATTTTCTGCTCTGATATTAAATGCTAAAATTGCTTGACAAACAATTTTCAGTTAATATCAGTCTGTTTTCAAACTGTCTAGCACAGACACATTTTTCAAATGCTCAAAGTGTTTCAGACAATGTTCAGTTTTTAGAACTTATTTTATTTTGGTATCAGACTCTGAGATAAATTCCTTAATTGGTATCTGAACTATTTTCTTTAAACCAGATCAGATTTGCTCTGATACCTTCTTGTATGTTTTGCTCTGATACTGAACACAACTTGGTTGGTTTACTCTGATACTAAACCATTTATATTGAACAAGTTATGTCTGAACACAGAATGATCTGATCAGAAGCTCTAAACTTTTTCTGCTTCTGAACAACATTTCACTGCAATATCATATACTCATTGAAAATCAAGTAGGTTCTGATGACTATCTTTGCTGCTAGATTATCCATATGATTGCATAAATATCTCACAAATTTTTTTTAACCCCCCCCCCCCCCCCAATTCTGAATCCTTTTGAAATGTTTTCAAACTCTTTAAAAAGGGGGAGATTGAACTGCTCTGATACCTGTTTTCAAACTCTTTTAAAATCAATTTCTACTCTGATACAGATGTTTTCAAACTCTCTTGACAAAGGGGGAGAAATTTTCTGTGTTGGGGGAGTAAGTAAAACTTTTTGTTGATGACAAAAGGGGGAGTAAGTAAAACAAGTATTAAAGCACCTGAGCCCAAAAATATAAGTTAAACTTCTGTCAGTATATTAACTTATGAAAGGGGAGTACAAGGTATTAAAGCCTGAGGCTCTGAACATAAGTTAAAACTCAGTTAAAGCTCTGATACTGGTTGAACTTAACTTATGAGAACTGCTTTTTAACTCTTAGCCTCTGAACTGAAATTCTGGCTCTGATACCATTCTGTGAGATATACAACTCTTAGTGAGTTATAATGAATCTAAAATAACTTGGATAAGACTCAGGGAGCTTACAAAACTCATCCTGTGGATTATCAGACTTAGGGGGAGAGTTTACAAATCTCAGAACCTGAAGTCAACAAGTCATTTTGAATTCTGAGTGTTAATTTCATTATATTGTTTTAAGTTAAGCTTAATTAACATGGATAAGAATCAGGGGGAGCTTACAAACCTAACCTTGAGGATTGTCAGACCTAGGGGGAGCTTACAAACCTCTCCTGAAGTCAGATTGTTAATTAAACTTAACAACAATTCTGAAATTTTCACATTTGTGTTTTTAACGGAACTTAATTAACTTGGATCAGACTCAGGGGGAGCTTACAAACCTCACACCCTGTAGTTAACTTGTTAATTAAGTTAACAACAATTTTCTGATTTAATACTTATGTTTGTCATCATCAAAAAGGGGGAGATTGTTGGAACAAAATGTGTTTAACAAGTCTCTTATAAATTAAGGGGAGATTGTTGAAACACTTATGTGTAAACATATCTCTCTTTATGGTTTTGATGATAACAAAGTGTTAAAGAGAAAATTGGTTATTGGCAAATGCTTTGTTCAAGTGTTTTCAGAACCATGTGCTTTATGATTAGAAACTAATAATGGTTATGAAAGAACAAGCTAAGAGCAAGGAAGGAAAGCTAAGAAGCAATGTTGCAAAGCTAGAAGGAAACTGGGTCTGAAGAAGTGCTCCTGAAGAAGTGCTCCTGAAGTAGTGGTACTGAACTGAGAAGCTTCTGAAGTGGTCCTGAAGTGCAGCTTCTGAGTCTGAAGGCAACTTCTGATGTCTTGCTGCTTCTGAAGAAGTCAACGCAGAGTCAACGTCTGAAGCCAGCTTCTGATCCGTACAGGCAGCTTCTGATGCAGCAGCTTCTGATGCACTGTTCACACAGAAGCTTCTGATGCTGATGTGGCTTGGAAAGTGACCAGTACTGTGCGCATTTAATGCCTGGATGTGTCAGAGCAACTCATTGGAACAGTTGTCTCCCTGACCCAAACATTCTCCAGCTTTTAAGGTAGGCCATTTCAAAAATGGCTGCTGCTCTGTTTTGTTTGAAAAAGTGCAACACACATTTGCAGAAATCCTAGCTCAATTGCAACGGCTCTTTCCTCAAATCAAGCAAATCTTCAACAGCTATATTTCATCTATAAAAGGAAGAAGATCTGAAGAAGAAATTTGTCTAAGACTCTTTGAACAAATATTGAACCTGTGCTCTGTTTTCCTGTCCAGAACTCATAGCTCACAAAACTCTTAGAAATTCTCATAGTCTTTGTAACTTAGAATTTCTTAAGGTTAAGAGTCTTAACCTGTGTTGTATTAAGAGAACACCTATGATATTTTATCAAGTGTTCAACCCAAACTCCTTTACTTGTAAACCAGTTTGGTCCTTAAAGTCTCAGTCTGTATACTGAGCATTTGTATCCTCATTCCTTTGTGGTCTGAGTCAGAAGCCTCTTGACTTAGTGTCTTGAGCATTGAGAAGTCTCTTGACTTAGTGTCTTGAGCATTGGAAGCCTCTTCCTTGGTGGTTGAGCATAGAAGTCTCTTTATTTGTGATTGAGAAACTGGAAGTCTCTTTCTTAGTGATTGAGCAATTGTAATCAGAACTGATTATAGTGGAACTCTCTTGTTGGAAAACAAGGGGACTGGACTACTTCTCACATTGAGAAGGAACCAGTATAAATTCTGTGTGTCTCTCTTCCCTTACCTTTTTAACTTGTTTATCCGCTGCATTAACTTCTGATCACAGTTCAGAACCTGGTTCTGAACTTGTGTTAAGGTTTTGAAAAGAAAAGAACAAGTTTTTGAGTCACACAATTCAACCCCCCCTTCTTGTGTATGTGTTTTTCTCACCTTCAACGAGTTAATTAATAATCTAAACTTATGTGTATACCTCCCGTGCCCCACTAGCGTGAACGACAGAAGACGCGATTAATAATCTTTTAACTTATGCATGAACCTTTCGTGTCCCACTAGCGTGAACGACGAAAGTCACGACTTAATATTCTTTCGTAATAGTCTTTACTTTTGCGTGAACCATTCGTGTCCCACTAGCGTGAACAACGAAGGCCACGGCTTAATATCTGAGTAATTCTTGAATACTTAACCTATAAAAGTTTCTAACTTGAGTTCTACATCGTTCTTGGGCTTGCATATACTTAATTGAGTGTATGAAGTTACTTGGTAAGGGATAATCCCATTACTAGCTCCTTTACTTCTCTATGTAACTTAGGGATTTGAGTATTCATCTCCCAATATTGTACCTATTCCTCATCTTACCTTAATCTATACAATTTCCTCAAGAGCATAAAATTGGGTGGCCGGAAAATCGGGGGCCGATTTGCTAAAATCGGGGGCCGATTTTTGTCGTATCAACCATGAAGGTTGGACAACCAAATCGGTGGCCGATCCCCTGACTTCGGTGGCCGATTTCAGGTTCTGCAGAACTCAAATTCTGCCTCCTTGGCTATTCTAATCCCATCCAAACATCATAACAGCTTATGGGAATAAATTCCCAAGACATATTGGTAGATAATAACATTGTTTAACAAGGAATTAGCAACCAAATAGATTTAGGGCACAATTCCTAAACTTTAACTCAACTTATAAAATTCCACTAAACTTACTCAAGCGGGTTCTAAAACCCTGTGGAGCTCACCTTAATCCTCAGCTGGTGCTTGCTAAGTTCTGGTTTCCAAAAGCCCTAGCTTCAATTCTACCACTTCTCTTGACTCTTTCTTAATTCTCCTTGTTTCTTTCTCTTGTTCTAGCTTTCCAAACCAAGCTTGCTTTGCAAGATTTCTTACAAGAATTTGAATGTAGTTTGGATGGGTGTTGGCAAGGTGAGGGAGGGCGTGTGATTGAGGGAAGGAGGGAGAGCAAAACTGATTTTTAGAAGGGTGTAGAGAATGAGAGAAAAATGGTAATGGAAATATCTTGTTCCCAATTTTAAATAATCCCCCCTTATCCAATATTTACCATAATGCCATGCCACTTATTTACAAAATTGCCATGCTTCTTAATTAACTTCTAACACTGATAACTGATACTTATAAGCGGGATATTACAATCTACCCCCCTTAAAGAAATTTCGTCCTCGAAATTTAGAATTTACCTGAAAATAGATGCGGATAATTCTCTTGCATCTCTGATTCCAGCTCCCACGTTGCTTCGCCGTCGGGAGAACCTTTCCAAACAACCTTAACAATCGGAATCTCTTTGTTCCGCAAAGACTTAACATCACGATCAATTATCTAATCTGGCTCAGGTTGAAAGGTTAAATCTGATCTCAAATCAATACTGTCCAACTCCACTGGTTGAAAAGGATCGGGAACGAATTTCCTCAATTGAGAGACATGGAAAACATCATGCAAACCTGACATAGCCGGTGGTAGCGCTAACTGATAAGCTGCTGGACCGACACGTCGAAGTATCTGAAATGGTCCAACATACCTTGGACAAAGTTTCTTGGTTCTGAATGCTTCTCTTAGGCCCAACTTAGGTGTAACTTTGAGAAATACATGATCTCCCACTTCGAACTCCAAAGGCCTTCGTCTCTTGTCTGCATAACTTTTCTTGCGACTTTGAGCTATTCTCATCTTATCCTGAATGGATTTAATTTTCAAGGTAGTCTCCTGAATTATCTCAGGTCCCAAAATACTTTTATCTCCGACCTCAGCCCAACAAAGTGGGGTTCTACACTTCCTACCATACAAGGCTTCATACGGTGCCATTCCGATACTAGAATGGTAACTGTTATTGTAAGAGAATTCAATCAAAGGTAGGTGATTATCCCAACTTCCTCCATCTTCTAGGATACATGCACGTAACATATCCTCTAACGTCTGAATAGTCCTCTCGGATTGTCCGTCTGTTTGAGGATGATGGGACGTGCTCATCTTTAATCTTGTCCCTAAAGCTTTCTGAAAAGCTTTCCAAAAGTGGGATGTGAAGATCGGATCTCGATCAGATACAATACTAGCAGGCACACCATGGAGTTTCACAATCTGCGAAATAAACAGTTCGGCATACTGAGAGGCTCGGTAAGTAGTCTTAACCGGCAAGAAATGAGCTGACTTGGTTAACCGGTCCACTATTACCCAAATAGAGTCATGTCCTCGCTGTGTCCGAGGTAATCCACTCACAAAATCCATCATTATCTCTTCCCATTTCCATTGAGGAATTTCCAAAGGTACTAACATTCCTGCAGGCCTTTGATGTTCAATCTTTACCTGCTGACACACAATGCATCGCGACACAAATTCCGCAATATTCCTCTTCATGCTAGGCCACCAATAATCTCCTTTCAAATCTTGATACATCTTGGTAGTACCTGAATGAATACTAAAACTGCTCTTGTGCGCCTCTTCTAAAATCAACCTTTTCAACTCTGCATCATTCAGAACGTAAATTCTTCCTTCAAACAGTAACGTGCCATCTGGCGCCAAAGTAAACTCTGATTGACCAACTCTTCTTTTAAGGTCCATATTCATAGTTTGCGCTTGTGCAATCCTAGACCGTAGGTCGCACGAAATCTCTAACTTGTTCAACAGGATGCCACCTTCCAACTCCGTAACATGGAGATTAAGGTCTCTAAACTTTTCATATAACCCACATGTATGCATCATTACTTCAGCTTTAACTAAAGCCTTTCGACTCAAAGCATCTGCTACCACATTTGCCTTTCCTGGGTGGTATTTCAAATCAAAATCAAAATCTTTCAGGTATTCCATCCATCGCCTCTGCCTCATGTTTAGGTCTCGTTGATCAAACAAATATTTCAAACTTTTGTGATCACTGAATAAATCAAACTGTGCACCATACAAATGATGCCTCCATATCTTCAATGCAAATACTATAGCTGCTAACTCAAGATCATGGGTGGGGTAATTCTCTTCATGAGTCTTGAGCTGTCTAGACGCATAAGCTATCACATTCTCCCCTTGCATAAGAACACTACCTAGTCCTTTAGAGGATGCATCGCAGAAAACGGTGTACCTCTTTTCAGGATCTGGTATTGCCAACACTGGTGCTTTAGTCAACTTCCTCTTCAAAACCCCGAAACTCTCTTCACATTCTTCATCCCAAATAAAGGGCACATCTTTTCTGGTAAGGCGTGACAGAGGTAAAGCAATCTGAGAAAACTTCATAATAAACCTTCGGTAATAACCTGCCAAGCCTAGAAAGCTCCTGACTTCAGCCACATTCTTGGGTCTTTCCCAACTAAGAACGGCTTCAACTTTAGATGGCTCAACGGCTACTCCTCCTTGAGAAATAACATGACCCAAAAACTTAATCTCAGACAACCAAAACTCACACTTGCTAAATTTAGCATACAACTGTTTATCTCTGAGGACATTCAAAACAATTCTCAAGTGCTGAGCATGTTACTGAGGATCCTTAGAATAGATCAAGATGTCATCTATGAAAATCACCACAAATTGATCCAGATAAGGCTGAAATACTCTATTCATATAATCCATAAATACTGTTGGAGCATTAGTTACACCGAAAGGCATAACCAGAAATTCATAGTGCCCATAACGCGTTCGTAACGCCGTTTTAGACACATCTGAAGATTTAATGTGAATCTGATGATAACCCGACCGAAGATCAATTTTTGAAAACACTGTTGCTCCTTTAAGCTGGTCTAGGAGATCATCAATTCTGGGAAGAGGATACTTGTTCTTGATAGTCACTTTATTCAGTTGGCGGTAATCTATACATAATCTCATGCTTCCATCTTTCTTCTTGACTAACAGAACTGGAGCACCCCAAGGGGACACACTGGGTCTGATAAAATGCTTCTGAATTAACTCCTCGAGTTGAGATTTCAGCTCTTTAAGCTCTATAGGTGACATTCTATACGGTGCCACAGATACCGGCTCCGCTCCTGGAATCAAATCAATGGAGAACTTCACCTCACGCTCTGGAGGCAAACTGGCTACTTCTGAAGGAAAAACATCTAAGTACTCATTCACAATGGGAATATCACTGGGACTTAGCTCTGGTTCTGAAGCCACAGTGAGCATAACATAAAATCCTCTATCTTGAGCACAAATGAATTGAATTAACTGATGAGTACGATTAATTAGTTCAGACAGAGCTACACCTTCCGTCGTATCACTTGTCGGCATATAAATACTCTTCTTGGAACATCCGATGTACACATGGTTAGCGGAGAGCCAATCCATGCCTAAGATCACATCAAGTTGCTCCATCGGGAGGCATACTAAATCAACATAATAAGTCTTGCTAGACACAGTGATAGGACAGTTTTCACAAACATAGCTTGCCTCAATTCCGCATTTAGTAGCGGTAGATACTAACATTGAAGGATTCAACGGAGACAAAGGTAATTGCAGCGTCTCAACACATTTGTATGAAATAAAAGAACAAGTAGCACCACAATCAAAAAGAACTTTTACTGGATTTGAACCAAGATAGCACATACCGGCAATCAAGTCTTCATTAGTCAAAGCCTTCGCGCCATCTAGGGAGTACACCCTGCCATTGCTAGTGGTAGTTTCTTCGGCTGTTCCTTTACCACGCCTATTAGGACACTCTGATATAAAATGTCCTGGCTGCTTATATACGTAACAAATACCAGCACCTATCAAGCACTCTCCTTTGTGCATCCTACCACAAGTCTTGCAAGTAGGATAAGTCCGTGAAGGATTAGATTGTGGAGAGTATGTCTGTTTCCCTCTCTGAGGGGATCCTTTTGGCTTGAGCTTGTCATGATACTTATCTGACATTCTACTCTTCTTCTTTTCAAAAGCTGCTGCTCTTTCCTTTGAGGCCTTAGCAAGTCCTGCTTCAACCACCAAACTATCGAGCACCAGTTCGTCATAACTTGCAGTTCTCTGAAGGCTCACTGCAGTGTCTATTTCACCTCTTAAACCTCGTTTGTACTGATTCATCTTCCAGACTTCATTCTCAGCATACTCATTGTGTGTAGAATAATAGGACAGCTCTTCAAACTTCTTGGTAAACTCTGTCACTGACATACTACCCTGTTTCAATTCCAAGAACTCTTGCTCTTTCTTTACCTTGTAAGACAAAGGTAAATATTTTTCCAACATCACTTCTTTAAAGTTTACCCAGTTCACTTCTACACCATTCGCTTCCATTCTGCGCTGAGCAGATTCCCACCAATCTTCTGCTGCGCCTCTGAGTTGATTTGTGGCATAGACCACTTTGTCTTCTTCTGAACACTCAGCCATTCTAAAGATCTTTTCCATCTGTTTAATCCACTTCCTAGCTTCTTGAGGTTCACCTTCCCCATTAAACTCCGGAGGGTGATGTCTATTATATTCCCGGAACACGGGGTTACCAATTACGGGAGGAGGTGGTGGCTGTGGATGGAAACCCTACCCTTGGTTCATCATTTCCAACCACTGTTGTTGAGCTTGAGCCTGTTGCTGAGCTTGTTGTTGCATCATCAGCATCATCTGTTGATACTGTAATGCATTTTGAGCTTGCTGCTCTTGATACTGCTGCTGCCAGGCCTGTTGTTGCTATATCATTTGTTCCCACGAATTCATACTTGGTCCTCCACTTTCATCACTGGCCTGATTAGCACGAGGTCTACCGGGTCCTCTTCTTCTCCCAGACATCTTATCCTAGCTGTCATATACAAGTCAAAGTGATCAGTTTTAACTGAATATAACATTTAGAATAATGTCCTGGATCCAAGAGGTCCACAAACTTGGATTGTACTTTAATGACCCAAGGCACGGTCTGAATCGACCTGCTCTGATACCAAATTGTAACACCCACATAGAGATTGCCTAGGATCTCTTACGAGTATTAAAATTTCGTACCGGATACATTAAATACAATACAGAGAGTTTACATTTAATTATACATAATAGGAATTCTCAATACAATTCATTATCCGATACACTTTTCCTTAACAATATTTACAACTTAATACATCATCTGAAACAAATGTACATGAACATGTAATCAGCACGATCAATCCAAAGCTTTCTCTTTACCTTTATGTCGTGCTACGTGTGAACCTGCACCAGAAGGAAAGGGATGAGACATAACGTCTCAGTGAGCTCCGGCCCTACCTACTGTTGGCAACCACGGGGAAAACCTAGGGTCGTCGTGCCTACTCTCGGCAATCTTGGGGATACCTACGATCGCCGTCATTCTTTACTTATTTCGCGATCATGGGGAAAAATACTAGGATCGCTGCATGTCTTAATCATATGCTTGTCTTATTCTAACTTAGCGGTCTTGGGGACATCCTATGACCACTTCTTTCTCTGCTGACTAATCATCATATTCTCATAATTATTTCATAAGTGATACTTTACATCTTTCTTAATTATAAAGTTAGTAAGTCAGCGTTGAACAAACAATAATTATCTGAGTTCATTTTACGGAGTGCATCCGGGTGGAGTAACCCCGAAGTACATCTCCCTTCTACCGGTGAAAATTCCTATCATATCAGGCTAACACCGGACTCCTCTTGTCGTCGTGCGGTCATCCTTGCGGAATAACACGTCCCACTAGCGTGAACCTCCTGTGTCCCACTAGCGTGAACAACAGAAGACACGACTTAATTAATAATCTTAACTTACGCGTATACCTCCCGTGCCCCACTAGCATGAACGACGGAAGACGCGATTAATAATCTTTTAACTTATGCATGAACCTTTCGTGTCCCACTAGCGTGAACGACGAAAGTCACGACTTAATATTCTTTCGTAATAGTCTTTACTTTTGCGTGAACCATTCGTGTCCCACTAGCGTGAACAACGAAGGCCACGGCTTAATATCTGAGTAATTCTTGAATACTTAACCTATAAAAGTTTCTAACTTGAGTTCTACATCGTTCTTGGGCTTGCATATACTTAATTGAGTGTATGAAGTTACTTGGTAAGGGATAATCCCATTACTAGCTCCTTTACTTCTCTATGTAACTTAGGGATTTGAGTATTCATCTCCCAATATTGTACCTATTCCTCATCTTACCTTAATCTATACAATTTCCTCAAGAGCATAAAATTGGGTGGCCGGAAAATCGGGGGCCGATTTGCTAAAATCGGGGGCCGATTTTTGTCGTATCAACCATGAAGGTTGGACAACCAAATCGGTGGCCGATCCCCTGACTTCGGTGGCCGATTTCAGGTTCTGCAGAACTCAAATTCTGCCTCCTTGGCTATTCTAATCCCATCCAAACATCGTAACAGCTTATGGGAATAAATTCCCAAGACATATTGGTAGATAATAACATTGTTTAACAAGGAATTAGCAACCAAATAGATTTAGGGCACAATTCCTAAACTTTAACTCAACTTATAAAATTCCACTAAACTTACTCAAGCGGGTTCTAAAACCCTGTGGAGCTCACCTTAATCCTCAGCTGGTGCTTGCTAAGTTCTGGTTTCCAAAAGCCCTAGCTTCAATTCTACCACTTCTCTTGACTCTTTCTTAATTCTCCTTGTTTCTTTCTCTTGTTCTAGCTTTCCAAACCAAGCTTGCTTTGCAAGATTTCTTACAAGAATTTGAATGTAGTTTGGATGGGTGTTGGCAAGGTGAGGGAGGGCGTGTGATTGAGGGAAGGAGGGAGAGCAAAACTGATTTTTAGAAGGGTGTAGAGAATGAGAGAAAAATGGTAATGGAAATATCTGTTGGAACAAAATGAGTTTAGCAAGTCTCTTTTGAATTAAGGGGGAGATTGTTGAAACATTTATGTGTAAACATATCTCTCTTTATGGTTTTGATGATAACAAAGTATTAAAGAGAAAATTGGTTATTTGCTAATGCTTTGTTCAAGTGTTTTCAGAACCATGTGCTTTATGATTATTTATGGTTATGGAAGAACAAGCTTAGAGCAAGGAAGGAAAGCTAAGAAGCAAGGTTGCAAAGCTAGAAGGAAACTGGTTCTGAAGAAGTGCTCCTGAAGAAGAGCTTCTGAAGTACTCCTGAAGAAATGCTCCTGAAGTGAAGCTTCTGAAGTGGTCCTGAAGTGGTACTCCTGAAGTGCAGCTTCTGAGTCTGAAGGCAGCTTCTGAAGTCTGGGTGCTTCTGATGAAGTCAACGCAACAGTCAACTCCTGAAGCCAGCTTCTGATCCGTACAACTGAAGCAGCTTCTGATCACTGTTCAAAGAGAAGCTTCTGAAGCTGATGTGGCATGGATTTTGACCAGTACTGTGCGCATTTAATGCCTGGATGTGTCAGAACAACTCAATGGAACAGTTGTCTCCCTGACCCAAACATTCTCCAGCTTTTAAGGTAGGCCATTTCAAAAATGGCACCTGCTCTGTTCTGACTGATAAAGTGCAGCACACATTTGCAGTAACCTAGCCCAATTGCAACGGCTCTTTCCTCAAATCAAGCAATCTTCAAACAGCTATATTTTCATCTATAAAAGGAAGAAGATTTGAAGAAGAAAAAAATGACTAAGACTCTTTGAAACGTATTGCTGAACCTGCACTCTGTTTTCTGTCAAAAACTGTCAAGTTCATAAAAACTCTTAGAAAAATTCTTTAGTCTTGTAACTTAGAATTTCTTAAGGTTAATAGTCTTAACCTGTGTTGTATTTAGAGAACACCTCTGATATTTGATCAAGTGTTCATCCCAAACTATTTCATCTGTAAACCAGTTTGGTCCTCAAAGTCTCAGTCTGAATACTGAGCAATTGTAACCTCATTCCTTTGTGGTCTGAGTCAGAAGTCTCTTGACTTAGTGTCTTGAGCATTGGGAAGTCTCTTGTCTTAGTGACTTGAGCATTGGAAGCCTCTTCCTTGGTGGTTGAGCATAGAAGCCTCTTTCTTTGTGATTGAGCAACTGGAAGTCTCTTCCTTAGTGGTTGAGCATTGTGTAATCTTCAGATTATAGTGAAAATCTCTTGTTGGATACAAGGGGACAGGACTACTTCTCACATTGAGAAGGAACCTGTATAATTTGCTGTGTCTCTCTCTTTCCTTATCTCTTTTACTTATTAATCCGCTGCATAACTCTAAGATAATAGTTCAGAACTGATTCATATCAGATTCTGAACTTGACTTAAGATTTGAAAAGTAAAAGAAACCAGTTTTTGAGTCACACAATTCAACCCCCCCCTTCTTGTGTGTGTGTTTTTCTCACCTTCAGTTGGTATCAGAGCTCCGGTTCTGATATTAACACTTAACAGTGTGTGAGTAGGATCCTGAGAAAAACATGTCCTCAACTAGTGGTTCACCTCCACGCTCTCCCAGAAATCCACCATCTCCCTGAAATCAAAGAAATGTACAATATGACTATGGCACTGAAGAAAAGAAGTCTAGGTCACACAATAAACCTCCTATGTTTACTGGTGACCCAGAAAAATTCTCTTGGTGGAAGAGTAAAATGTATAGTCACGTTATTGGGATTGATGATACTCTATGGGATATTATTGAAGATGGAATCTCAATACCAGTAGATGAAGAAGGTGTTGCTGTCAACAGAAGAGCTCTGAGTGATGCAGAAAGAAAGATCTATAGGAAGCATCATCATGTCAGAGGTATCATTGTGGACTCATTGCCTCACACTGAGTATCAGAAACTGAGTGACAAATCCACAGCAAAGGCCATCTTCACATCCCTCTGCTCTAACTATGAAAGTAATAAAAAATTTAGAGAAGCTAAGGCAAATATTCTTGTTCAGCAATATGAACTGTTCAGAATGAAAGAGGATGAAAATATTGAGACTATGTTCTCAAGATTTTAGACTCTGGTTTCTGGACTTCAGATTCTGAAGAAGAGTTATACCACAGCTGATCATGTGAACAAACTCTTAAGAAGTCTGCCATCCAAATGGAGACCTAAAGTGACTGCCATTGAGGAAGCTAAGGATCTGAATACTTTAAGTATTGAAGATCTTATAAGCTCCCTCAAAGTGCATGAACTAGGACTCAATGAGGATGAGTCTGTTAGAGAACTAAAAACATTGGCTCTGAAGTCTAAAGAAAACCTGCTAAAGCTTTGAAAGCTATTGAATCTGAAGAAGAGTTTCCGGAGGGAAATTCTGATGAAGATTCAGATGCTGATGAGCTTGCAATGATTTCTAAAAGGCTTCAGTATCTGATGAACAGAAAGAAAAAATTCTCTAACAGAAGCAGTAACTTTAGAGGATCTAGTTCTGGTTCAAAGAGGGATATCCAGAAGGAAAGCTGCTACAACTGCAAAAAGCCTGGCCACTTCATTGCTGATTGTCCTGATCTTCAGAAGGAAAAATCAAAGGAAAAAGCAAAGAAGTCCAGCTCAAAGTCAAGCAGTTTCAGAAATAAGCTTAAGAAGAGTCTCATGGCTACATGGGATGATCTAGACAATGAGTCAGAATCTGATGAGGAAGAAGCCAACCTGGCCCTGATGGCAATTGCATCTTCTGATGCAGAATCATGCTCAGATTCTGATGAAGAAGATGAGGTATACTCTGAACTCTCTAGAACTGAATTGATTGAAACAGTTAATGATCTTATGAGTCATCTTAAAAGCAAGTTAAAAGAAATTAAATCCTTGAAAAATCAAACAAACTTGCTGTCTGAGGAAAATCTTAAACTTCAGAATCAAATTTTTGAATATAATGAAGAAGTTGAAGAACTCAGAAAAGAGGCTCATAAGAAATCTGAAGAGGTTCCTAATGAACAGGAAATAGCTCTTCAAGATTTCATGTTAACTGGATTCAATAGAACAAAAATTGCCTCCATGATGTATAATATGATCAGAAACAAAGGTGAAGGCATTGGCTATGATGCATTTAAACCTTCAAATGAATTCAACTCACCTTCATGTTCTGAAGATATTTTAAAAGGCAATGGTATATGCTTTGTGCATGCTTCTGATAATTCTGAGAAGTTGAAAGTATCAGAATCTGAGACTAATTCAGAAGTTCTGAACAACTCAGACTCTGAAGCTTCTGAACCAAAGGATAGGATTAAGGCAGATGTTAAAACCCTGCCTAAATCTAAGCCAAAAGTTCCTAAGCTTAAGAGTAAGAGGAAATCAGACTCTGAACCTGAGAAAGTTCAGAATCTGAAGTGTTCAGAACCTGGAACTAGTAAGTCTCAGAATCTGAATAAATCTGATTCAAATTTTTCTAAGACTGGGTTTATTAAAACTTCAAAATCTGTTAAACCAGTCAATGTAAAACATTTTCAATCTCAGAATGTTAGGCAAAGCAAGCCAAAGCATATCAATCAGTTTTCTGTTTCAAACTGTTTTAAGAAAGGCAAAACTGAAGCTTGCCTTGTTGTCATACCCCATTTTTTGACTTATATTTTTTATATGTTTTATTTGTTATTATCTCATTATTTATTTTTACCCTTTATTATTTCTTATTATTGCTATAATATTTTATTATCATCATCATTATCCTTAATATTATTAATGTTATTTGTTATTCTATTTTTCTTTAATAATATCATTATTATTATCTTTACTACTATTAAGGTTTTTATTTTTAATTAATATATTATTAAGTTATTATTATTTTTTATTATTTTTATTATCTTTTATCATCATTTTCATTATTATTATTATCATTTGCCATTTTATTTATGCATTTCCACTATTATCCTTATTATTTCTCCTTTTGTACCTTTTTATTTTTAATACAAAAATTAAAAAAAGTGGAGTTCGCAGTGGGAAATCACCTTCGCACTGCGACCTCTGCGAAATTTTCTGCAGATTTTTATACATTGGTTTATCCTTTTTGTTTTCAACTACAATTGTTATTAGTAGCATTATTACTTGTATTATTGCTGTTTTGTGACTGATTTGGTGCAGCAAGACAAGATTTAATGTGTGACATTAAAGGTAAAAGGAAAGAAGGATTTTCTTCCAACCTCTCATGTGATCAAACAAATTGGCTATCCTTGGTCAGCTTTTGTCCCCCCAAATTGACCCCTCACCCAACCTAAACTTGCCAGCCAGCTGCTTGATCCATTTCCTTCCCTTTTCCCCTGCCAAAACCAGTCAATCACAAGTGGTTTTTGTTGCAAAAAGGCTGTTTGATGTGCCCTGTTTTGACTTGGATTTCCCCTCCCACACATAAGCCCACATGCTCATTTTGATTCCCCCAATCTCCCTGTACATGGCAGTACACATTTTGATTGTTTGACCCTCCAAGATTGCAAGGATTGATCCCAAGAATCATCCCTTTTGCAGCTGCCCTGTTTTACAGTTTTTACCATCATTACCTTCTAGAATCAATGGCATTTGTGGCTGAGATCAGTCAAGACCTTGCCCCTTGGCACAAGGCAAAGCAAGTTCTATCCATTAGCATTAAATGCAAAGTGTTCTAGCCTGGATTTAGCCCAAATCAGCTAGTGTTTTAGGATATTTTTCATCATTGTTCATCATTACAAAGATTTGCATTTATGCCTATAAAAGGAATGGAAAGGCATAAGGATCACACACATTAAAACCAGTTAAAAACAGACCAATTCAGAGAGCCAACACACACGAAATCCACACAAAAATCCCTTGCATTGCAGCACAAAATCAGTCCATCACAAACACCTAGAACTTTGTTCATAACCTCTCACAAAGCAAGCAAGCCACTTCCAATCTTGTTCAAGCATTGCTAGGAGTTCTGTAAGTCTCCTATAATCTTTCTTTTCTATTGTGTTTGTTGTTTGCATATCTTGCTTTGTCCAATTTTACTTTGTGAACAAAAACCTCTTTTGAACCTCAAAAAGGACCTCAAAGGGGCCAAGCTTTAAAACTATGATTTTCCACCCCTTTTTCTTCCATTTTGTCAAGCTTTTTAACCTCCTTTAGGTTCTGAATCTTGCTTAGAAGCAGTTTCTGAACTTCTGTTCAGAAACAGCTTCTGAGTTTGAAAATTCGTATACTTCGCAGAGCAAAGTATTGCTCGGACTGCGAACACACCAGAACCTGACTTCGCAGAGCCAAGTTCTGGTTGCTCTGCGAAGTATATGAAACTCAGAACATGAATCAGGCATTCAAATGTCAAAATTGGGATTCCAGCCCTTGATTCAGAACCTAAAGAGGGTTAAAACCATTTTGGTCCAAACCCAATTCATAATCATGCACAACTTTGAAGATTTCACAAGTTCGTGCGACAAATTTTGAGTAACTTGTGAAACAAGTTATGTTCTTAATATTTTCAAAACCAAGTTTGAGCAACAAGCTAAGTTCGTCTATTTCAAAACAAACTTGAACAACCATGTTGTTCATGATTTTCAATCCAAACGTGAACTTAAGCCTAGCTTGCTCATTCTTTTTAAAACCAAACTCGAATTGAGCCGAACTTGTGAACTTTCCAATTTGTGCATGTTTTATGATTGTGTTTGCCATTCAAACTTGAACTAAACTCGTTCTTGAGTTTCAATAACTTAAGCAACAAGTAACGTTCATGATTTTTAAAATCGAACAACAAATTTGTTCGTGTTTTCTTTTCTTTTACAACTTTCCTTTTAAAGCTTTGGTTCCCTTTGAGGTTTCTCCGAGTGACAAAACCAAACTTGAATGAAACGGGAATGGCTTGACGTATGTCTCCCCAAACCTCGGTTGCACGAATGCGTGACGTATGTCTCGTCGCTCGGGCAATCGTCATTCCACCCTTGATGCGTCTAGCACGCTAAACATTCCCTTGGCCCCCTTGTGGCCATTTTTACCCTTTTCTTGGCCCTCGTGGTCAATCCGAACCTTTCGCGCCTTGCGCGTTTATTTTTAACCTTTTTACGCCTTGCGCGAATTTTTCGCTTCGATGCGTTTGTCTTTTGTTTATTCCTTTTAAAACATTCACGCCTTGCGCGAGCTTATCGCCTAGCGTCCATCTTTCACCATTTTAAAACTTTGTACATCTTCGTACGTTTTTAAAACCTTTGTTCAAGTCCGAGTGGAAAACTTTTTTCATCAAATCATTTACTTTTATGCATTGTCGTCAGTGGCCAGCTCGGCAACAACCCGAGCAGCTGACTTTTACTTTCTTGTCGTCAATGGCCAGTTCGGCAGCAACCCGAACAGTTGACATTTACTTTCATTACTTTTTCTTTTCAAACTTTTTCGCTCGGACGCGATCAAATCTTTTTTCTAACTAAAACGAACCAACATACAAACGTTTTCTACCAAAGAACTACGTACGCTTTGAATTCTCCGACTACCGGGAGATACGTAGGAGCAAGATCGACATCTTGTCAAGCCCATTAATAAAAAACCTGTTTTTCCCTTTCGTTTGTTTTTATCTCTTTCTTCATCCCGCATTATGTTCTTATATATATTTCCTTTTATACATGTATAAACACGTAAGTAAAACATCGAAGCATTTTAAGCCTAAGCCGACTAAGAGGTTCCCGTTGAGTACAACGGATGTGAGGGGTGCTAATACCTTCCCCTCGCATGATCGACTTTCGAACCTAAAATCTTTTCTCAAGGTAATTTAGAACTTTTTTCCCCGAAAAATTAAAAGTTCAGTCGTAATTTAGAATTAGTGATTCAATGCTTCCCCATAGCTTGACATCCGAAATTCGACGCGACAGAAATGGCGACCTCACTGGGGAGTTTGTATAAAACACTTTGTTTGTGCATAAACGAGTCAAGCCTATCTTAGTCGGCTTTTAGGCTAATTTGTTTCATTTTACTTCATTTATATATTTTTGTCATTTGTTTGTTTATTCTTTTGCTCTACATTTATATATATATATATCATTTTGCTTCATATTCATATATATATATATATATATTAAATTGTGGGGGTTACTTGAGCGATGTTACTCCACATTGTTCGGGTTAATGCCGGACGTGTGAGGCTCTCTACCCGAGCTCGAGAGAAAACTAAGTTAGAATGGTGGTTGTGAGCGGAAGCCCGCGTTGACGTATGTCCGTGAGGTAGGATGCCCAACACCGCTTAGAGGAGATTTTCACATGGAATTAATTGAAGTCATGTCGACGTATGTCCATAGACAACCCTAATTCCACGTGAGATCGATGACTCTAGGGACCTCTTCTTAGGAGATATCACCTTTAGAGCCTACACGTGAGGATGGGGGAAATTTTGAACATAGATATTATACCATATGCATGCCATACATTTACATTCATAAAAATGATTTTTGAATATGCATTTTCAAAAAAAAAGGGGCATATTTTGTCATATACATACATACATTAGCATCATACATGACATGCATACATTTGTTTTCGAGTCCAAAACTCGTTTCCCTTTTCTTATCCCAAGGATTTCTTACAATCCGAATTGAGTCTTCAGTGTTTGCATTTCATTCGCAACACTACGTGTCTTCCCGTCAAGAAAAGTGGATCGTCGTCCCAGAGCAACCCCCACATATAACAATAGGCCCCGGTTGTACATGGGGCATGCCGTTCAACTTTGGTGAGGAATTCATCCCTATCCCCACTACTCTTCAAGAGTTTCCGGTTCCTCAAACCGAGGTTACCTTCCCCCAGGCTACTGCGGCCTTTTCCCCATTTAACAAAAGTCCAACCATCATTGGCCCAATCAACAAAAGCCCGACCTTGCTCGGCATCCAATACAGTTTGCATTGACAAGCATTAATACAAAGGTTATATCATACAATTTGCGTTTTTAATGTGTTTATTCTGTGAATCATTTAGAACCAGCCAAAAATGTGAGGAAACCTCGAAATCATTTTTATATATGCAGGAGACCGGCATTTTTTGTTTAACTCGATTTTGTTATGTTAAATCTGAACGTTGTTTTAGATTGTATGAAAGCATTGATAGGATCAAGGCATTTTTTGATATGAGTAAAAACACTTGACCACAAATAGCCCACCCTGTGAGTAGTGAGTATTTGTTAAACCCCTTTGAGCCTAATCAATCAGAATCATTAACTATGAACTGCCAATTTTCATAAGCTCAATTGCTTATTGAAATTGCCGAAGTTTGTAAAAAATTCAGTTCATAGTTAAATCATTTTGAATTCTGATAATTTTCTTTCATTTTTGAACCCCTAAACCATCATGATTATTGTCCCTTGCCAAAAGAGGAAGGAACATTCAATTAGGGTATCATCTTGAATTAAGTTGAAAAAAAGGGAGGTTGTGTGTATCAAGCAATTGGTGAATTTCTTATTTGATCTTGACAACAAAAAAAAAAGGAGAAAAAAGAAAGAAAAACAAATCAAGAAATCTCAAAAGAGAAAGAAAAAAGAGAAAAATCAGTAAATCAAAAGGTTGTCAAGATCAAGCAAAAGTATTTGCAAATCGCCAAAAGTTATGTGTGAAATAAGGAGGAGGTGTAATTAGAAAGAATGTTCCTTTCTTGGCCATTTGAATTCAATTTCCCCACATATGACATTTCTTTTGTAACCCAGCCAAATTACAACCCTCAAAGACCTTGTGATCAATGCTTTCATGCTTTTAGAAACGATGATTAGATGGACATATAACTCGATCGGAATGTTAGCAAACTTGCCGGGTGAGTGTTCAATACCCCCCACATTAATATTTCAATTTATTCATCTACTTAAATGAGTGATAGGCATGGTTCATCGATAAACATGTTTTTAACTTAAGCTGTATGATATAAACTTTGTGTTTAGTGCAACCTTGGAACATCAAAATTGCCAACCCAAAACAAAGCCCGACCTCGCTCGGCAACCAATCAAAAAGCCCAATATTCATTGGCAACCCAAAGCCCAATATTCATTGGCAACCCAAAGCCCAATATTCATTGGCGACCCAAAGCCCAATATTCATTGGCAAACCCTAAGCCCAATTTTCATTGGCACCTAACCAAACAAAGCCCAACCATGCTTGGCACCTAATCACAAGCAAAGCCCAATTGTCATTGGCAATCACAACTACAATTTCGCATTAAGCCCAATCGTCATTGGCATTCCTCACAAATCTCCCGCAGAAAGCCCAACCATGCTTGGCACTTCCCCCCACAATTCACAAAAAGCCCAGTCGTCATTGGCATTCCTCACAAATTGTCATTGGCACTCCCAAAAGCAATCCAAAAGCGCAACCATGCTTGGCACCCAATCATAGCAAAAGCCCAATCTTCATTGGCACACACAAATACAACTTCCATCAAAAGCCCAATTTTCATTGGCACATACAAATACCATTTCCAAAGAGCCCAAATTTTCATTGGCCCTTACAAACACAATCACAAAAAAAAAAAAAAAAAACCCAATTTTCATTGGCATTCCCACATCCACCTTACCAAAGCCCGACCTCGCTCGGCATCTTACCAAAGCCCGACCCGCTCGGCACCAACCAAAGCCCGACCTCGCTCGGCAACCAACCAAAGCCTGACCTCGCTCGGCAACCAATATAAAAGTCCGACCTCGCTCGGCATCCAATTACAACCAAAGTCCGACCTCGCTCGGCATCCAATCATATCCCCCAGTGGATTAAAACAATCTCCCCAGGAGGTATGTTTTCCTCATCAGTGGTTACGGCTTTACCCCGTCAGTTTGGATGTATCCCATGTGACATCATCCCCATTAAGGTTACCGAGTGTTTGCAATGTGACGTCGGTCCACTTTTCATTTTACCAGTCTAATCTTGTCTCACCAAGTTTGTCGATCGTACCCGGGCGAGAGCCCGAACTACATCGGTTTTGATCCCATTCGGGTATGTAGGCAAAGGACCTTGTCCTTCCAAACCAAAAACAAAAAAAAAATCAATAAAACATTTTCTTTCTTTGAACAATCTTTGTTCATCGGTCAAACAAATTCCCCAGGAAGTCAATCTTTGTTCTATTCTCAAAAGCCCAATTACCATTGGCATCGAAAGCGAGATATCGATCATGCTTCTAAAAAGATCCTTATATCCCCAGCGAATTCACAAGCGAAGCCCAATCTTATTGGCATACCCCCCAGTGGAGTCTTACATCATCCAAGCCCGACTTTGCTCGGCATCCAAATCATAATCCCCCAACGTCCCACGTGACGTCTGTCATCCCCCAGGTCAGCATTATTCATGCATCATATCATAATCATTCATTAGCATGCATCTTATATTCATATCATGCATTTCCCACAACAAACAATCGAGCGTCATCTCCAGTCTATCCGGTCTAGGGATGTCATCCTCTTTTTTCGCCAAGTGATATTTCTTTAATGAATAGCTTGTGCAAGTTTTTCTTTGTATCCAGGGGCAATTCCTTAACAAACAAGTTGGGTATCCCCAGTGCAAGTTCATCCCTCACACGACGTCCTCAGTGACAGTCATGCATTCATACATTCATGCATATACATACAACATATCATACATGGTTGTTCTAACCATCATGAGTCTCACCAAACAATCGTGAGCAATTCGTGAATTCTTTTTTCCCAGTGTCATCCCCAGTCTGTCTGGTTCAGAGATGTCATCCTTTTACGCCAAGTGGCAGTTCAAACGAACAGCTTGCGCGTCTTTTTGTCAAGTCTTTACGCCAAGTGGCAGTTCTTTAATGAACAGCTTGTGCGTACTCCCCAGTGTTGTGCCAAGTGGCAAGTTCTTCAATGAACAGCTTGTGCATTTCTTTCTCCCTGATTGAAGGGGCATTTTTTCTGTAAGGAGCGGCTTGTCAGCCGCATCCCCAGTATCGTCAGTGGCAAGTTCGGTAACCATCCGAACAGCTGGCATCTTTCATTTTATTTTTCTGTCGTCAATGGCAAGTTCGGCAACATCCGAACAGTTGACATTTTATTTCCTGTCGTCAATGGCAAGTTCGGCAACATCCGAACAGTTGACATTTCTCTTTTCTGTCGTCAATGGCAAGTTCGGCAACATCCGAACAGTTGACATTCTTTTCATTCTTTTGTCGCCAGTGGCCAGTTCGGCAACAACCCGAACAGCTGGCATTTACCTTTTCATTCTTTGTTGTCAGTGGCAGTTCGGCAACAACCCGAACAGCTGACACTTATCCCCGGTGTGGTCTTCTTTTTTTATCGTCTTTGCATCCATATTTACATTACAAGCATTCATAACATTTGCATACATGCATTCATAGCATTTGTAATTCATGAAAAATATTTAGTCAAAAAATGGCGTACTCTATATTTAAGTCTCTTCGGCCCGTCCATTTCAAATTTCACTTTCAACCTCCGGGACGAAGAAACTTAAATAGGGGCATCTGTCATACCCCATTTTTTGACTTATATTTTTTATATGTTTTATTTGTTATTATCTCATTATTTATTTTTACCCTTTATTATTTCTTATTATTGCTATAATATTTTATTATCATCATCATTATCCTTAATATTATTAATGTTATTTGTTATTCTATTTTTCTTTAATAATATCATTATTATTATCTTTACTACTATTAAGGTTTTTATTTTTAATTAATATATTATTAAGTTATTATTATTTTTTATTATTTTTATTATCTTTTATCATCATTTTCATTATTATTATCATTTGCCATTTTATTTATGCATTTCCACTATTATCCTTATTATTTCTCCTTTTTTACCTTTTTATTTTTAATACAAAAATTAAAAAAAGTGGAGTTCGCAGTGCGAAATCACCTTCGCACTGCGACCTCTGCGAATTTTTCTGCAGATTTTTATACATTGGTTTATCCTTTTTGTTTTCAACTACAATTGTTATTAGTAGCATTATTACTTGTATTATTGCTGTTTTGTGACTGATTTGGTGCAGCAAGGCAAGATTTAATGTGTGACATTAAAGGTAAAAGGAAAGAAGGATTTTCTTCCAACCTCTCATGTGATCAAACAAATTGGCTATCCTTGGTCAGCTTTTGTCCCCCCAAATTGACCCCTCACCCAACCTAAACTTGCCAGCCAGCTGCTTGATCCATTTCCTTCCCTTTTCCCCTGCCAAAACCAGTCAATCACAAGTGGTTTTTGTTGCAAAAAGGCTGTTTGATGTGCCCTGTTTTGACTTGGATTTCTCCTCCCACACATAAGCCCACATGCTCATTTTGATTCCCCCAATCTCCCTGTACATGGCAGTACACGTTTTGATTGTTTGACCCTCCAAGATTGCAAGGATTGATCCCAAGAATCATCCCTTTTGCAGCTGCCCTGTTTTACAGTTTTTACCATCATTACCTTCTAGAATCAATGGCATTTGTGGCTGAGATCAGTCAAGACCTTGCCCCTTGGCACAAGGCAAAGCAAGTTCTATCCATTAGCATTAAATGCAAAGTGTTCTAGCCTGGATTTAGCCCAAATCAGCTAGTGTTTTAGGATATTTTTCATCATTGTTCATCATTACAAAGATTTGCATTTATGCCTATAAAAGGAATGGCAAGGCATAAGGATCACACACATTAAAACCAGTTAAAAACAGACCAATTCAGAGAGCCAACACACACGAAATCCACACAAAAATCCCTTGCATTGCAGCACAAAATCAGTCCATCACAAACACCTAGAACTTTGTTCATAACCTCTCACAAAGCAAGCAAGCCACTTCCAATCTTGTTCAAGCATTGCTAGGAGTTCTGTAAGTCTCCTATAATCTTTCTTTTCTTTTGTGTTTGTTGTTTGCATATCTTGCTTTGTCCAATTTTGCTTTGTGAACAAAAACCTCTTTTGAACCTCAAAAAGGACCTCAAAGGGGCCAAGCTTTAAAACTGTGATTTTCCACCCCTTTTTCTTCCATTTTGTCAAGCTTTTTAACCTCCTTTAGGTTCTGAATCTTGCTTAGAAGCAGTTTCTGAACTTCTGTTCAGAAACAACTTCTGAGTTTGAAAATTCGTATACTTCGCAGAGCAAAGTATTGCTCGTACTGCGAACACACCAGAACCTGACTTCGCAGAGCCAAGTTCTGGTTGCTCTGCGAAGTATATGAAACTCAGAACATGAATCAGGCATTCAAATGTCAAAATTTTGGGATTCCAGCCCTTGATTCAGAACCTAAAGAGGGTTAAAACCATTTTGGTCCAAACCCAATTCATAATCATGCACAACTTTGAAGATTTCACAAGTTCGTGCGACAAATTTTGAGTAACTTGTGAAACAAGTTATGTTCTTAATATTTTCAAAACCAAGTTTGAGCAACAAGCTAAGTTCGTCTATTTCAAAACAAACTTGAACAACCATGTTGTTCATGATTTTCAATCCAAACGTGAACTTAAGCCTAGCTTGCTCATTCTTTTTAAAACCAAACTCGAATTGAGCCGAACTTGTGAACTTTCCAATTTGTGCATGTTTTATGATTGTGTTTGCCATTCAAACTTGAACTAAACTCGTTCTTGAGTTTCAATAACTTAAGCAACAAGTAACGTTCATGATTTTTAAAATCGAACAACAAATTTGTTCGTGTTTTCTTTTCTTTTACAACTTTCCTTTTAAAGCTTTGGTTCCCTTTGAGGTTTCTCCGAGTGACAAAACCAAACTTGAATGAAACGGGAATGGCTTGACGTATGTCTCCCCAAACCTCGGTTGCACGAATGCGTGACGTATGTCTCGTCGCTCGGGCAATCGTCATTCCACCCTTGATGCGTCTAGCACGCTAAACATTCCCTTGGCCCCCTTGTGGCCATTTTTACCCTTTTCTTGGCCCTCGTGGTCAATCCGAACCTTTCGCGCCTTGCGCGTTTATTTTTAACCTTTTTACGCCTTGCGCGAATTTTTCGCCTCGATGCGTTTGTCTTTTGTTTATTCCTTTTAAAACATTCACGCCTTGCGCGAGCTTATCGCCTAGCGTCCATCTTTCACCATTTTAAAACTTTGTACGTCTTCATACGTTTTTAAAACCTTTGTTCAAGTCCGAGTGGAAAACTTTTTTCATCAAATCATTTACTTTTATGCATTGTCGTCAGTGGCCAGCTCGGCAACAACCCGAGCAGCTGACTTTTACTTTCTTGTCGTCAATGGCCAGTTCGGCAGCAACCCGAACAGTTGACATTTACTTTCATTACTTTTTCTTTTCAAACTTTTTCGCTCGGACGCGATCAAATCTTTTTTTTAACTAAAACGAACCAACATACAAACGTTTTCTACCAAAGAACTACGTACGCTTTGAATTCTCCGACTACCGGGAGATACGTAGGAGCAAGATCGACATCTTGTCAAGCCCATTAATAAAAAACCTGTTTTTCCCTTTCGTTTGTTTTTATCTCTTTCTTCATCCCGCATTATGTTTTTATATATATTTCCTTTTATACATGTATAAACACGTAAGTAAAACATCGAAGCATTTTAAGCCTAAGCCGACTAAGAGGTTCCCGTTGAGTACAACGGATGTGAGGGGTGCTAATACCTTCCCCTCGCATAATCGACTTTCGAACCTAAAATCTTTTCTCAAGGTAATTTAGAACTTTTTTCCTTTTTTCCCCGAAAAATTAAAAGTTCAGTCGTAATTTAGAATTAGTGATTCAATGCTTCCCCATAGCTTGACATCCGAAATTCGACGCGACACTTGTGCCTGAAGTAAACAAAGTAAGAATTCTGAAGAGATCAGAACCAAAGTGCTCAATGGTTCAGACTATGAACAAATCAGAACCAAAGATATCCAAGTCTCAGGTTTTGAAGAAGTCTAAGTCCAAACCTTTGAGAACTCAGGTTCTGAAGTATTCAGGTTCTAAAACTCAGACTTATTCTAAATACAAGGATTCATATCCAAAGTATCAGAACAAGTCTGAATATCAAAACTTCAGACACAAGAAGCCAAAACCTTTCAGGACTAACCCCAAAGGACCCATGAAAATCTGGGTACCTAAGTCTGAGATTATTTCAATTGCAGATATGCTTGTCATCCAAAGTAAAGGAAAGGTCCTGGTACCTGGACAGTGGATGCTCGCATCATATGACAGGGGACAAGTCTATGTTCCAAACCCTAACTCTGAAAGAGGGAGGAACTGTGGGGTTTGGAGGAAGTTAGAAAGGAAAGATCATTGGTACTGGTAAGATAGGTAATTCTTCCCTGTACATTGATAATGTTTGGCTGGTAGATGGACTTAGACATAATTTACTTAGCATAAGTCAATTATGTGATAGTAATTATGAAGTCCTGTTTAATAAGAACACTTGCACTGTAATCAACAATGAGAATAAGTCTGTAGTGTTCAGAGGCTGTAGGAAAACAATGTTTACAAAATAAATTTTTCTGAATTGGTTCAGCAGAAGGTAGTTTGCCTTCTGTCTGTGAGTGATGAGAAATGGGTGTGGCACAAAAGGCTGGGACATGCTAACTGGAGACTCATCTCTAAGCTTAGCAAGTTACAGCTGGTCAGAGGCTTACCCCAGATTGATTATCACTCAGATGCACTGTGCAGTGCATTCCAAATTGGAAAGTTTTCTAAAACTTCTTTTAAACCAAAGAACATTGTTTCCACCTCTAAACCTCTAGAACTCCTTCACATTGATTTGTTTGGTCCTGTTGGAACAGCCTCAATCAATGGGAAGAAGTATGGACTTGTGATTGTTGATGATTATAGTAGGTGGACTTGGGTTAAATTCCTCAGAACCAAAAATGAAACATATGATGTGTTTTTCAAATTCTGCAAACAAGTACAAACTGAAACTGATTTGAAAATTTTGAAAATCAGAAGTGATCATGGTGGTGAATTTGAAAATGAACCTTTTGAAAACTTTTGTGAAGACCGTGGAATTCTCCATGAGTTCTCATCTCCTAGAACTCCACAACAAAATGGAGTTTTAGAGAGAAAGAACTGGTCTTTACAAGAAATGGCCAGAACCATGATCCATGAGTCTATGCTTGGCCTGCTATCCATGATTGAGCCTACAACTGCTGATGAAGCACTTGCTGATGATGGTTGGATTGTAGCAATGCAAGAAGAGCTGAACCAGTTTCAAAGGAATGATGTATGGGATCTTGTTGCAAAACATGATCAGAAGAACATCATTGGAACAAAATGGGTGTTCAGGAACAAGCTCAATGAACAAGGAGAAGTAATCAGAAACAAGGCTAGATTAGTAGCTCAAGGGTACAGCCAGCAAGAAGGAATTGACTACACTGAGATATTTGCTCCAGTTGCAAGACTGGAAGCAATCAGGTTACTTCTTTCTTATGCTATTAATCATGATATCATCCTATATCAAATGGATGTTAAGAGTGCTTTCTTAAATGGTGTAATTTCTGAAGAAGTGTATGTAAAACAACCTCCTGGTTTTGAAGATGTAAAATATCCAAACCATGTTTTTAAACTTAAGAAGTCTTTGTATGGTCTGAAACAAGCTCCCAGAGCTTGGTATGAAAGGCTAAGCAACTTCTTAATTAAAAATAATTTTGTAAGAGGTCAAGTTGATAATACACTTTTCAGGAAAACTGTTAAGAAAGAAATCGTAATTGTTCAAATCTATGTTGATGATATCATATTTGGTTCTACTAATGCCTCCCTTTGCAAGGAATTTTCTAAGTTAATGCAGGATGAATTTGAAATGAGCATGATGGGTGAGCTGAAATTCTTCTTGGGAATACAAATCAACCAATGCAAAGAGGGTGTTTATGTTCATCAGTCAAAATACACCAAGGAGCTTCTGAAGAAGTTCTAGTTGGATGATTGCAAGCTGATGACAACACCAATGCATCCCACCTGCACCTTAAGCAAAGAGGACAATGGCACTAAAGTAGATCAGAAGCTGTACAGAGGTATGATAGGTTCTCTCCTATACTTAACTGCTTCTAGGCCAGATATTTTATTTAGTGTATGTCTGTGTGCCAGATTCCAATCAGATCCTAGAGAATCTCATATGACTGCTGTCAAGAGAATCTTTAAGTATCTGAAAGGAACAACCAATTTGGGACTTTTGTATAAGAAATCTATCAATTATAAGCTAGTTGGATTCTGTGATGCTGACTATGCTGGGGACAGGATTGAAAGAAAATCCACCAGTGGAAACTGTCAGTTTCTTGGTGAGAATCTGATATTCTAGGCCAGCAAGAGACAAGCAACCATTGCTTTGTCAACAGCAGAAGCAGAATACATCTCAGCTGCAAGTTGTAGCACACAACTGCTCTGGATGAAACATCAATTAGAGGACTATCAGATTCATGCAGACAATATTCCTATTTATTGTGATAATACTGCTGTTATATGTCTGTCTAAAAATCCAATTCTGCATTCTAGAGCCAAGCACATAGAAATAAAACATCACTTTATAAGAGATTATGTTCAGAAGGGTGTTTTAGATATTCAGTTCATTGATACTGATCATCAATGGGCTGACATATTCACAAAACCCCTAACAGAAGATAGATTCAATTTTATTAAAAAGAATCTGAACATGCATTTTATCTCTTGAAAATGTGCTTGAATCTGAATGTATTCCTTGATTCTAAGTTTATCATAAGCTAAGACTTATCAAACACTCATCTTCTGTGAGTTTGAATAAAGTTAAGCCTGAAAAACTTCAGAGTCTGAAGGATCAGAACCTGGATTTTCTGACTTCTGAATCTGATAGGAATCTAGTGTTGGTCAGAATCTGATAAGTATAGCTATGGGCAATGATGATTAAAGCTTTGAAAGTTTATACTCTAATCCTCCCAAAGTCATCAAGTAAAAATGTGATTTTCTGCTATGATATTCAATGTTAAAATTGCTTGACAAACAATTTTCAGATTGGTATCAGCTTGTTTTCAAAATGTTTAGCACAGACACATTTTAAAAGCCCAAAGTGTATCAGACAATGTTCAGTCTTTAGAAATGTTTTTAGTTGGTATTAGACTCTGAATTAAAACCTTTTAGCAAGTATCAGACTCTGAGATAAACCTTCTTTTGGTATCAGGTTCTGATATAAGTTCAGCAGTCTTAAAACTGTATTTTGGTATCAGACTCTGAGACAACATCCTCAATTGGTATCAAGCTCTAATATAATTTCTTTAAACCAGCTCAGATTTGCTCTGATACTTTCTTGCAAGATTTGCTCTGATACCTTTTTGAGAAGTTTTGCTCTGATACTGAACCAATTTGTACTGAACAAGTCATGTCTGAACACAGAATGACCTGATCAGAAGCTCTAAAACTTTTTCTGCTTCTGAACAGCATTCTATTTTTAATGCAAGTCATATACTCATTGAAAATCAAGTAGGCTCTGATGATTATCCTTGCTGCTTGGTTATCCATATGATTGCATAAATATCTCACAATTTTGGTTCAACCCCCCCAATTCTGAATCCTTTTGAAATATTTTCAAACTTGGTGTCAGACCTCTTTTAAAACTCTTTTACACAGGGGACATTGAACTGCTTTGATACATGCTTTCAAACTCTTTTAAAATCCCTTCTGCTCTAATACATGCTTTCAAACTCTTTTCCAACTCTTTTGACAAAGGGGGAGAAATTTTCTGTGTTGGGGAGTAAGTAAAACTTTTTGTGATGACAAAAGGGGGAGAAAGTAAAACAAGTATTAAAGCACCTGAGCTCAAAAATAAGTTAAAATTGTCAGAAGCTAAGCTTATTAAGCTCTGATACAATTGTTAAACTAGCTCTGATACTGATCAGTTAAGCTCTGATATAATTCTGACTGATTTCAACTTATGAGAACAGATTTTAACTCTTAGCCTCTGAAGTGAAATTCTGGCTCTGATACATTCTGTGAGATATAATGATTTTAAAATAACTTGGATAAGACTCAGGGAGCTTACAAAACTCATCCTGTGGATTATCAGACTTAGGGGGAGAGCTTACAAACCTCAGAACCTGAAGTCAACAAGTCATTTTAAATTCTGAGTGTAAATTTCACCATATTGTTTTAAGTTAAGATTAATTAACAATGATAAGAATCAAGGGGAGCTTACAAACCTAACCTTGAGGATTGTCAGACCTAGGGGGAGCTTACAAACCTCTCCTGAAGTCAGATTGATTAATTAAACTTAACAACAATTCTGAAATTTTCACATTTTTGTTTTTAACTGAACTTAATTAACTTGGATCAGACTCAGGGGGAGCTTACAAACCTCACACCCTGCAGTTAACTTGTTAATTAAGTTAGCAACAATTTTCTGTTTTAATACTTATGTTTGTCATCATCAAAAAGGGGGAGATTGTTGGAACAAAATGAGTTTAGCAAGTCTCTTTTGAATTAAGGGGGAGATTGTTGAAACATTTATGTGTAAACATATCTCTCTTTATGGTTTTGATGATAACAAAGTATTAAAGAGAAAATTGGTTATTTGCTAATGCTTTGTTCAAGTGTTTTTAGAACCATGTGCTTTATGATTATTTATGGTTATGGAAGAACAAGCTTAGAGCAAGGAAGGAAAGCTAAGAAGCAAGGTTGCAAAGCTAGAAGGAAACTGGTTCTGAAGAAGTGCTCCTGAAGAAGAGCTTCTGAAGTACTCCTGAAGAAATGCTCCTGAAGTGAAGCTTCTGAAGTGGTCCTGAAGTGGTACTCCTGAAGTGCAGCTTCTGAGTCTGAAGGCAGCTTCTGAAGTCTGGGTGCTTCTGATGAAGTCAACGCCACAGTCAACTCCTGAAGCCAGCTTCTGATCCGTACAACTGAAGCAGCTTCTGATCATTGTTCAAAGAGAAGCTTCTGAAGCTGATGTGGCATGGATTTTGACCAGTACTGTGCGCATTTAATGCCTGGATGTGTCAGAACAACTCAATGGAACAGTTGTCTCCCTGACCCAAACATTCTCCAGCTTTTAAGGTAGGCCATTTCAAAAATGGCACCTGCTCTGTTCTGACTGATAAAGTGCAGCACACATTTGCAGTAACCTAGCCCAATTGCAACGGCTCTTTCCTCAAATCAAGCAATCTTCAAACAGCTATATTTTCATCTATAAAAGGAAGAAGATTTGAAGAAGAAAAAAATGACTAAGACTCTTTGAAACGTATTGCTGAACCTGCACTCTGTTTTCTGTCAAAAACTGTCAAGTTCATAAAAACTCTTAGAAATTCTTTAGTCTTGTAACTTAGAATTTCTTAAGGTTAATAGTCTTAACCTGTGTTGTATTTAGAGAACACCTCTGATATTTGATCAAGTGTTCATCCCAAACTATTTCATCTGTAAACCAGTTTGGTCCTCAAAGTCTCAGTCTGAATACTGAGCAATTGTAACCTCATTCCTTTGTGGTCTGAGTCAGAAGTCTCTTGACTTAGTGTCTTGAGCATTGGGAAGTCTCTTGTCTTAGTGACTTGAGCATTGGAAGCCTCTTCCTTGGTAGTTGAGCATAGAAGCCTCTTTCTTTGTGATTGAGCAACTGGAAGTCTCTTCCTTAGTGGTTGAGCATTGTGTAATCTTCAGATTATAGTGAAAATCTCTTGTTGGATACAAGGGGACAGGACTACTTCTCACATTGAGAAGGAACCTGTATAATTTGCTGTGTCTCTCTCTTTCCTTATCTCTTTTACTTATTAATCCGCTGCATAACTCTGAGATAATAGTTCAGAACTGATTCATATCAGATTCTGAACTTGACTTAAGATTTGAAAAGTAAAAGAAACCAGTTTTTAAGTCACACAATTCAACCCTCCCCCCCCCTTCTTGTGTGTGTGTTTTTCTCACCTTCAATATCTTGTTCCCAATTTTAAATAATCCCCCCTTATCCAATATTTACCATAATGCCATGCCACTTATTTACAAAATTGCCATGTTTCTTAATTAACTTCTAACACTGATAACTGATACTTATAAGCGGGATATTACAGTTCCGGATGTTGTTCTAAATGTCACATCTAGTTGAACCTGATCAACTCAATCTAGTATATGGCAGTTAGGATATATGTCCGAGAGCTGAATGTGACCAAGGAGGAATGAAGTGTATGAAGGGGGAAGATTAAGGTGACAGAATTTTAAGACGGAATTGGCGAAGAAGTATTCATGCCAAATGGTGGCCATCAACCGTGAGGTAACGAAGCCTGATAGTGGCAAGGTCTCAGAGACATAAGGGATATTTACCTGTGAGGTGAAGACATAAGGATTAAGGAATCATGGAATACTCTAAGGAATGACGTGGAACCTTGACGGGAATCGCAGTTTGAGAAGTTAAAGTGAGGTGTGGATTAAGTAACAAATTTTGAGTACGAAATTGAGGAATTGCAGTACCAACCTAGAGACTTGAAATGAGGAATTATCGGTCAGACTTCGAAACCTCCAGACTCCCAGCAAGGATAGAGTGCTGAAGAATCGAACTCGAATCGGGTGAGACTTTAATGTCCAAACAGTTAAGAGAATTAATTATGGATTAAGTGAGTTATTTGGACAGATGAAGTAAACCACTCAAGTGTGGTCTTTGAGCGTGAATCGCAAGTAAGTTTAACCCCATCGGATCAGCCGCACCTCCCGAACCATAAATGTCGGATTGGTGAATTATGAAGAGGAGATGATATGCAACCTAAGAACTAAGATGGACGAATTAAGTTGAACACCCTTGATTGGACGAACAGTATTGAATTTCCTCGGTTGGTTGAAGAAGGTAACTTCGAGATAACACAAGATTATAGTAGACCAGTCTTGAAGGATGATCGGAATTTCAGCCGAGAGATTATGATCAGATTTTAATATACGGAGAATCGTCTTGAATATGAAAGGTTAGGATTGAGGTTAATGTTAAGGAGTTATATGTTCTCAACCGAAGAGTTTTCTTTCACAAATATTATAGAAGATGAAAGAGATCACCTCGTGTCGATAAGTTTCCGAGGGTAGTAATAAGGTATAGATTTGAATTGTGAACACAATAACAAGTTACTGGATGAAATCCAATAGATAATGATAAGTGCCGAAGCCAAGATCTATTAATCGGGTGCTCGAAGAGACGAAATCTATATTTTGGCATGCTGGAGGGCCGGCAAGAGCTTGAATCTATGTCAAAATGGATAGTTTCGGAGAAAATCGAAGGTAACTTAAGAGATAAGGTAAGACCATAGAGACTGAAGTTGTCTCGGAAAAGAGTATAGGTATGAAATCCTTCCAGATAAGAATAGAAGGAAAGTAAACGAGACTCGAATCATCAGTGGATTTAGAGTATGGAAGATGTAGATCTCCAGAAGCTATAAATTGTTTTAGAAGTTGCCACAAGTGGTTAATGAGTGAACTTAAGTTGCCTCAGATATGCTTTCAGTCGGGTTTCTGCAATGTTTTAATGATTATACATGATGAGCTGACCAAGAGATGGTTACAGAATTCAGGGTATGGAGAGTAAAGTTAGAACCAGAGTATAAGCTATTTTGACAGGTTTCAGCGTATTTTCGTAAAAGTAAGTAAATGGATTATGTCCGAAAGGAAACACAAAGTCAGATGACGATCAATTAGTAAGTTAAACCGGTGGTTAAGTCACAAGAGAATCAGCAAACGTAAGATGATTCTGCTGTGATAGCTACAAGTCATTAAGGAATAAGTCAGCCAGAGAATTTAATGATAGTGTACTACTCTTACTCTAAGCGAATTGTTTAAAATCAGAGTTGCGCAGCGGAAAGGTAATTCAAGGATGAGTTAACGAACAATTCTAAGCTGAAGCTTAGAGAACAAGGATGCTTGTGAAGTCCTTGTCAGATGAACCGCAGGAAGGCAATAAGTGCCCAATTATTGAACCATAAAATGTCAGTGAGCAGTGACGACTCGAACTTGTTATAAGTTCTAGCAGAAAATTTTAGAAGTTACGCCGAGGGATATTTCAACACCTCGAAACTCCAGAGAAAAGGAGATCGAAGCAGTTTAAGATTATGTGTTAAGGGTAAGAAGGGTATGTTTCTGGCACAATAAGTCTAGAGCAAGGAAAGTCACCACTAATACGGTAATTTAGCTATTTTAGCTCAGTAACTTTAAGTGGACTTGAAGAGTAAGTTTAGTCAAAAGGATCAAGAATAAGGCAACATCATAAAAGGTTGCACTTGCAAGATGATATTTTGAAATTGGAGTGTTGATAAAAAACAACAATGCGGTGACTTATGAGTCAATCCACGTTGTACCTACAATCTGTCAACATGTCACATGTATCAGGTTATGTTTGGTATTATATATACTTATCAGGCAGTGCTTAAACTACTCAGATAGTAGTGTAGCAGATTTTCAGTGTTGTGACATGTTTTGGCAATAGTGGTACGCAGTCAGGAATGTTTAAGTAGGAAGGTTTTGATCAGAACAGATTTGTTGATATCAAACATATCTTAGCTGAAGTGTTTAGAAATTCTTGAACTTAATGTTCACCAGTAAAGGAAGAAGGACCTTCTATGTAGATTAAAAGTCACTCGTAGTCTGCAGTAAAAAGGACTATGTAAGTTCAGGTTATGATTAAAGGATTAAGATTTAGTGTGCTATTTTTGGTAGCAATCAAGTAGATTTTTCTATTGGAAACAAGGATCTGGAACTTGACGTCCAGAATGAGAAATTAGTTTGTGATACCGGTCGATTGTAATAATAATTTACGGGTTGTTGTATACTCAAGAGACAAACATGGGTAACATTGGCGGGGAAAACCTGGCAAGCTAGTTGAAAGGCAAATCCCAGATGTTACAAAATGAGTTAAAAGTAAGAAAAGATTCCCAATTGAGGTGGTAGTGTCTCAAATATGTTAAGATCAAGAATGATGTCCCGATAGTCGGACAAGGATGAGGTGATGTATTGTGTACCCGTCAGTAGTGTACACGTGCTTGCTTATGTATGTAAATTATATGCTGTGAATTATACTATGTGAGACGACTTATACCACTCATCACTTGGGCTAAACTCCTATGAGTTTTGGATTATCGGTGTAGAAATAATTTACGCTACGGCTAGAATTCGAGAATAGCAGTGATAAGAACGATAGGAGATTAGTAAACTCCCAGTATGAAGAATGAATTCCTAAGTTATTAAGATACGCGTTGACGCCGTAGACTAACTGAATGCGGAGCACGAGTAATCTGTAAGAATTCCGCGAATTCTTGAGAATTTCATAGTGAGAGTAATGATTATGATTGTGATAAGTAGCAGATCATGATGTCAAGAAGAAAGGAGCAGGTGCTAGAGATGAAAACTCCTGCTTGTACTTAGAATATTAAATGAAGTTAGAATGATCCTTGCATTTGCATGTGCGTATACATAGCCAGATGTGTTTTTTCAGTGTAAGGATGATTCTATAAGGAATGGTGATATAAGTCTATAAGTGAGATGTCACCGTATGAGATAAAGGATAAAGATAAGAATTCATTGAAATTAGTGCAGTGCAATAAACCCATTGAAGAGTGGGAATAATTGAGGAGGATAAGATTATCCAGTAAAGTATTTGAGATTTAGTGACCTTAAGTTGGAATTGTAAGAAATGAGCCGAACAAGGAACATAGTCAAGTGAATCGGATAAGATGGTTTAGATAACCACATATCCTATTACGTAAGAGTTATGTAATATACATCAAGCCTTTCAGTTAAAGAAAAGATTGTCGAGTATTTTCGACTAATAGAACTGGAAATTCGATAAGCAAGTTAAGTGGAGTTTTGACTAGTAGAGAAAGTAGTATGGGAGGACTCTAAATTTCGAGGACGAAATTTCTTTAAGGGGTAGATTGTAATATCCCGCTTAAGACTTGAATTTTTATCAATATTGAGACGACGTATCAGAAATGTTTTGAGCAAAGGACAATTTGGTAAATTGTCAGTTAATGGGTTTATTTATATGGTAAGTGTAATATCCCGTTTATAAGTATCAGTTATCAGTGTTAGAAGCTTATTAAGCAAGCATGGCAATTTTGTAAATATGTGGCAATGGCATTATGGTAAATACTTGGCACAAGAGGATTATTTAAAATAGAGGGGGGAAGATATTTTCCTTTCATTTTCTCTCCTCACCCTTCATTCTCTCAATCTGATTCCTCTCCCTCTTTCTCCCTAGTCTCACGCCCTCATCATCCAGCCATCACCCATCAAGCTTCATCCAAATTCTTGTGAGATTTATGCAAGCAAGCTTAAGCTTTGGAGGTTTAGAACAAGAGGAATAAGAAGAGCAAGGAAGAATCATGGAGAAATCAAGCTAGGGTTTTGGAATGAGCTTAATAGCACCAATTGAGGTTTAAGGTGAGCTCCACAGGGTTTTAGAACCTGCTTTGAGTAATTTCAGTGGAATTTTACAGTTTGAGCTAAAGTTTAGAAATTTTACCTTAAGTTCAATTGCTTGCCAATTCCTTGATTAATCATGTTTAAAACTATCAATTTGCAATAGAAATCCATTCCTTATATTGTTATGCTGTCTGGGTATGTTTAGATGTGTCAAAAATGGTGGAAAATCATGTTTTGAACCAGTCCTGAACTGTCATTTTCGCCCGGCGAACTCGAGGCGAGATTACGATGATTTCCAGCATTTTTCCCTGCCTTGTTTCGCCAACCTCTCGCCACAGGGTCGCCCAGCGAAACCAGTCAGACTTCTCAGGTCTGTTCTGGTTCGTTCTCGGTGCTGTATATGTGTTCGGCGAGGCTTTTAATAACTGTTTTCAATGAAAACCTTATTTTCCAAGATAAACACCATTCTTGACATATCCGGAAGGTAGTATCAACATTTAAGGAATGAATGAGTAAGGATTGGGCAAAGCATAAGGAATGTAAGGAACAAGAATTGAGCAATGTTCTATAATAGTTCAGAATTAAAGGGCAAAGTCTAGACGAATACAAGAATTGTATTACAATGTTTAAGTAAGCCCTAAGAACGACATATGAGAGCGATATGTCTAGAACCTTAAATAGGTTAACAGGAATAGAATTACACACAGGTATGTTGAGGGTAGTTTATCAGGATCCCCTTAACCAGGCAGATTATAGTGTACCTTAGTCAGTGGTACCTAGTTCCCTCAGTTCAGGCATAGTTACATGTATATCAGGACGTGCCTTAGTTGTTCACGTCAGAGTGACACTGGGGGGTACACGTATCAGTTTATCAGGATATGTATATTCATATAAGAGGAATAATAATTAATAATCATGATAAACTTTGTGTCTTCTGTGCTCTCGACCAGTTAGAGAGGACAGGGGGTTTCAGCATTGCTGGAACGGGCAGGAACTTTCCGTGAGGATAACCACACAGAGTTATAGTGTGTCTCCTGTGCTCTCGACCAGTTAGAGAGGACGGGGGGTTCCGGATACAACTGGAACGGGCCAGAAACTTTCCGCGAGGATAACCGCACACTTAGACAAGAGGAGTCCGGTGTTAGCCTGATATGATAGGAATTTTCACCGGTTATCAGGGGAATGTGCTTCGGGGTTACTCCACCCGGGGGCATTCCGTAAAATGAACTCAGATAATAATGTTTGTTCAATGCTAACATCTAACATAAAGACATGTATCAGTTAATATTTTATTATGTTATCAGGCAGAGAATAGTTATCAGGCAGGTATCAGATATCAGGTATCAGTTATCAGGCGGTGATCCTAGGTTTCCCCTCGATCACCCAGTTATCAGGTTATAGTCTAGATCTCATGACTACTCAGTATTAGGCTCATGCAGTGATCCTAGGTTTCCCCTTGATCACTAGATTAGCAGGATGTAGTCCAGTTTACGACTACACAGTTTATCAGGAACAGACAGGTATAACCCTTATGGGAAGAGTTAGAGCTTGGCGATCATAGGAAATCCCCAAGATTGCCAAAAGTAGGCACGGCGACCCTAGGTTTCCCCCGTGGTTGCAAACAGTAGGTTGGGCTGGAGCTCACTGAGACGTAATGTCTCACCCCAATCCTTCTGGTGCAGGTTTTCAGGTACCCAAGAGGATCGTAATGAAGATGATGATCGGCAAGGGAGACGCTGAATGGAGTGAAGATGCTCGTTTGGTACCAGCTCAGGAGGTCGTTAGACAATTTATGTATATTAATGTGTATTATATGGTACTTATATGGTTGTATATACGAGCATGTTCGTATTCATTCAGTTATATGTATTATTATTATTGAAAATTTTAATGTATCCGGTATCAGTATAATACACATGCTAAATATTCTAGATAATTTTAGTATGGGTGTTACAGAGAAGACCATTAGTACATCTCGGCCCTTGAAAGATAGGGAGGCCAGCCCATTGGGAGCCACCGGATGTTACAAAAAAGGCGCCTTTTTTTGTAACACCCGGGATTCGGATCCGGATTCGGCATCTGGGCCCCCGTGATGTACTCAAGGACTTCTCCACCCCCCATGTGGAGTTTTATGCCTTCCGTGGGAATCAAACCGTGTACCTGGGGCTTAAGTACAAGTTCCATGCATTCCCACTCCCAATTGAGGCTCAATTTGTAGTGGGAATGCATTGAGCGTGTACTTATAGCCTCCAGGGTACACGGTTCGATTCCCACGGAAGGCATGAAACTCCACATGGGGGTGGAGAAGTCCATGAGTAACATTGCGGGGCAAACCTGGGCAAGCCAGTTGAAAGGCAAATCCCGGATGTTACACTTGTTGTCATGGATGGAATTACTTTCTCAACAAGTTATTATCATGATACATTTTTGTTATATCCTTTTAGATTATTGCATTCTCATAGGCGTTCAACCGTATTTCTTCCATTACATGCAGTTTGAATATCATTTTTCTTCCGACTGCCTGGACATCGAAGTTTAAAAATTTTATTGCCCAACATGCTTTGTGCTCCAATTCTACAAGTAGATGGCACGCCTTACCATAAACTAACTGATAAGGTGAAGACTTTAAATGAGTTTTGAAAGCTGTTATATATGCTCAAAGCGCATCATCTAACTTGATTAACCAATCCTTCCAAGAGTCGTTGATTGTTTTTTCTAGAATATGTTTGATCTGCCTATTAGATACCTTAACATGCCTACTTGTCTGTTGATGATACTTATACAGCGTTGCTACTTTATGTTTGACATTGTAGTTAGCTAGAATTTTTGTTAGCACCTTGTTGCAGAAATGTGTTCCTCCATCACTAATTAGAATCCTTGGGACTCCAAATCTAGAGAAAATATTCTTTTAAAAATTTGACAACCGTGTAGGTATCATTGTAAGGTGATGTTGTAATCTCCACCCATTTTGTGAGATAGTCCACACATACTAGATTTTATTGGTTAGAATGAAATTTAGGGATGGGACATATTAAGTCAATCTGTTTGCAGTCAAAAGGCTCAATTATCAATATTCCATTCAGTGGCATTTTGTTCCTTCTTAATATTTGCTCGGATCTTTGGCATTCGTCGCATATTTGCATAAATTCCCAACAAACTTTGAACATGGTTAGCCAAAAGAACCCACGTTGCAAAACCTTTGCGGTTGTCCTATCTATACCATGATTTCATATGTATGCAAAATTGTGGTAGTGTCATATGATATCCTTCACTTCTTTTTATCCAAAGCACCTCCTCAACAATCCATCTCTACCGATTTTGAAGAGATAGGGTTTGTCCCAAATGTAGCGATTGGCTTCCTTATAGAACATGTTCTCCTGCTGCTAATTTAGGTGCTTCGATAACTGTTTGCTTTCTTTCAAATTTCCCTTGTCAAGGAACTAAGGACGTTATGATATTGCAAAAAAAATTCTCATCTAGAATTTTGTTTCTTCAATACTCCCCTTTGTCTAAGTTACCAATGAATTGTCCAACCTTGACAAGTGATAAGCCACCACAATTTCAACTCCCTTTTTTATTTTTTTTATCTCTAAATTGAATTCCTGCAACAAGAGAATCAGCCTAAGCAGTCAGGGTTTTGAGTCCCCTTTGGTGAGTAAATATTTCATAGCATTGACGACGAAACATCATATGATATTTTTGACTATGTTTTTAGTACTTTTCTTTGCATTTAAAGACAAATAAGATGAGAATTAGAGGAGTTGTCAACAGGACGAAAATGCAAGATTTCACACAACAAGGGTTGCCTCATGTGCCCCTGTATGCTGCTCCTACGCACGGCTGCGGGCAAAAATCGCCCGTAGCTTGCTTTTTAAGCAGAAACGTTGGAGAAAGCGCAGTTTTCTTCTCTTAAACCCTAAGTAATCATAAGTTATAAATAGAGACCTTTGTACACATTATTTTTCATTTTGAAAGCTAGCGGTTCAAGGCAAGGGTCAAGCATTAGAGTTCCAAGGCAGGATTCCATCCTCTTCTTGTTCTCTCTAAGGTATGCTTTTCTATTGTTTTGTTATGATGTATGTTTCCATGTGAAACTAAACCCCTTGATTAGGGTTCTAAGATGAACCCTTTCTTATTTTTTGGATTCCATTAATAAAGTTTTCATTCAGTTATGCTTTTTTTGTGTCCGATTTAAATTAGTTCTTGTCTGTTCTTAATGCTTTTTCAATTGAAAATCTGCATCGGTAATCTTGAAAATTGATCCGTAGATGAAAAGTAGGATTGACAACCCAAAATTCTTTATCCATTCCTGATAGCTCTAATTACTTATTTCATAATTATGTTAATGAAATTCAAATTTGAAATCTAAATTTTTCTACTCTCTTCTTCGAGGAACGCCGCAGTATAACTAGGTTAACTAGGTTAACTCGGAACATATGTTGCCCTAAGATGTTTTAATGGAGTTTTTAAATATTAGATTCAATAAATCATGAGTAGACACCACATACCTGATTGTTTTCTAAGTTAATTCCAACAAAGAAGAAGGGGGATTCAAGGATTCCTTAATCATCGTTAATCTTCTGCTTCACAAACATAATCTCGCATTGCGTAGGGCAATTAAACCCTGCAACTCTTTTCAAATCTCTTTTAATTTCAACCTTTAAAATAAGTTTTACTAATTGCTAAGTTGAACGACAATCCCTGTGGAGAACGATAAACTTACTACTTTATTACTTGTTACGATTTTTGGTGCACTTGCCAATTTCGACCATCAAGTTTTTGGCGTTGTTGCCAGGGATTGTTGATATTTCGACAAGGTAATCGATATAAATTATTTTGTAAATATTTAGTTTATTCGTTTTAATTTTATTTTATGTTTTAGATTAGGTTAGATTTTTTTTTGTCGAAATTGTTTTAGGATTAGGAGTAGTTTTTAGTTTTTTGGGTTTATCTGTTAGGATAAACCCAAATCTTTTTAGATTTGGTTCGTTTTTATTTCCTTATTTTTAGGTTAGAATAGAACTAGTCACTATCTTTTTTTATTTTTTTTACAATAGTCAATATCTTTTTAGATTAAGTTAGTTTTTATTTTCCTTTTATTTAAGGTAGTTTCCTTTTCTAATATTTTAGGTTAGATTTGTTTTGTTTTTAATTAGATTTGATTAATTTTTTTTCTTATTTCCACAAATGACAAAAGGATTTAGTTTCGAAATTTAGTTTCTTTTTTTAGGAGTAACTTTAGTTAGATTAGATTTCGTTTAGTTTTTTTTATTTGTTTTCTTTTTATCTATACAAAAACCGAGAAAAAATAAAGAAGAAGGGAAAGTTACTACTCATTCTTCTTGCGCGGTGCTACTGACAGGTTTCGTGTTTAAGTTTTGTTTATGCAAGGTATAAATCCAAAAACCTTACTCTTTGACTCAGAAATAGAAAGAACTCTAAGGGAAATCTGGAAATCTGTCCAGCTAGCCAAAGAAGAAGTCATTAAAGCAGCAACAATTCCACTCCCGGATGATAGTGATTTCTCTTCTGACGTATCCGAGATGGGAGATATTCAGCGTGTCACATTAGAAGATTATGGAAGGCTTGACAACTTGAACGATGATGCATTTGGATTCCAACCGGTGAAACCAGAAGCATTCAACATTAAGAATCACGTCCTCAAATCTCTAAAGGAAAACCAATTCTCAGGTAAGAACTCAGGAAATTGCATAGAACATCTAATATTTTTTTTTTTAAACTTGCAGCACTATATGTCCACTAGGAGTATCAGAATCCGATAAACATCTTTGATTGTTTGTCTACTCATTAAGTGGATGGGCAAAAAATTGGTTGAACACGCTTCCAAGTGGCACCATTTTTACTTGGGACCAACTGAAGAGACAATTCCTTGATCGTTTCTTTCCAACCACAAAGTACTTGGAGAGGAAGCGTGAGATTGATAACTTCAAACAGGAAGATGGGGAGACACTCTATGATTCCTGGGAGAGATTCAATCTGTTACTCAAAAGATGTCAAGGACATAATATCCATGAGATGAATACGATGCAAACTTTCACCATAGGTCTAAAGCCTTAAACCCACATGATCTTAGATGCATCAGTCGGAGGGACCATGAATATCAAGAAAGCAGGAGAGGTACGTGAGCTAATTGAAAACATGTTCTTGAACGAGCGGTCCCAAGGAGATGAAAAAGTTATCCGAAAGAAGGGAGGTATAATGGAATTAAATACACAGGATGCCCTGATAGCCAATTGCAAACTTCCGAGCGCTAAGATTGAAACCATATCAAAGAAGTTGGAAGCAATGGAGCTAGCTCAACCCTCATCAAATGTCTTAATGGGTGACTTATGCAAGAAAACTCATATATGTGGTACATGCCTTCCAACAAGTTTGGTGTTATCAAACGAACAAGTTAGGTGCATGGAGTCATATCCTGAATAACAAAGAAACCTTTATCCCCAAGAATTGCCCAAGTACTACCCTACACAACGGGAAGCCAATTTGAAAATGAAGATATGTCCAATCTGTAAGAAATGGTTAAGGCATCTGAAGCTCAGCTGGAAGGAATTGTGCGTAGTATGGAAGCCACTAATGCTCTAGCTAAATAGAAAAAATACACAATACACAAGTACAAGGATGAAAAGGAGAGTAGGGACACTAATAACATCATTATAGATGCTATGGAGTTAAAAGTAAAATAGTACCCACACCAGTAGGTTCTAAGAGCATAAAGAAGAAGGTATCTGGAGTAGTAAAAAAGGAAGAATTTGATGAGGAAGTCAAAAGTGAGTGTGAAGTTGAGAAAAAAGGAGAAACAATGAGGCTACCTTATCCACTTTTGGTAGTAAAGGAAAGACGAGAAAGTAAGAAGGTGATGAAAAATGGATTCACCTCACAAAAAGAAAAGGTCAAAACTCTAAAAAGAAAAAAAACCCGAAAAAGGCTCCACCTTCTACCAAACTTACATACCCTTCTGAAGGAAGAACAAAAAAAGATATACAGCGGGTTAAAGAAATGGTGTACATCGCATGTAATCTACAAGGTACTCCTACTAATTGGGAAAGGATAACTAAGAGCCCTAATCTCACAGCACTCATAATAGATGTTGAGAGACACAAGGAAAGTTGCTTGTTTGTCCAGGAGCTCCCACATAATAAAGTTCTTGAACAGACAAACATCAAAGTGGAAGTTGAAAAGGGGAGAAAGAAAGGTCCAAAAGGAGTAGATATGAAGAAAAATTGTCAAAAGCACTCGTTGACAAGAGCTCCATTCTCAAGAAACCCAAATGTTTTACTAGGAAGTAAAAAGCCTCAATTCATTCCCAACAATGTCAATCTACCATCCACCTATCTCAAAAGGAATATGGAGCAAGTGAAAATTAGGCAAATGAAGGAGGTGCAAACTGAAGGTGAGAAAAACACAAGAAGGGGGGTTGAATTGTGTTGGCTTTTTCTGGTTTCTTTTCTTGGTGTTAGTACTGGTCAGAATCTGAGGTGTACAAATTCTGACTCAAGAGTCTGAATGTAGCGGATAAGTACAGAAAGACAAATATAAAGACAGAGAGAGAAAGAGCGGACACAAATCAATTTATATTGGTTCCTCCAAAAACACAGGAGTAGTCCAGTCCCCTTGCACTTCCAAGGGATTTCACGATAATCACTACTAATTACAATTGCTCAAGGAATCTTCCAAGAGACTTCTCAATGCTCAAGCACCCTTGCAAGAGACTTCTTTGCTCAAGGTCACTACCAAGAGACTTCCAATGCTCAAGGACAACTCCAAGAGACTTCTGATGCTCAAGGATAACTCCAAGAGACTTTTGATGCTCAAGCACGCATGCAAGAGACTTCCAATGCTCAAAGGGAAACCCTAAGAGACTTCTAATGATCAAGGTTTCACCAAGAGACTTATATGCTCAAGTTTCACAAGCAAAAGACTTCTGATGCTCAAGGTTTCACCAAGAGACTTATATGCTCAAGCTTCACAAGCAAAAGACTTTTGATGCTCAATGTGAAGGTGATAAAAACACACAAGAAGGGGGGGTTGAATTGTGTGGGCAGATTTTCCTTTTCTCAAAAACTTATGTTTAAGTTCAGAATCAAGTTCTGGAACCTTTTTAGAGTTTGTTTGCAGCGGATAAAAAGTAAGAGAGAAAGGGAAAGAGAGACACAAGATATTTTTATACTAGTTCCTTCCACAAGTTGGAAGTAGTCTAGTCCCCTTGTCACTAACAAGAGATTTGAACTATAATCAAACTGATTACAATTGCTCAGAACACAAAGTAATGAGACTTCAATGCTCAAACACCTAGTAAGAGACTTCTAATGCTCAGAACACAAAGTAATGAGACTTCCCTTGTCATGACACACAGTCAAGAGACTTCCAGTGCTCAGAACACAAAGTAATGAGACTTCTAATTGCTCAGAACACTAAGTAATGACACTCAGGATGCTCAGCACGCAGACTGAGACTTTGGTTCAAACTGAATTACAAAGAAATTAAGTTTGAGCTGAACACTTGATCAAATATCAGAGGTGTTCACTTAATACAACACAGGTATAAGACTCAACACTTAAGAAATTCTAAGATACTAAGATTGTAAGAATTTCTAAGAGTTTTGGTGACTTTTCGAACTTTGACAGCAAAACAGTGCACGATATCAGTCTTGTGTTTTTCAGAGTCTTAGCAATTTTTCTCTTCAAATCTTCACCCTTTTATAGAGCCAAAGATAGCTGTTGAGAATTGCCAGAAATCCAGCAAAGAGCCGTTGCAATTGGTGGCTAGGATAGCTGAAAATGTGTGCTGAAACTGAGCAGAACAGAGCACACATTTTTTGAATCTTTCCTTAAAAACTGGGGAACATTTTGGCCAAGGAGACAACTGTTCCATTGGAGTTGTTCTGACATTGCAGGCATTAAATGCTGACAGAGACAGTTGCTTTTCCTTCCACGTCAGACTTCAGAAGCTTCTTCAGGAACACAGTACTTCAGAAGCTCTCTTCAGACGCACACTTCAGAAGCACTGTTCATCAGACGCACTTCTTCAAACGTTGACTTTTGTTGACCTTCAGACTCAGACTTCAGACGTTGACTTCTGTTGACCTTCAGACTCAGCCTTCAGACGTTGACCTTCAGACTCAGCCTTCAGAAGCACCCTTTAGACGCAGTCTTCAAACTCTGCCTTCAGAAGCACCCTTCAGACGCAGTCTTCAGACTCAGTCTTCAGAAGCTGCTTCAGACCTAGTTTTGCTTCAGACTTGCAACAAAGGCTTCAATGCTTTCTTTCTTGCTCTTTAGCTTGTTCTTCCATAACCAATATTAATTACCAGCATTAAGAACATGGTTCTCCACAGTTAGAACATAGCATTAGCAATACCAATTTTCTTTTTAACACTTTGTTAATTATCATCAAAACCCAAAAGAGAGTTATTCATACAAATTTTGTTCCAGCAATCTCCCCCTTTTTGATGATGACAAACATAACTATTAATAGAAAATTGTTGTTAATTTAATTAACAAGTTGACTACAGGGTGTGAGGTTTGCAAGCTCCCCCTGAGTCTGATCCAGGTTAATTAAATTCAGTTAAGATCAAAACAGGTGAGATTTTCAGAATTTTTGTTAAGTTTAATTAACAAGCTGACTTTGGGATGAGGTTTGCAAGCTCCCCCTTAGTCTGATAATCCTCAAGGTTAGGTTTGCAAGCTCCCCTTGATTCTTATCCGTGTCAGTTAAATTTAACTTAAAACAATAAGGTGAAATTTTCACTCAGAATTATAAATAACTTGCTGACTTCAAGTTATGAGGTTTGTAAGCTCTCCCCCTAAGTCTGATAATCCACAAGATGAGTTTTGTAAGCTCCCTGAGTCTTATCCAAGTAATTTAAAATTCATTTCAACTCACTAAGAGTGATTTATCATCTCACAAAAAATTAATTCAGAGCTTTTTCTCCCCCTTTTCTGAGATTAAAAGCAGTTCTCATAAGTTAACTGACAGAAATTAACTTATGTTCTGAGCTCAAGCCTTAATACCTTTTACTCCCTCTCATAAGTTAATTAACTGACAGAATTAACTTATATATTCTGAGCTCAGGAGCCTTAATACTTGTTTCCTTTTTCTCCCCCTTTTGTCATCAACAAAAAGAAAATTTTCAAAATTTTTAAAGAGAGTTTGAAAACATGTGAGATAAAAAATGCAATCATATAGGTAATCAAGCAGCAAAGATAAGCATCGGGGCTAGCTTGATCATAAATGAGTATATAGCATTGCATTTGAAAATCAAACAATCTGTTCAGAATTGTTCAGTACCACTGAACTGGTTTTAGAAAACCGAAAACAGATCATTTTGTTCAGAGCACTTTTGTTCAGCACATTCTGTTTAGTATCACTGAACTATTTTAGACAAAATTGTTCAGATCATATACCAACTGAAGTTTTAGCACAGCTGAACTCATTTCAGAAATCTGAAAGATATAGCATTTAGTTTAGTGCTTCTGAACCTTTCAGACATAACTGTTCAGGATTTTTTAAATAAGTTTGAAAAGTTGAACATGTCTGATACCAAAATGAGACTATCAGACAGAACTGTTAAGAGTTTTTTAAAAAGTTTTACAAAACTGAACATGTCTGATGTCAATTTGAGCAATTTTGATGAAAAAAATGTGTTTGTGTTTTTGTTTAAAACATCTCAGAAATGAAAACAGAAAAACACATTTTCAAATTAATGACTTTGGGAGGGACAATGTATAACTTTCAAAGCTTTAATTCATCATTGCCCAGAGTTATAACTTACCAGATTCTGACCAAAAGTTTGATAACTATCAGATTCAAAAGTCAGAAAATCCAGGTTCTGAACCTCAGACTCTGAAGTTTTTCAGATGCTTAACTTTCTTCAGACTCTCAAAATGAGTGACTGATAAGTCTTAGCTTCTGGATCTCAGTTTTCATTCAGATTCAAGCATATTTTCAAGAGATGAAATGCATGTTCAGATTATTTTTAATAAATTTAATTCTAACTTCTGAACAAAATCTCTTAATAAATTTAATTTAAGTTCAAAAATGCTTGGCTCTTGAATGTAGAATTGGAATTTTTAGACATACAGATTACAGCAATGTTATCACAAAGAAGATTTTGCTGATTCATGAATCTGATAGTTTCCCAACTCATGTAGAATCTATTAAGAATAACAAAGAACAAAACATACCGCAGTAGAGCTTTTGATCTACTTCTCCTTGTTCATTAAGTTTGTTGCTGAACACCCATTTTTGTTCCAGCATTGTTCTTGATTGACTTTAGGAAGAAGTATCAGATTCTGAGAGGCTTCTCAGCTATTGGACTATCTTCAGACACAGATTCTGGTTCAGGTTCTGGTTCAGGTTCTGAAGTGTCCTCTGAGAGCTGAATCTCAGTACCAGTGATCAAGTCTTTGTGGTTTCCTCCAGATTCCACAGTTCCTCCCTCTTTCATGATCAGGGTTTGGAACATAGACTTGTTTTCTGTTATGCATTGCTAGCAGCCATTGCTCAGGAACCAGGTTTCTCCTTTTCTTTGGTTGTTCAGCATATCTGCAACAGAAATAATTTCTGACCTAGGTACCCATATTTTCATGGGTCCTCTTGGGTTAGTCCTGAAAGGTTTAGTCTTTTGCACCTTATGTCTGGAGTTATAATACTCAGACTTGTTCAGAAACCTTGGATGTGAATCCTTTAATTTTGAATAAGTCTTAGTATCAAACACTGAGTTCTTCAGAACCTGAGTTCTCAATGGTCTTGACCCAGATTTCTTCAAAACCTGAGACTTGAAGGTCTTTGGTTCTGATTTCTTTAGAGTCTGAATCATTGAACACTTTGGTTCTGATTTGTTAAGAACTCCAGTTTTGTCAGCTCCTAACACAAGGCAAACTTCAGTTTGACCTTTCTTAAAACAATCAGAAACAGATGACAGTTTGGCTTTCTTTTGCTTGCTTTGCCTGACATTCTGAGATTTATAAGGTTTTGTATAAGCTTGTTTATTATTCCTTGAAGGTTTCATAATCACAGCTTTTTTAAAATTGGAGTCTGAATTTATCAGATTATGAGACTTGGTTGTTTCAGGTTCTGAACTCTTCAGACTCTGAACATTTTCAGGTTTAGAGTCTGATTTTCTCATAGTCTTAGGCTTAGGACCTTTTGGTTTAGACTTTGGCAAAGTTTTAACTTCTGCTCTCATCTTTTCCTTAGGTTCAGAAGCTTCAGACTCTGAGCAGTTCAGAACCTCAGACTTAGCAGTCTCAGTTTCTGTTAACTTCTTTATCTTAGAACTGTCAGAAGCAGTCACAAAGCATACTTTAGAGCCTTTTATACTATCTTCAGAACATGATGGAAGGTTTGTTTCATTTTGAAAATTAAATGAACCATTTTTGAAACCAATTCCTTCTCCTTTGTTTCTGTTGATATTATAAATCATTGAAGCAACTTTGCTTCTGTTGATTCCAGTTAAAATGAAATCTTGAAGAGCAATTTCTTGTTCATTTGGAATTTCTTCAGGTTTCTTATGAACCATTTTTCTGAGATCTTCAACTTCTTCATCAATATAATTGATATGATTCTGAAGTTTAAGATTCTCATCAGCCAGCAAGTTATTTTTCTTTTTCAATGTTTTCAAATGTTTTAACTTGCTTTTGAGATGGTTCATACATTCCTTAATTGTTTCAACAAGATCAGATCTAGTGAGTTCAGAATATACCTCATTGTCAGAGTCTGAACCTGATTCTTCATCAGAAGATACATTTGCAGCCAAATTCAACTTGGCTTCTTCCTCAATTTCCTTGTCAGATTCTGATCCAGATTCCTCATCAGAGGAAACTATTTCTACCAAACCCAGATTAGCTTCTTCATCTTCATCTTCATTTTCAGAATCTGTTTCTTGGTCAAGATTAAACCAAGTAGCCATAAGACTTTTTCTGAATCTGTCTTTGAAGTTGCTTGACCTTGAACTGATCTTCTTGGGTTTATCCTTCTGCAACTCAGGACATTCAGATTTGTGATGACCAGTTTTCTTGAAGTTTAAGCAGCCCTTTTGTTCATCCTTCTTGGAACTAGATCCTTTGAAGTTGTTGCTCTTGTTAGAAGAATTCCTTTGTCTTTGTAGCAAGAACTTAACTCTTTTGGAAAGCATTTCTAGCTCCTCAGCTTTTGAATCATCTTCAAAACTTTCCTCAGAAAATTCTTCATTAGATTATGAAGCTTTTAGAGCTTTTGAAAGCTTCCCTTTGGATTTAAGTGCTACAGACTCAGACTGTCTAACAGATTTATCTTCAATGAGTCCCAGTTCATGCACCTTGAGAGAGCTTATAAGATCTTTAATACTTAGAGTATTTAAATCTTTAGCTTCCTCAATAGCAGTCACCTTAGGTCTCCATTGAGATGGCAGACTTCTGAGGATCTTGTTCACATGATCAGCAGCAGTGTAGCTTTTCTTCAGAATCTGAAGTCCAGAAACTAGAGTCTGAAATCTTGAGAACATAGCCTCAATATTTTTATCCTCCTGCATTCTGAACAGCTCATACTGCTAAACAAGAAGGTTTGCCTTTGCTTCTATAACCTTTTTATTTCCTTCATAGTTGGAACATAGAGAAGTGAAGATTGCTTTTGCTGTTGATTTGTCACTCAGTTTGAGATACTCATTGTGGGGTAAAGAGTCCACAATGATTCCTCTAACATTGTGATGCTTCCTGTAGATTTTCCTCTCAGCATAAGTCAGACCTCTTCTGTTGATAGCCACTCCTTCTTCATCAACTGGAATAGATATTCCATCTTCTATGATATCCCATAAGGAGTCATCAATACCAATTATGTGGTTGTACATCTTGCTTTTCCACCATGAGAATTTCTCAGCATCACCACTAAACATAGGGGGTTTATTGTGTGAGTGAGATTTCTTGTTTTCTGTACCATAGCCACCACCACCACTTCTGGATGTAGATTCACTATAATTACCAGAAGCCATGTTTTTCTCAGGATCAATACTGACTCACTGTTAAGTGATTGAATATCAGAACCAGGTGCTCTGATACCAACTGAAGGTGAGAAAAATACACAAGAAGGGGGGGGGTTGAATTGTGTGGGCAGTTTTTCCTTTTCTCAAAAACTTATGTTTAAGTTCAGAATCAAGTTCTGAAACCTTTTTAGAGTTTGTTTCCAGAGGATAAAAAGTAAGAGAGAAAGGGAAAGAAAGACACAAGATATTTTTATACTAGTTCCTTCCACAAGTTGGAAGTAGTCTAGTCCCCTTGTTACTAACAAGAGATTTGAACTATAATCAAACTGATTACAATTGCTCAGAACACAAAGTAATGAGACTTCAATGCTCAAAGACCTAGTAAGAGACTTATAATGCTCAGAACACAAAGTAATGAGACTTCCCTGCTCAAGAAACACAGTCAAGAGACTTCCAGTGCTCAGAAGACAAAGTAATGAGACTTCTAATTGCTCAGAACACTAAGTAATGAGACTCAGGATGCTCAGCACGCAGACTGAGACTTTGGTTCAAACTGAATTACAAAGAAATTAAGTTTGAGCTGAACACTTGATCAAATATCAGAGGTGTTCACTTAATACAACACAGGTATAAGGCTCAACACTTAAGAAATTCTAAGATACTAAGATTGTAAGAATTTCTAAGAGTTTTGGTGACTTTTCGAACTTTGACAGCAAAACAGTGCACGATATCAGTCTTGTGTTTTTCAGAGTCTTAGCAATTTTTCTCTTCAAATCTTCACCCTTTTATAGAGCCAAAGATAGCTGTTGAGAATTGCCAGAAATCCAGCAAAGAGCTGTTGCAATTGGTGGCTAGGATAGCTGAAATGTGTGCTGAAACTGAGCAGAACAGAGCACGCATTTTTTGAATCTTTCCTTAAAAACTGGGGAACATTTTGGCCAAGGAGACAACTGTTCCATTGGAGTTGTTCTGACATTGCAGGCATTAAATGCTGACAGAGACAGTTGCTTTTCCTTCCACGTCAGACTTCAGAAGCTTCTTCAGGAACACAGTACTTCAGAAGCTCTCTTCAGAAGCAGGACTTCAGACGCACACTTCAGAAGCACTGTTCATCAAACGCACTTCCTCTGACGTTGACTTTTGTTGACCTTCAGACTCAGACTTCAGACGTTGACTTCTGTTGACCTTCAGACTCAGCCTTCAGACGTTGACCTTCAAACTCAGCCTTCAGAAGCACCCTTCAGACGCAGTCTTCAGACTCTGCCTTCAGAAGCATGCTTCAGACGCAGTCTTCAGACTCAGTCTTCAGAAGCTGCTTCAGACCCTGTTTTGCTTCAGACTTGCAACAAAGGCTTCAATGCTTTCTTTCTTGCTCTTTAGCTTGTTCTTCCATAACCAATATTAATTACCAACATTAAGAACATGGTTCTGCACACTTAGAACAAAGCATTAGCAATACCAATTTTCTTTTTAACACTTTGTTATCATCAAAACCCAAAAGAGAGTTGTTCATACAAATTTTGTTCCAACACAATGTTTCACCAAGAGACTTCTAGTTGTTTACAACAAATATAAACAAACTTTTTCTTACACAAGATATATATAAATGATTGGTGTAACTAAACAAATGAAAAGACTCTTTACAACTCTATGATTTCTAATATACAAAGTTTGGTAATAAAGATCATAAGTGTTTTTGCGTTATTTAATTTAACAGAGTAATGGCACAATAAAATAGCAGAGTCTTGTTAATCTTCTTCATGGTCTTCAACTCCTTATATAGGCAGGGATTTGAGAGACATTGAAAAAGAGTGCCAGAACATTAAGAGTCGTTGAGAAGCTTCAAATCAAGGACGTTAAGCCATTGCCTGATATGGATAATTCCGCTAGATGTTCATTCAAAAATGCTTTGCTGAAACAGGAAGAATCCGTTCATTCTTATTGCTCTTGAAGTTCTTTGTTTGTTTCTACACGTGGTCAGAAGAAAAAAAAATTGAGCTCAGATCCTTTGATGTGGACAGCTATAGAAGACAACAAATTTGACGTGGAGTCTGGGTCCCTTAGGTGCTTCTGAAGTCTGAAGGTCTTCCAAGTCTGATAGGTTCTGTAATATCCTGCTTAGACGTAACTTCAAGTATAAGGGCTTTAACCGCGAGGGCATAAATGTAATTTCAAGTATAAGGGCTTTAAATATTATGCCAAGGCAGTATTTATTCATTTTCTCTTCTCCTTTCTCTCTCTAACGAAGCTGAATTCTTCTGCCTTCCTCTCTCTAGCTCACGCCCATCCTCTCCTTTACCACCATCCATCATTTTCCTTCTTTCCAAACTTCTTGGAATCATAAGCAAGCTAGCTTTGGGAGATTAGAACAAGCGAAAGTTAAAGAAGAATCAAGGAAAGGAGTAAGAACAAGCTAGGGTTTTGGAGTTAAGAGCTTAGCAAAGCATCAAGCAAGGATTAAGGTGAGCTCTATTAGATTTATACCCTTCTTGGGTAGTTTTTGAGGTTTAATGAGAAAAGGAAAAACTTGAATGTTTAGGCATGATTTCTTGTTTGTTAGTTTCCCTTTGTTAATACTTGATATATTATGATCTTTCTAGTTAAAAATCCTATCATTTGGTGTATATAGACTTGTTGGTTGTGAGAATTTGTTAAAATTCGTAATGGAACTTTCTAGAAAAGCTATAGGGCCTGGCAACACTGGGTTTATCGTGCCACGATAGTACCCATCGTGCCATTATCACAAAGATCTGGGCACCATCGTGCCACGAAAATAGCACATCGTGCCACGAGAAACACAGAATCCACCCCATTTTTGAAATGTGTTTTAAGGCCAGAAAACCATTCTCACAGCGCCAGAACGTCTTTGTACATTCAATAATGGAAGAAAAGGTCATAGACTTATCTTGTATTAACACGAGAGTGGGGATCAATATTTCAAATATCATTAAGGTTTTAATCTCAATGGAATTCAGACGTCATATATGACAAATGGGTAGAGTTACCTACAGGCTTCAGGTAAGCTAAGGGGCACAGTTTCCCTGCAATTAAGTAAATGGCTTATGAGAATGATAAGTGAAATTCTGGCAATTCTGGTTCTGAACCAGTAAAACAGAGTATGAAAACTAAAGTTCAGAAGCAAAAAATTAAAGTGCAGAAAGTAAAGGAACACAATGAATTTGTTAACCCAGTTCGGTGCAAACTTCACCTACTCTAGGGGATACCAATCCAGGAAGGAAATCCACTAAGTAGTATTAATTCTAAGACTCAAGTCACAGCCCCTGTTTTTCCAGCCTTATCACTTAATCACTACCCGTATAGACTTCTACCTAGGAACCCCTAGATATAAGAACCCACTTACTTCCTAATCACGTAATCACAGCCCAGTGATTATCAGACTCAACAAAAACAACAAATTGAAAACACTCTTCAAAAACAGAAAAACATTCACTTGTGCTTAAAAACTTTAAGTGATTTCAAAACAATGACAAACAACCAACTCTAACAATTTGAGTGGTGCACAGAACAAAGAACTAAGCATAACAGACTCAAAAACACTAAAACTCTAAAACTCTAATTTCTGGTTTTTGATTCGTAATTTCTGCAATAGCAATGTCCTCTTTAAATAGTCTTCAGCTGCAACATAATTCTGAACACAATAATCTTCAATTGATATAGTTCTGAAATACTTTAGAAGCTCATAGAAGCAAATATATTTATGAGATATATTTTGCAAAGATTCCTTTGAAAATATATTCATCAATAAAATAAACAAATCTACACGCAAGATCTTCACAGGAAATATTCAGCCTTCTGGAAACATCAGCCTTGATAAATCTTCAACAAATCTTCAAAAGATACGCAGCAAAAACAACTTCTGAAAAGCAGCTTCTGAAGGTCAACAGAAGTCAACGTCTGAAGGCAGCTTCTGAAGGTCAACAGAAGTCAACGTCTGAACAGTGCGTCTGAAGACCTGTTCAGCGTCTGATGAACAGTTCTGTGTCTGATGAACAGTGTTAGCTTCTGAAACTTCGAAAAACCAATTTCCAGCTTCTGAAGACCCAAAATAACTTCTAAGGGCGTTTTGCTTGCACACTTTGAATTTACCAAACATGTAGCTAACACATAGATATCCAACAATCTCCCCCTTTGGCAAATTTTTGGCTAAAATCAAATGAACCACAAAGATAAGTTCTTCACTCAACACAAGTACTCAACCATGAAGAACTACACACATCCAAACATAGCCACAAAGTCAGCAGCGGATAAATGCTATGTTAAACCAAACAAACAGCTTCATTTCAGCTTCTGAAAACCACAACATATCTTGAAGCACACAAACAACTTCTCAGTTTCTGAAGCACACATTCAACTCCCCCTGAAGCACAAACACACCAGCTTCTGACAGGAAACTCCCAGTAATTTCCCCCTGCAACTCAGCACATCACAAACAACTCTCCCCCTTAATTATGAACTGCAGTAAACTCTGAGATATTGCTTCAGAAACTGAAACAGCTCACAACTCAGGAACTTAATACTTATGCACTCCCCCTGAGACAAAAACTCCCCTTCAAACAGACATTCAAACACCAACTCCCTCTAATCAGGTGAACAGCTTCTGAAACATACACAAACCATTTCTCCCCCTTTTTAGCCAAACAATGTTGACAAAATAACCAACAATCCTCAGGAGCAAGAAACACAACACAAAACAGCACTACACAGACAGCATACCAGAATCAGTATCAAAACTAACACAGGATCACAGAAACTTGGTACCCACACACTGAACAGAACCATATAGCCTCCACACACAAGAGAACAAAACAAAAATGCAGAATACAGCACAATGGCAGACCAGAAACACACAGTGAAATCCAGAACAACAGTCACCAACTAGCCAGTCTTCAGACTCAGCATCAGAAGTTTCTTAGTCTTCATTAGACACAATCATCAGATGCTGCTCAATTGATGCATGCCTTAGGCACATTCAGAACCTTCTTCATAACAATCTGCTTCTCAAGATCAGTAATTCTCTTCTGAACACAGGGCATGGTATCATGCTTAACAACATTTTCAGACTCACAAGAAACCAGTGCCTTCTGAACAGGAGCAGGAACCAACACTTTGCTCCAGACTTTAGATGGTCCAGCACCAGAACTCTTCTGTGCTACATGAATGAGCTTGCTATCAGCAGCAACAGCCTTTCCGTTCCCTTTGTTTAGCCTCTGAGCAACACTTGCACACTTTGGTCTCCATTCTTTCTTGATCTTGCTTTTGTTCACAGCTGGTTCCACTTTTCTGTGGTGAAAATGATTGGGATATCCATGCAGCTTGTAACAAAAAGGTTTAATGTGTCCCTTTTTACCACAATGATGACATTCCCAAGGATGAGAGGCCTTCTTGTCTTTAGATTCCTTAGTCTGGTTCTGGTGTTTCAACATAGGTTTATCACAAGTTTTAACTGCAGTATTGAACCTAGTAGCTGGATTTTGCTGTTTCTTGTTCAGAGTCCCATCATTAAACCCAATTCCATTTGGTTTTCCTTGATTCTGATTCTCCAAAATTTCTTTCAGCACATCAGTAGCAGAATTCATCATTCTAACTTACTTCTTCATATGATCAAGTTGAGAATTCAGTTGAGTTACCTCATTCTTGAGAACAAAAATTTTCTCTAAGTGTTCACCCCTTTCAATCTGAAGATGAGTAATAGTTTTCTTCTGTTCTTCCATCTACTTGCACACTTCTTCAAATTGACATTGCAACTTCTTGCAAAAAGCAGGAGGATTTTCATAAGACAATTCTTCATCACTGCATTCAGACTCAGAAGAAGTTTCTGAACCCATAACTCCATCATCAGGGATGCATCTTCCAGTAAAGGCAGCAACATGCCTGGCTGATTTATTCCCCACTTCTCCTTCTGAGTCCTCTTCATCAGACCAAGTCACAGTCAGACTCTTCTTCTGTTTCTTGAGATAATTAGGACATTCTGACTTGACATGACCAAATCCCTCACACTTATAGCACTGAACTCTTTTTGATTCATTGCTCTTCTCATCACTTCTTGTCTTCTGCTTCAGAAACTTCTTAAATTGTTTACTCAGCATCACAAGAGCTTCTGATGAGGTTTCATCATCCACACTTTCAGCATCTACTACAAAGGCAACACCTTTCCCTTTCTTATCAGTCCTGCTTATTTCAAAGTTTTGAAGAGACCTAATCAATTCCTCAATTGCAGTCACCTTCATATCAAACCTCTTGGGTAGGGATCTGAGAATTTTCCTAACAAGCTTCTCATCTGAAACTTTTTCTCCAAGAGATTCAAAAGAGTTAGCCATGTCCAGAACATTCATGTAAAAGGCTTGTATGTTCTCATCTTCCAACATTATGAGATTTTCAAACTTTGTGGTCAGAAGCTGAAGTCTGGACAGTTTAACCTTGGATGTGCCTTCATGAGTAGTCTTGAGAATCTCCCAGGCATACTTAGCAATTGTGCACTGCTTGATCATTCTGAATATATTCTTGTCCACTCCATTGAATATAGCATTAAGGGCTTTTGAGTTTGCAAGAGACAAAGCATCTTTATCATTGGTCTAATCTTCCTCTGGTTTCAAAACAGCTGTCTTCTTACAATCTTTGTCAGTCACAACAAGATATTCCAACCTTTCAGAACAGCTTTCCAGGTCTTGCTATCAATAGATTTTAGGAAAGCACTCATACGAGATTTCCAATAATCATAGTTGGTCCCATCCAGCAAAGGTGGTCTGTTAACAAATCCTCCTTCTTTCTCCATAATGCCAGAAAATATCTTCCCTGGAGCTCACCCAAATACAAGCAGGGTGCCCGCTCTGATGCCAATTGAAATTCTGGCAATTCTGGTTCTGAACCAGTAAAACAGAGTACGAAAACTAAAGTTCAGAAGCAGAAAATGAAAGTGCAGAAAGTAAAGGAACACAATGAATTTGTTAACCCAGTTCGGTGCAAACTTCACCTACTCTAGGGGATACCAATCCAGGAAGGAAATCCACTAAGTAGTATTAATTCTAAGACTCAAGTCACAGCCCCTGTTTTTCCAGCCTTATCACTTAATCACTACCCGTATAGACTTCTACCTAGGAACCCCTAGATATAAGAACCCACTTACTTCCTAATCACGTAATCACAACCCAGTGATTATCAGACTCAACAAAAACAACAAATTGAAGACACTCTTCAAAAACAAAAAAACATTCACTTGTGCTTAAAAGCTTTAAGTGATTTCAAAACAATGACAAACAACCAACTCTAACAATTTGAGTGGTGCACAGAACAAAGCACTAAGATTAACAGACTCAAAAACACTAAAACTCTAATTTCTGGTTTTTGAATCGTAATTTCTACAATAGCAATGTCCTCTTTAAATAGTCTTCAGCTGCAACATAATTCTGAACACAATAATCTTCAATTGATATAGTTCTGAAATACTTTAGAGGCTCATAGAAGCAAATATATTTCTGAGATATATTTTGCAAAGATTCCTTTGAAAATATATTCATCAATAAAATAAATAAATCTGCACGCAAGATCTTCACAGGAAATATTCAGCCTTCTGGAAACATCAACCTTGATAAATTTTCAACAAATCTTCAAAAGACACGCAGCAAAAACAACTTCTGAAAAGCAGCTTCTGAAGGTCAACAGAAGTCAACGTTTGAACAGTGCATCTGATGAACAATTCTGCGTCTGATGAACAGTGTCAGCTTCTGAAACTTCTGAAAACCAATTTCCAGCTTCTGAAGACCCAAAATAACTTCTAAGGATGTTTTGCTTGCACACTTTGATTTTACCAAACATGTAGCCAACACATAGATATCCAACAATAAGCTTAAAAACCATATATTATAGGTCATGTATCAAAGGATTAATTACTTGATGAATGCATTAGATATGCATATGAATAGATTATAGTACAGATATGCCTACGAGGGATTAAGACAAGAAGTAAATTAAAGAGTTAAACGTGTCCATTAGGCTTCAGATTATGCCGGATGGGACTTCTCCGAGAGGGTTGTCCACACGTAAGATTACAAGTTATATGTGTATATGAAGTATAAGTTATTAAATAAGTCGTGACTCTATGACTCCCTGTTAGTAGTGGAGTTAAGGTAGCCCATTAGTAGTGGTTAGGCGTTCTTTAGATGTAAGTCCTACATGACAATAAGATAAGTTAAGTCGTGATTCTCAGGCTCCCCGTTAGTAGTGGAGTCGAGGTTCCCCGTTAGTAGTGGATAGGAATTGTTTTATGTAAGTCCTGCACGACGATAAAAGGAGTCCAGTTTTAGCCTCATATAGGAATTTCACCGGTAAGATGGGAGATGTATTCCGGGGTTACTCCACTCGGATGCACTCCGTTAAATGAACCAAGATAATTATTGTGTGTTACATGCTAACTTTCTAACTTAATGATTAAAGAAAGATGTATATGTATATATATTACAATGAGAATATGACAAAGTAGTCATCAGATATCAGAAAGTGATCATAGTTTACCCCTCGATCACTAGATAATGAGTATGAGATTATGATTATGTTAAGTATATGATAAGGCATTTAGCGATCCTAGTTTTCCCTCGAACGCAAGATATGTAGAGACTGATGGTGATCATATGTTTCCCTGAGATTGCCAAGAGTTAGTGCATGGCGACCCTAGGTTCCCCGAGGTTGCCAACAGTAGGCTGGGCTGGAGCTCACTGAGACATTATGTCTCATCCCATTCCTTCTGGTGCAGGTTTGCAGGTAGCACGACGCAAGGGTAAGGAGAACGCTTTGGACTGATCGTGCTGGTTTTAGTTGATTCTAGTTATTATTTGTATTCAGATGATGTATTATGTTGTACAGTTTTAGAGATGTTTGTTTCATAAGACTTATGTATTGATACTTGATGTTATGTATCATTATCAGTTAAACTTTATGTATTGTAATTAATGTATCTAGTACGAAATTTTAATACTCGTATAAGATCCTAGGCAATCTTTATATGGGTGTTACAATTTGGTATCAGAGCAGGTCGATTCAGATCGTGCCTTGGGTCATTAAAATACAATCCAAGTATGTGGACCATTTGGATCCAGGACATTATTCTATATGATATATCTGGTTAAAACTGATCATTTTGACTTGTATATGACAGCTATTATAAGATGTCTGGGAGACGAAGAGGACCAGGAAGGCCTAAAGTAAATCAGGCTGACGAAGAAGAAGGAGACCCCAACGTGAATTTCTGGGCTCAAATGATACAACAACAGTATCATGAGCAACAAGCTCATAACGCATTACATCATCAGCAGATGATGCAACAACAAGTGCAACAGGAGGCCCAATCTCAACAACAGTGGATGGAAATGATGCATCAGGGGCAAGGTTTCCATTAGCAGCCCCCACCGCCTCCAGTTGTTGGTAATCCAGCCTTCCAGGAGTTTAATCGGAGTCACCCTCCCGAGTTCAATGGAGAGGGCGATCCTCAGGAAGCCAAGAGGTGGCTAAAACAGATGGAAAAGATCTTTCGGATGGCTGAGTGTTCGGAAGCTGATAAGATGGTGTATGACACAAACCAATTCAAAGGCGCAGCGGAAGACTGGTGGGAATCCACCCAACGCAGAATGATAGCTAATGAAGTGGAAGTGAATTGGGTGAACTTTAAGGAGGTGATGCTAGAGAAGTATTTGCCATTATCATACAAGGTGAAGAAAGAACAAGAGTTCTTAGAATTGAAACAGGGTAACATGTCAGTCACAGAGTTTACTAAGAAATTTGAAGAGTTTTCGTACTATTCCACTCATAATGAGTATGTGGGTAATGAGAATTGGAAGATGAACCAGTATAAGCGTGGTTTAAGAGGTGAAATTGATACTGCGGTGAGTCTTCAAAGAACCACAAGTTACGACGAATTGGTGCATGATAGTTTAGTTGCTGAAGCGGGTTTTGCCAAGACCGCTAAAGAGAAAGCTGCAACATTTGAAAAGAGAAAGGGTAAATTTCAAGACAAGTACCATGACAAGCTGAAACCGAAAGGTTCCCCGCAAAGAGGGAAGCAACCCTATTCTCCAAAGGCTGGTCCTATTTGTGGTAAATGTGGAAGATCCCATCCAGCAGAATGCTTGAAAGGAGTCGGGGTATGTTACAGATGCAAGCAACCAGGGCATTTGATCTCTCATTGTCCCGAGAGGAGAGGTAAAGACGTAACAGAAAATACTACCACTAGCAAAGGCAGGGTGTACTCTCTAGATGGTAAGAAGGCTTTAGCTAATGAAGATATGATTGCTGGTATGTGTTATCTTGGTCAGAATCCTATTAGAGTTCTTTTTTATTGTGGTGCAACATGTTCTTTTATTTCGTATAAGTGCGTAGAAACGCTGCAGTTACCTTTGTCCCCATTGATTCCTCTAATGACGGTGTCTACCGCTACGGATGGCGGAATCGTGGCAAGATATGTTTGTGAAAACTGTCATATCACTGTGTCCAGCAAGACATACTCTATAGACTTGGTGTGTCTCCCTATGGAACAACCTGATGTAATTCTACGCATGGATTGGCTCTCTGCTAACCATGTATATATTAGATGTTTCGCGAAAAGTATCTATATGCCAACAAGCGATACGGTCGAAGGTGTGGCTTTATCTGAATTGATTAATCATACTCATCAGCTGATTCAGTTAATTTGTGCTAAAGATAGGGGTTTCTATGTTATGCTCACTGTGACTTCAGAACCAGAGCTATGTCCCAGTGACATTCCGATTGTGAATGAATACCCATATGTTTTTCCTTCTGATATAACCAGTTTACCTCCGGAGCGTGAAGTGGAATACTCTATTGATCTTGTTCCGGGAGCGAACCAATGTCTGTCGCACCGTATAGGATGTCACCTTCAAAGCTTAAGGAGCTGAAATCTCAGCTAGAAGAGTTATTTCAGAAGCATTTCATCCGACCTAGTGTATCTCCGTGGGGTGCACCGATCTTGGTAGTTAAGAAGAAAGATTGAAGTATGAGGTTGTGTATAGACTACCGCCAATTGAACAAGGTGACCATCAAGAATAAGTATCCTCTTCCAAGGATTGATGACCTTCTAGATCAACTTAAAGGAGCAACAGTATTCTCTAAGATTGATATTAGATCTAGTTATCATCAGATTTGCATTAAGTCCTCGGATGTGTCCAAGACGGCGTTCAGAACACGTTACGGGCATTACGAGTTTCTGGTTATGCCATTCGATGCAACAAGTGCTCCAGCTGTGTTTATGGATTATATGAACAGTTCAGCCTTATCTGGATCAGTTTGTAGTTATTTTCAACGATGATATCTTAATTTACTCCAAGGACCCTCAGGAGTATGCCCAGCACTTGAGAATCGTTTTGAATATTCTCAGGGAGAAGCAGTTTGTCGCGTCGAATTTCGGATGTCAAGCTATTGGGAAGCGTTGAATCACTAAATTTAAATCACGACTGAACTTTTAATTTTTCGGGGAAAAAGGAAAAAAGTTCTAAATTACCTTGAGAAAAGATTTTAGGTCCGAAAGTCGATTATGCGAGGGGAAGGTATTAGCACCCCTCACATCCGTTGTACTCAACGGGAACCTCTTAGTCGGCTTAGGCTTAAAATGCTTCGATGTTTTACTTGCGTGTTTAAACATATATAGAAGGAAATATAAAAACATAATGCGAAATGAAGAAAGAGATAAACACGAACGAAAGGGAAAAAAAAGGTTTTTTATTAATGGGCTTGACAAGATGTCGATCTTGCTCCTACGTATCTCCCGGTAGTCGGAGAATTCAAAGCGTACGTAGTTCTTTGGTAGAAAAAGTTTGTATGTTGGTTCGTTTTAGTTACAAAAATTTGATCGCGTCCGAGCGAAAAAGTTTGAAAAAAAGAGAAAGTAATGAAAGTAAATGTCAACTGTTCGGGTTGTTGCCGAACTGGCCATTGACGACAATGCATAAAAGTAAATGATTTGATGAAAAGTTTTCCACTCGGACTTGAACAAAGGTTTTAAAACGTACGAAGACGTACAAAGTTTTAACATGATGAAAGATGGACGCTAAGGCGATAAACTCGCGCAAGGCGTGAATGTTTTGAAAAAAAGTAAAAAGACAAACGCACAGGGGCGTAAAAGCTTGAAAATAAACAACAAACGCGTGGAGGCGATAAATTCGCGCAAGGCGTAAATGGTTAAAAATAAACGCGCAAATGCGCGAGAGGTTCGGATTGACCACGAGGGCCAAGAAAAGGTTAAAAATGGCCACAAGGGGGCCAAGGGAAGGTTGAGCGTGCGAGACGCGTCAAAGGGTGGAATGACGGTTGCCCGAGCGACGAGACATACGTCACGCATTCGTGCAACCGAGGTTTGGGGAGACATACGTCAAGCCATTCCCGTTTCATTCAAGTTTGGTTTGGTCGGGACTCTAAGGAATCTCAAAGGGAACCAAAAACATTTTTTTAAAAGAAAACTTAAAGAAAAGAAAACACGAACAAATTTGTTGTTCGAGTTTATTAAAAATCAAGAACATTACTTGTTGCTTAAGTTATTGAAACTCAAGAACGAGTATAGTTCAAGTTTGAATGACAAACACAATCATAAGACATACACAAAATTGGAAAGTTCATAAGTTCGGCTCATTTTGAGCTTGGTTTAAAAAGGATGAGCAAGCTCGGCTAAAATTCGCGTTTGGGTTGAAAATCATGAACAACATGGTTGTTCAAGTTTGTTTTTGAAAATAAACGAACTTTGCCTATTGCTCAAACTTAGTTTCGAAAATGGAAGAGCATAACTTGTTTCACAAGTTACTCAAAATTTATCGCACGAACTTGTGAAATTTTCAAGGTTGTGCATGATTATGAATTGGGTTTGGACAAAAATGGTTTTAACCCTCTTTAGGTTCTGAATCAAAGGCTGGAACCCCAAAAATTTGACATTTGGATGCCTGATTCATGTTCTGAGTTTCACATACTTCGCAGAGCAACCAGAACTTGGCTCTGCGAAGTCAGGTTCTGGTGTGTTCGCAGTGCGAGCAATATTTTGCTCTGCGAAGTATGCGAAATTTCAAACTCAGAAGCTGTTTCTGAACAGAAGTTCAGAAACTGCTTCTAAGCAAGCTTCAGAACCTAAAGGAGGTTAAAAAGCTTTGCAAAATTGAAGAAAAAAGAGGGTAAAAACTCAGTTTCAAGGCTTGGCCCCTTTGAGGTCCCTTTTGAGTTTCAAAAGGGGGTTTTGTGCACAAAACAAATTTGAACAAAGCATGTGATGAAAGCAGCAAACACAATGAAAAAGAAAGATTATAGGAGACTTACAGAACTCCTAGCAGTGCTTGAGCAATAGATTGGAAGTGGTTTGCTCGCTTGGTGAGAGGTTATGAACAATGTTCTAATTGGTTTGTGATGGACTGATTTTTTTGTGCTGCAATGCAAGGGATTTTGATATGAATTTCGTGTGAGTAAGGCTGTGTATTTCAGGTTTTTTCAATGTGTAATGGCTCTCTTTAATCCTTGGGCCTTGGCATTCCTTTTATAGGCCAAAATGCAAATCTATGTAATGATGGCAAATCTCTAGATTCTAGCTGGTTTGTGGGCTAAATCCAGGCTAAAACACTTTGCATTTAATGCTAATGGATAGAACTTGCTTTGCCTTGTGCCAAGGGGCAAGGTCTTGACTGATCTCAGCCACAAATGCCATTAATTCTAGAAGGTAATGATGAGAAAAAACTGTAAAACAGGGCAGCTGCAAAAGGGGTGATTCTTGGGATCAATCCTTGCAATCTTGGAAGGTCAAGCAATGAAAACGTGTACTGCCATGTACAGGGAGATTGGGGGAAGCAAAATGAGCATGTGGGCTTATGTGTGGGAGGAGAAATCCAGCTCAAAACAGGGCATACCAAACAGCTTTTTGGGCAAGAAAACCACTTGTGTTTGGCTGGTTTTGGCAGAGAAAAAGGGAAGGAAAGGGATCAAGCAGCTGGCTGGCAAGCTTAGGTTGGGTGATGGATCAATTTGGAGGGACAAGAGCTGACCAAGGGCAGCCAATTTGTTTGATCACATGATAGGTTGGAAGAAAATCCTTCTTTCCTTTTACCTTTAATGTCACACATTAATTTTTGCCTTGCTGCACCAAATCAGTCACAAAATAGCAATAATAATAGTAATAATACTAAGAATAACAATTGTAGTTGAAAGCAAAAAGGATAAACCAATATATAAAATTCTGCAGAAAATTTCGCAGAGGTCGCAGTGCGAAGGTAATTTCGCACTGCGAACTTCACTTTTTTTTATTTTTGTATTTAAAATAAAAAGGTGGAAAATGAATAAAAATAAATAATAATGATAATGAAAAATGCAAAATGCAAATGATAATGAAAATAAATAAAATAGTAAATGACAATAATAATGAAAATGATGATAAAAAATAAAAAATGATAAAAACTTAATAATATTAATAAAAATAAAAAACCCTAATAGTAGTAAAAGATAATAATGATATTATTAAAGAAAAATAGAATAACAAATACATTAATAATATTAAGGATAATGGAAATGCTAACAATGATAATGATAAAATGCAAATAAAATACTATAACAAGAATGAAATAATAAAAGGTAAAAATAAGTAATGAGATAATAAAAGATAAAACACATAAAAAATATAAGTAAAAAAATGGGGTATGACAGATGCCCCTATTTAAGTTTTTTCGTCCCGGAGATTGAAAGAGAAATTTGAAATGGACGGGTTGAAGAGACTTAAATATAGAGTACGCCATTTTTTGACTAATTATTTTTGAGTTATAAATGCTATGTATGCAGGTATGCAAACGTTATGAATGCTTGTAATGTAAACATGGATGCAAAGACGATAAAAAAGGAAGACCACAACGGGGATAAGTGTCAGCTGTTCGGGTTGTTGCCGAACTGGCTACTGACGACAAAAGAATGTCAACTGTTCGGGTTGTTGCCGAACTTGCCATTGACGACAAAAGAATGAAAAGAATGTCAACTGTTCGGGTTGTTGCCGAACTTGCCATTGACGACAGGAAAATAAAATGTCAACTGTTCGGATGTTGCCGAACTTGCCATTGACGACAGGAAAATAAAATGTCAACTGTTCGGGTTACTGCCGAACTTGCCATTGACGACAGAAAATAAAAAGAATGTCAACTGTTCGGGTTGTTGCCGAACTTGCCATTGACGACAGGAAATAAAAAAGAATGTCAACTGTTCGGGTTGTTGCCGAACTTGCCATTGACGACAGAAAATAAAAAGAATGTCAAGGTAAATGTCAGCTGTTCGGATGGTTACCGAACTTGCCACTGACGACACTGGGGATATGGCTGACAAGCCGTTCCTTACAGAACTGCCCCTTCAATTGGGGAGAAAGGATGCACAAGCTGTCCATTAAAGAACTTACCACTTGGCACAACACTGGGGAATATGCACAAGCTGTTCATTAAAGAACTGCCACTTGGCATAAAGACATGATAAAAAAGATGCACAAGCTGTTCGTTCGAACTGCCATTTGGCGTAAAAGGGTGACATCTCCAAACCAGACAGACTGGGGATGACACTTGGGAAAAAAGAATTCACGAATCGTTCGTGATTGATTGGTGAGACTCATGATAGTTAGAACAACCATGTATGATATGTAGTATGCTGCATGCATAAATGTACATATGTATGAATGTATGTATGTATAAATGCATAAATGTATGTGGATCGTAGATCTCACCATCTTGGACTTGAGATCCTAAAGACAAGGGTGTAAACCCTTGTCATAGGGCTGGACGTCCTCCAAGAGGGCACAGGGCCCACTTTACAATCACAAATAGCCCTTTGGGGGCGCCCTCAGCAGCTTACGAGGGCGCCCAAGTCATGGTTTTGGCCCTTTATGATTTGGGCCCAAAACCCCTGACCGGGTAGGCCCAAGAAAGGCTACAAATAGTAACCTTGGGATCATTCCCAGGGGAGGACCAAAACAGAGCACAGAAACCCTAGTTTCTAGAAAGATTGTACTCACTGCCAGTACAGTATGAATGAATGCATGACTCTCACTGGGGATGTCATGTGAAAGATGGACTTTGTACTGGGGATACCCAAAACGTTTGTTAAGGAATTGCCCCTTAATACAAGGATACAATGAGAGGAGCACAAGCTGTTCGTTAAAGAACTACCGCTTGGCGAAAAGGAGATTGAAATCCCTAGACTAGACAGACTGGGGATGACACTCGACTATTTGTTGTGGGAAATGCATGATATGAATGTGAGATGCATGTTAATGAATGATTTTGATATGATGCATGAATTATGCTGACATGTGGGATAACAAACGTTACGTTGGACGCTGGGGGTTATGATTTGGGTGCCGAGCATAGTCGGGCTTTGATGAGATACCGAGCGAGGTCGGGCTTTGGTTGGATACCGAGCGAGGTCGGGCTTTGGTTGGATGCCGAGCGAGGTCGGGCTTAGGTAAGATGCCGAGCGAGGTCGGGCTTTGGTTGGATGCCGAGTGAGGTCGGGCTTTGGTTGGATGCCGAGCGAGGTCGGGCTTTGGTACGATGCCGAGCGAGGTCGGGCTTTGGTTGGATGCCGAGCGAGGTCGGGCTTTGGTTGGATGCCGAGCGAGGTCGGGCTTTGGTTGGATGCCGAGCGAGGTCGGGCTTAGGTTGGATGCCGAGCGAGGTCGGGCTTTGGTAAGATGCCGAGCGAGGTCGGGCTTTGGTAAGATGGTTGTGCCAATGATGATTGGGCTTTCGGGGTTGAGACTCCACTGGGGGATATGCCAATAAGATTGGGCTTTGCTTGTGACTTCGTTGGGGATATAAGGATCATTTTGGAAGCATGATCGATATCCAGCCTTAGATGCCAATGGTGGTTGGGCTTTTGTGAGTTGGTGCCGATGACAATTGGGCTTTATTTGGTATGGGCCAAGCATGGTTGGGCTTTTTGGTCGGGTGCCAATGGTGATTGGGCTTCATTTGTGGGAGATTGTGAGGAATGCCAATGACGATTGGGCTTAATGTGAAATTGTAGTTGTGATTGCCAATGACAATTGTGCTTTGGTTTGTGATCAGGTGCCAAGCATGGTTGGGCTTTGTTTGGTTAGGTGCCAATAAAAATTGGGCTTAGGGTGTGCCAATGAAAATTGGGCTTTGGTTTGCCAATGATTATTGGACTTTGGGTTTTTTGTATGAAATTGTGTTTGGGATGCCGAGCGAGGTCGGGCTTTGATTATTGGTTGCCGAACAAGGTCGGGCTTTGTATGTTTGGTTGCCGAGCAAGGTCGGGCTTTGGTTTATACAGGCAATTTGATATTCCCATTTATCCAAGATTGTACTAAACACAAAATTTATATCATATAGCTCAAGTTAAAAACATGTTTATCAATGAACCAACCTAACACACATTTTTGTTAAGTAAATGAATAAATTGTACATTAATTGTGGGGGTAATGAACACTCATCCGGCAAGTTTGCTAACATTCCGATCAAGTTATGTGTCCATCTAATCATCGTTTCTAAAAGCACGAAAGCATTGATCACAAGGTCTTCGAGGGTTGTAATTTGGCTGGGTTACAAAAGAAATGTCATATGTGGGGAAATTGAATTCAAAAGGCCAAGCGAGAAGGAACATTCTTTCTAATTTACACCTTCCCTTGTTCAAATCACAACTTTTGGTGATATACAAATGCTTTCCTTTCGATCTTGACAACTCTTGGATTTTATTGATTTTCCTTTTCCTTTTCTCTTTTGAGATTTCTTGATTTGTTTTTTTCTTTCTTTCTTTCTTTCTTCTTTTTGGTTGTCAAGATCTTTTACGAAATTCATCATTTCTTGGCTTTCACAACCTCTCTTTTTCAACTGAATCAAAGGCGATACCCTAATTGAATGTTCCTTTCTCTTTTGGCAAGGGACAATAATCATGATGGTTAAGGGTTCAAAAATTTGAAAGAAAATTATCAGAATTTAGTGATGATTTAACCATGAACTGAAAAGTTTTTTTTACAAACTCCGGCAATCTCATTAAGCAATTGAGCTTATGAAAGTTGGCAGTTCATAGTCAATAATTCTGATTCGTTAGGCTCAAAGGGGTTGACAAATGCTCACTTCTCACAGGGTGGGCTATTTGTGGTCAAATGTTTTTACTCATATCAAAAAATTGCCTTGATCCTATCGATGCTTTCATACAATCTAAAACAACGTTCAGATTTAACATAACAGAAACGAGTTAAACAAAAAATGCCGGTCTCCTGCATCTGTATAGTGATGATTTTGAGGATTCCTCACATTTTGGCTGGTTCTAAATGGTTCACAGAATAAACATATTAAAAACACAAACTGTATGATATAACTTTTATACTAAGTACATGATTGGATGCCAATGAGAATTGGGCTTTGTTTGATGGAATGCCGAGCAAGGTCGGGCTTTTGATTTGATTTTTTTTGTTTGGTTTGGAAGGACAAGGTCCTTTGCCTACATACACGAATGGGATCAAAACCGATGTAGTTCGGGCTTGGATGAGATGGGGGGAATGCCAATGAAAATTGGGCTTTTGTTAATTGGGGAAAAGGCCGCAGCAGCCTGGGGGAAGGTAACCTCGGGTTGAGGTACCGGAATCTTTTGATGAATAGCGGGAATATGGATGAATTCCTCACCAAAGTTGAACGGCATGCCCCATGTACAACCGGGGGGACCTAGTGTTACATGTGTGGGTTGCTTTGGACGACGAGCCACTTTCCTTGACAGGGATGTAGTGTTGCGAATGAAATGCGAACACTAATGACTCAATTCGGATTGTAAGAAATCCTTGTGATAGGAAGGGAAACGAGTTTTGGACTCGAAAACAAATGTATGCATGTTGTGCATGATGTTAATGCATATATGCAATGTATATGACAAAATATGTCCCTTTTTTTTTTTGAAAATGCATATGCAAAAATGATTTTGATGAATGCAAATGTATGGTATGCATAGGTATGACATGTATGTTCAAAATTTCCCCCCATCCTCACGTGTAGGCTCTAAAGGTAAGATTTCCTAAGAAGAGGTCCCTAGAGTCATCGATCTCACATGGAATTAGGGTTGTCTATGGACATACGTCGACATGACTTCAATTAATTCCATATGAAAATCTCCTCTAAGCGGGGTTGGGCATCCTACCACACGGACATACGTCAACGCGGGCTTCCGCTCACAACCACCATTCTAACTTAGTTTTCTCTCGAGCTCGGGTAGAGAGCCTCACACGTCCGGCATTAACCCGAACAATGTGGAGTAACATCGCTCAAGTAACCCCACAATTGATATAAAGATATGAGGCAAAATGATATATGTAAATGTAGAGCAAAAGAATAAACAAATAATGACAAGAAAATATAAACACGCAAGTAAAATGAAACAAATTAGCCTAAAAGCCGACTGAGATAGGCTTGACTCGCTTATGCACAAACAAAGTGTTTTATGCATTTGTCCCCAGTGAAGTCGCCATTTCTGTCGCGTCGAAGTTCGGATGTCAAGCTATTGGGAAGTGTTGAATCACTAAATTTAAATCACGACTGAACTTTTAATTTTTCGGGGAAAAAGGAAAAAAGTTCTAAATTACCTTGAGAAAAGATTTTAGGTTCGAAAGTCGATTATGCGAGGGGAAGGTATTAGCACCCCTCACATCCGTTGTACTCAACGGGAACCTCTTAGTCGGCTTAGGCTTAAAATGCTTCGATGTTTTACTTGCGTGTTTAAACATATATAGAAGGAAATATAAAAACATAATGCGAAATGAAGAAAGAGATAAAAACGAACGAAAGGGAAAAAAAAGGTTTTTTATTAATGGGCTTGACAAGATGTCGATCTTGCTCCTACGTATCTCCCGGTAGTCGGAGAATTCAAAGCGTACGTAGTTCTTTGGTAGAAAAAGTTTGTATGTTGGTTCGTTTTAGTTAAAAAAAATTGATCGCGTCCGAGCGAAAAAGTTTGAAAAAAAGAGAAAGTAATGAAAGTAAATGTCAACTGTTCGGGTTGTTGCCGAACTGGCCATTGACGACAATGCATAAAAGTAAATGATTTGATAAAAAGTTTTCCACTCGGACTTGAACAAAGGTTAGTACGAAGACGTACAAAGTTTTAACATGATGAAAGATGGACGCTAAGGCGATAAACTCGCGCAAGGCGTGAATGTTTTGAAAAAAAGTAAAAAGACAAACGCACAGGGGCGTAAAAGCTTGAAAATAAACAACAAACGCGCGGAGGCGATAAATTCGCGCAAGGCGTAAAAGGTTAAAAATAAACGCGCAAATGCGCGAGAGGTTTGGATTGACCACGAGGGCCAAGAAAAGGTTAAAAATGGCCACAAGGGGGCCAAGGGAAGGTTGAGCGTGCAAGACGCGTCAAAGGGTGGAATGACGGTTGCCCGAGCGACGAGACATACGTCACGCATTCGTGCAACCAAGGTTTGGGGAGACATACGTCAAGCCATTCCCGTTTCATTCAAGTTTGGTTTGGTCGGGACTCTAAGGAATCTCAAAGGGAACCAAAAACATTTTTTTAAAAGAAAACTTAAAGAAAAGAAAAGAAAACACGAACAAATTTGTTGTTCGAGTTTATTAAAAATCATGAACATTACTTGTTGCTTAAGTTATTGAAACTCAAGAACGAGTATAGTTCAAGTTTGAATGACAAACACAATCATAAGACATACACAAAATTGGAAAGTTCATAAGTTCGGCTCATTTTTAGCTTGGTTTAAAAAGGATGAGCAAGCTCGGCTAAAATTCACGTTTGGGTTGAAAATCATGAACAACATGGTTGTTCAAGTTTGTTTTTGAAAATAAACGAACTTTGCCTATTGCTCAAACTTAGTTTCGAAAATGGAAGAGCATAACTTGTTTCACAAGTTACTCAAAATTTATCGCACGAACTTGTGAAATTTTCAAGGTTGTGCATGATTATGAATTGGGTTTGGACAAAAATGGTTTTAACCCTCTTTAGGTTCTGAATCAAAGGCTGGAACCCCAAAAATTTGACATTTGGATGCCTGATTCATGTTCTGAGTTTCACATACTTCGCAGAGCAACCAGAACTTGGCTCTGCGAAGTCAGGTTCTGGTGTGTTCGCAGTGCGAGCAATATTTTGCTCTGCGAAGTATGCGAAATTTCAAACTCAGAAGCTGTTTCTGAACAGAAGTTCAGAAACTGCTTCTAAGCAAGCTTCAGAACCTAAAGGAGTTAAAAAGCTTTGCAAAATTGAAGAAAAAAGAGGGTAAAAACTCAGTTTCAAGGCTTGGCCCCTTTGAGGTCCCTTTTGAGTTTCAAAAGGGGGTTTTGTGCACAAAACAAATTTGAACAAAGCAAGTGATGAAAGCAGCAAATACAATGAAAAAGAAAGATTATAGGAGACTTACAGAACTCCTAGCAGTGCTTGAGCAATAGATTGGAAGTGGTTTGCTCGCTTGGTGAGAGGTTATGAACAATGTTCTAATTGGTTTGTGATGGACTGATTTTTTTGTGCTGCAATGCAAGGGATTTTGATATGAATTTCGTGTGAGTAAGGCTGTGTATTTCAGGTTTTTTCAATGTGTAATGGCTCTCTTTAATCCTTGGGCCTTGGCATTCCTTTTATAGGCCAAAATGCAAATCTATGTAATGATGGCAAATCTCTAGATTCTAGCTGGTTTGTGGGCTAAATCCAGGCTAAAACACTTTGCATTTAATGCTAATGGATAGAACTTGCTTTGCCTTGTGCCAAGGGGCAAGGTCTTGACTGATCTCAGCCACAAATGCCATTAATTCTAGAAGGTAATGATGAGAAAAAACTGTAAAACAGGGCAGCTGCAAAAGGGGTGATTCTTGGGATCAATCCTTGCAATCTTGGAAGGTCAAGCAATGAAAACGTGTACTGCCATGTACAGGGAGATTGGGGGAAGCAAAATGAGCATGTGGGCTTATGTGTGGGAGGAGAAATCCAGCTCAAAACAGGGCATACCAAACAGCTTTTTGGGCAAGAAAACCACTTGTGTTTGGCTGGTTTTGGCAGAGAAAAAGGGAAGGAAAGGGATCAAGCAGCTGGCTGGCAAGCTTAGGTTGGGTGATGGGTCAATTTGGAGGGACAAGAGCTGACCAAGGGCAGCCAATTTGTTTGATCACATGATAGGTTGGAAGAAAATCCTTCTTTCCTTTTACCTTTAATGTCAAACATTAATTTTTGCCTTGCTGCACCAAATCAGTCACAAAATAGCAATAATAATAGTAATAATACTAAGAATAACAATTGTAGTTGAAAGCAAAAAGGATAAACCAATATATAAAATTCTGCAGAAAATTTCGCAGAGGTCGCAGTGCGAAGGTGATTTCGCACTGCGAACTTCACTTTTTTTGATTTTTGTATTTAAAATAAAAAGGTGGAAAATGAATAAAAATAAATAATAATGATAATGAAAAATGCAAAATGCAAATGATAATGAAAATAAATAAAATAGTAAATGACAATAATAATGAAAATGATGATAAAAAATAAAAAATGATAAAAACTTAATAATATTAATAAAAATAAAAAACCCTAATAGTAGTAAAAGATAATAATGATATTATTAAAGAAAAATAGAATAACAAATACATTAATAATATTAAGGATAATGGAAATGCTAACAATGATAATGATAAAATGCAAATAAAATACTATAACAAGAATGAAATAATAAAAGGTAAAAATAAGTAATGAGATAATAAAAGATAAAACACATAAAAAATATAAGTCAAAAAATGGGGTATGACACAGTTATATGCCAAATTCAGTAAGTGTGAATTTTTGTTGTCTGAAGTCAAGTTTTTGGGTCATGTCATCTCTCAATGAGGAGTGGCCGTAGATCCGTCCAAAGTTGAAGCTGTCCTTAGTTGGGGCAGACCCAAGAATGTGGCCGAAGTTAGGAGTTTCTTGGGCTTAGCAGGTTATTACCGAAGATTTATTATGAAGTTTTCCCAGAATTCCTTACCTCTAACATGCCTTACTAGGAAAGATGTGCCCTTTATTTGGGACGAGGAATGCGAAGAGAGTTTTTGAATTTTGAAGAGAAAATTGACTAAAGCACCCGTATTGGCGATACCAGATCCTAACAAGGGATACACCATTTTCTGCGATGCATCCACTACGGGACTCGGTAGTGTACTCATACAAGGAGAGAATCTGATAGCGTATGCGTCTAAACAGCTTAAGACTCATGAGGAGAATTACCCCACTCACGATCTTGAGCTAGAGACAATAGTTTTTGCATTGAAAGTGTGGAGGCATCATTTGTATGGTGCGCAGTTTGACCTATTCAGTGATCATAAAAGCTTGAAGTATTTTTTTAATCAACGAGAATTAAACATGAGGCAGAGAAGGTGGATGGAATATCTGAAATATTTTGATTTTGATTTGAAATACCACCCAGGAAAGGCGAACGTTGTGGCAGATGCTTTAAGTCGAAAAGCCTTAGTTAAGGCAGAAGTGATGATGCATACGTGTGGTTTATATGAAAAGTTTAGGGACCTTAATCTCAATGTCACTGAGGTGAAAGGCGGAATTTTATTGCACAAGCTAGAGATTTCGTGCGACCTACGGTCCAGGATTGCACAGACTCAGAGCATCAGATGACACACTACTGTTTGAAGGAAGAATTTGTGTTTCGAATGATGCAGAATTAAAGAGGCTAATTTTGGAAGAGGCCCATAAGAGCAGTTTCAATATTCATCCAAGAGCCACTAAGATGTACCAAGATTTGAAAAGAGATTATTGGTGGCCTGGTATGAAAACCGACATTGCGGAATTTGTATCGCGGTGTCTTGTGTGTCAACAGGTAAAGATTGAACACCAAAGGCCAGCAGGGATGCTAGTACCATTGGAAATTCCTCAGTGGAAATGGGAAGATATAACTATGGACTTTGTGAGTGGATTACCTCGAACTCAGCGAGAACATGACTCAATTTGGGTAATTGTAGACCGGTTGACCAAGTCTGCTCATTTCTTGCCGGTTAAGACTACTTACAGGGATTCTTAGTATGCAGAATTGTTTATCGCAGAGATTGTGAAACTACATAATGTTCCAACTAGTATTGTCTCAGATAGAGACCCAATTTTTACCTCTCATTTTTGGAAAGCTTTTCAGAGGGCTTTAGGAACGAGGCTAAAGATGAGCTGTCCCATCATCCTCAAATAGATGGTCAATCCGAAAGAACTATTCAGACGTTGGAGGATATGCTACGTGCGTGCATCTTAGAAGATGGAGGAAGTTGGAATAATCATTTGCCTTTGATTGAGTTCTCTTACAGCAATAGTTACCATTCCAGTATCAGAATGACACCTTATGAGGCATTGTATGGAAGGAAATGTAGGACACCAGTATGTTGGGCGGAGGTCGGAGATAAAAGTATTTTGGGACCCGAGATTATACAGGAGACTACTTTGAAAATTAAATCAATTCAGGATAAGATGAGAACGGCGCTGAGCCCCCAGAAAAGTTATGCAGATAAGAGGTGAAGGCCTTTAGAGTTCGAAGTAGGAGATCATGTGTTCCTGAAGGTTACACCTAAGTTGGGTCTACGAGGAGTTTTCAGAACAAAGAAGCTTTGCCCGAGGTTTATTGGGCCATTTCAGATACTCAAACGTGTCGGACCGACAACTTACCAGTTGGCTCTGCCACCGGCTATGTTAGGATTACATGATGTGTTTCATGTTTCTCAGTTGAGGAAATTCATTCCCGATCCTTTTCTACCAGTAGAGTTGGATACAATCGACTTGAGATCGGATTTAACATTCAGCCAGAACCATAATAGATTGTTGAACGCAATGTCAAGTCCTTGAGGAACAAAGAGATTCTGATTGTCAAGGTTGTGTGGAAAGGTTCTCCTGACGTTGAAGCTACGTGGGAGCTAGAATCAGAGATGCAAAAGACCTATCCGCATCTATTTTCAGGTAAATTCTAAATTTCGAGGACGAAATTTCTTTAAGGGGGGTAGAGTGTAATATCCCGCTTAGACGTAACTTTTATCAGTATCAGATAAGTTTTTAACCGCGAGGGCATAAACGTAATTTCGAGTATAAGGGCTTTAAATATTATGCCAAGGCAATATTTATTCATTTTCTCCTCTCCTTTCTCTCTCTAACAAAGCTGAATTCTTCTCCCTCCATCTCTCTAGCTCACGCCCATCCTCTCCTTTACCACCATCCATCATTTTCCTTCTAACCAAACTTCTTGGAATCATAAGCAAGCTAGCTTTGGGAGATTAGAACAAGAGAAAGTTAAAGAAGAATCAAGGAAATGAGTAAGAACAAGCTAGGGTTTTGGAGTTAAGAGCTTAGCAAAGCATCAAGCAAGGATTAAGGTGAGCTCCATTAGATTTATATCCTTCTTGGGTAGTTTTTGAGGTTTAATGAGAAAATGAAAAACTTGAATGTTTAGGCCTGATTTATTGTTTGTTAGTTTCCCTTTGTTAATACTTGATATATTATGATCTTTCTAATTAAAAATCCTATCATTTGGTGTATATAGACTTGCTGGTTGTGAGAATTTGTTAAAATTCGTATTGGAACTTTCTGGAAAAGCTACAGGGCCTGGAAACACTGGGTTTATTGTACCATGGTAGTACCCATCGTGCCATGATCATAAAGATCTGGGCACCATCATGCCACGAAAATAGCACATCGTGCCACGAGAAACACAGAATGCCACCCTTTTTTTGAAATGTGTTTTAAGGCCAGAAAACCATTCTCACAGCGCCAGAACGTCTTTGTACATTCAGTAATGGAAGAAAAGGTCATAGACTTATCTTGTATTAACAAGAGAGTGGGGATCGATATTTCAAATATCATTAAGGTTGTAATCTCAATGGAATTCAGACATCTTATGACAAATGGGTAGAGTTACTTATAGGCTTCAGGTAAGCTAAGGGGCTCAGTTTCCCTACAATTAAGTAAATGGCTTATGACAATGATAAGCTTAAAAACCTTATATTATAGGTTATGTATCAAAGGATTAATTACTTGATGAATGCATTAGATATGCATATGAATAGATTATCGTACAGATATGCCTACGAGGGATTAAGACAAGAAGTAAATTAAAGAGTTAAAGGTGTCCATCAGGCTTCGGATTATGCCGAATGGGACTTCTCCGAGAGGGTTGTCCACACGTAAGATTACAAGTTATATGTGTATACAAAGTATAAGTTAATTAAATAAGTTGTGACTCTATGACTCCCCGTTAGTAGTGGAGTTAAGGTACCTCGTTAGTAGTTGTTAGGCGTTCTTTAGATGTAAGTCCTACACGGCAATAAAATAAGTTAAGTCGTGATTCTCGGGCTCCTCGTTAGTAGTGGAGTCGAGGTTCCCCGTTAGTATTGGACATGCATTGTTTTTATGTAAGTCCTGCACGATGATAAGAGGAGTCCAGTTTTAGCCTCAGATAGGAATTTCACCGGTAAGATGGGAGATGTATTCCGGGGTTACTCCACTCGGATGCACTCCGTAAAATGAACCAAGATAATTATTGTGTGTTACACGCTAACTTTCTAACTTAATGATTAAAGAAAGATGTATATGTATATATATTACAATGAGAATATGACAAAGTAGTCATCAAATATCAGAAAGTGATCATAGTTTACCCCTCGATCACTAGATAATGAATATGAGATTATGATTATGTTTAGTATATGATAAGGCATTTAGCAATCCTAGTTTTCCCTCGATCACAAGATATGTAGAGACTGACGGCAATCATAGGTTTCCCCGAGATTGCCAAGAGATAGTGCATGGCGACCCTAGGTTCCTCGAGGTTGCCGACAGTAGGCTGGGCTGGAGCTCACTGAGACATTATGTCTCATCCCATTCCTTCTGGTGCAGGTTCACAGGTAGCACGACGCAAGGGTAAGGAGAAAGCTTTGGACTGATCGTGCTGGTTTTAGTTGATTCTTGTTATTATTTGTATTCAGATGATGTATTATGTTGTACAGTTTCAGAGATGTTTGTATCAGGAGACTTATGTATTGATACTTTTTGTTATGTATCATTATCAGTTAAACTTTCTGTATTGTAATTAATGTATCCAGTACGAAATTTTAATACTCGTATAAGATCCTAGGCAATTTTTATATGGGTGTTACAGGTTCTTCTGTGTTTGACTAGGTATTCTGAGTCTGATGATCTTTTCAGCTTCTGAGAGGCATCCTTTTCTTCTGATCCAATGTGTTGACTTCTGGTTGACCTTTCTTCAGATCTTCTACCATAGTCTTTTGGGCTTCTCTTGTGCTTCTGATGCTTTGATACATGTTCAATACTTGATGGATACATTCTATGATCCTGCACACTTGAACAAATATTAGTATATCCAATTGTTCTTCAATACCTTGTTATCATCAAAACTTTAGAGGTATTGTACAGGACCTTTCTTGTTTCAACACAAACATCTATGACAACATTTAAAGCACCTCAGAAGAATAAAAAGCTCAGCTCTGACTATATGAAGAAATATCCACCTTGACTTAGGTGGTGGTGCGTCAAGACCGATACACTAAACAAGCGCTGAATGGGAGGCAACCCATATTTTTATTTTCAGTCATTTAAATTTCAGTCTATTATTTTACATAGTCATTCCATCTCATAATTTATTTCTTTTATTGTTGCTAACTCGCAACTAGGCGCGTTGTTTTACATAAATTGCATAACTTTCCTTTTCAAAAATCTAAAATTTTGTTTTAGTCTTGGAGAATTTTCCAACCATTGTCAGCAGAGGGCTGACTTACTTCCGAAGTTCAGGAGCACGATAACTTTTGAAGCATGTTGCGGAAGATACTCAAAAAAGTCACCATTACAATTCTGTATAGCATAACCGGTGAGATTTTGAGCCAAATATATATTTCAATATGTTTCTACTTTTTTCTTTCATTATGAGTGTTCCATGTTGGATTGCTATTTTTGCTCAAAATTTCGGTCGTCTCTACAGACTATAGGTTGTATTGTACATACACACAAGGCATTTGTTTTCGGTAACTACAACCTTTTTCAAACCACCTTGAATTATCATTATATATCCTTCGTGAAACCAATTTGAGCCTCCATGCATTAATTTTTTCTTGGTTACTTTTATGTGACATTGCATCATGTCACAAGTTATGAACCCTATTGATTATATTTGTTTGATTTCTTTTTGGAGTTAGATATGTTAGCGAAATACTTGTCATGGTTTGGAATTAAGTTTGGGGTTACTCTTTGGAATTAGAAACATTTTAAGTTTGGGGTGGGGTACTAGTAGAACTTGGTTATAAAAAAAAATGAAAAAGAAAAATGTAGATAAAACATCAAAATGATGGTCTACACAAAAAATAAAATATAAAATCAAGAGATAAAAACAAAAGTTTAGTCTCTTAAAAAATGGAGAATAAGTAGTTCTACCAATGCCAAAATATTCTTTTAACTGGCTCAAAAATGAAAGCCCAACAATCTCCCCGTCATGTGAGACACCCAAATCACCAGCCTCATCCACACTAGGATTCCACTCCCGCTCCCCCATCGAGCCTAACCAGGGCTCTGATACCAGTTGTTGGAGAGTCCGGGGAGCATCGGGAGCGGCAATGGACTAAATTTCCTGAACCACTAAGAGACTTAGACGCTACATCTCCACCAAAAACCTTAAGACATCAGGTATATAGGTACCCTCTCTTATATATCCAACATTTCATCCATTCCTAGTCGATGTGGGTCATAATCACTCACACTTGTAACCCAACACTTCCTTTTTTACTACTTCCTTTATGGTTGAATTCAGTAGTCGCTGATGTTGGACAATTGCTCTGTATTCCTCATCTAGCTTTATTTTTTGCATGCAAATTGTTGGGATGATTCCTTTCAAATCTAAAATGCTTCATCAAAATGCCTCTTTATTGTTGCAGAGTACTTGAAGAAGTTTGTGCTAATGGTCTGTGGTTAATGAATTACTCACTATTGTTGAATATATTTTTCCTTCTCCCAAAAACACATAATTCAAACGGGGAGGGAGTTCTTTCAATCATGAATCCTATTTTTCTTATATTTCTCCTTCTCTAAGATCCTCCTTAGGTTAAGGTTCTTCTTGTGCAGGTTGCATCTCCATCTGTGTCACTTCATGCTTCGTTTCTTCCTCTGTCTCATCTCATTCAAATAGAATCCTTGCATTCATGATACCCCTTTAAAGGGGGGTTTGCTCCTATATTCTTCGAAAGTATTTTATTCATAAACTTTGCATTAGCATGCATCTTTTCCAAAGCTTCATCCAACGAGATGTTGATCTGCAAGTTGGCGAGTAGTTCTTTGAATTTTCGAAATTGTTCGTCATGCTCTACATTCTTCCCAGTGTATGGATTCGTCAGGTGATTTTCTAGGATTTTTTTCTTTCATCAATGATCTGACGTTTGTTCATCCTCAAGATGGAATCTTCAACAATTAATGATTCAAACATAGGCATGCCCTCCTTTTTCTCCTCATCTGACTTGGCTTCTTGACAATCATTTTGTGTTTATGAAGGTGTTTCCTTTTTCTTATTGGCCTCTAGCGGTGTCAACTTATTTTTTCTTCTTAGCTCTACTGTCATCCATGTTTGGTTTTGAAGTGTAGTTGATTGTTGCTTGCAAAATCTGTTACTTATGCAGCCAGACCTCCTACCTTCTTCTCAATCATGTCGAGGTTCACTTCCTGCTTTTTGATGGCTTCTTGTTGAATTTTTTTAATTGTGTCCATGTTGTATTGGAAAGCTTTCAACAATTGAAGGATTATGTTATGTATAGCCTTTTTCCCAGGTGTTGAGTGGTCTCATTGGTACCAGTAGTATGGCTCAGTAGAGGGTAGGGATGAAAATGAGTCGTGTCGAAGCAAACTTGTCTGAGTTCAACTCAACTCGATAAGAATTAGTTCGGTTCGATACTCGACTCAAGTTCAATATGAATCATTTTCTTGACTCGAGTTCGACTCATTTGAAATTAACGAACAACTCGGTTCGGCTCGTTAAAATCATTTCACCCTTAATCAACCACGAAATGGTTTGGCCAGACAAATTCAAGCATGTAGAAAATTTACTTAAAAACTTGTGCGAGAGAGAACAATCCCCGACGAAATGAAATATTTTGACTAATTTAACAATCATAAATTTGGGCTTTGAAACTGATTATTACTATTTTTGAAAAAGTAAATTATCACTAACCTCATTAATACAGCGTTGCATGTATTGGATTGTATATGTGGGAGATAGATACAATAAACTTTATTTATAAACAACCGATGTGGGAGATAGATACAATAAACTTTATTTAGACAATACACATATGTTATCTACCTATTTCTATGTTATATATTATCTCACTGAAAAGTTATTTTTCTCTCTTTTTCTTCATAAAAGATGAACGTCTATATATATTCTTTATTTGATTGAAAATAGAGAGCCACTTGTCTTGCTTATTTTTTACTAAATATTTTTCTTATTCACATAGTACCAATTATTATATTTGAATGTACCTCGAATCCAAATAACGTATTGGTTATGTATACCCCCGTAGATGTTAAATTTAAATAAAAGTCATAGCAAGAACAAAGCCTTTAAATATGCATTTTTTTTAAGGCAAGAGTAAAATAACATCAAACAGAGAGGCTCCCAACTAAGTTGGTACTCTGCTCTAATCTTTTGTCAGATGCTCATAAATATTATTAATAAAAAGGAAAAAATTACATAAAAACTGGGGGACATAAACCTAACCCAGTAAAACCACACAAGAGTGTAAGTCGACCCCAAACGGGTGATACAAAGATTAAAACAACACATAAGTGTATCAACCTCTAATAAATCCTAAAACTAATTAAAGGTCTTCAATGCGGTGATTGAACCCTCAGTCAACACAGAGGCGGTTCATGTACCATCAACTCTCTGCAACAATAGCAGCAAGCTAATGACCCTTTCGAGTCTCAAAAACCCCAATCAAAAGTGAATGGTGAATCTTAAATTGGCGTATGAATCGTCTGCCATCACAAAAACAATTCAAGATCCATCAACTCCCTGCAAAAACAGCAACAAGCTCAACACGACTCTTTTGAGCCCATGAGTCCAACATCGGACAAATATAATGATGAGGATTTTCAAATCAGTCAGAAATCAATCATGAAAATTGATACGGATATTAAGGCGGCAACAGTTCAAAGTGGAAAACCTTAACCTTGACACCTGCAGATCTCAACAGATCTGGACAATGATCAGAGAGTTAAAACATCGGAACGCCCACCATGAATCGATGACACGCTTGATAAGAAAACACTGAGACGGTCGCCGCCACAGACGGCGTTGTAGCAACAATCGACCCATTTCATAACGACAAACAACAAACCCACATCTGAAGCTCAGAAACTAGGAACTGAGTGAGAAAGAAGGTCGCTGTCAAAACAAGCAGAACAACGACGGCGCAAGATACTAAATCCGGCGACGACATTGATTTCAAATCGCCCCATCTGGACATCGCCAGACAGGAAGAGGGACACCGGTGGTGCGGAGGGTGAAGCTCGTCGCACTAAAAATAACAAAAAATAAGAATACAAAAACACAACAAAACTAGTGTAGATAACATAAACAAAAACAACAAAAATCCACAATTAGAACTAAGAATATCCTTAAAATACTCTTCATATATATATATATTATCAAGCTGACTCATGAGCCAATCGAGTCTAACTATATATAGTTCACGTTCAACTCATTTATTTAACGAACTTAATTTTCAGCTCAAGTTCGGCTCATTAGGTTCATGAACCAAGTTCAACGAGCAAATTATCGAGTCGAGTTCCAAACTTTAGTCGAGTTAGCTAGGTTCATTGACAACTCTAGTAGAGGGATTTAGTGAGTCCAAATTCATTGTGTATCTGCAATAGTATAAACCAAATACCCAAACAGTGATGTCTACTAAATAAAATAAACTATAAAATTTAAATCTTTTTGTTTGGTTTTGGGATAGGATAAACAAAATTAAAATCTAACTTAACAAAAATAAAACCTAATCTAATAAAACTAAAAAATAAAAAATATATATACAAAGTAAAGTGAATTGCCTGGCTAAAATATCAATAATCCTCAGAAGCGAGGCCAAAAACTTGATGACAAATTTGACAAGTGAACCAAACCGCTACAAGTAATAAAGTAGTAAGTTGTCATTTCTACAGAGAATGTCGTTTAACTAGGCAATTTACTAAACCTATTGATTTAAAAGCAGTGAAGAAGTTTATGGTTTGCAAGTTTGAATTGTTTGCACAATAAGGGTAGTTGTTTGATTGCAAAAAATTAAAGGGGTTGATTCAGACGTTTAAAGATGATTAGGATTCTTATAATCCCCTTTATTTTCTTTGTTGGATTAATGCAAGTTTCAATACCAATTATGATTGAGTACTTAATAAATGATGGTTTGGATTATGAAACCATAATGTATTTGCAAAATTGTTTAAGGTAACTGTACATAAACAAGGGTGGTACAAAACAAGTTCTCAAAGGATGAAATATAATCTAACAATCCTACTTAAAAACCTTAATTGATTAAGATATAATTAAGCAACTTTAAATTTGTTCATGTTCGTGCTAAAGAAGGGAGTCAATATTATTCCTTAACCTAGGGATCATGCATACATTTAGAGATTATTCTGTCTAGGGTTTAAAAGCATTACAACGTTCGGAACAATTGAAAATTATATAATACTTAAACATAGGTTCATCTTAGAACCTTAATCATAGAGTGCTTAGTTACCTATGGTAACTGAGAACACAGACAGAATAAATTACAAACATAATCTAGAAACAAAGAGATGATGGAACTCCTCTTACTTCTATTGATGTTTGCCTTCACCTTTCACCTCCAAGTTTTTGAATGAATAAAAGTGTGTGAGAGGATCTCTATTTATATGCAGGTTTTCATATGGATTTGTACTGGCTTTCTGGGCTTTTTCCACTGATCCAACTTGAAAAACAAGAAAAAGACACATTTTACCCGAAACCATGTGCCTGGGGAGCATGGGGCAACAATTTTGTGCCTTCCAGCACTGCCATGCTCCTGCGGCACCGTGGGCATTCCGTGGCGCGTATGGCCTAGTCAATTGTGCAGAAAATGTCCTTTTTCTTCATTCTTTGAGTGTTCTTCTTCTATGCTTTGATCTCAGGATTTGGAACATTATTTTTCCATATTGTACTCTCATAAAAAATCTTCTCAAGCTCCATGGTTCTTCACTATCTTGCATCTATAACTACATGGGATGTCTTGATTTGCCAAATTATATGATTTCTCCATTAAATGATTTTGCTGCATTCATCATTTCTTCATCCTTTCTTATATATTTTCATGGCTTCCATGCTTGATTTCACCAAGCTTTGTTGATTTGTTCTCGATTTGTGATTGTTTCTCATCGACTTTTGTTGCTTTTGTCGATATGTATCGTTTCCTGCTCCAATTTCGAATCAACAATCAAATGTTAATTCAAATTTCTATGCTTATCCAAGTGAAGGATCAAATGATGTAACGATAATGCATCTGATCAATGGAACAAACTGTCTTGCATGATGCATATCAATGCACAAAGCTTTGGGCGCGAAAAACAATCTTACGTTCATTGATGGATCTACTCCAATTCCATATCAATTTTACTTGAATAGAGAAGTACATGACTGTTGTAATCACCTTATTCATTCATGGATAATTAGTTTTGTTTCTAAACAAATTGCACAAACCATTTTCTTTCATGAAAATGTCATTAAAGTTTGGGAATATTTGAAAGAATGATTCTCAAAAGCATAAAGAATCTACATCTCACTTTTACATCCAGATATCAATAATCTCAAACAATGTTCTAAGTCAGTTCTTAATTATTTCACTAAAATGAAGACTTTGTGGGAAGAATAGAATTCTGACATTCTTATGCTTAGTTGTACTTGTTTCATCAATGTCATTGTAAAGCTATATGTACAACACATAGAATGAAGGGTGAAGTCATTCAGTTTCTCATTGGATTGAATGATCGGTTTTCTATGGTTAAAACTCAGATTTTGCTTATGGATCCTCTTCCATCAATAACAAAGTTTATTATCTTGTTATTCAAGAAGAAAGCAATAATATTTTGTTCCATGAATATCTACTATTGACGATCAAAGCATACTCATTAATAAGTTGAAAAGAAGTTTTTAACCTTAAGCAACGATAATACTTTTTCACTCTTTAAGCAACAATAATACTTTTTCACTCATACGAACCTACGCTTAAACCACAAATCAAAAACACCATATGCTTTTGTTCTTTACAAAGCAATGAAGGTGGAACAAGAAAACCAAATATTTTCTAATAAACACACTTACCCATTTGTTTTTAAAGCTTGCGCTTACTTGTTTGCATTATTTGAAGGAAATCAAGTTCATGCCTATGTTTTGAAACTTGAGTTTGAGTTAGATACTCATATTTGTAACAGTTTGATATTTCTATGCTTCTTGTGGGTGTTTGCAAATGGCCCGGAAAGTGTTTGATAAAATGTGTGAGCGGATGAATAAGGTTTTGTGGAATATAATGATTGATTCTTATGCAAGGGTTGGAGAGTATGAGACTGTTTTGAAATTGTTTTGTGAGATGATGAAGGTATATGAACCTGATTGTTACACAATGCAGAATGTTATTAATGCTTGTGGTGGTTTAGGTGCTATTTCTTTATGTTTTGAAAAAGTGTGACAAGAATATAGCTTGTGATGTTTTGAGGAATGTCTTATAGAGATGTGAATTTATAAAATTCATTAATATTGGGTTTGCCATGCATGGGAAAGCTGAGGAAGCATTAATATTACTTTATGTTTTGAAGAAGTGTGACAAGAATGTAGCTTGTGATGTTTTGGTTAACACTTTTTTGGTTGATATGTATTGTAAATGTGGATTCTTGGTAAATGCCAAGCATGTGTTTGAAGGAATGTCTTATAGAATTCATTAATATTGGGTTTTGCCATGCATGGGAAAGCCGAGGAAGCATTTGATTACTTTGTCCATATGGTGAAAGTAGAGAAATTTGTGCTTAATTCTATCACTTTTAATGGTGTGTTGAGTGCATGTAATCATAGTGGAATGTTTAATGAGGGGTTAATGTATTTTGAAATGATGACTAAGGAATGCAATATTGGACCACGTTTGGTGCATTATGGTTGTCTTGTTGATCTTTATGCTAGAGCTGGACGTAATCAATAAGCTTTGAATGTGGTTTCAGAAATGCCTATAAAACCAGATGTTGTAATTTGGAGGAGTCTTTTAGACGCTTGTTGTTAGTTTTGGCAACGCAAGTTTTTGAGTAAGAGAGTAGCTTTTGTGGTGGTGCTTATGTGGTTTTGTGAGAAGAATAAAGATATTTTTTTTGGCATGATAAAAAATGCCAGCATGACCTAATCCGAGTTGATGTACCTGTCGAGTTGCCAATTTAAACGGTAAACCGGTCAAGTCTTATTGGTTCACCAGTTTGATGGCATGGCTGATCCGTTAGTCAATTCGAGCCAGACATACCGCCTGACTTGCTCAGAAAGATCGGCCCGACCGGTCCAAAACGACTTTTAATACATTGTTTACATGTACCATCTTTCAAGTTATATGTACAAAATAACAGAAATACATGAAGGACTAAGCCATTATGTGAACAGAACAAGAAAGTTTGAAGTATACGCGGAATAAAAAGATCTTATAAAACACGAAAGACATGGGATATACACTAATTCTTTTTCTTTTTGTTGCTACAATGTATACACTAAATGCTAGAGGCACTTTCTTGCATAATGTTCGCTGAATTAATAATAACATGAAACTTATTTGTGTCCGTATAATGCTCTTTCTACCATTGAATGAACCACTAGGTGCAAACATCAATCATATACAAATAAGGCAGAAATTATAGCTGTTTGAAAAATGTTTATAATTTCTGACATTTATATATGCCTTAAAAAATACATGACTGTAACTTTCAGATTAAAAATCTCTAAACAAGAGATACATCTAAAAAATGCAATGAATAACAAAAAATTACAACAAAAATAGTTCCCGAATCCAAAGTTAGTCATAATGAGGTAGCCACTAACAAAGACTACCATATATCTCATTTAACATTATTACTAGTGTCTACATGTCAGTGTTATGTTTGGCGTATGTGTTTGTGTACGTGGTGTACAACTTAATATATACTTTAGAAAAGATAGTTGCCCAAACAAACACTACACATGTTTTCATTCAACATACAACATTAACACATCAATGCATGTCAATTTGCAGATTTAGCATTCAAGATCAGAAAATTAGACAAGGACTAAAACAACTACAAACAATAACTACATCAAATCCCGTCTCTTCCGCTAATTTTTTAGTCAACTGCTAAACATCACTCCTATTGAAGACCAAGGAATAGCCTTGCACATTCTCTTCATCCACATCTCCAGTATCCTCAGCAACGTGATAGTACTCGTTCTCTCCTCCATCTTCGGCGGGCAACCTACACTATTTGTTGACTGCAAACTCAACCAAACAAAATCATCACAAACCTGTAATACCCCCAATTAAAAAAAAAAAAACTTATTTAGGAGCTCAGTTAAAATAACTTATTTACTAACTTAGGTTCATATAATTTTTTTTATGATTTATTTAAAATAGCTTCTAAATCTCTAATTCTAGAACAGTTACACATTTCATTATTTATTAAAAGTTTAATATAAAAGTCAAATGGTAATAACAATAGGATTTAGTTAGAAATAATTTTATGAATGAATATATTTATAATTTATGAACAAAATAACATTGTGTGTGTGTGAAGTGGTCCACCTTAGAAGGAAAAATAATTAAATAAATAAAAGTGAAGTCATTTACTTAATTAAAAAAAAGAAAAATTAGGAATAAAAGAGGAGGAAAGAGAGGACCCAGAAGCTTCTGGTGAAGCCAATCCATCAACCATCAGGAAAAAAGAAAACGAGGAAAGAAGAAACCTATGGAGGTAGGGGAGAGAAATCGAACAGAAGAAAAGGAGAGGAAAAACAAAGCCGGAAAATTGTGGGAGAGATGAGAAAACTAATGGGAGAAGCATTCAGTTACTACTATTTGAGGTAAGAAAACACTCTTCTCCTTGTTCATTGGAATTTTCATGTAAGAGTTTGTTATCAAGAAAATTAAGGATTTGGGTAAAAGTCATCTATGGTAGTAGGAAGTTTTTGAATGGTTGAATAAGATTTTAAGTAGTACGATAGTATGGTTTAGATGGTGAAATGTTGTAAAATCAATTTCACGGTGATGATTGATCTATTTCTAATTTATGTTTTCATTTTTTTTATTATCAACTCATTGATTGTAGAAATTTGAAATTGATACCGTTCGCTGCAGCCTATGAGTAACGCACTCATAGTAATTACAGATAATCACCGTTCGTTGCAACGAAGAGATAATGCAGCCTATGAGTAACACGCTCATAGTAATTATAGATAATCTCCGTGTGCTGCAACGAAGATATAATGCATCCTATGAACTAAATTGTTCGTAGTATACCGTTTGCTACAACGAAGAGACAATGTAGCCTATGAGTTATGTGCTCATAGAAAAAAATTGAGAAAATTACCGTTCGCTACAACGAAGAGATAATGTAGCCTATGAGTTATATGCTCATAGTAATTATTGAGATAGATACCGTTTGCCGCAACGAAGAGAGAATGCAGTCTATGAGTCAAGTACTCAATAGTATTTTGAATAGCGTACCGTTCGCCACAACGAAGAGATAATGTGGTTTATGTACAAATAGTGAAAAGAGATAAATGATATTAGTCGTGATGAAATGATTATTTTTTTATTTGAACATGTGGTTGTAGATTTTTATGTATGACTAACCATTGGTTCATGTTAAGGTTTTTTTTCCGAATAGTATTGACTTGGATATTGCAAGTATTGATGAAATTTTTAGTTTAAAAATTGTTTGGATAAAGACTGGTGAAATTTTCACTCATCCATTATGTCAACTTTGTTTGTCATGCTCCCATTGAATTCTTGTGACTCACCATTTCTTTGGTTTCATTTTTTTTTAGATTCACAGTTTGCAAAGGATTAATCTCATGGAGTTTTCATGTTTACCAAAAACATCTATGCTTTGCGGTAGATCTCTATCTTAACCATTTTTGTGATTTACTTATGATGTAACTATTGAGATAATAGTTGTTCTTCTCTTTAAAGTCTATATATAAATAATGAGATAGGTTTTATATACCTTGTGATAATAAACTTGCATTTTGAAACGTCCTGAAAGCTTGTGAGTCATTACTAAAATTTCAGTATTTTAGAAAGGTGTAAGTGTTATAGTTTATTAGGCTTGCCAGGCTAAATATATCATGAGTTATTGTTAGCCTGTGCGCCGGTCATGGCTTGAAATTGGGTCGTGACAAACTTGGTATCAGAGCCCGGTTAAATTGTAATAAAGTTGAAGAGTGATTAAGAATCCATAACATTCTCACAATCAAAAACTATATATATATATATAAAAAAAACCCTTTTAGGTTTGTCATATCTCTTTCAAAGGCTTGCATATTTTCCTTGTCTAAATGAGTCACAGGTAATTAAACATATCTGTTCTTGTGTCAATTAGATATTTCAGAGAAGTGGAATATGATAGAAGGTTCTTTTTCAGTTTGTTCTCAATAGTTTTTAAACATAAAACTCAATAGAAACTTAGAGCTTGATGAAGCCATTAATCTCATAAGTTTGATGGTTCAAGGACTTGTGACGTTGAAATTTTCGAAGCATAAACAATGAGAATGTCTTAATATTGGAAAATTGGATAACCATTTTAATAGTAGAGGAGTTGTTTGACAATGTTGGGTTTCTATGGTGACTCTAATTAAATGTTATTGTTGTGTGAAGTTGTAATATGTGAGTTGTTGAATTTGTTAGAATTAGTTAGTTAAGTTGTGTGACTGTACTGAGACTAAGGAAAAGAAGTTAGTCTATATTAGATATTTTTCTGGCATTTTTCTATTGTTTAACTATAAGGTATTTTCAAATAGAAATTGTAGTACTATGGAAAAATGTCAATTAAATTGATGAATTCTATGGAAAATTGATTCCAAGAGCAGTAAGGAATCTATTGAGCCTTGGTTTGATGGAACTTCTAGTGAAAATGGTTTTCTATATGATCAGAAATGGGGTCGAATTTTTACCAGAAAAGAATGTGCTGAATCTAATGATTTTCTCGGTTCTGAAATTTATAATACTCGACTTAATGGCTTAGGATTATTTCTTAATGGTATTGTAGTTCTTGTTAAAATTGATCCACGTTGGGGAAGGAAGTATTCGTAGAGTCTAAGGTGCTTCAATATTTATAAGTTGCATTGTGTTATGGACAAAATTGTATAAGTGAGATTAATTGAGGAATAATACAATATTTGTGAAGCCACTATGACTCAAGTACAGAGAAAGGGGAATAAAAATGATTGAGGAATAATGACCTAAGAAAGAGGTCATACAATATTCCTTATCCTTCTCTAAACATTCTGTTCCCTTATATAACCACTTCTCTCTCCTCAGTCCTCATATTTTCTGTTGCGTTTCCGAATCCTGCTACCCCTCCTAACGGCTGGCTTTGCTGACTCATGCTTTCCTTGTGTTATTATTTCAGCACTAACCGTTACATCACCTTCCCCTTTATGAACAACCTTGTCTTCAAGGTTCAAATAAGGATAATGCTCTCTGATATCCTCTTCATCCTCCCAACAAGCCTCTGACTCATCACAATTTTCCCATTTAATTAGACACTGTGAAATCCTCCTATTGTTGCGCATCACGACTCTAGTTTGAAGTATTTCTACCGGCACTAAAATAGGACCCAACTCAGAAGCTGTCAATGGTAAGGGTAGATAGGGGTCTGTAGCAGTTCCCTTGAACAGTTTCAGCTGCGATATGTGAAAAACAGGATGTATTTTGGCATTGTCTGGAAGCTCTAACTTGTAAGCAACTGAGCCAATTTTCGCAAGCACCTTAAAAGGCCCAAAGTAGCGCATGGACAACTTGTTGTTTTTTCTAAGAGCAGCTGAATGTTGTCTATAAGGTTGTAGCTTCACCAATACTTCAGCTCCAACATCTAACTGCATATCTCTTCGTTTCTTGTCCGCCTGTTGTTTCATGCAGTGTTGTGCCCTGCTTAAATTAGCTTTCAACTGAGTTAACAACATGTCGCGGTGTTGTAATTACTGTTGTAAATCAGGCGGATCCTTGTTGTCCAGTACATAACGGTGCATAATAGGAGCCTCTCTTCCATATAATGCCTTAAATGGAGTCATTCTCAAGCTGCCATGATATGATGTATTATACCAAATTTTGGCCCAAGCCAATGCCTTATACCACTCTTTAGGATTTTGAAAGGTAAAACATCTCAAATACATTTCTAGACATTTGTTTAATGCCTCCGACTGTCCATCCGATTGTGGATGATACGCGGTGCTCATAGCTAATGTTGTCCCCTGTATCTTAAACAAATGCTGCCAGAATTTACTTGTAAACACCTTGTCCCGATCGGATACAATTGACTTAGGGACTCCATGTAATTTAACAACATGCAACATAAATGCTTCTGCTACGGACTTACTAGTATAGTCAGCCTTCATTGCTATGAAATGGCTATACTTTGTCAATCTATCAATGACAACCATAATAACGGTATAGCCAAAAGAGTTAGGGAGGCCTGTGATAAAATCCATAGCCACGTCTTCCCAAACTTGTTGTGGAATAGGTAAAGGTTGTAGCAAGCCTGCTGGTAAGGCATGTTCAGTTTTTGCTTATTGACACACAATGCAATTTTGCACAAATGATTGCACATCTTGTTTAAGTTTGGGCCAAAAAAATTGAGGAGTTATTCTAGCAATGGTACGCGAAATACCTGCATGTCCTCCAATCGGGGAGCTATGATACTCAAACAAAATCTTCTGGATAAGTGGACTAGTGGCAGCAAGCACAATTCTTCCCTTCCATAACAGTAAGCCATCCTTCACTGCATATGGTGCACTATCAGCAGGTTTCTCTTGACACTGTTTCATCAGTTCTCGCAAGTGAGGTTGTTATTGTGTTTCTTGCCTAATTTCATGTACCAAAACTGGTTGTGGTTCTGACCATGCCATTAGCATGATGCGGGACAATGAATCAGCCACCACATTCTCTTTCCCCGACTTGTATTCAATGGTAAAATCATACCCAATAAATTTATGCAACCATGTTTGTTGTTCTGGTGTTTGTAAAGATTGATCTAGTAGACTTTTGAGGCTCTTTTGATCTGTTCTCAAAATAAATTTATGCCCCAACAGATAATGTATGAACTTTGCCAAGGCCTCTGTAATTGCTAGCAATTCCCTTGTATAAGCTGACTGTTTTTGCATTCTCGGAGCCAACTTCTTAGAGAAAAATGCAATAGGGTGCCCCTTCTGATTCAAGACTGCACCTACCCCTGTTCCAGATGCATCCGTTTCTACAATAAAAGGTTGTGAAAAGTCTGGCAAAGCTAACACCGGTGCTGATGTGATAGCATGTTTCAGCTTGATAAAAGTTGTCGTAGCTTCCACATTCCACCCAAAAGCTTCCTTCTTGAGCAAATCAGTTAACGGCCCTGCAATACTTGCGTAAGACTTGATAAATCTTCGATAGTAACCAGTTAAGCCTAAAAAACCACGGAGCTGTTTGACATTCTTAGGTTGAGGCCAATCCATCACCGCTCGGATTTTACCTTCTTCCATGGCTACCCCTGAGCCTGAAACTCTATGACCCAAGTAGTCAACTTCCATCAATCCAAAAGAACATTTAGATAGTCTAGCAAACAACACATGTTGGTATAAGGTTTGTAAGACTAACTCCAAATGCTTCAAATGCGTGGACCAACAAGGACTATAAACAAGTATATCGTCAAAAAATACCAACACAAAACGTCTCAATGCATGATGAAAAATCTCATTCATTAAACACTGAAATGCCGCTGGTGCGTTTGTGAGACCAAAAGGCATTACCAGCCACTCGTAATGTCCTTGGTGTGTGCGAAAAGCGGTCTTGTGCCTATCTTCTTTTCTAACCAGAATTTGATGGTAACCTGATCGAAGGTCGAGCTTAGAGAAGTATTTTGCTCCATATAATTCATCTAAGAGCTCATCCACAGTTGGCATTGGGAAACTATCTTTCACCGTGATGGCGTTCAAAGCCCGATAATCTATGCAAAATCTCCAACTCCCGTCTTTCTTTTTCACCAAAATAGTAGGAGAGGAGAAAGGACTTGTACTAGGCTGGATGATCCCTTGGTCTAGCATTTCTCTTACCATCTTCTCAATATGTTCTTTTTGACTATGAGGGTATCTATAAGGCTTGACTTTCATGGGTTTAGAATCCGAAAGTAAGGGAATGGCATGGTTCTGTATGCGTGCAGGTGGCAGACCGGACGGTGTTTGAAAAACTCCTCTGTAATTATGCAACAAGGCAGCCACTTCTGGCTCCACATCTGTAGGAATGTCCATCCACTTATCTGCTATTGTTTCCTCTTTCAACAATTGAACTGAAAAACACTCCAAGATCGAATGTGTATTCTGTAGACGCTTTAGTTGATGAAATTGTGCTTGAGAGGGTGTTGAAGCTTTATCACCTTGAAGTGTGATAAACTTGCCTTGGTGAAAAAATTTCAGTGTCAGTGTCCCATAATCTGCCACATCCCCCAGAGTTGCCAACCAAGGTGACCCTAATATTACATCTGCTCCTGCAACCGGAAGGAGGTAAGCTGGAACAACCAACTTCTGTCCTTAAATTAACAAAGGCAATTGTTGCACCCAACCTTCTGTTTGCATAACTTCCCCATTTCGCACCAGTACTCCAAAGCTTGGTTCTGGTTGGATTGGTAGTGTGCTTCTGAGTTCTATTTCGCACCAGTACTCCATTTCGCACCAGTACTCCATTTCGCACCAGTACTTCCCCATTTCGCACCAGTACTCCATTTCGCACCCTACGAACAATGCGAAATTTTGAGTTCAGAAGCTGCTTCTGAACTGCTGTTCAGAAGCAACTTCTGAACAATCCCAGAACCTTTAGGGGAGTGAAAAGCTTTGAGATTTGGCAATAAAAATAGCTGGACAAACCAGTTTAAATGTTTTGCAAACCTTGGGATTTCTTTTGAAATTCAAAAGGGTTTTTTTTAGAGCAAAATGGATTTGAACAAAATTAAAGATGCAAGCACAACTTTACATGAAAGATAAAGATTTCAGAGCACTTACAGAACTCCTAGCAAAGCTTTTGCTGCAAGGAAGTGAAAGGAACCTTGAATGGTTGAAGTTTTTGCAAGGGTTGGAATATTGATGAATATGAGCAATGAACTTGTGTAATGCTTTGTGTTGGAACTGGAATATTGATGAATATGAGCAATGAATTTGTAAGTGCTTGTTAGTTAGTTTTTGAAATCTTATGCATTGCTTCCTATTTATAGGCCAAAACCAAATCTAATGTCATCATGAGAAATCCCCAAAATCCAGCTGATTTGTGTGCTAGGATCAGGCTAAATTACTTTGCATTTAATGCAAAAGTGAAGGGGTGACCTTGCCTTGCTGCAATGGTCAAGACTTAGCCAAATCCAGTCATTAATTCAATGGATTTTGGATAGAAATGATGATGAAAACAGGGCTGGTTTGCAATTGGTTGTCCCTTGGGATTGGTCCTTGCAATCTTGATGGTTAAGCAACAAAAACGTGCACTGTGATGTGCAGAGATTGGGGGAAACAAAAGGCAACATGTGGGCTGGTGTGAGGAGGAAGAAAAGCTGCTGAAAAACAGGGCAGCACTCATGACTTTTGACAAGTGAAAACCAGCTGGGTTTGACTGGTTTTGGGGAAGAAAACAGGAAGAAAATCAACAAGCTGGTGGCTGGCAACCTTAGGGTCAGTAGCAGGTCTGCCCAAGGGCAAGCCAACTTGCTTGGCACATGCTAGGTTGGAAGAAAAAGATTCTTTCCTTGGCTTTAATGGCAAATGCTCCAATTCTTGCTTTGCTGAGCTCAAATAGCCATGAATGATGTTAAAAACAATAATAAAAATGATATGTAATAATAATAATTACAAAAATGAAATAAATCAAAGAGATTAAAAAATCTGCAAAAAATTCGCAGACTTCGCAGAGCGAAGGGGACTTTGCTCTGCGAAGTCCTCATTTCTGAAATGTTGACTTTTTTGTTGACTTTTTGTTGACTTTGACTTTTCTCTTTTTTTTGTTGTTTTTTTGAAATTTGTTTTGAAAAGGCTTGGGACAAAATTAGGGTACAACAGCTGCCCCTACTTAATTGTGTCTTCGCATAGAGGATATGAGTGCCAAGGGCATCCCATGAACTCTTTGCGAAGAGCAATTAAGTAGAAGAAGGACCCGAATTTTGTCCTTCGCGGTGTGAAAAGATTGTAGTAAATAATATGTAGATGCAATGAAAAAAGTTAATGCAGGGTCACCTGGTTTGGCTACCGATGCATAAACTAAGAAGGTAAAAGATCGTCACCTAAACAGGTGATTGGATCTGAAAGGGTAAAAGATCCTCACCTAATCAGGTGATTTTGATCTGGCAGGGGGAAAAGATCGTCACCTAATCAGGTGATTTCGATCTGGAAGGGATAAAAAGATTGTCACCTAAACAGGCGATTTCAATCTGACATGATCGTCACCTAAACAGGTGATTGGATCTGGAGGGTAAAATGATTGCCACCTAAACAGGTGATCTGATCGGACATGATCGTCACCTAATCAGGTGATTGGATCTGGAAGGTAAAATGATCGCCACCTAATCAGGTGATCTGATCAGACATGATCGTCACCTAAACAGGTGATTTCGATCTGGAAGGTAAAATGATCGCCACCTAATCAGGTGATCTGATCGGACATGATCGTCACCTAATCAGGTGATTTCGATCTGGCAAAGTCGTCGCCTTAGGGTCAGTAGCAGGTCCACTGGGAGGGACAAGAGCTGCCCAAGGGCAAGCCAACTTGGTTGGATTTGACAAATCGTCGCCTTAATAAGTGCTTAAACTTATCTGGGGAATGAGAACATACCGCTGTGGGGATAATGTAATCGTCTCTAGGCGGGGCTAGTACTTAGATTTAAAAAAGGAAGACATGATTGTATGATGCATGATATGCTTTATGATGTCTTATGCAATATGTTATGCAATATGGTATGATATGAGGTAGACTCAATCCGAATTTTTGTTTGGGAAAACTCAGCTGGGGCATCCTAATGGCCGTGAGCAGGCGCACTTGGGAATGTGATAAATTGGGAATAAAACCGCTGAGATTATTCTCTAGAAGAACTTACTGGGGAAGCTCTGGAATGGGTTCACTAGGGAACACTAGAGATGATTGATGTATGTTGGTGAATATGTGATACTCACTGGAGAATATTGTTGAGAATGCATGACATGATCATGAGATGCATGTATATGAATGATTTGGAATATGCATGCATGAATGAGTTTGATATGATGCATGTATTATGAATGATATGTGGGATGACAGACGTCATGTTGGATGCTGGGAATTATGATTGGATGCCGAGCAAAGTCGGGCTTTGGATGAAATTGTATTTGGATGTGGATGCCAAGCATGGTTGGGCTCTTACTGGGGATTTGTGTTTGTGAGTGCCAACGATGATTGGGCCTTTGGGGTTGAGATTCCCTGGGGAATGCCAATAAAATTTGGCTTTATTTGATTGCTGGGGATATAAGGATCATTTTGGAAGCATGATCGATATTCAGTCTTGGTGGATGGAAGAGATATTTGGGGTGCTGACTGGGGAATTCTGTTCCTCCAACCCCTAGGATCTTTGCGCTTCACGTGCCGTGGGCTACGCACTCGCTTTTGCTGAAGAGCATAAGTCTTAAGATGACTGACCAAATTGTTTCAGGCTTTGAATCTTTCGGTGCAATATTGGGGATCACCGCAATTCTTTCGACATTTACGAGATTCAAGTAAAACACATTCGTTTTTGTAAGTTTTTTTTGTTACTTCCCATGTTTCAATGCATTTTTTATCATGAATAAAAACAAAATTTTATGCGCTAATGAGAACATAAAATAATAAAAAGGTAAAAAGAAATTTATTCAATGCAGATTTGATTTTGAATGGGTAACAATACATGAAGTGAGAAGTGATTACTCCTCTGGGGAAAAGATAGAGAAAGACAAGAAAAAAGTAAAAACAAAAAGAAAGTTGTTTGAGGGTTGTTTTGGTACAACACATGCTATTTTCCTTATGACTTCGAAATTCTTTGAAAGATGATGACGAGACCGATTCCTTCCCTTTTGAATCTTGTCCGGATTTTGAATGCTGCAGCCATTTGCCTTTCTTCTTTTTGTAAACCCCTAACTTTTGCCTGGACCGCTCTTTCGAGTTTTTAGTCCACCGGGGTGTATTTCCCTTTTTTTTGATGTCCTTAATTTTTGCCTAGACCGCCTTTTCAGGTTTTCGATCTACCAGGACGATCTCTATTGCCTAAACCGCCCTTTCAGGTTTTCGATTTAGCGAGCTTTTCTTTCTCTTTTTTTTTAGGCATAATACTTCTTGACTGCATCGGAGTTTATTGAGAGTGGGAACTCTTCTCCGTCCATAGTGGTGATGATTAAAGCTCCGCCAGAGAAGGCTTTCTTTACCACATACGGTCCATCATAACTGGGAGTCCACTTCCCTCGGGGATCTTTGTGGATATGTAATATCTTCTTGAGCACTAGGTCTCCTTCTTTGAATTCTCGAGGACGGACCTTTTTGTCGAATGCTCTCTTGAGTCTCCTTTGATAGAGTTGTCCATGACATAATGCTGTTAAACGCTTTTCTTCTATGAGATTCAGTTGGTCGAACCTTGCTTGGACCCATTCAGCTTCTTCTAGCTTGGTTTCCATCAAGACCCTTAATGAGGGGATTTCAACCTCAATGGGAAGTACAGCCTCCATGCCGTATACTAAGGAGAAAGGGGTTGCCCCGGTTGAAGTGCGAATGGCTGTTCTGTAGCCATGCAACGCAAAGGGAAGCATCTCGTGCCAATCCTTATATGTTTTCACCATCTTTTGGATGATTTTCTTTATGTTCTTATTGGCTGCTTCTACCGCACCGTTCATCTTTGGCCGGTATGGCGAGGAATTATGGTGCTCGATCTTGAAGTCTTTGCACAACTCCTTCATTGTCTTGTTGTTCAGGTTTGCCCCATTATCGGTGATGATTCTATGGGGAGTGCCGTAACGGCAAATGATTTCCTTTTTGATGAATCGGGCTACCACTTGTTTGGTTACGTTTGCATACGAAGCTGCTTCGACCCACTTGGTGAAATAGTCGATAGCAACGAGGATGAAGCGATGTCCATTTGATGTTTTGGGCTCGATCATTCTAATCATGTCTATGCCCCACATAGAGAATGGCCAGGGTGAGGTCATGACGTTCAGGGGAGTTGGTGGTACATGCACCTTGTCGGCATAAATTTGGCACTTGTGACAAGTCTTGGCATAGCGGAAACAATCAGCTTCCATGGTTAGCCAATAATAGCCCCCCCTTAGGATTTTCTTTGCCATTGCATGCCCATTGGCATGGGTTCCAAATGATCCCTCGTGGATTTCTTTGATGAGCATGTCCGCCTCATGTTTATCCACACATCTGAGGGTTCTCTTGTCGGTTTGTGAGACATTTTCTGGATACTCTTGTTCTTCGAGGTATCGCTTGATGTCGTAGAACCAGGGTTTGTTGTCAAGTCCTTCTTCGACTAATGCACATACAACCGGTTTATCCCTACGATCCATCGTTATGATTGGCGCCTCGTTGTGGAAATTTACTTGGTACATTGATGATAATGTAGCCAAGGCATCTGCCACCTGATTTTCTTCTCGAGGTATGTGATGGAAGGTGATTTCATCAAAATGCTCAATCAACTCTACGACCCGGGCTCGGTAGGGAATCAAATTGGGATGTCTTGTTTCCCATTCTCCTTTGACTTGATAGATGACCAAGGCTGAGTCACCATATACTTCAAGGTTTTTGATCCTTAGATCAATTGCTGCTTCGAGGCCTAGGATGCATGCTTCATATTCTGCCATGTTATTGGTGCAGTCAAAGCATAACCTTGCTGTGAAAGGTTGGTATCCATTTCTTGGGGAGATTAAAACTGCCCCGATCCCGTGCCCCATGGCATTTGAGGCGCCGTCGAAAGCGAGCTTCCATCAAGCTCTCGGTTCTGGCCCTTCGTCATCACTTATGACCTTTTCGTCATTCAAGGCTACAACGTCTTCATCAGGGAAGTCAAATTGTATTGGTTGATAATCCTCTAATGGTTGGTGAGCAAGGTGTTCGGATAAAACACTCCCTTTGATAGCCTTTTGAGTGACATATTAGATGTCGTACTCAGACAGCAGCATTTGCCAACGGGCTATCTTTCTTGTGAGGGCAGGCTTTTCAAAGATGTACTTGATGGGATCCATCTTGGATATCAACCACGTTGTATGGGTCAACATGTATTGCCTTAAGCGTCGAGCAGCCCATGCTAAAACGCAGCAAGTCTTTTCAAGCGAAGTATACCTTGATTCACAGTCGGTGAACTTCTTGCTTAGGTAATAGATTGCGTGCTCTTTTCTTCCCGTTTCATCTTGTTGTCCTAACACACAACCCATGGATCCTTCAAGCACGGTTAGGTATAAGATGAGGGGTTTACCCGGAACTGGAGGTATTAAAATTGGTGGTTCTTGCAGGTATTGTTTGATCTTGTCAAACGCTTCTTGGCAATTCTCGTTCCAATGGACGGCTTGGTTTTTCCTTAGCAGTTTGAAGATTGGTTCGCAGGTAGCTGTCATGTGGGAGATAAACCTAGCGATGTAGTTCAATCTTCCTAAGAAACCCCGGACCTCCTTCTCGGTATTTGGCGCTGGCATATCTTGGATGGCCTTTACCTTGTCAGGATCCACTTCAATACCCTTTTGGCTGACGATGAAACCCAATAACTTTCCGGATCTAACACCAAATGTGCACTTGTTAGGATTTAACCGCAGCTTGAACTTTCTCAGGCGTTCGAAAAGCTTTTGTAGATGGACTAAATGATCCTCCTCCGTTTGGGATTTGGCAATCATGTCATCGACGTAGACCTCAATTTCCTTATGGATCATGTCATGGAAAAGAGTTACCATTGCTCTTTGGTAGGTTACCCCGGCATTTGTTAATCCGAAAGGCATTACCTTATAGCAAAAAGTTCCCCATGGGGTGATGAATGTGGTTTTCTCCATGTCTTCTGGAGCCATCTTGATTTGGTTATATCCCGAGAATCCGTCCATAAAGGAGAAGACTGAGAATTGGGCGGTGTTGTCCACCAATATGTCAATATGTGGTAGCGGGAAATCATCCTTTGGGCTTGCTTTATTCAAGTCCCGGTAATCTACACACATTCTAACTTTGCCATCCTTCTTTGGGACTGGCACAATGTTGGCAACCCATATCGGATACTTGGTTACGGCTAAAAAGCCGGCATCAAACTGTTTTTTGACCTCCTCTCTAATCTTGAGAGCCATGTCGGGTCGGGTTCTTCTCAATTTCTGCTTTACTGGTGGGCATTCTGGATTGAGTGGCAGTTTATGTACGACGATGTTAGGGTCTAAACCTGGCATGTCTTGATACGACCAAGCGAATACATCCACATACTCTTGTAGAAGCTTAACCAACTTTTCCTTCACATCCTCTTGCAGGGAGGCTCCTATTTTGACCTCTTTCTTATCCTCTTCAGTCCCCAAGTTGATCACTTCAACTGATTCTTGGTGGGGTTGTATTACCTTATCCCCTTGATTTGCAAGTCTGGACAATTCTTCAGGCGGTTCATAATCGTCCTCTTCATTATCTTCCGTTTGATTAATTGGGAAATCGAAGTCATAAGGGATTAAGGCAGTGTTATTTTTGGAGGGTGGATTTGTGGATCTGCATGAGTATGATTTTTTTTAGGCTTTTTGTAGCAAATTTTTTTTTAAAACAAATGCAATTAAAAGAAAAAAAGAACTCAATTGGACATAAAAATGCGATTTTATTCCTGATTGAAAAACTTAAAACATGGGGGCCCCACACAACTAATCATTCGCCTTGGGCAGAGCTAAATGATGATTTTTTTCAAAAAGCAAAAACAAACATGGTTATATTACTTGAGCTTGGTAATGATCTCGGGAATTGCGATAGCCCTCCAATTGTTCAAAGTTTCATCCGAAGCACAACGGTACACCAAATCAGGCACGTTTTCATCCACGTCTTCAAGCAGAGCCACTTGATCTTCATTGATAAAACCCGCACTGACAAATGTTTCCAAAATGGGGAGGATCCCTTGCTTTAGAGGCTTTGAGGAGGTTTCGGCTGATGGATGATATCCTAAACCGAAGCGATTCTTCTTCTCCGGTATGTCCACTAATTTGCCCCATCCGGTGGGTCTGCTCTCTTCTAGAGCTTCTCTTATTGCCCTCCATGATGACATGGCTGACCTAGCCTCTTTCTTGGGCTTTGAGCTCAAAGTCACGACATTCGCCACTTCCAAAGATTGGAAGGGAACATCCACAGCTTCTTCGTCCGTTTCTATATAACGGAATGACGAAAGATGGCTTACCATCATATTCTCTTGCCCGGAAACTACAATCATCTGGTTATCGACAATGAACTTAAGTTTCTGGTGTAGGGTAGAGGTGATGGCTCCGGCGATGTGAATCCATGGTCGTCCGAGAAGACAATTGTAAGTTGGATTAATATCCATGACTTGGAAGGTTATAGAGAAAACCTTGGGCCCAATTTGAACTGGTAGGTCAATCTCCCCTACGACGGCTCTTCTTGACCCATCGAAAGCTTTTACCACCAAAGTGCCTGGCTTCATTACTGTCCCTTCACATGATAGCTTTAGAAGGGTAGTCTTGGGCATGACGTTCAATGATGACCCCGTGTCCACTAACACTCGAGAGAGGATGTGGTCCATGCATTTTACGGAGATATGTAAGGCGCGATTATGAATATGCCCCTCGTCGGGTAGCTCATCGTCGTTGAAACCCAAGTACCTACTTGAGGTAATATTTGCGACTATCCCGTCGAATTGGTCCATAGGGATTTCCTTAGTGACATGTGCCTCACTGAGGATCCGCAGTAATGCTTGTCGGTGTGCCTCCGAGCTTAGTAGTAGGGATAACATGGAGATCTTGGAGGGAGTTTGACCCAATTGGTCAATGATCTTATACTCGCTCTTTTGGATTATTCTTAAGAACTTCTCGGCCTCCTTTTGTGGGGCTGCTTTTTGAGAGGGTCCCGCTTGGTTCTCATCCTCTTCCACGCTCTTTTCTTTGAGCGGCTCTCTTGGTAGTACGGCTGGTGTCTTCCCGAGTTCTTTCGGAGCGAAGACTCTACCACTTCTTGTCATTCCTCCAACACCGGTAATGTTAGTGATGCTGGATTCAATTCTTGCTAGTGGTTTTCCTTCCACATAGGCCACAGGTTGGTAGTTCCATGGTACCTTCTTCGTGCTTTCAAAAGAGAAGGGTGCCGGTACGTGGAATGTTATGGGCTGTATAGGTATTGGTACCTCTCTCCTTTGGTATGGGATTTCGAGAGGTTTTGGGTCATGAGACTCCAAGGTAGCAACGTCCGTGCTATCCTTTATATAACCCATTTGGATCCAACCTTGGTCCATTAGCTCTTGAAGACAACTCTTCAATTTTCCGCACTTGTTCGGGTTAATTTTGCAGGCTTCGCAGTCGGCGTGCATCTCCTCAAACAAACCAAAACCGGTTAATCGCTCCCTTACGATTGACAGGGGAGTCTTTACATTGGCTACCTCCTTGATTGGGCCAAAGTCCTCTTGTTCTTCCACTGCGTTTACAGAGGGACCCGCATGCCCCGGTAATGGGTTGCTTTTCACATTGGGATTCTCCTCCTTGAAGGATAACAGCTTCCGGTCAATGAAACTCTGGACCTTGTATTTGAAAGCTTTACAACCTTCAATGTTGTGCCCGGGGGACCCCGCGTGGTATTCACATCTTGCGTTTGCATCATACCAAGGTGGATATGGTGGCACCAAAGCTGGTAGTGATTTTATCTCAACCATTCCCTTTTGGATTAAATACGGCAAGATCTGACCGTATGGCATAGGTACAGGATCAAACTGTACATTGTGATAGTTATTCCTCGGGCCCATTTGGTTCCTTGGTGGGTACCCGCCTTGTTGTTGCTGCCGATTTTGTTGAGGCAACACTGCTGGTTGTCGAGGTGGAGTTGTGGGAATTACTTGAGGTGAGTAATGCCCTTGAGCTGCTGCTGCTGCCACATATGGATAATTGTAGCGAGGCATTTGATTTGATGGTGGGCAAGATGGTCCCACTAAGACAACATTTGTCTCCCCCTCTTTCTTTTTATGAAAGTTGCTGGGGGGTCTCCTAGCTCCACTTTGAGTTTCTAGGGGGCGTTGGATCTTTCCCCTCTTTACTCCGTCCTCTATTCTTTCACCAATTATGACTAGATCGGAAAAGCCGGAAGATGTGCTTCCAATCATTTTGTCATAATATGGGCCTTGTAGTGTGCCCATAAAGGTATCGACAAGCTCCCTTTCCAACAATGGTGGCTGTACGCGAGAAGCTAGTTCTCTCGACCTTTGAGCATACTCCTTGAAGGACTCGTTGCTTCTTTGTACGAGGTCCTGCAACTGCATCCTATTTGGAGCCATGTCCAAATTGTATTTGTATTGCTTTAGGAAAGCATCGGCTAAGTCCTTCCAAGTTTGGACGTGGGTACGCTCTAGTTGCCTGTACCAATCCAATGATGCCCCGCTCAAACTATCTTGAAACACATGCACCATGAGTTTCTCGTTCGTTGCGTAAGCTGCCATCTTCCTACAGAACATCCGTAGATGGTTCCGAGGGCATTGAATCCCCTTGTACCTCTCGAAGTCCGGTACTTTGAATTTTGGAGGGATTACCACGTCGGGCACTAAGCACATGTCCAAAGCGTTGTGGGCACCGTATGAGCTGGATCCTTCGACAGCTTTTAACCTTTCTTCCAAAACGCGATACATTTGGGCGGTATCGTTGTCTTGGTGGGTACTATCAAGAGCAGAATGTCTTGGCTGATTGTCTTCCACATTATGAGAAATAACCTCATGCTGAGCAGTGGAATTTCCTTGAGGGCGACGCTCCTCGTTCCTAACGGGGATTGTAAGCGGTGGTGGTGGAGGTGGCACATGGCCCTCATTTTCAAGTGGTGGGGTATATCCTAGATGTAAACCATAAGGAGGCCATTGCACATTGGCTGCATCCGTCGTTGGACGAGGGTTACTCTCTCGGGCCGATAGAGTTTGCATTAACTCTAGCATTTGATCCATCTTCCCCTTCATCTCATCAATCTCTTCTCTCAAAGCCGCTTGAGTTTGTTCGAAATTATCCATGATCCTTTGCTTGTTGGCTCGTGTTCCGTACGAGTGTTGGAGATCTGGCTCTTGGACCGAGGGCTTTTTGGGTTTTCGGGCTATGATTGCTTCAAACTGTTTTTAGGGAAATGAATGAGTGTTTTTTTTTTAAAAATGCATGAAGATGCATGTGAATGTATGTATGCAATGAGTATGCCAAAACATGCGTTTTTTTTTTTATTTTGCTTTACGAGGAAATTTAAAGGTGCACAATTAATATTAGCAATTAGAAATATTAAAGGCCGGGAAACTGATATTGCTTCAAAATATTATTTGATTAGATAACATTTGTTTACAAAAGTGTAACTAATGCTAAATACAAATCAAATAGCCGCTCGCTTTTCGGCTTTGTCCATTTCTTCCCTATAGAAGTCTATGGTGTCCTTGCAGAACTTCATAAACTTCTGGATCTCCATAGGGATGACAAAGTAGGGCATGACCATCTCGGCCTTTGCTAGCTTCTTTGGAAGTTGGGTGATGACCAAGTTCGAGAATGCAACCAATTTAGTGAAGTCCTCACTTAATCGGGTGGCGTCTTGCCATACAAACTCAATCACTTCCTTGCGTTGATCTAGCTTGACCCTTGCACTTCTAATTTCATCGTGTAGTTGTGCAATATGGTCCCCGTGAGCTCTTGCAATCTTGTCGAAGTATTCTTCGAATTTCTTGATGTCCGCTTCGAGACGATTGCATTTTAGCCTCCCTTGATGAGAAAGGCTCTCATGTCTTTGCCGTTGGACGCGTTCGACTTGCAGCTGCTCTTTATAGTCTTTGACGACTTCTTGGAGTTGTTGATTTTTCTCTTGAAATTTCAATCTCCATTTTCTTTGAGCTTCGATGGCTAGCTCGCTGAACCTTTTGAGCTCTTGGTTGGAATGCAAGACTCTTTCCAACTCTTCGTCCTTGGCCACAAGGTTGGCATTCGCACTAACCAAGCCGCCTCCTATCCAATCTCTCTTCCCCTCGGAGATTTTTAGCCGCTTTTGGCACACTAGGAGAGAATTTGTCGCTTCATCTCGATCTCTCTTCGTCCTAGTGATTTCTCCTAAAGCTTGGAGGTGCTTCAATTCTAACTCTCCATTTTTGTTTTGGAGTTCTCGAATTTTAGCTTTGAGTTCCTCCGCTTCTTTGTTGGGAATGGTTGCAATGGGCTTAGGTGTAGGAGGTTTTGGAGGGCATATGACCACAAAGGGTAGCTTGATTGTTTTAACCCTCTCCTTCACCCATTGAGTATAAAGAGGTTTGGCCACGCAATTCCTCTTGCCAACCCTTCCTTTGCGCACTTGATTCCAAGCTCCTCGGATTCTTTCTAGCAATGCCGGGTCTTGGTCTCCTTCCCTTAAGAAAAAAGCTTCCAACAAAAGGTCATTGGGTTTGTCTTCCATTGAAAAACCTAGTTGTCGGAGAGAGAGGACCGGATTGTAGTTGATGCATCCCTTAGTACCAATGAGGGGTACATTAGGGAAATCCCCGCAACTGAGGATGATTTCCGGATCCTCTAAATTCGGAGAAAACCAATGGATATCCTTCTCGGCGAGAGTTGTCATCCGTTGCGACCACTTGAGTTTGGCCCGGTTTTCCACAAAGTCTCGGCTTCTTGGCATGTGGGACATCAACCAAGTTTGCACCAAAGGAGTACAACAAGTGATTGTGCGTCCCCTCCCTTGTTCATGCCTAGAATAGAGGGAATGATAAAAATCCGCCAAAATCGTGGGAACCGGATTTTTAGTCATGAACACCTCTAAAGCCGGAAAGTCTATGAAATCGTCCATGTTGGGGAATAAAACGATCCCGTAGACCAAGAGGGCTAGGATGGCGTTGAATGTTTTTCCCTCTTTGCTAGCTAACAAATCCCGAGCTTTGGTCTCCAAGAACTTTCTTGTGAATCCCTTAATGTTTCCTCTAATTTCCAAGTTAAGTGCTACTTCTTGGACATTAAGGTATAAGGATTCGGCGATGGCCTCTAATGTAGGGTCTTTTCCCGGACCGAGATAAAGCTCATGGTCTTTCATGCTACAACCCAAAATCTTCTCAAATTCTTCCAAGGTTGGAGCTAATTGGAAGTCTTGAAAGGTGAAGCACCGGAGAGGTGGGTCAAAGAATTGAGCCAAAGTGGTTAAAGCCGTTGAATCTATCTTCACGGGTAGGAGGTCAAGGATTAGCCCATAACATGTTTCGAAAATACTCTTGTCGACCGAAGAGAGCCTTTTACTCAAAGCTAGCAAACTTTCCACTTTAGGAGCCTTAATCTTGAAAGCGAGCGTATTTCTATTCCGGGAATCCATATTTCTCTTTGCTAATATTTGGTTGTTCTTTTTAAATTCCTATAAAGCAAAATGATATGCCAAAATTATTTTCATGAATGCAAATGGATGCAAAGGTATGGTATATGAAGGTTCGGAACTTCCCCCCATCCTCACGTGTAGGCTCTAGAGATGAGATTTTCTAAAAGAGGTCCCTAGATTCACGGATCCCACATGGAAGTAAGGTCGTCGATTGCGAACTTCGCATGACTTCAATACATTCCAAGTGAAAATCTCCTCTAGGCGGGGTTTGGCATCCTACCTCACGGACATACGTCAACGTGGGATTCCGCTCACAACCCCTTCCTAAATTAATTTTTTCTCAAGCTCGGGTAGAGAGCCTCACACGTCCGGCATTAACCCGAACAATGTGGAGTAACATCGCTCAAGTAACATCCCCGCAATTGATATATATGATATGAATATAAAGCAATAAAAAGCATAAACATAAAGCAAGAGAAGGATATAGACAATAAAATAAAAGCATGCACGCAAAGAGATAAAAACATTTAGCTTAAAATCTAAATAAGATAGGCTTGACTCGCTAGTGAGGAGAGGAGTCCCCAGCGGAGTCGCCAGCTGTGCGTTCTCGTTAAAAACGCGCAATCCTCCGAGACGTGTACGAACGCTCGGAAGGCTGTGTGAAGTCGCCACCAAAGTTTTTGTTTAAAGGGAACGTTGATAAACCCTTGAGTTTTTATTTTGAAGGGAAACGATAATAAAACCCTTGACGATGAGGAAAGGATTGGTCATTGCAACCATTATCGGGTTCGGGAGTCGATTACGCAAGGGGAAGGTATTAGCACCCCTTACGTCCGTTGTACTCAACGGGAACCTCCTATTTAGCTAAAGCTTAAAATGTTTTTAAATGTTTTGTGTGCATGCTTGACTATAAATAAAGATAATAAAGATGAAAGGGGAAAAAGTTTGTTTTTTATTATTGTGCTTGACAAGATGACGATCTTGCTCCTACGTATCTCCCGATAGACGGAGAATTCAAAGCGTACGTAGTTCTTTGGTAGAAAAACGTATTTGTTGGTTGTTTTTAATGAACGATGTTTTAACCGAATTCTTACGATCAAACGTAGCTTGTATGCTCGCACATGGGAGGCTTGAGCGTTTGTTTAAAATCGCGCTAGAATTGATAAAACATGTCCGTTGGGGAAAAAGGTTCGATTGATCCGACGGGATCAAGAAAGGGTACAATGGACTCAACCGAGTCGATCATTGACCGAAGGTGACTCAACCGAGTCGAAAAGGGTTCGATTGATCCAACGGGATCAAGAAAAGGTACAATGGACTCAACAGAGTCGAACATTGACCAAAGTGACTCAACCGAGTCGAAAAATTGAATCAGATGGCCACGGGGGATCAAAAGGTTCAAATTGACCACAAAGGGCCAAGAATTGGTTTGGTGAGGTCAGATGCGTTGAAAAAATGGGATGACGATTGTCCGAACGACGAGACATACGTCACACATTCGTTCAATCGGGGCAATGGAGAGACATATGTCAAACCACCCCTTTTTCATTCAAGTTTTTGTTCGAATTTCAAGAAATCCCAAAGTTTATCAAAACACTTGGTTTGGAACCCAAAATGAAAAGGTTTTAATAAATTTGTGAAAAAACGCCCAAGTTCGGTTCAAGTTTTAAAAAGGTTTTGAAAAGTAAACAAGCTCGGCTTAAGTTCACGTTTGATTTGAAAATCATGAACAAGGTTTTTGTTCAAGTTTGGTTTTGAAAATGATGAACATAGCTTATTGCTCAAGCTTGTTTTGAAAGTTTGTGAGCGTAACTTGTTTTGCAAGTTATCCAAAAAAGTATTGTTCGAACTTGTGAATCCCTCAATATTATGCAAAATCCTTGTCATGGTTTGGATAAGATGAGTTTCAATCCTCTTAGGTTCTGAGTTCTTGGGCTAGAACCTCAAAAATTGGCTGTTTGGGAGCCTAAACTCAGATTCTGAGTTCTGTCATGGTCGCACTGCGACCAGTGCTTTGCACTGCGAACAATGCGAAATTTTGAGTTCAGAAGCTGCTTCTGAACTGCTGTTCAGAAGCAACTTCTGAACAATCCCAAAACCTTTAGGGGAGTGAAAAGCTTTGAGATTTGGCAATAAAAATAAGTGGACAAACCAGTTTAAATGTTTTGCAAACCTTGGGATTTCTTTTGAAATTCAAAAGGGGTTTTTTTAGAGAAAAATGGATTTGAACAAAATTAAAGATGCAAGCACAACTTTACATGAAAGATAAAGATTACAGAGCACTTACAAAACTCCTAGCAAAACTTTTGCTGCAAGGAAGTGAAAGGAACCTTGAATGGTTGAAGTTTTTGCAAGGGTTGGAATATTGATGAATATGAGCAATGAACTTGTGTAATGCTTTGTGTTGGAACTGGTTTTTTTGCTAGTGTTTAGTGCTGTTTCAAGTGCTGAATTGCTGGTTTTTTCTGATATTTGTAAGTGCTTGTTAGTTAGTTTTTGAAATCTTATGCATTTCTTCCTATTTATAGGCCAAAACCAAATCTAATGTCATCATGAGAAATCCCCAAAATCCAGCTGATTTGTGGGCTAGGATCAGGCTAAATTACTTTGCATTTAATGCAAAAGTGAAGAGGTGACCTTGCCTTGCTGCAATGGTCAAGACTTAGCCAAATCCAGCCATTAATTCAATGGATTTTGGATAGAAATGATGATGAAAACAGGGCTGGTTTGCAATTGGTTGTCCCTTGGGATTGGTCCTTGCAATCTTGATGGTTAAGCAACAAAAACATGCACTGTGATGTGCAGAGGTTGGGGGAAACAAAAGGCAACATGTGGGCTGGTGTGAGGAGGAAGAAAAGCTGCTGAAAAACAGGGCAACACTCATGGCTTTTGGCAAGTGAAAACCAGCTGGGTTTGACTGGTTTTGGGGAAGAAAGCAGGAAGAAAATCAACAAGCTGGTGGCTGGCAACCTTAGGGTCAGTAGCAGGTCCACTGGGAGGGACAAGAGCTGCCCAAGGGCAAGCCAACTTGCTTGGCACATGCTAGGTTGGAAGAAAAAGCTTCTTTCCTTGGCTTTAATGGCAAATGCTCCAATTCTTGCTTTGCTGAGCTCAAATAGCCATGAATGATGATAAAAACAATAATAAAAATGATATGTAATAATAATAATTACAAAAATGAAATAAATCAAAGAGATTAAAAAATCTGCAAAAATTTCGCAGACTTCGCAGAGCGAAGGGGACTTTGCTCTGCGAAGTCCTCATTTCTGAAATGTTGACTTTTTTGTTGACTTTTTGTTGACTTTGACTTTTCTCTTTTTTTTTGTTGTTTTTTTGAAATTTGTTTTGAAAAGGCTTGGGACAAAATTAGGGTACAACAGGTAGTTTGAGAAATTGAGCCAGTCTAGGTTGCACAAAACTTTCCTAGCTACCCCCATCTACCAAAATTGAGACTGTTATGCTACCAATCTGGCCCTTGAATTTGATAATACCACGACCGCTAATGCCCCTCATAGCATTTAAGGACAAATGATGCTCACCATGCTCAACGCCCTCAGTGGTATTTTCAGTTTCTGATATTGTGTGGTCTTCTTCAGTATCACTGTCATCATCAATTTGCAACATTAGCAACTTTTTGTTGGGGCATTTATGAGAAAATGAAAATTTCTCATCACAGAAATAGCATAGTCCTTTGTCGCGACGTAGTTGAATCTCAGCTGGAGAAATGTGTTTGATTGCGGGTAATTTTGGTGGTAGAGTTGTAGGTTTGGTGGTGGTCGAGGATGATTGCGAGAACATTGTGGCTTTGGTATAATGATTCTGGTTATCAGTTTTGTGGATTTAGGTTTGGTATTTCTGGGAGCTTGTGTTTGAGTTGGTGTATTTGGTTTGGGTTAATGGGGTTTTGGACTTAGTGTTTGGTGAGTAACGTTCTTCAAACAATTTGGCTAGGGCAACAGCTTTTCCAATATTAAAAGAGGAAAGGGCTTTGACGTCGCGACGGATTTCGTCTTGCAAGCCGCTGAGGAAACAGTCCATTAGGGCCTCTTTACTCAACCCATCCACTTTATTAGCCAGCAATGTGAATTCCAGGTAGTATTCACTCACGGTTCCTGTCTGATGCAACTTGAATAGTGTAGCTCGAGGACATTCGTACGCCGACGGTCCAAACTCAGCCTCTAAAGCTCGCGAAAACTCTTTCCATGTCTGGAATGGGTGAGCTTTTTGTAACATTTGAAACCAAGGAATTACATGGTGATCCAAGTGAACAGATGCAATTGTCAAATGATCATAGTCAGGGGTTTCATAATAATCGAAAAATTGATCAGCTCTAAAAATCCAATCCATAACATTTGTACCATCAAACCTAGGGAAATCGAGTTTGACAGTCCTGACCTGGAATGGGTTTCATGGTGGGGTCTCCTTTCCCACAAACGGTCCACCATGGGAGGAGCTGGTAGCGGAATTTCGTTGGAGCAGAGTATCCAAGGCTTCGGTGATTTTACTGAACTTAGCTTCGTTAATGGCTTCTGTGCGCAACGACCTCTCTATGTTGGCTTGCTCAAGCCGTGAAATCTGAGCTTGAATGTCTGCGTAGTTTTTCTCTAGGGTTTCTGAAGTGCGTTTGACCTCAGCTCCTAATTCTTTCAAGCGAGTGTTCTCTGCCATGGTGGTGGATGAAAGCACCAATTTGTTATGGACAAAATTGTATAAGTGAGATTAATTGAGGAATAATACAATATTTGTGAAGCCACTTTGACTGAAGTACAGAGAAAGGGGAATAAAAATGATTGAGGAATAATGTCCTAAGAAAGTGGTCATACAATATTCCTTATCCTTCTCTAAACATTCTGTTCCCTTATATAACCACTTCTCTCTCCTCAGTCCTCATATTTTCTGTTGCGTTTCCGAATCCTGCTACCCCTCCTAACAGCTGGCTTTGCTGACTCATGCTTTCCTTGTGTTATTATTTCAGCACTAACCGTTACACATTGTTAGGCTAGATGTAAGGTATCAGAAGGGAACTAGTGAGGCTATTAAGGCATATTATTCAGATGGCTTGATCGATTTAGCATATGGCGATGATGGTGGTGTTTCCATTGGATTAACCTTAGCTGCTTTGAAAATAAAAACAGCTCAAATGTGGTGGCATGTTAGAGAAAGGAGTAAATATGTATGAGGAAGATTCTACAAAAGAGAATAGGATGATTGGTCTTGTTTGTTCTAATATAAGAGAGATATTGAAGTATGGTTATGGTTAAGTGATAAAAATGGTAGGATATTTAAAACCTTTGCGAGATCCTATTAGGAATTATATCCGTATATGTTGGTAAGGACTAAGAAGAATTTAAGGGTGACTAGTTATGGATATTAGAGGTAGAGTATCTTTGTATTCTTTGATGTGTGGGATACAATTGAAGCTAATCAAGTTAAAGTTAGAGACTTTGCCATGGACTGTAAAAGATAACAAAGGTGATTGTAAAAAAAAATGAAGTTTTCACAAGTTAGGAATGTAGAAAGTAGCAATAAGTTTCAACTATCTAAGGTGATGGTTTCATGAAAAGAAAATGAATTAACAGTATGATCACATGATTTAAATTTTTACAAGAATTCTTGGGGATTTGTCATAGTCATTTCAATTGGAATGGTTATAGTAAGGAAACAACTGTCAAAGGGTATTATAGAGTTTAATTGCATTAGTTATACTATAGACAATTTTGAGACCCTCTATGATATTTGAATGTTAAGTTTTATACATGAAGGATAGGTTGGAGTTCAGGTAGTAACCAAATAAAAATGACAAAGAAGTTTAGCTAATGGAATGTGGGCATGTTTGAGATATTATGGCCAATAGTAGAAGCATGTCACATATATTATTCCTACCAAGGTTCTTTTCATTCATCCCAAGTATTTGCTAGATATTTTTTTTTATTTACTTCAGTTGGAATCGCCATAGCTAGACTTATGAAATAGAGCTTGGGACCATCGTAGATTGACAAGTGAAGAAATGATGTAATAAGGATGTTAATTCAATTAAATTACTTAGAAGCATCATTCTAAAGAGGAGTTTCATGGAAACTAGATGTCATGCAAGTAAAATAGCCACAATGGTGTCAAACTTTAGGTAAATTCTTAAACTTAATTAAATTCGGGGACCGAATTTTTTAAGGGGGTGAAATGTAATACCCCCAATTAAAAAAAAACTTATTTAGGAGCTCAGTTAAAATAACTTATTTACTAACTTAGGTTCATATAATTTTTTTATGATTTATTTAAAATAGCTTCTAAATCTCTAATTCTAGAACAGTTACACATTTCATTATTTATTAAAAGTTTAATATCAAAGTCAAATGGTAATAACAATAGGATTTAGTTAAAAATAATTTTATGAATGAATATATTTATAATTTATGAACAAAATAACATTGTGTGTGTGTGTGAAGTGGTCCACCTAAGAAGGAAAAATAATTAAATAAATAAAAGTGAAGTCATATACTTAATTAAAAAAAAGAAAAATTAGGAATAAAAGAGGAGGAAAGAGAGGACCCAGAAGCTTCTGGTGAAGCCAATCCATCAACCATCAGGAAAAAAGAAAACCTATGAGTCAAGTACTCAATAGTATTTTGAATAGTGTATCATTCGCCACAACGAAGAGATAATGTGGTTTATGTACAAATAGTGAGAAGAGATAAATGATATTAGTCGTGATGAAATGATTATTTTTTTTATTTGAACATGTGGTTGTAGATTTTTATGTATGACTAACCATTGGTTCATGTTAAGGTTTTTTTTCCGAATAGTATTGACTTGGATATTGCAAGTATTGATGAAATTTTTAGTTTAAAAATTGTTTGGATAAAGACTGGTGAAATTTTCACTCATCCATTATGTCAACTTTGTTTGTCATGCTCCCATTGAATTCTTGTGACTCACCATTTCTTTGGTTTCATTTTTTTTTAGATTTACAGTTTGCAAAGGATTAATCTCAAGGAGTTTTCATGTTTACCAAAAACATCTATGCTTTGCGGTAGAGTCAATAGAAAACTCTGCCAATGAGCTCAACATTTGACATTCCACCACAAAGTACCTCAACAGCAACCTCGTCCAATTTTTCACTACTTATCAGCATTTCTTTTCCTACTTCAACAACTTCCAGAATTTCCATATTCCCATTGGATCTAACTACTCAGCAACTTGTGCAGAATCTTCTCTTTGATAACAAACATGCAAAGTTAATCCTTTCCTTCTTTCTTTGTTCATCTCTCACAGAGTATATAATAGGCAAAACAGAACAAAGATGACAAACATGTGACATTATGAAGTACATATGACAAACATGCAAAAACTAGTGAATACAAAGTCCAGATACTCAGCTTCCTGAACTTTTCAGTAATAAAATGATTATCATGGTCAATATTCAGTAATAAGTGATAACACGCAAAATACACTGTCTAAGTAACTTAATTTTTTATTTGTTTTAGGGTCATTTGTCGTATTTTGCATGATATCTGCTGGTATTTTGATGTGTTTCAGGAACATAGGGTGTAGAAAGCAAAAATAAAGAAAAACTGTGAAAAAGGAAAAAAGGCTCAAAAAGTCAACAAGACAAATGGGAAGTCAACACATTTAGTCAGGATGAAGAATTCCTCCCCACTTTCAGAAGCAGTTACATCCACTTCCTCCATGTTCTCCACCTCTTGGGACACTATCAGAAGCACTACTTGATAAAGTTTTGCTTATAAATAGACCTTCAAGAATCAGTTATGGGGACCAAGCTTTTTTTAGAGAAATTCATTGTTTTAGAAACATCTTATTACTTTTAAGTGCTTATCTTGTAATTTCAATTCTCAGCTTTCATACTTATGTTGCTGATTTCGATCAATATTATTGCTACTATTTTATATTAATTACCGTAATATTGTTTCGTATCAATTCAATTGGCTTCTACATATCTATTTAATTTCCAATTCTCCTTGTGCTGCAATTCCAAACCGTGAGTGCATACTGTTGCTGCGTGGCCATTTAGTTTAATTCCCATTGATAAGAATTCATCATTGTGATGTGCCTCTTGTTGTTACTCCTTTCAATTCAATTTTGCTGGCGTGTTCCGTTCCATTCCTATTCCATGTTCGGCTACTGTTTGTGTATTAAGAGGCAATTGTAGCTGCGGTTCCTTTCCATTCCTATTCCAGAAATTGCAGGTTTCATTCTTTTTAATTGCTTTTCAATACGAGTCCACCAATTATAAGTTTTATGCATAATTTAATTATGTCAGAGTAGATTTTTATAGAGTCCAGAATGTGATGAATGTCGTACCAATGGTGCTCTGTTAAGTTGTATGATTAGAAATTGTAACATGAATTATTTTTAAGTCTGAAAATTCTGATTTTTAACGATAAATATTTACAGTGAAAACTGGAATATTGCGATACCGGTTTCATAACGAAAGAGTGAAACATGTATCTGACCGTAGGAAATTCAGAAATTAATTTTAAAATTCAGCGACAGCGTTTTCTTTAATTAATTTAGAAATTACAAATTTCCAAAAAAAGATTTTAAAATTGTAACTGTGCATGCGAAAGCTGGCAGTTATAAGCTTAAAATCTGGTAACGGACGAGCGAAAGCCGGCGGTACCTTTAAATTTGCTTTCTACTAAAAATAACTTTTCAAGCAAAAAAATTGATTATTTTTCAAACATAGTTTTTGAAGTTGTAAGGCGTACGCGCGAAAGCGGTCGAATAGATTACAAAGTCAAAACTCGGTGTCGTGCACGCGAAAGCTGGCGACCGCTTTAATTTAATCCTTTTTACGCGCGAAAATATTTTCCTGTTGCAATAATAAAAAAATAACTTAATAAGTATTCACGGTTGACGCGAATTATATTCTGGACTCTCATCATTAAAAGTAATTAAAAACAAGTTATTTTCCCAATTTTGCATCCAAACTAATTAGCATCGCCTTAGATAAACAACGTGACAATAGATAACGGTACTTGACATTGGTCTCTGTGGGATTCGACATCTTTTATACTAAAACCGATATTTCCGTGCACTTGCGGACCTATCAATAAGCGGGTATCCAACCTGACCCTCAAACCCCATTTTACATGCTTGTGGGATGATCCTTTATTCAGCGGTCGATTCTTATAACAACAACGAAGAGGAATAAAAAAAATAATGTACTTCAATCTCATACAACAACGAAGAAAATTGAAAGGACAAACAGAAAGAGCAAGCCATCAATCCAAAAACAATATTGAAAACACACCACACATACATTACAAAAGGAATAAAATAAACACCTAAAAATACATTCCAAATAATTAAAACTCCACTTGTACAAATGAAAATAACTAGACCCTGTTTGCTCCAAGAACCAAAGCCTTGATTTTGATTAGCGACGCAATAACATCTGCCATATTGATTCTTGCTTCAGGTGAATCTTCACAACAATTCAGGGCTAAACTAAAAATAGATGACATGTGAGTCAATATATCATCAATTTGGTCCCCTGTTAGTTGGACTAAATTTGAATCCATGACCTCCATAATTGAATTAGGCAATGATCCACCGATCCATGTCTTCAAGCTTAGTTCTGCAACAAACATATCATCTGTTGGCTTTCTTCTTGTAAAGATTTCCATTAGCATAATCCCATAGCTGTACACGTCTCCTTTGACAGAAACAATTCCCTTAGATCCATACTCTGCATGTTTATACTAGTTATCAAATATTGTATACAATAAGGCTTAGATCCATACTATGTACACATTAATTACTAATATAACATGTTGATTAATAATGTGTGTTATAGATTTTTTTGTTGACAAAATCAAATAGATTGGTTGGGACTGAAAACATAAAGAAGATAATGTTAAGTAAAAGAGAAGAAATGACCTGGTGCAAGGTATCCAATAGTAGCTAAAGTTTGTGTATGAGTTTTAGATTGACCTTCATCCATGAGCTTAGCAATACCAAAATCACTAACATGTGCAACCATATTTTCATCCAACAAGACATTGGAAGGCTTTAGATCACAATGAACCACTGGTATTGAAGAACCATGATGGAGATATTCCAATGCAGATGCAATATCTATCATTATATTTAACCTTTGCAAGAAATTTAAGCAATGGTTATCTGAATATAACCAATTGTCCACACTTCCATTTGACATGAACTCCATCACCAATGCTTTGAAATCAAGATTTGAACAACTACTGATAATCTTAACCAGATTTCGATGTCGTAGATTTCTCATTGCGTTGCATTCTGCATCAAAGCTCTTTGATTTTGCCTCTGATTGCAAATCAATTACTTTAACTGCAATCGTCTCACCATCAGGAAGCTCTCCTTGATACACAGAGCCAAAGCTCCCCCTTCCAAGTAATTTGCTCTCATTGAATCCATCTGTTGCTTGCACAAGTTCATAATAGGATATTCTTCTTGGAGCTCCTAAATTCGACAAACCCCTTTCAAGAGTAGTTTTGTTCTTTTTCCTTTTATGTTGTTTTAAAAGTATGATGCCCGCAACAACCAAAATGGCTGACACAACTATGGGAAGTATGCATTTCAATATAAGCTGTTTTTCCATTGACCATTTCTTAACTTGCTTACCACATGTTGGTACTTGGAGGCGAGGATCACCGCAAAGTGCTTCATTATGCATAAATGATTGAGCTGTGAAATTTTTGAAATGTCCACCATCGGGAATCTCTCCTTGTAATCTATTATATGAGAAGTTGATGTGTTGAAGATACCCAAGTGATTCTAAGGATTTTGGAATAACACCAGTTAACATATTTTGGGACAAGTCCAAGGAGATCAAGTTTACCATTTGACCAAGTGATTTGGGAATTGATCCATTCAATTTATTATCTGCTAAGGAGAGATTCTGCAATGTTTGTAAGGAATTGATGGTTGTTGGAATGTTGCTTGAAATCTGATTACTTGATAGGTCTAATAGTATAATTGCTCTCAAATTCCCAATCTCAGGTGGAAGATTACCAATGAAGGTATTAGAGGACAAATCTACCTCTAAGATATCTATGACACTCCAAAGAGAGGAAGGTATCTTAGAGTTCAAACTGTTAGATCCTATGTATAACCTTATAAGAGAAGTCATATTTCCCAAACATGTTGGTAAAACTCCAGAAAGCTTATTGTTTTCTATATACAACTCACCCAAACTCTTCATTTCACAAAGCTCTTCAATAAATGATCCTTGTAGTCCATTGTTGTCAAGATTCAAATACTGAAGTTTCTGCAACCCTTTGAATGTACCAGGTATTGGTCCAGTTATATTATTCCCAAAAAGAGAAAAATGTAGCAAGTTGCTCATGTTTCCAACTTCTTGGGGAATATTACCATCAATTCCACATGATACTGCCCGGAAGAATTCTGCAGTTATGTTTCCAATGGACTTAGGAAGATTGGGTAGTATATGGTTACCTGATAAGTCTAGATATTTCAAATGTCTACAATTTGCCAAGGAAGTAAAGAATTGATGAGAATCTTTTATTGTCAAATTGTTTTCATATGTTAAAAACAATTCAAGGGACCTTAAGTTTCCAATAACATTGGGAACAATTCCACTGAATGCATTTTGATCCAATCCGATTTGACGGAGCTTAGAAGCGTTGAATATGTTATTTGGAATATTTCCAACAAAATTGTTTTGATACAAGTTTAGATGTTGCAGACTAGGAAGGCTATATCCCGGATTTGGTGGAATTGTTCCTGAGAGACTATTTATTTCAACCTCCAAATCTGTCAGTGATGACATGTTGAAGATTTTGGAAGGAATAGATCCAATTAAGCTATTGTTAAACAATATTAGCCGCTCAAGTTTATCAAGATAGACAATCTCCTCGGGTATCGTACCTGAAAAGGATAAGAAACAATGTTACTATAATGATATTCCTCGTTATCGGTAGAATAGTGATCCTTCCTCTTGTATATGTGTAATGTTTTGGGAACAGAAAAGGGGACAATAAACTATGCGACCACCCTTTTTCCTTTTTTTTTTCCGTGCAAAGCTAGCGTATACTCATGTCATGTGATGAATAGGATTGAACAATATTTGACATTTTTAGAAAAATAAAAAAAGAAATTAAATTTAAATATTAAAAAAAGTTAAAAGCTAAATACAACGAATTTGTCTTTTGTGAAATACAACTAATGTGTGTTTATGGTTTGCAATCTACTATCTACTACTATACTATATGAAAGTCGTACTCCAACAAAATTTCAGAATTATCTTTTGTCATAATCTTTTTAATTTAATAAGTCAAGTGATCGATTTGCAAGTAAAAAAACCAATTTGTTATGGCATAAATATAGAAAAACAATTTATTCTCATCTCTTGTGCCATAAATATAGGAAAACAGTTTTTTCATCCTCTCTTATGTCATAGATATAGGAAAATAATTCATTCACAACTCTTTTAATTCATTCACCAGCTGTTAGATAAAGTCAAATTACATTCATTATGGTGGATGAAGGCAACTAATATTAACATTGGTTTAAACTTTCATATGTGGTGGTCGAGTCTGTTTGTTTGTCTAGGCATCGGCTAATTTGTTTTTTGTATCCTTTGTTTGTGACTTGTCTGGATGTAAACTTTTGAGGTCCTTTTTGGCACAGCTTGTGCTAATGATGACGCTCCTTTGGTGTTAATATATTTCATTTTTGCTTGTCCAAAAAAAAACTCTCACCAATTTACATATAAAATAAAATAAAAATATTTAATAGAAATACTACATTAATGTTGATATTTTGAAAACAGTATTCAGTTTTCAAAATTTTATCATATCGATTTGATTTCCTTATATTAAACCCTACAAATTTACTTACACAAATATAAGCACATAATATACGCAACGAGTGTGGTGTAAATATTTAATTGTGTTTTGCATATAAAATAAAAAAATTATTTTTTAGGGGAATAAAAAAACAATTTATTAAAAACACTACATCATTTTTGATATGATAAAAATAGTTATAAGTTTAAAATTTTATCATATCGATACATAAAAAATGCTTCTGCAGATACAAGCACGTAAAATTTACAAAGAGTGTGGTGTAAATATTTAACTGCATTTTACATATAAAGTAAAAGAGTATTTGAAAAAAAAACACTACATTAATGTTGATATTTAAATATAGTCATAAGTTTTCAAAATTTTATCATATAGACTTTCTCATATCGGTACATAAATATTTACCTCCTTAGATATAAACACATAAAATCCGCAGTGGGAGTAGTAGAAATATATAACATTATTTTTAATATAAAATGAAAAAATATTTAATAGAAACAGTACATTAATGTTGATATTTTGAAAATAGTCATGACTTTTCAAAATTTTATCACATCAGTACATAAAAATCTACCTCGATAGTTTTATCATATCGGTACATAAAAATCTACCTCGGTAGATATAAACACATAAAACTCACAATTGGCGCGGTTGAATATATAACGGTGTTTTGCATAGAAATTAACAAAATTTTCAATGTAAATTTTTTATTAATGTTGATATTGCGAAAATAGTCATGAGTTTTCAAAATTTTACCATATCGATTTTCTCATATCAGTATATATTTTTCGACACATCTCATATCACTACATAAAAATTTGCTTTCGTAGATATAGGCAAATAAATTTTGCATCTCATATCACAACATTGTATAAAAATTTATTCAAATTATATATATAAGACAAGATCCGTTAACACCACATATAAATCTATAAGTTACTGCGAAGAGTTATGTTATATAGTGCGAATTAATGCAAACAAAAAATTGACTAATGTACGCATATTGTTTTTTTAAAAAAGAATAAGAAATAGATAACATAGACGAAAAATATGATTGAGCTCATTCTTCAACTCCACTAAAGTCATACATGGAGTTACTGACATTTCAAATGGTTGTATCCATTGATCAAATTTAACAGTGGCCAATCTTAAAGGAGGAGAGGAAGGAGGAGGAGAAGGAGAAGAAATAGAATCTGAAGCAGAATCAGACATGATGCAAAAGAAGTATAATTGTATGAAAAAATGATTGTGAATTTGGATGAACGGTAGGGTGTATTTATAGAGGTCAGGTGACTGGTTCGAAAAAAATATATATATTCAATACCGCAAAACCAAATGACGGTAATGAAAAAAAAATTAAAAAAATGTCTTTTCACCCTGCCACGTCTGCCACCACCTGCCACCGGACCTCATTACTGCCAAACCAAACGGAAGTAATGAGGAAAACGACAAAAAAAAAATGAAAGTGGGTCATTTTGGTATTTAAGTTTCAAAGGGGGTGAGATTTGAAAAAAAAAATTATAAGAGGGTCCGAAAAAAAAATTCAAATTTGTAGTTGTTAAGCAGATACTTTGATTTCTTATTTTTTTTTTCTTACTTGCTTGGTTTATAAATGACAAGTTTTATCCTTGTTATTGGCTCCAAGAAAGAGTTCTGATGACGGAGCATCATATGATATTTTTGGCTATGTTTTTATTACTTTTCTTTGCATTTGAAGACAAATAAGATGAGAGTTAGAAGAGTTGTCAATGGTTTGAGGAACATATTGTATTATTTTCACTCGAGTCGTGGTAATTCACTTTTATCCTAAATCATGCAGCTCCATAGGTGTTTTGAGTGTTTTGTAGTGAGGAATCATGTAAATCGACAAATCAAGACATCATGTGAAGGATCAATGTTAGGAAGTTTGAGGATCAATGGTTCTTAGAAGGTTTTTGAAGATAATACAAGATGAAGAAAATTTATTTCAAGTTTCTAGGAGTTTCCAGACGGAATAACGATTGAAAACGGGACGAAAACGCAAGAAATCGCACAAGATGGGCTGCCTCATGCACACCTGCACACATGCCATGCACCCCTGCACACCTGCACATGAGTGTTTTGCACATGATAAAGGAGATCAAGACTGCCCGGTGATTCTAGGAAGATCATTCATAGCAACCGCTAAAGCTTTGGTTAACTTGGAGCAGAAGGGGGTTTTCATAAGGTCTAATGGTTACTATCAATGCTATAAGGTAACTCTACCATAAAATGCATACAACTTGGCTATGGAGTTTGCTGACGTTTGGGAACTATTAAAAGTTCTTGTGGAACATTCCGATGGGTCGGAACCTGAAAAAGGAATACTCGTGGTCTGAAGAAGCTTATAGATGGTCAAAACCAGAAGAAGATTATGGATGGACAGATTCTGAAGGAGAGTGTTCAGTGGAAGAAGAAGACAACGAACCTGAAGGTTTGGGGTTCCCAAGCTCACCTTAGACAAATGCATCAAGCTCGAGACGCTAAACAAGCATTGAATGGGAGGCAACCCATATGTTTTATTTTTAGTCATTTAATTTTCAGTTATTTATTTTACATAGCCACTTCATCTCAGAATTTCTTTCTTTTACTGTTGCTAACTCGCGACTAGGCGCATTGTTTTTACATGAATTGCATAACTTTCCTTTTCAAAAATAAAAAATTTTGTTTTAGCCTTGGAGAATTGTTCCAACCATTGTCAGCAGAAGGCTAGCTTTCTTCCGAAGTTCAAGACCACGATAAATTTTGGAGCTTTTTGCGAAAGATACTCAGAAAAAGTCACCACTACAATTAGCATAACCGGTGAGATTTTGAGTCAAATATATATTCCAATATGTTTCTACTTTTTTCTTTCATTATGAGTGTTCCATGTTGGATTGCTATTTTTGCTCGAAATTTTGGTCATTCTATATGGACTATCGGTTGTATTGTCATACACACGAGACATTTGTTTTTGGTAACTAGAGCCTTTTTCAAGCCACCCTGATTATCATTATATATCCTCTGTGAAACCATTTTGAGCATCCATGCATTAATTTTTTCTTCGTTACTTTTATGTGACTTTACATCATGTCACAAGTTATGAAACGTATTGATTATATCTGTTTGATTTCCTTTTTGGAGTTAGATAGGTTAGCGAAATACTAGTCATGGTTTGGAATTAAGTTTGGGGTTGCTCTTTGGAATTAGCAACATCTTAAGTTTGGGTTGGGGTACTAGTAGAACTTGGTTATCAAAGAAAAAATGAAAAAGGAAAATGTAGATAAAACATCAAAATGATGGTCTACAAAAAAAATCAAGAGACAAAAGCAAAAGTTTAGTCTCTTCAAAATGAAAGCTAGTACCACATAAATGAAAGCTAGTACCTCATAACAATGGTTGTGACACAATTTGTGAATGAAGTTACAGGTTTGGATGACAAAGTTTGTCAAAGTATTTCAAATAGGTAATCCTTAGGAACTAACTTCAAAGTGTTTGTTAGCCTACTTTCACAAATATATCCCACCTTAACCTCAACCACGCTATAACCTTGAAAATACCTCTATATGTGTGTGTAGTGGTATATACTTTGAATGTCTGTTTAAAATTGCTTCAATCTCATAGCAAGGTAAAACCACATGAGGACTGGAGTGCGGCAAATGCCTTGACCAGCCCCACTGGCTTTAGGAGGTACATACATTTATATTTTTATCTTGGAATTGCATGTGGTTGAAAGTATGAGTTTCTTGTCCAAGTCTGTTCTGCTTGCATGGAAGTGGTAAGCTAGTTAAGCCTGTTGTTGGTAGGAGTGACAATCTTAGCAAAATCTCCAGAAAGGTATCTTTCTATTCTTTAAATTCATGTAAATTCTAACTTCTTGTTATTGTGTTGCTTGAGGAAAAGCAATGGTTTAAGTTTGGGGTTGTGATGACAGAGCATCGTATGATATTTTTGACTATGTTTTTAGTACTTTTCTTTGCTTTTAAAGACAAATAAGATGAGAATTAGAGGAGTTGTCACTAGTTTGAGGAACATATCGTATTGTTTTCACTTGAGTCGTGGTAATTCACTTCCATCCTAAATCATGCAACTTCATAGGTATTTTGAGTGTTATGTAGTGAGGAATCATGTAAATCGACAAATCAAGACATCACATGACGGATCAAGGATAGGAAGTTTGAAGAACAATGGTTCTTAGAAGGTTTTTGAAGACAATACAAGATGAAATAAATTCATTTAAAGTTTCAAGGAGTTCTCAGACAGAAGATCGATCGAAAACAGGACGAAAACACAAGAATTCACATAGGAGGGGTTGTCCATGCGCCCCTGCTCATGGTACAACCTTGGCTACTATCCCATGCGCACCTGGGCCTCTCTCATGCGTACTTGCACATCCCTGCGGGAAAAAATTGCCCTTTGCTTGTTTTTCGAGCTGGGTTGGTGGAAAAAACCCAGTTTTCTTCTCTTAAACCCTAAGTAATCATATGCTATAAATAGAGACACTTGCACACACTTTTATTCATTCAGAAAGCCAATGGTTTAAGGCAAGGGTCAAGCATCAGAGTTCCAAGGCAGAGGATCTCCATCCTTCTCTTGTTCTCTCTAGGGTACATTTTTATATTGTTTTGTAATGATGTTTGTTGCCATGTGCAACTAAACCTCTTTGATTAGGGTTATAAGATGAACCCCTTCTTATTTGTTGGATTCACTTAATAAAGATTTCATTCAGTTATGCTTTTCTTGTATCCGATTTAAATTCTACTTGCATGTTCTTAATGCTTTTTCTGTTAAGAATCTGTATCGGTAATCTTGAAAATTGGTACGTAGTATATTAGTAGAATTGACAACCTAAAATTCTTTCTCGGTTCTTGGCAGTAGTAATTGCTTATTTCTTAATTATTGTTAATAAAATTTAAGTATGAAACCTAGGGTTTTCTAATTATTCCTTTTGGGAACGCCACAATTTTAACTAGGTTAACTTGTAGCACACGTTGCCATAAGGGTTAATGGAGTTTAGAGTCTAGTTTCTTAAATCATGAGTAGACACCACATAAATTTGTTTTACTAAGTTAATCCCAACAAAGACGGAAGGGGGATTCAAGGATTCCCTAATCGTCATTAAATCTCTGAATCACAAACCTAATCTCGTATTGGGCAGGGCAATTAAACCTTGCAACCCTCTTTTGATCTCTTTTCTATTTACTCTCTAAATAAGTTTTGTTAATTGCTAAGTTGAACGATAATCCCTGTGGAGAGGTTAAACTTACTACTTTATTACTTATTACGATTTGGTGCACTTGCCAATTTCGTCTATCAAGCTTTAGACACATCATAAAAAAATATTCTACACATTTGAAGAGAGACTTTTACACACTTCCATCCACTATATGTATTTAATACTATGTCTTTATACCACTAATCGACTTTTACACCTGACTTGTACTTTTTTGGACTACACAACTTATTAGCTAATTGGACTTAACACTTTGTTGATTAGTTCAATGGATCAAACAAGTTTATTATTCAACAATGCGTCCGCGCCCACACACACACTTCATTAAATTTAGTGATGAGAAAATTCTGGACATAATTTATTTATTTAGAATTTTAATTCTATTTTTTAAAGCTTACCTATGCAACTTTAACAAAAAGTTTTTCATATTAAAGAGCATTTTCAATGAAGTGAATATTTTGTTTTATCAATATTATGAGAAAATGATTCTAGTAAAAAAAGATAAAATAATAAAAAATGATCAATATGCATCATATTTCGTGTAAATGTGTTAAGATAGAAAATAAAACATACCTGTGAAAATATTCGATGATAAATCTACGTATATCAACGATGTGCAGTTACTAATTGATCGTGGAATGCTTCCATCAATTCGATTGTTGTTTAAAGTAAAATTTTCAAGTTCAGGAAGCTGATTGAAAAAATCATTTGGTATTCTTCCATTTAAATTGTTATTGCCAAATTTAACCACCCTCAAAGAAGTCATATTGTTAAGCGACGGAATTTTACCTGCACGTGTGTAACATTAATATCACATTTAATATTTATTTATTAATAAAAGACATCAAATACTGATTTTGCAAAAACCTGGGCACTTTCATCATTAAACAATTAAGTCGTTTATTATAAACATATCTTACCCTCGAAGTTGTTGCCCATAAGATATAATTCTTGAAGTTTGGTCATGTTTCGGATGCCACATGGCATGGGTCCTTTGCTGAAACTATTGAATGATAGATCTAATACCACCATCTCATCACATTGATGCCAAATAGTCGGCATCTCACCGGAAATATCATTATGATAAATACCAAAAAGTCTAAGATTTGGAAGCCCTTGACAAATATTTGACGGAAGATTGCCGGACAAATTATTATAGCTAAGATACAACTCTTGCAACAATGAGTTGTTGAATTTGAATATCGACGATATGTTGCCTGAAAAAGGAAAGACAAGACTTAATTAGGACAGTTCAAACACACAATCAAAATTAATAGTTAAAATAGGATTTAGGAAGGCTGGATAGTTTGGTGAGTTTGTGGGGTTCATAGTAGGTAATGCGGGTTTGACAATGTCCCATCTGCAGAATGTAGATGATACCCTTCTCACCGGCAAAGCCTTAATAAGGAATCAATGGACTATGAAGACTATCCTCTACCATTTTGAGCTTGCTTCGGGGCTTCAGGTTAATTTTGCTAAGAGTTGTCTACTAGGGATCTATATGGGTGACTCTTTTCTTAGGATCACTAACGGGTTTTTTCATTGTAGGTTGCGTGCTTTTCCTTTTAAGTACATATGGACTTCCAGTGGGAGCGAACCCCCGTTCTGCTAAAACTTGGAAACCTTTACTTATCCTAATTTCTTCTAGGCCCACCGCAAAATTCGAATTTTAAATTTGCCGCCCAAAATTTCCGGCATACAAAATCCGCTGCAAAGTCCAATTTTTTTCTCGCTTAGATTTGCGACGTCAGTTTTTTTCCGCCTCAAATGTCAAATCAGATTTTTTTTTTCCCGCCCAGTCTTGGAGTGGGCTAGCTACCCGCTGCAAATGTCAGAATTTCGTTGCAAATGTTTTTATAAATTAAAATATATGGAAATGCATTTGCGTGGGTCTTTTCCACCGCAAATTTGCAAGGGAATTCAGGCCGTGGCAAATGCTTGCTGCTAATTCAAAGATTTTGTTTCAACTACTTGATTACTAGACGTTGCTCCTTATAATTACATTTTGTTTTCACAGTGATTCTGTTTCACTGAATTTTTTAACCAAATTTTTTAAAGAGACAGATGTACTATTTCTTCTTTTATTTTAACAATATTATTGAAGTGCTATAAATGATAGGTTGTCCTTTTAGGGTGCAGTATAGTATAGACATCTTTGCTATTATGTGATACTTTTGCACACAGACATTTGTGTACAAATATATACTAAAATAATTTATCAATAAAGTAGAAAATATTTTAGAATTGACTCGGAGACTTGTAAGTCAGTGCTTGCACTTAAATTTTTTCAATAAATAAGATTAACAATAGAAAATACATGATCTAAAAAAAGAATGTCAATTTAAATTTGCAATGCAATATTGATTATTTTTTCAATTATACTATCTAGTTAATAAAGTTTATAAGCATTACTCATAAGAAATATATATCAATGGCTAATAAGAATAATTTAGTACTCCCTCCGGTCCTTATTATAAGTAACAAAGCCAAAAAACATCAAAACCAATGCAATCATTAATGAATATAACTTTTTGACTATTTTTACGTAGGAGGGGTTGTCCATGCGCCCCTGCCCATGGTATAGCCTTGGCTACTATCCCATGCACACCTGCGCCTCCCTCATGCGTACTTGCGCATCCCTGCGCGAAAAATTGCCCATTGCTTGTTTTTCAAGCTGGGTCGGTGGAAAAAAACCCAGTTTTCTTCTCTTAAACCCTAAGTAATCATACACTATAAATAGAGACACTTGCAAACACTTTTATTCATTTAGAAAGCCAACGGTTTAAGGCAAGGGTCAAGCATTAGAGTTACAAGGCAAAGGATCTCCATCCTCCTCTTGTTCTCTCTAGGGTATGTTTTTCTATTGTTTTGTAATGATGTTTGTTGCCATGTGCAACTAAACCTCTTTGATTTAGGTTCTAAGATGAACCCCCTCTTATTTGTTGGATTCACTTAATAAAGTTTTCATTCAGTTATGCTTTTCTTGTGTCCGATTTAATTTCTACCTGCACGTTCTTAATGCTTTTTCTGTTGAGAATCTGTATGGGTAATCTTGAAAATTGGTCCGTCGTATATTAGTAGAATTGACAACCTGAAATTCTTTCTCCGTTCTTGGCAGCAGTAATTGCTTATTTCTTAATTATTGTTAATAAAATTTAAGTATGAATCCTAGGGTTTTCTAATTATTCCTTTTGGGAAGGCCGCAATTTTAACTAGGTTAACTTGTAGCACACGTTGCCATAAGGGTTAATAGAGTTTAGAGTCTAGTTTCTTAAATCATGAGTAGACACCACATAAATTTGATTTACTAAGTTAATCCCAACAAAGACGGAAGGGGGATTCAAGGATTCCCTAATCGTCATTAAATCTCTGAATCACAAACTTAATCTCGTATTGGGCAGGGCAATTAAACCTTGCAACCCTCTTTTGATCTCTTTTCTATTTACTCTATAAATAAGTTTTGTTAATTGCTAAGTTGAACGACAATCCCTGTGGAGACGATAAACTTACTACTTTATTACTTGTTACGATTTGGTACACTTGCCAATTTCGTCTATCAAGCTCTAGCCACATCATAAAAAAATATTCTACACATTTGAAGAGAGACTTTTACACACTTCCATCCACTATATGCATTTATAATACTATGTCTTTATACCACTAATCGACTTTTACACCTGACTTGTACTTTTTTGGACTACACAACTTATTAGCTAATTGGACTTAACACTTTGTTGATTAGTTCAATGGATCAAACAAGTTTATTATTCAACAATGCGTCCGCTCCCACACACACACTTCATTAAATTTAGTGATGAGAAAATTCTGGACATAATTTATTTATTTTGAATTTTAATTCTATTTTTTAATGGTTAACTTTGCAACTTTAACAAAAAGTTTTTCATATTAAAGAGCATTTTCAATGAAGTGAATATTTTGTTTTATCAATATTATGAGAAAATGATTCTAATAAAAAAAGATAAAATAATCGAAAATGATCAATATGCATCATATTTCTTGTAAATGTGTTAAGATAGAAAATAAAACATACCTGTGAAAAAATTCGATGATAAATCTAGGGATATCAACGATGTGCAGTTACTAATTGATCGTGGAATGCTTCCATCAATTCGATTGTTGTTTAAAGTAAAATTTTCAAGTTCAGGAAGCTGATTGAAAAAATCATTTGGCAGTCTTCCATTTAAATTGTTATAGCCAAATTTTACCACCCTCAAAGAAGTCATATTGTTAAGCGATGGAATTTTACCTGCACGTGTGTAACATTAATATCACATTTAATATTTATTTATTAATAAAAGACATCAAATACGGATTTTGCAAAATCCTTGACACTTTCATCATCAAACAATTAAGTCGTTTATTATAAACATATCTTACCCTCCAAGTTGTTGCCCATAAGATATAATTCTTGAAGTTTGGTCATGTTTCGGATGCCACTTGGCATTGGTCCTTTGTTGAAACTATTGAATGATAGATCTAATCCCACCATCTCTTCACATTGATGCCAAATAGTCGGCATCTCACCGGAAATATCATTATGATAAATATAAAAAATTCTAAGATTTGGAAGCCCTTGACAAATATTTGACGGAAGATTACCGGACAAATTATTATAGCTAAGATACAACTCTTGCAACAATGAGTTGTTGAATTTGAATATCGACGATATGTTGCCTGAAAAAGGAAAGACAAGACTTGATTAGGACAGTTCAAACACACAATTAAAATAAAGGTAAATTCTTATTTACCTATCAATAAAATGTGGGTAACTCTATACGTGCTGAATTGACACTAAGCAAAATTATTTATTTGTCTTTCATTGTTTATAGTGTTACACAAATAGATGGTTTTGAGTGATGTCAACTCAACATGTACAGAATAACTAACTTTTTTTATGGATAATGTAGCTCTCATCTAAAATAAATAGTCATATCATCACTCAAAACAAAATTTTTTCATTTTATAAGTTGTTTTACAATATTAATATGAATCATTAATAATATTTATTTTCCTCTTATATCATCTACTCTTTATTTCTCAAATCCTCTTATAATTTTGGATTCACGTAGTAAATTATAGTGCAAACATAATGTTTTAGTATAAACTGACATTTATGTATGATTGCATTGTCCAGGTTAATTATTCTTGGGTCCGTTATTCTTTTTATGATTACAATTTTGATAGGAGAGAGACATCCCATGTTAGGTCATGAGAACCAATAATCTAATTTTATGTAAAATCTTAGAGTACATCGATGTGAGTTTCTAATTGATGTTGGAATGGTTCCTTCGAATTGATTGTTGCATAAAGTGAAATTAAATAAAGGAAGCTGATTAATAAAATCAGTTGGTTAACTTCCATCTAAATTGTTATCGCCAAATTTGACATCCCTCAAGGAAGTCATGTTGTTAAGCGATGGAATTTTACCTGCATGTGTGTAACTTTAATATCATATTATTTATTTATTTATTAATACAAGATATCAAATTTCCTGACTACCTATGCTAAGTTCTTGACTTAGTTTTCTGTTTTCGGACTGAAATTTCTGGATTTTGAGTCCTGCTTACTGCTTGGTAAAGAGCATGTTTAGTCTGGTTCTGTGTTGGTTGTGTGGTGTTAAGATATACTGTGATTCTCCATTTGTTGTAACTATACTGTAATTATGCTAGGAGTAATTAGTATTTATGTGAAATTATTTTTTGTGTTTCTTTGTCTTCAATCCTATAATATAAATAGGATCACCTGCTTGTACTTGAGACACACATTGAATATACGAATATTTATCATATTCTCCTGAGTTTTTACATGGTATCAAGAGCTTAGGTTATCGATCACTTTTTTTTCTTCCGGAGTATTATTTTAGTTTCCCTTTGTTCGTTGATCATTGTTGAGTTTTATTTTCCTCTTGTGTTGTGTGTCTTTGCTACCCACACATTATAAAGCCATCATTATCATTGGCATTTGTGATTTCAACCGATAAAGTAATTTTTACCCCACCTTTTTGAATTTCCCTTGTATCATCAATCTCAAATTCTAGGAAACCTTAGTTGCAGCAATTTTTCTTTCTTTCCGTCCTCAGAATACTATTTTTCTTCAAAGTGTGTTGGATTATTTTATTTGCTAGATTAGTAGAAATAAAAAAAAATTATTGAGTAATTAAAGTGTAGATTTTAACGTAAGAGGGGAGATGAATGTAATTCAAGCTTCTATCAGGGGAGTGAAATGTTTTCTAATATATTTTGAATAAGAGGGGAGGGAAGTGCATATTTTAACATAAAAGGAAAGAAGAGTGTAATTCAAACATCTAGGGGATGAGACTGTAATTTACTCTAATAATAATAATTTAGTAAAATTTATATTAAAAAAGAGAACAATTTAGTGAATGACAATTCTCATTCTCTCATTCATCATCTTATTGATGTACCTAAAAAGGTTAAATGGGCGGCAATTATTGTGGGACTGACTAATCAATCCAATATTAAAATTCAAAAATGACAAATAGTGGGAAACAAACAAACATAACACATTATATCTGAGGTTGGAGTACCTGAAAAGTAGTTGGAAAATAAAGCAAGATATTCAAGTGAAGACATGTTTGAAACTGTTTGAGGTATGAGTCCAGACAACTTGTTTTGAGCAATGTCCAATTCTTTCAACCACCGAAGGTTGCCAATAGATTGGGGGATAAAACCAGTAAACTTGTTAGCGCCAAGATACAAATATTGAAGTTGTGACAAGTCCCCCAACGCTTTAGGAATCCCCCCTTTAAACTCGTTATAGCTGATATGAAGAACCTTTAATCGGCGCAACCCACATAACTCTTTTGGAAACTGACCACCGAAACTATTATTTTCAAGGTCAAGTATAACAAGAAAGGACAGATTCCCCAAGTTTGGGGAAATGGTACCTCTAAGACTCATGTTTCGGAGAATCAAACTGTGGACTCTTCCGTGTCGCTCATCACAAGTGACACCAACCCAATTGCAGACAGAAGAGGAAATTGACCAATTATTAGCCAACATATCATAGGGGTCTGAAGTAATTAAGGATTTGAATGCTAGAAGAGCAGATTGATCAGTTGTGATGTTTTTTGTATTCGCAGCTAAGCAAGCCACAAAATAATGCAATGATAGCAAAAAAAGTAAGAGACGAGATAATAGATTCACCATTTTTCCTTAGTGTGTGTGGATGAGAGACGAGGCAAGGGACTGATGGGGATGATATATAGTGGTTTAAAAATGCGTTTCCTACGTTATTAATTATTAACAATATTAACGTTTATTTCACTCCCCACTTTTCGTCATTTTGGGAAAAAAGGACAAGAGTATAGCGTACATTACAATCTAACCATCCTTATTAAGCATTGATACAGTGTTGTGTTGGTGGGGGCTAGGTGGTTCAAATCAACGAAAAAAGGAAAAGAGAACAGCGTAGCATATTTACATGGAAAATTACATGGAAAATTTTATGTAAGTCAACGAAAAGTCAGTCAACGAAAAAAGGAAAAGAGAATAGCGTAACATAATTACATGGAAAATTCTACTTTTTATCTACCTCCTAATTCTCATTTTTATTTGAATTTATTAGTATATTATGTCAAAGCATAATTATTTTACACATGCATTTAATAATATGTTGTTACGTCAATTAATAAATATGACAATTCATGCATTTTTATATTCATTAATTAATGTGACAATATATCATTGGATGTATATGTAAAATAATTGTATTATTATTTTTAATGGTATTTTTATATGAGTTTAATTAGTATACTCTGTCACTATAAAATAATTATACATTGATAGAGTATACTAATTAAACTCTTTTTATTTTATTTAAAGTTGTATAATTTTAATCTCTATAAAATATTTTTGCGAAAATATATATTTAGTTCTTTTAAAATTATCAACATTTTTTAGGGCGTGGTTTGTCTAGAAGTGAAGTTATGAAGAGAGAAATAGGTAAGAAAGAAAAATGTGAAAAATATAATAGATTTGATTGGTTATTTAGTACAAGAGAAAGATAAAAGAAATAGAAAAGAGTTGATTAAATAAAAAGTACAAAAATACCCTTGAGATAAAAAATCTCACATAAAAATGATTTAATTGATCCAATTACATTATTTAATTATTTGAAAGAAAGATACTTATTGAATTTCATTAAAAACTAGTAGTATACCCGTGCTAAGCACGGGGAATTAACGTACTTTTAAAAATGAGAGACGAGGCAAGGGACTGATGGGGATGATATATAGGCCCCGTTTGGTTTGAGCTTATGAAAAATAGCTTATGTAAATAAATTAGCTTTTATTTTAATTTATAAACTCTTACTAACGAAAATTATATCTTCATAATCTGTTTTTTCATAAACTACCTTAAAAACTTATAAATAATACATAAAAACTTATTTATTTGCATAAACTATTTTATATAAGCTCTAAAATAAACTAATTCAAACGGGCACATTGTGGTTAAAAATGAGTTTCCTACTCTATTATTAATTATTAACGTGTATCACTCCCCACTATTTGTTGGCGGGGTGTGTGGTTCAAATCAACCAGGTCTTACAAAGATATTTATTGGAATGATTATTGTCTTTGACGAAAATACGATCCGGAAGCTATAAGTGAAGGGATTTCCACTTATCCGCAAAATAATAATGTTAAAGACGAAGGACAAATGCAAAGAATCCCTTAAAGTTAAGTTTCTATTTTAAAGTCAATCAACGATAAAAGGACAAGAGTATAGCATACGATAATGTTTTATTTTTATTTTTATCATTTAGTTTAATGACTATACATCCTTAATGTGAATATATAGAACGTCTAAAATTGAAACTCCGACTCTTATATATATATATATATATATATATATATATATATATATATTAAGGCAAGGAAAATATATTAAATAAAAAAGTACGTACAAAAAGCTGAGAGGACATAAATCTGACCCAGCAACCACAAACAACCCAATCAGGGTAATTAACAAATATTAACAAAAAGTGTTAAATAAAAAACAACTGGACAAAAATCCAGTGATGAACTCAAATGCATCGCACAAAATACACACCAGCACAAACCAACAAGTCCAACGCGGGATCCGAAACCAGATTGCAAAAGAAATTGATGTGTAAAATCCGCAAGCATTGAACGAACCCACATGGTCTAGAGACAAGCCGAATAAAATCAACCCATCTTTTGAGGAATGGTATATGAATCGACCGCCAACAAGGACAAATTCACGAACCAACAGCCACTGGGACAAATCTGAAGGGGAGAGAAACACAAGAGGGGGGGGGGGGGGGGGTTGAATTGTGTTGGCCATTTTCTTTCTGTCAAAAACTTAGGTTAGTTCAGATTCTGAAGCTATTTTCAGATTTATGTTGCATCAGATATAAAGTAAACGAGAAAGAGAGAAGGACACAAGCAATTATCATGGTTCCTTCCACAACCCGAAAGTAGTCCAGTCCCCTTGTTACTTACAAGAGATTTTTCACTATAATCACCAAGATTACAAATTGCTCAAGCACAAAGCAAGAGACTTCCTATGCTCAAACACAAAGTAAGAGACTTCCAAATGCTCAAACACAAAGTAAGAGACTTTCTATGCTCAAACACAAAGTAAGAGACTTTCTATGCTCAAACACAAAGTAAGAGACTTTCTATGCTCAAAAACAAAGTAAGAGACTTCTGATTGCTCAAGCACACAAGCATGAGACTTCGAATCAAACAGATTTACAAAAGAATATGTTTGAGTTGAACACTTGATATACTATCATTGGTGTTCACAGAATACAACACAGATTTAGACTCTATACTTAAGAAATTCTAAGATAAGAAAGTTTGTAAGAATTTCTAAGTTATTGATGACTTTCGAATTTAGCAGAGTAATGGCGCTTTCAGAATTGCAGAGTCTGGGTTTTTTTTCTTCTTCAAATCTTCAGTTCTTTATAGAGGAATAAAGAGCCGTTGAGAAGATCCCAGATTCATCAATATAGTCGTTGGAATTGAAGCTTCATCCACGTTGATTTCATCCTTGATATGGATTGCGTGTTTCGTCCAAGGAGACAACGTTGCAGAGAGCGGTTCTGACTTCTGAGGATGTTGCAGACGTCTTATCGTACTATGTACTGTTGACAGTGACAGCTGTTGACTTCTGAGTTTCCTTCAGACTTCAGACTCCCAGTCTTCAGACGCTGATCCTCAGAAACTGTTCATCAGACGCTGATCTTCAGACGCTGACCTTCAGACGCTGACCTTCAGACTCTGATCTTCAGACGCTGACCTTCAGACACTGTTCATCAGACGCTGATCTTCAGTCGCTGACCTTCAGATGCTGACTTTTAGACGCAGACCTTCAAACGCTGAATATCTTTAGACTTGCAACACAAGCTTCAATATTTTCCTTTGTTCTTTCAGAACCACTATTAGATACATAATTTTCAGCGTATGGTCCTGCACACTTGGAATAAGTATTAGCATATCCAATTTTCTTTTTAACACTTTGTTATCATCAAAACTCAAAAGGGACTTTTTCATACATTTTGTTCCAACAATCTCCCCCTTTTTGATGATGACAAATACAAGTATTAATAGAAAATTGTTGTTAATTTAATTAACAAGTTGACTTCAGGGTCTGAGGTTTGTAAGCTCCCCCTGAGTCTGATAATTCACAAGGTGGGGTTTGTAAGCTCCCCCTGAGTCTTATCCAGGTTAATTAAATTCAATTTAAATCAAAAGGTGAAAAATCCAAAATGTTTCTGAGTGATTTTTCACAGAATTATCTCACAAAAGATTAATCAAAGGCTAAGAGATGAGAAGATGTTCTCCTAAGATGTTCCCCAAAGGCTAAGAGATGAGAAGATGTTCTCCTAAGTTAATTAATTTTCAAAAATTAACTTATATTCTGATATGGCTCAGAGCTTGAAATACTTGTTACTTTTACTCCCCCTTTTGTCATCAACAAAAAGAATATTCAAGAATTTAAGACAAAAGAGAGTTAAAATGTGAGATAAATTTTTTCAGAGCATATTAATTTTCAGAGCAAAACAGTTTTAACAAGAATCTAAGCAAATTATCAGAGAATCAAGTTAAATTTTAAAGACTAGGGTGTGCAATCTAAGGTTGAGGAGGTTTCTTCAGAAGCTCCAAAATGGAACTGATCCCAGACTTCATTTCTTCCTGACTTGACAAAATTTGAACTTCCTGTTCTGCCAAGACATCCTGTTTTGTACTCAGCTCCTGAATCTTGCTTTCCAAAGAATCTTGATTATCTCTTTTTGAAACTAGTTTAACTTGCATCTGATCCACTATGTGCTTCAGCATAGGATCTCCCAGTTCTGAAGGTGAGAAAAACACACAAGAAGGGGGGGTTGAATTGTGTGTGGGCAGTTTTTCCTTTTTCTTTCTCAAAAGCTTAAGTTAAGTTCAGAATCTGATGTTAATCAGTTCTGAACCTTTTTCAGAGTTTGTTAATGCAGCGGATTCAAAAGCTTAAAGAGAGAGGGAAGAGAGACAAAATGGTTTTTATACTAGTTCCTTCCACAAGATGGAAGTAGTCTAGTCCCCTTGTTACTAACAAGAGATTTGAACTATAATCAAACTGATTACAATTGCTCAAACCACAAAGGTAAGAGACTTCGAATGCTCAAGCACTTAGCAAGAGACTTCTATGCTCAAAACACTAAGTTAAGAGACTTCTAGTGCTCAATACACAAAGTAAAAAGGCTTCTCTGCTCAAAGCACAAAGCTAAGAGACTTCTAATTGCTCAATACACTAAGTAAAGAGACTTATGGATGCTCAGTACGCAGACTGAGACTTAGAGGTTTCAAACAGATTTTACAAATACAGTTTGAGTTGAACACTTGATCAAATATCAGAGGTGTTCGCTTAATACAACACAGGTTTAGACTCTAAACTTAGGAAATTCTAAGATACTAAGATTGTAAGAATTCCTAAGAGTTTTGTGACTTTGTGAATGTTGACAGCAAAAACAGAGCACGATTCAGTCTTTAGTTTTTCAGAGTCTTGGCACTTTGTTCTTCAAAACTTCTGTCCTTTATAGGGAAGAATAGAGCTGTTGAGAAGAACCAGAAATCCAGCAAAGAGCCGTTGGAGTTGAAGCTTAAAACACGTTATCTTCATATGTGAAGTTGTTGAGCAACGTTCAAAAATGTTTCCTTAAAAGGAATTGAGTGTTTTGTCCAGGAAACGTGAGTGCAGACTTCAGTACTGACTTCTGAGAATGTTGCAGAGTAGTTGGCACTTGACAGTGACAGGACAGTTCAGACTTCAGAAGCTTCTCTTCAGAAGCTGGCTTCAGAAGCTCTCTTCAGAAGCAGGTCTTCAGACGCACTTCTTCAGACGCATTGTTCATCAGACGCACTTCTTCAGACGTTAACTTTCGTTGACCTTCAGAAGCAGACTTTAGACGTTGACTTCTGTTGACCTTCAGAAGCACTCTTCAGACGTTGACTTCTGTTGACCTTCAGACTCAGCCTTCAGAAGCTGCCTTCAAACGCAGTCTTCAGACTCTGCCTTCAGAAGCACCCTTCAGACGCAGTCTTCAGACTCTACCTTCAGAAGCTGCTTCAGACCCAGTTTTGCTTCAGACTTGCAACAAAGGCTTCTATGCTTTCCTTCTTTGCTCTTAGCTTGTTCTTCCATAACCAGTATTAATTCCAAACATTAAGAACATGGTTCTGCACACTTAGAACAAAGCATTAGCGATACCAATTTTCTTTTTAACACTTTGTTATCATCAAAACCTAAAAGAGAGTTGTTCATACAATCTGTTCCAACAATCTCCCCCTATCCAAAAGAGAGTTGTTCATACATTTTGTTCCAACAATCTCCCCCTTTTTGATGATGACAAACATAAGTATTAATAGAAAATTGTTGTTAATTTAATTAACAAGTTGACTGCAGGGTATGAGGTTTGTAAGCTCCCCCTGAGTCTGATCCAGGTTAATTAAATTCAGTTGAAGATCAAAACAGATGAAAATTTCAGAATTGTTGTTAAGTTTAATTAACAAGCTGATTTCAGGGTGAGGTTTGCAAGCTCCGCCTTAGTTCTTATCCAAGTTAATTAAACTCAACTTAAAACAATCAAGTGAAATTATCACTCAGAATTTCAAATAACTTGCTGACTTCAGGTTATGAGGTTTGTAATCTCACCCCCTAAGTCTGATAATCCACAGGATGAGTTTTGTAAGCTCCCTGAGTCTTATCCAAGTTATTTAAATTCATTTTAACTCACTAAGAGTAATGTATATCTCACAGAATTTAATTCAGAGGCTTAGAGATTAAAAGCAGTTCTCATAAGTTAATTTTAATCATAAATTAACTTAAGTTTTGAACTCAGGAGCCTTAATACCTTTTACTCCCCTTCATAAGTTAATTAACTGACAGAAACTAACTTATATTCTGAGCTCAGGAGCCTTAATACTTGTTTACTTTTACTCCCCCTTTTGTCATCAACAAAAAAGAAAATTTCAGAAAAGAAAAATTTCCAGAAATTAAAGAGAGTTTGAAAACATGTGAGATAATCATGCAATCATATTGGTAATCAAGCAGCAAGGATAAACATCAGAGCAGACTTGATCATACATGAAGTATGTGACATTGCATTTTTAAAAATAGAGAATGATGTTCAGAAGCATAAAAGTTTGGAGCATTCTGATCAGAGCATTCTTTGTTCAGACACAGTTGTTCAGTGTAATCTGTTCAGTATCATTGAACTATTTTAGACAAAATTGTTCAGATCATATACCAACTGAAGGTTTTAGCACTACTGAACTCTTTTCAGAAAACAGAAAAAGTATAGCATTTGGTTCAGTGCTGCTGAATTCTTTCAAAAAAACTGATACCAATTTTTAAATAAGTTCTGAAAGACTGAACATGTCTGATATAATTTGAGCATTTATGATGAAAAATGTGTCTGTGTTTTTGTTAAAACATTTCAAAAAATCTGAAAACAGAAAAACACATTTTTATATTGATGACTTTGGGAGGGACAAAGTATAACTTTCAAAGCTTAATTCATCATTGCCCAGGGTTATAACATAACAGATTCCGACCAAAAATTGGATAACTATTCAGATTCAGAAGTCAGAAAACCAGATTCTGAAACTCAGACTCTGAGGTTTTTCAGAAGCTTAACTTTCTTCAGACATTCAACAAAGTGACTGATAAGCCTTAGTTTCTGATGAACCTTAGAATCTCAGTTTCTATTCAGATTCAAGCATATTTTTCAAGAGATGAAATGCATGTTCAGATTCTTTTTAATAAAGTTAAATCTGTCTTCTGTGAGGGGTTTTGTAAATATGTCAGTCCATTGATGATCAGTATCAATGAACTGAATATCCAAAACACGCTTCTGAACATAATCTCTTATAAAATGATGTTTAATTTCTATATGCTTGGCTCTAGAATGCAGAATTCGATTTTTAGACAGACATATTGCAGCAGTATTATCACAATAGATAGGAATGCTGTTTTCATGAATCTGATAATCCTCTAATTGATGTTTCATCCAGAGCAGTTGTGTGCTACAACTTGCAGCTGAGATGTATTCTACTTCTGTTGTTGACAAAACAATAGTTGCTTGTCTTTTGCTAGCACAGGATATCAGATTCTCACCAAGAAACTGAAAGTTTCCACTGGTGGATTTTCTTTCAATCCTGTCCCCAGCATAATCAGCATCACAGAATCCAACTAGCTTATAATTCAAGGATTTCTTATACAGAAGTCCCAAATTAGTTGTTCCTTTCAGATACCTAAAGATTCTCTTGACATCAGTCATATGAGATTCTCTAGGATCTGACTGGAATCTAGCACACAGACATACACTATATAAAATATCTGGCCTAGAGGCAGTTAAGTATAACAGAGAACCTATCATACCTCTGTAGAGTTTCTGATCTACTTTTGAGCCATTGTCCTCTTTGCTTAAGGTGCAGGTTGGATGCATAGGTGTTGTCATCAGCTTACAGTCATCAAGCTGGAACTTCTTCAGAAGCTCCTTTGTGTATTTGGACTGATGAACATACACCCCATCTTTGCATTGGTTGATTTGAATTCCAAGAAAGAACTTTAATTCTCCCATCATGCTCATTTCAAATTCATCCTGCATTAACTTGGAAAATTCTTTGCAAAGAGAAGCATTAGTATAACCAAATATGATATAATCAACATATATTTGCACAATTAAGATGTCTTTCTTAAGAGTTTTTTTAAAGAGTGTATTGTCAACTTGACCACTTACAAAATCATTTTTAAGTAAGAAATTGCTTAGCCTTTCATACCAAGCTCTAGGAGCTTGTTTCAGACCATACAAAGATTTCTTAAGTTTAAAAACAAAATCTGGATTTTTAACATCTTCAAAACCAGGAGGCTGTTTAACATAAACTTCTTCAGAAATAACACCATTTAAGAAAGCACTCTTAACATCCATTTGGTACAAGATGATATCATGATTAACTGCATAGGAAAGAAGTAAACTGATTGCTTCCAGTCTTGCAACTGGAGCAAATGTCTCAGTGTAGTCTATTCCTTCCTGCTGGCTGTAGCCTTGAGCAACCAGTCTTGCTTTGTTTCTGATCACTTCTCCTTGCTCATTAAGCTTGTTTGTGAACACCCATTTTGTTCCAATGATGTTCTTGTTATCTGGTTTTGCAACTAGATCCCAGACATCATTCCTTTGAAACTGGTTCAATTCTTCTTGCACAGCTACACTCCATCCATCATCTGCAAGTGCTTCATCAGCTGTTGTGGGCTCAATCATTGATAGCAGTCCAATCATAGACTCATTCTGACAGAATGCTGATCTTGTTTTCCTTGGACTGCCTTATTCCCAATAATCAGCTCCTCAGGATGTGAAGACTTGTACTTGAATGTGGTTCTGGGTGGATGAGCTTCTGAAGAATCACCAGGGGCTTGTTCAGAATCATTTTGATCTTGATTTTCTTCAGGAGGAGTGTCAGTATCAGAGAGTTTCTCAGCTTCTTCAGTATTTTCAGCTTCTGAACTTTCTTCAGACTCTGAACTTTGTTCAGGTTCTGAAGGTTCATCTGAGAGTCTGAAATCTGCTAAACTCTCAACCAGCTCTGGTATTTCATTACCAGGCTTCTTATCATCAAATCTTATGTGTATTGATTCTTCAACAACATGTGTTTCAGAATTATACACCCTGTATGCCTTAGATCTCTCTGAGTATCCTAAAAAGATACCCTTTTGAGCCTTAGCATCAAATTTCTTTAGGTAGATCTTATTGTTCAGTATGTAACAAGTATAACCAAACTGATGAAAATAAGAAATGCTTGGTTTTCTTCCTTTAAAAAGTTCATATGCTGTTTTATTCAGAATAGGTCTGATATAAATTCTGTTCTGAATATAACAGGTTGTGTTAACAGCTTCTGCCCAAAAGTACTTTGCAATTTTGGATTCATGGATCATGGTTCTGGCCATTTCCTGCAAAGATCTATTCTCTCTCTACAACTCCATTTTGTTGTGGAGTTCTAGGAGAAGAGAACTCATGGAGAATTCCATGATCTTCACAAAATTTTTCAAAAGGTTCATTTTCAAATTCACCACCATGATCACTTCTGACTTTTAAAATTTTCAAGTCAGTTTCAATTTGTACTTGTTTGCAGAATTTGTTAAACACATCATATGTTTCATTTTTAGTTCTAAGGAATTTAACCCAAGTCCACCTACTATAATCATCAAGAATTACAAGTCCATACTTCTTCCCATTGATTGAAGCTGTTCCAACAGGACCAAACAAATCAATGTGAAGCAGTTCTAAAGGTCTTCAGGTGGAAACGATGTTTTTGGATTTAAAAGATGTTTTAGAAAACTTTCCAATTTGGCATGCTCCACAAAGAGCATTTGAGTGATAGTCAATGTTTGGCAGACCTCTGACCAGCTGCAACTTGCTAAGCTTAGAGATGAGTCTCCAGTTAGCATGTCCCAGCCTTTTGTGCCATACCCATTTCTCATCACTCACAGACAGAAGGCAAACTACCTTCTGTTCAACCAATTCTGAAAAATTGATTTTATAAACATTGTTTTTCCTATTACCTTTGAACACTACAGACTTATCTTTGTTGTTAATTACAGTACAAGTGTTCTTATTGAACAAGACTTCATAATTACTATCACATAATTGACTTATGCTAAGTAAATTATGTCTAAGTCCATCTACCAGCCAAACATCATCAATGGACAGGGAAGAATTACCTATCTTAGCTGTACCAATGATCCTTCCTTTCTGATTTCCTCCAAACCCCACAGTTCCTCCCTCTTTCATGTTCAGGGTTTGGAACATAGACTTGTCTCCTGTCATATGACGCGAGCATCCACTGTCCAGGTACCAGGACCTTTCCTTTTCTTTGGATGACAAGCATATCTACAACAAAAATTATCTCAGACTTAGGTACCCATATTTTCATGGGTCCTTTATGGTTAGTCTTGAAGGGTTTAGACTGTTGTTGCACCTTATGTCTAGAGTTATATTACTCAGACTTGTTCAGAGACTTTGGATGTGAATCCTTAATTCTTGAATAAGTCTTAGTTCTAGAACCTGAGTTCTTCAGAACCTGAGTTCTCAGTGGTTTTGACTCAGATTTCTTCAGAACCTGAGACTTGAAGGTCTTTGGTTCTGAGTTGTTTAGAGTCTGAACTATTGAACACTTTGGTTCTGATTTCTTCAGAACTCTAGTTTTGTTAACTCCTAACACAAGGCAAACTTCAGTTTGACCTTTCTTAAAACAATCAGAAGGAGATGACAGATTGGCTTTCCTTTGCTTGCTTTGCCTGACATTCTGGTTTTGGAAAGGTTTTGAATAGATTGGTTTAGTAGTTTTTGAAGGTTTCATAAACCCAGTCTTAGTAAATTTTGAGTTTGAATTTTTCAGACTCTGAGACTTACTTGATTCGGGTTCTGAACTCTTCAGACTCTGAACAGTTTCAGGTTTAGAGTCTAATTTTCTCATACTCTTAGGCTTAGGACCTTTTGGTTTAGACTTTGGAAAATTTTTAACATCTGCCATCATCTTTCCCTTGGGTTCAGAAGCTTTAGAGTCTGAGCAGTTCAGAGCTTCAGACTCTGCAGTCTCAGTTTCTGTCAATTTCAATTTCTCAGAACTGTCAGAAGCAGGCACAAAGCACACCTCATTTGAAATATTGAATGAATCATTTTTAAAACCAACACCTTCACCTTTGTTTCTATAAATATTATAAATCATAGAAGCAACCTTACTTCTATTGATTCCAGTTAAAATAAAGTCCCGAAGAGCAATTTCATGTTCACTTGGAATTTCTTCAGGTTTCTTATGAACCACATCCCTGAGTTCTCTAACTTCTTCATCAAACTCAATGATTTGATTCTGAAGTTTGAGATTCTCCTCAGACAGCAAGTTAGTTTTATTTTTCAAAGATTTTATTTCACCTAACTTGCTTTTGAGATGGTTCATAAGATCTTTAATTGTTTCAATCAGTTCAGATCTTGTAAGTTCAGAGCATACCTCATCTTCATCATCTGAGTCTGAACATGATTCTGCATCAGAAAATGCAGTTGCCATCAAAGCCAGATTTGCTTCCTCTTCATCAGACTCAGACTCATTGTCAAGATCATCCCATGTTGCCATAAGACTCTTCTTGAGTTTGTTTCTGAAGCTACTTGACTTAGAGCTGGGCTTCTTTGATTTCTCTTTTGACTTGTCCTTCTGAAGATCAGGACAATCAGCAATAAAATGCCCAGGCTTCTTACACTTGTAGCAGCCCTTCTGATCTTCCCTCTTTGAACCAGATCCTTTAAAGGTGCTACTTCTGTTAGAGTATATATTCTGTCTTTTCATTAAGTACTGAAATCTTTTGGAAAGCATTGCAAGCTCTTCAGCATCTGAATCTTCTTCAGAATTTCCCTCAGGAAATTCTTCTTCAGATTCAATAGCTTTCAGAGCCTTTACAGACTTTCTTTTGGATTTCAGTGCTATTGACTTAGACTCTCTAACAAAATCATCTTCATTAAGTCCCAGTTCATGCACTTTGAGGGAGCTTATAAGATCTTCAATACTTAGAGTATTTAGATCCTTAGCTTCCTCAATAGCAGTTATTTTGGGTCTCCATTTAGATGGCAGACTTCTAAGAATTTTGTTCACATGATCAGCAGTGGTATAACTCTTCTTCAGAATCTGAAGTCCAGAAACAAGAGTCTGAAATCTTGAGAACATAGTCTCAATATTTTCATCCTCTTTCATTCTGAACAGTTCATATTGCTGAACAAGAATATTAGCCTTTGCTTCTCTAACCTTTGTGTTACCTTCATAGTTAGAGCAGAGGGATTTGAATATGGCTTTGGCTGTTGATTTATCACTCAGCTTCTGAAACTCAGCATAGGGTAGAGAATCCACAATGATTCCTCTAACATTGTGATGCTTTCTGTATATCTTCCTTTCAGCATCACTCAGCCCTCTTCTGTTTATAGCCACTCCTTCTTCATCACTGGTATGGTTATACCATCTTCAATAATATCCCATAAGGAATCATCAATACCAATGATGTGGTTGTACATCTTACTTTTCCACCGTGAGAACTTTTCTGGATCACTAGTAAACATTGGGGGTTTATTGTGTGATCTAGATTTTCTTTCATCTGTACCATAGTCATATGGTACATTTCTTTGATTTCTGGGAGAGGGTGGAGGGGAACCACTAGTTGAAGCCATGTTTTTCTCAGGATCTCACTGACTCACTGTTAAGTGATTGAATATCAGAACCGGAGCTCTGATACCAACTGAAGGTGAGAAAAACACACAAGAAGGGGCGGGTTGAATTGTGTGTGGGCAGTTTTTCCTTTTTCTTTCTCAAAAGCTTAAGTTAAGTTCAGAATCTGATGTTGATCAGTTCTGAACCTTTTTCAGAGTTTGTTAATGCAGCGGATTCAAAAGCTTAAAGAGAGAGGGAAGAGAGACACAATGGTTTTTATACTAGTTCCTTCTACAAGTTGGAAGTAGTCTAGTCCCCTTGTTACTAACAAGAGATTTGAACTATAATCAAACTGATTACAATTGCTCAAACCACAATGGTAAGAGACTTCCAATGCTCAAGCACTTAGCAAGAGACTTCTATGCTCAAAACACTAAGTTAAGAGACTTTTAGTGCTCAATACACAAAGTAAAGAGGCTTCTCTGCTCAAAGCACAAAGCTAAGAGACTTCTAATTGCTCAATACACTAAGTAAAGAGACTTCTGGATGCTCAGTACGCAGACTGAGACTTAGAGGTTTCAAACAGATTTTACAAATACAGTTTGAGTTGAACACTTGATCAAATATCAGAGGTGTTCACTTAATACAACACAGGTTTAGACTCTAAACTTAGGAAATTCTAAGATACTAAGATTGTAAGAATTCCTAAGAGTTTTGTGACTTTGTGAATGTTGACAGCAAAAACAGAGCACGATTCAGTCTTTAGTTTTTCAGAGTCTTGGCACTTTGTTCTTCAAAACTTCTGTCCTTTATAGGGAAGAATAGAGCTGTTGAGAAGAACCAGAAATCCAGCAAAGAGCCGTTGGAGTTGAAGCTTAAAACACGTTATCTTCATATGTGAAGTTGTTGAGCAACATTCAAAAATGTTTCCTTAAAAGGAATTGAGTGTTTTGTCCAGGAAACGTGAGTGCAGACTTCAGTACTAACTTCTGGGAATGTTGCAGAGTAGTTGGTACTTGACAGTGACAGGACACTTCAGACTTCAGAAGCTCTCTTCAGAAGCAGGTCTTCAGACGCACTTCTTCAGAAGCACTGTTCATCAGACACATTGTTCATCAGACGCACTTCTTCAGACGTTGACTTTCGTTGACCTTCAGAAGCAGACTTCAGACGTTGACTTCTGTTGACCTTCAGAAGCACTCTTCAGACGTTGACTTCTGTTGACCTTCAGACTCAGCCTTCAGAAGCTGCCTTCAGACGCAGTCTTCAGACTCTGCCTTCAGAAGCACCCAACAGACGCATTCTTCAGACTCTACCTTCAGAAGCTGCTTAAGACCCAGTTTTGCTTCAGACTTGCAACAAAGGCTTCTATGATTTCCTTCTTTTCTCTTAGCTTGTTCTTCCATAACCAGTATTAATTCCAAACATTAAGAACATGGTTCTGCACACTTAGAACAAAGCATTAGCAATACCAATTTTCTTTTTAACACTTTGTTATCATCAAAACCTAAATGAGAGTTGTTCATACAATCTGTTCCAACAATCTCCCCCTATCCAAAAGAGAGTTGTTCATACATTTTGTTCCAACAAGTTCCAGTTTTAAAGCTTCACAGTCCATAGGCTTTTAGAGTAGCCTTGCCTTGAAATGAGTTCTGAAGTCCATATTTCAGAATCTCAATAAGCTTCCCTTGATGAAAGATTTCAGACAGCAGTCTTGTGTATGGCACTTTAACCTTTCCTTTCAAGCTGTAAGCAGCCAGGTTAACTGGTCTCTTCAAGTACCACTGAACTCTTTCATACCCATTTCTGTTCTAGATTTCCCTTTCAGTCCAGGATTCTCAGCAGCCTTCTGAGCTGCTTCCTTTCTTGCTTCTTTGTCAAACACTTAACTTCTGAACCAGTCATTTGATTCTAAAGGATTGAGGTTTTAGGGTTCTAAAGGGGTTTTTAAAAAGGAAGAGTTTTTAGGTTTGAAAACTGAACGTGTAAGATGTGACAGTGAAAGTGTGAGAGTGATCAAGTGTTTTTGTTAAAACATTTGAGAAACAGGAAGCAGACAAAAAAACATTAAACACAACTGCACATTAATGACGTTAGGGGGCGTCAAGTACAACTTTCAAAACTAACTCATCACTGCCCAGCAGTTATTACTTACCAGTTTCAGACCATGTGTCAGAATACTGTTCAGATTCACTCTCATTAGTGAGCCACGTGTAAAGTGTCCACTTACAATGAGTTTTATCAGAAGTCAAAAATTCAGATTCTGAAACTCAGACTCTGATGTCTTCAGAAGTTGAACTTTCTTCAGACTCTCAAAGTGAGCGTCTAATAAGTGTTAGCTTCTGATGTATTTCAGATTCTCAGTTTCTGTTCAGAATCAAGCAATTTTTTTCAGAGATGAAATGCATGTTGAGATTCTTTTTAATAAAATCAAATCTATCTTCTGCTAGGGGTTTTGTAAATATATCAGCCCACTGATGATCAGTATCAATGAATTGAATATCCAAAACACCCTTCTGAACATAATCTCTAATAAAATGATGTTTAATTTCAATATGCTTGGCTCTTGAATGTAGAATAGGATTTTTAGACAAACAGATAGCAGCAGTATTATCACAAAAGATAGGAATGTTGTTTTCATGAATCTGATAGTCTTCCAACTAATATTTCATCCAGAGTAGTTGTGTGCAACAACTTGCAGCTGAAATGTATTATGCTTCTGCTGTTGACAATGCAATAGTTGATTGTCTTTTGCTGGCCCAGGATATCAGATTCTCACCAAGGAATTGACAATTTCCACTGGTGGATTTTCTTTCAATCCTGTCACCAGCATAATCAGCATCACAGAATCCAACCAACTTATAATCTAAGGATTTCATGTAAAGAAGTCCAAGATTAGTTGTTCCCTTCAGATACCTGAAGATTCTCTTGACAGCAGTCATATGAGATTCTCTAGGATCTGATTGGAATCTTGCACATAAGCATACACTGAATAAAATATCTGGTCTTGAAGCTGTTAAGTATAACAGAGAACCAATGATGCCTCTGTAGATCTTCTGATCTACCTTTGAGCCTGTGTCTTCTTTGCTTAAGTTGTAGGTTGGATGCATTGCTGTTGTCATCAATTTACAATCTTCAAGCTTGAACTTCTTCAGAAGCTCCTTTGTATATTTTGATTGATGAACATACACTCCATCTTTGCATTGGTTGATTTGAATTCCAAGAAAGAACTTTAATTCTCCCATCATGCTCATTTCAAATTCATCCTGCATTAACTTAGAGAGTTCCTTGCAAAGAGTGGCATTAGTATAACCAAAAATAATATCATCAACATAGATTTGAACAATTAAGATGTCTTTCTTAAGCGTCTTTCTGAACAGTGTAGTGTCAACTTGTCCTCTTACAAAATCATTTTTAAGTAAGAAATTACTTAGTCTCTCATACCAAGCTCTAGGGGCTTGTTTCGGACCATACAGTGATTTCTTAAGCTTGAAAACAAAATCTGGATGTTTTAAATCTTCAAAACCAGGAGGTTGTTTGACATACACTTCTTCAGAAATGACTCCATTTAGAAAAGCACTTTTAACATCCATTTGATATAAAATGATATTATGATTTACTGCATAGGAAAGAAGTAACCTGATTTCTTCCAATCTTGCAACTGGAGCAAATGTTTCAGTGTAATCAATTCCTTCCTGTTGACTGTAGCCTTGAGCAACAAGTCTAGCTTTGTTTCTGACTACTTCTCCTTGTTCATTCAGTTTGTTTCTAAACACCCATTTTGTTCCAATAATGTTCTTGTGATTTATTTTTGCAACTAAATCCCAAACATCATTTCTTTGAAACTGATTGAGTTTTTCTTGCATAGCTACAATCCATCCATCATCTGCAAGTGCTTTATCAACTGTTGTAGGTTCAATCATTGATAGTAATCCAAGCAGAGAGTCATTCTGACTGAATGTTGATTTGTTCTTTCTTGGACTATCCTTGTTTCCAATGATTAACTCTTCAGGATGTGAAGACTTGTACTTGAATGTGTTTCTGGGTGGATTTGCTTCTTGAGAATCATTAAGACCTTGTTCAGAAACATCTTGATCTTGATTGGCTTCAGGAGGAGTGCCAGCTTCTGAGAGTTTTTCAGGATCTGGAGGATTTTCAGTTTCTGAAATTTCTTCAGACTCAGAAATATGTTCAGGTTCTGAAGTGTCCTCTGAGAGCCGAATATCTGCAAAACTCTCAACTAGCTCTGATATTTTTTTATTAGGCTTCTTGTCATCAAATCTAATGTGCATTGATTCTTCAACAACATGTGTTTCAGAATTGTACACTCTGTATGCTTTAGATCTCTCAGAGTATCCTAAAAAGATACCCTTGTGAGCCTTAGCATCAAATTTCTTTAGGTAGACTTTATTGTTTAGAATGTAACACGTACATCCAAACTGATGAAAATAAGAAATGCTTGGCTTTCTTCCTTTTCATATGCTGTTTTATTCAGAATTGGTCTAATATAGATTCTGTTCTGAATATAACATGCTGTGTTAATAGCTTCTGCCCAGAAGTACTTTGCAATGTTAGATTCATGAATCATTGTTCTGGCCATTTCTTGCAAAGATCTGTTCTTTCTCTCTACAACTCCATTTTGTTGTGGAGTTCTAGAAGAAGAGAACTCATGGAGAATTCCATGTTCTTCACAAAAAATTTCAAATGGTTCATTTTCAAATTCACCAACATGATCACTTCTAACTTTTAAAATTTTCAATTCATTTTCAGTTTGTACTTGCTTGCAGAATTTGTTGAACACATCATATGTTTCATTTTTGGTTCTGAGGAATTTAACCCAAGTCCACCTACTGTAATCATCAACAATTACTAACCCATACTTCTTCCCATTGATTGATGTTGTCCCAGCAGGACCAAACAGATCAATGTGAAGTAGTTCTAAGGGTCTGGAGGTAGAAACAATGTTTTTGGGTTTAAAAGAAGTTTTAGCAAGTTTTCCTATCTGGCATGCTCCACAAAGAGCATCTTAGTGATAGTCAATGTTTGGTAAGCCTCTGACCAGTTGTAACTTTCTAAGCTTAGAGATGAGTCTCCAGTTAGCATGTCCCAACCTTTTGTGCCATACCCATTTCTCATCACTCACTGACAGAAGACAAACTACCTTCTGATCAACCAGTTCTGAAAAATTAATTCTATAAACATTGTTCTTCCTCATTCCTTTGAACAAAACAGATTTATCTTTGTTGTTGATTACAGTGCAAGTGTTCTTATCAAACAAGACATCATAACCACTATCACATAATTGACTTATGCTAAGTAGGTTATGTCTTAGTCCATCTACCAACCAAACATTATAAATGGAAAGGGAAAAATTACCTATCTTACCAGTACCAATGATCTTGCCTTTCTGGTTTCCTCCAAAACCCACAGTTCCTCCCTCTTTCATGGCCAGGGTTTGTAACATAGACTTTTCTACTATCATGTGACGCGAGCAGCCACTGTCCAGGTACCAACACTTCTCCTTTTCTTTGGCTTTTAAGCATATCTACAACAGAAATTATTTCAGATTTAGGTACCCATATCTTTTTGGGTCCTCTTTGGTTAGTCTTGAAAGGATATGGCTTCTTTTGTACCTTTGGTCTGACATTTTGAGGTTTAAAAGGTTTTGCATACACTGGTTTAGTATCTTTTGAAGATTTCATAAACACGGCCTTTTGAAAATTTGAGTCTGAATTTTTCAGAGTCTGAGACTTGCTTTTCTTGGGTTCTGATATTTTCAGACTCTGAACCTTTTCAGGTTTAGAATCTGATTTTCTCATAATCTTAGACTTAGAACCTTTTGGTTTAGATTTTGGCAAAGTTTTAGATTATGCCTTCATCTTTCCTTAGGTTCAGAAGTTTTGGATTCTGAGTTGTTCAGAACTTCAGACTCAGCTGTCTTTGTTTCTGATAAATTCAGTTTCTCAGAAATGTCAGATGCAGATACAAAACACACCTCAGTGCCTTTCATAATATCTCCAGAACATGATGGTAGGTTTGTTTCTTTTGAATGACTGAAAGGATAATTTTTGAAACCAATACCTTCTCCCCTGTTTCTGTTAATATTATAAATCATAGAAGCAACTTTACTTCTGTTGATTCCAGTTAGGATAAAATCCCGAAGTGCAATTTCTTGCTCATTTGGAATTTCATCAGGTTTCTTATGAGCCATTTCTCTTAAATCTCTTACTTCTTCATCAATCTCATTGATATGATTACGAAGTTGAAGATTTTCATCAGACAACAAGTTATTTTTCTTTTTCAAGGATTTTAATTGAATTAACTTGCTTCTGAGATGGTTCATAAGATCCATAACTGTATCAATAAGTTCAGAACGAGTAAGTTCAGAGTATACCTCATCTTCATCTTCAGAGTCTGAACCTGACTCGGTATCAGAAGATATTGTTGCCACTAGAGCTAGGTTAGCTTCCTCTTCATCATCCTTATCAGATTCAGATTCATTATCAAGAGCATCCCATGTTGCCATAAGACTTTTCATGAGCTTGTTTCTGAAGTTGCTTGATTTTGAGCTGGTCTTCTTGGATTTCTCCTTTGATTTGTCCTTCTGTAGCTCAGGACATTCATCTATGAAATGACCAGTCTTCTTGCAGTTGTAGCAACCCTTCTGATCTTCCTTCTTGGAACCAGATCCTTTGAAGTTACTGCTCATGTTAGAGAACTTCTTTTGTCTTTTCATCAAGTACTGAAATCTTTTAGAAAGCATGGCTAGCTCCTCAGCTTCTGAATCTTCTTCAGAACTTCCCTCAGGAGATTCTTCATCAGATTCTATAGCTTTTAGAGCTTTTGATGACTTTCCTTTAGTTTAAGTGCTATAGACTTACTTTCTAACAGGTTCATCTTCATTGAGTCCCAGTTCATGCACTTTGAGAGAGCTTATAAGATCTTCAATTCTTAGAGTATTTAGATCTTTAGCTTCCTCAATAGCAGTCACTTTAGGTCTCCATTTAGATGGCAGACTTCTGAGGATCTTGTTCAAATGGTCAGCAGTTGAGTAACTCTTTTTAAGAATCTGAAGTCCAGATACCAGAGTCTGAAACCTTGAGATCATAGTCTCAATGTTTTCATCCTCCTTCATCTTGAACAACTCATACTGTTGAACCAGAAGGTTAGCCTTGGCTTCTCTAACTTTCTTGTTTCCTTCATAGTTAGAGCATAAGGATGTGAAGATGGCCTTTGTAGTAGATTTATCACTCAGCTTCAAGTATTCATTGTGCGGTAGAGAGTCCACAATGATAGCTCTTACATTGTGATGCTTTCTGTAGATCTTTCTTTTAGCATCAGTAAGGCTTCTTCTATTAATAGCTACTCCTTCTTCATCAATTGGTATAGTTATACCATCTTCAATGATGTCCCATAGAATATCATCTATTCCAATGATATGACTATACATCTTGCTTTTCCACCATGAAAATTTCTCAGGATCACCAGTAAACATAGGAGGTTTATGGTGTGAGTGAGATTGCCTTTCACTGGTACCATAGTTATATGATACAGTAGAGTTATTTTCAGGAGTAGGTTGAGGGGAACCACTAGAAGACATGTTTTTCTCATGATCTTTACTGACTCACTGTTAGGTGATTGAATATCAGAACCGGAGCTCTGATACCAACTGAAGGTGATAAAAACACAAGAAGGGGGGGGGGGGGGGGTTGAATTGTGTTGGCCTTTTTCTTTCTCAAAAACTTAGGTTAGTTCAGATTCTGATATTGATTAGATTATGAAGCTATTTTCAGAGTTATGTTGCAGCGGATATAAAGTAAATGAGAGAGAGAGAAGGACACAAGCAATTATCATGGTTCCTTCCACAACCCGGAAGTAGTCCAGTCCCCTTGTTACTTACAAGAGATTTTTCACTATAATCACCAAGATTACAAATTGCTCAAGCACAAAGCAAGAGACTTCCTATGCTCAAACACAAAGTAAGAGACTTCCAAATGCTCAAACACAATGTAAGAGACTTTCTATGCTCAAACACAAAGTAAGAGACTTTCTATGCTCAAACACAAAGTAAGAGACTTCTGATTGCTCAAGCACACAAGCAAGAGACTTCGAATCAAACAGCTTTACAAAAGAATATGTTTGAGTTGAACACTTGATATACTATCAGTGGTGTTCACAGAATACAACACAGATTTAGACTCTATACTTAAGAAATTCTAAGATAAGAAAGTTTGTAAGAATTTCTAAGTTATTGATGACTTTCGAATTTAGCAGAGTAATGGCGCTTTCAAAATTGCAGAGTCTGGGTTTTTTTCTTCTTCAAATCTTCAGTTCTTTATAGAGGAATAAAGAGTCATTGAGAAGATCCCAGATTCATCAATAGAGTCGTTGAAATTGAAGCTTCATCCGCGTTGATTTCATCCTTGATATGGATTGCGTGTTTCGTCCAGGGAGACAACGTTGTAGAGAGCGGTTCTGACTTCTGAGGATGTTGTAGACGTCTTGTCGTACTATGTACTGTTGACTTCTGAGTTTCCTTCAGACTTCAGATGCTGATGTGCGCTCTCGTTAAAAAAAACGCGCAATCTTCCGAGACGTGTACGAACACTCGAAAGGCTGTTGTGAAGTCGCCACCAAAGTTTTTGTTTAAAGGGAACGTTGATAAACCCTTGAGTTTGTATTTGGAAGGGAAACGATAATAAAACCCTTGATGATGAGGAAAAGGACTGGTCATCGCAACCATTGTCGGGTTCGGGAGTCGATTACACAAGGGGAAGGTATTAGCACCCCTCACGTCCGTTGTACTCAACGGGAACCTCCTATTTAGCTAAAGCTTAAAATGTTTTTAAATGTTTTGCGTGCATGCTTGTCTATGTAAAAGGAAAAAGAAAATATGATGAAAGGGGAAAAAGTTTGTTTTTTATTATTGTGCTTGACAAGATGACGATCTTGCTCCTACGTATCTCCCGGTAGACGGAGAATTCAAAGCGTATGTAGTTCTTTGGTAGAAAAACGTATATGTTGGTTATTTTTAAAAGAACGATGTTTTAACCGAATTCTTGCGATTAAACGTAGCTTGTATGCTCGCGCATGGGAGGCTTAAGCGTATAGCTTGTATGCTCGCGCATGGGAGGCTTAAGCGTTTGTTTGAAATTGCGCTAGAATTGAAAAAACATGTCCGTTGGGGAAAAAGGGTTCGATTGATCCGACAAGATCAAGAAAGGGTGCAATGGACTCAAACGAGTCGAACATTGACCAAAGTGACTCAAACGAGTCGAGAAAAGTTCGATTGATCCAACGGGATCAAGAAAGGGTACAATGGACTCAACTGAGTTGATCATTGACCAAAGCGACTCAAACGAGCCGAGGAATTGAATCTAGTGGCCACGGGGGACCAAAAGGTTCAAATTGACCACAAAGGGCCAAGAATTGGTTTGGTATGGTCGGATGCGTTGAAAATGGAATGACGATTGCCCGAACGACGAGACATACTTCACGCATTCGTTCAATCGGGGCAATGGAGAGACATACGTCAAACCATCCCTTTTTCATTCAAGTTTTGTTCGAATTTTTAAGAAATCCCAAAGTTTATAAAAACACTTGGTTTGAAACCCAAAGTGAAAAGGTTTTAATAAACTTGTGAAAAAACACACAAGTTCGGCTCAATTTTGAAAACTGTTTTGAAAAGCGAACAAGTTCGGCTTAAGTTCACGTTTGATTTTGAAAATCATGAACAAGGCTCTTGTTCAAGTTTGGTTTTGAAAATGATGAACATAGCTTATTGTTCAAGTTTGTTGTGAAAGTTTGTGAGCGTAACTTGTTTTGCAAGTTATCCAAAAAAGTGTTGCTCGAACTTGTGAATCCTTCAAAATTATGCAAAATCCTTGATATGGTTTGGATAAAATGAGTTTCAAACCTCTTAGGTTCTGAGTTCTTGGGCTAAAACCTCAAAAATTGGCTGTTTGGGAGCCTAAACTCAGATTCTGAGTTCTGTCATGGTCGCACTGCGACCAGAGCTTCGCACTGCGAACAATGCGAAATTTTGAGTTCAGAAGCTGCTTCTGAACTGCTGTTCATAAGCAACTTCTGAACAATCTCAGAACCTTTAGGGGAGTGAAAAGCTTTGAGATTTGGTAATAAAAAGAGTTGGACAAACCAGTTTAAATGTTTTGCAAACCTGGGATTTCTTTTGAAATTCAAAAGGGGTTTTTTAGAGCAAAATGGATTTGAACAAAATTAAAGTTGGAAGCACAACTCTAAATGAATGCTAAGGACTCAGAACACTTACAGAGATCCTAGCAAAGCTCCTGCTGCAAGGAAGTGAAAGGAACTTGAATGGTTGAGGTTTCTTGCAAGGTTTGAATGTTGTTGAGTATGAACAATGAACTTGTGTAATGCTTTGTGATTTGAACTGATTTTGCTATGGGTTTAGTGCTGTTTCTAGTGTTCAAATGATGGTTTTTTTCTAGTGTTTTTTCAGTGCTTGTAAGTGTGTTGAAACCTTATGCATTGCTTCCTATTTATAATCCAAAACCAAATCAATTTTCATCATGAGAAATCCCCAAAATCCAGCTGATTTGTGGGCTAGGATCAGGCTAAATCACTTTGCATTTAATGCAAAAGTGAAGAGGTGACCTTGCCTTGCTGCAATGGTCAAGACTTAGCCAAATCCAGCCATTAATTCAATGGATTTTGGATAGAAATGATGATGAAAACAGGGCTGGTTTGCAATTGGTTGTCCCTTGGGATTGGTCCTTGCAATTTTGATGGTTAGGCAATAAAAACGTGCACTGTGATGTGCAGAGGTTGGGGGAAACAAAAGGCAACATGTGGGCTGGTGTGAGGAGGAAGAAAAGCTGCTGAAAAACAGGGCAGCACTCATGGCTTTTGGGCAAGCAAAACCAGCTGGGTTTGACTGGTTTTGGGGGAGAAAGCAGGAAGAAAATCCACAAGCTGGTGGCTGGCAACCTTCGGGTCAGTAGCAGGTCCACTGGGAGGGACAAGAGCTGCCCAAGGGCAAGCCAACTTGCTTGGCACATGCTAGGTTGGAAGAAAAAGCTTCTTTCCTTGGCTTTAATGGCAAAGGCTCCAATTCTTGCTTTGCTGAGCTCAAATAGCCATGAATGATGATAAAAACAATAATAAAAATGATATGTAATAAAAATAATTACAAAAATGAAATAAATCAAAGAGATTAAAAAATCTGCAAAAAATTCGCACACTTCGCAGTGCGAAGGGGACTTTGCTCTGCGAAGTCCTCATTTCAGAAATGTTGACTTTTTTGTTAACTTTTGTTGACTTTGACTTTTCTCTTTTTTTTGATTTTTGAATTTTGTTTTGGAAAAGGCTTGGGACAAAATTAGGGTACAACAGCTGCCCCTACTTAATTGTGTCTTTGCATAGAGGATGTGAGTGCCAAGGGCATCTCATAAACTCTTTGCGAAAAGCAATTAAGTAAAAGAAGGACCCGAATTTTGTCCTTCACGGTACGAAAAGATTGTAGTTAAAATGGAAAGAAGTAAATGCAGGGTCACCTGGTTTGGCTACTGATGCATAAACTGAGAAGGTAAAAGATCGTCACCTAATCAGGTGGTTGGATCTCCGAGACGTGTATGAACGCTCGAAGGGTAAAAGATCGCCACCTAATCAGGTGATTGGATCTGCAAAGATAAAGGATCGTCACCTAAACAGGTGGCCTCAATCTAGAAAGATAAAGGATCGTCACCTAATCAGGTGGCCTTAATCTGGAAAGATAAAGGATCGTCACCTAATCAGGTGGCCTTAATCTGAAAAGATAAAGGATCGTCACCTAATCAGGTGGCCTTAATCTGGAAAAGTCGTCGCCTTAAGGTCAGTAGCAGGTCCACTGGGAGGGACAAGAGCTGCCCAAGGGCAAGCCAACTTGGTTTTGACAAGTCGTCGCCTGAATAGGTGCTTAGACTTATCTGGGGGATGAGAACATACCGCTGCGGGGATAATGTAATCGTCTCTAGGCGTGGCTAGTACTTAGATTGTTGAAAAGGGAAACATGATGGTATGATGCATGATATGCTTCATGTTTGTTTTATGCAATATGTTATGCAATATGGTACGATATGAGGTGGACTCAATCTGAATTTTGTTTGGGAAAACTCAGCTGGGGCACCTAATGGCCGTGAGCAGGTCACTTGGGGATATGATAAATTGGGAAGAAAACCGCTGGGGTTGTTCTAGAAGAACTTATTGGGGAAGCTTTGGAATGGGTTCACTGGGGAACACTAGAGATGATTGATGGATGTTGGTGAATATGTGATATTCACTGGAGAATCCTAGTTGAGAATGCATGACATGAATATGAGATGCATGTATATGAATGATATGGATATGCATGCATGAATGAATTTGATATGATGCATGTATTATGAATGATATGTGGGATGACATACGTCATGTTGGACGCTGGGTGTCATGATTGGATGCCGAGCAAAGTCGGGCTTTGGATGGAATTGTGTTTGGATATTTGAGTAGGTGCCAAGCATGGTTGGGCTTTTATTGGGGATTTGTGTTTGTGAATGCCAATGATGATTGGGCCACTAGTGCAAAAAATACTTTTTAGATTCATGCTTAAGTCGGTTCGCTCTGCCACCCGTCTTAAGAAGTGACGCGGTGGCAGGTTCGCAATTCTTTTAAACTTTCTTAAGTCGGTTCTAACTGCCACCCGACTTAACAAGTGACGCGGTGGCAGGTTCACAATTCTTTTAAACTTTCTTAAGTCGGTTATAAGATTACCCGACTTAAGGTTGATAAAATAATCAAAAGAAAAAATTTAAAATAAATTACTTAAGTCGCTAGGTTGACCAACTGACTTAAGAAGTCATTTTCTTAAGTCGGACTGTTGACCAACCGACTTAAGAAAGAGTGTGTGGTGGTATTTCCGTTATTATTGCAAATTTTTGTCTAGGTCAGTTCCCTTTTGGGGTTGAGACTCCACTGGGGAAGGTCAATAAAAAAAAAATTGGGCTTTATTGGATTGCTGGGGATATAAGGATCATTTTGGAAGCATGATCGATATCCAGCCTTGGTTGATGAAAGAGATGTTTGGGGTATTTTGACTGGGGAATTAGATCGACTTGTATGACCGATAAACTTGATGAGACAAGATTAGACTGGTAAGATAAAAAGTGGACCGGTATTGCATTATAAACACTCGGTAATCTCCAAAGGGGATGATGTCACAGGGGATACATCTGAATATTGACGGGGCCAAGCCGTGATAATTGATGAAAAATAAATACCTCGTGGGGGGATTGTTAATCCGCTGGGTAAATTGTGCTAATCCGCTGGGGAGAAGAACTGATGATTCCGCCGGGGATGTTTGTGCTTTGGTTGGCCAATCTTGCTTGAATCGTCCTTTCGGGCTCTCGATTCATTGGGGATATTCCTTTTTGATTCACTGATGACCCTGTTGGGGAAATCCTTTTAGCAATTGACCATGCCCGACCTACGAGGTTTATCTGCTCTATGGATAGATATTGATACACGCTTTAAGTACTCACAGTTCATAGAAAATGTGTTTGTTACTTATGTTGTTCAAAAACATAAAAGATTCCCAAAAATTTTTTTGAAAAATTTTGTTTTAAGTACTATCATCAAAAACAGAAGAAATGAATGAATAGAATAAAATGGGAAATTTTTACAAAAGTAAAAGACTTCGCTTGGGAAGAAATTTATTAATGGGGTGGTGGCTTGCCAAAGGCGTGGCTCATTATGATCGTGTTTGGAAGCGTCAATGACTATTGGGCTTTTTGTAGGAAATTGTAGTTGTGATTGCCAATGCAAATTGGGCTCTTGTCGGAAATTTTGTTTGGAATGCCCATGAAAATTGGGCTTTTTTGGTGTGCCAATGAAATGGGCTTTTGGGTTGGGTTGGTATGATTCACATGAGATTTGCGCTGGCAATTTTGATGCTCCCATTAATCCCAGATTGCACTAAAATTTGAAATAATACCAAACACAAAATTTATCGTACAGTTTAAGTCAAAAAATATGTTTACCAATGAACCAACCTAACACACATTTAAGTAAATGAATAAATTGAACATTAATTGTGGGGGGTATTGAACACTCATCCGGCAAGTTTGCTAACATTCCGATCAAGTTATGTGTCCATCTAATCATTGTTTCTAAAAGCACAAAAGCATTGATCACAAGGTCTTTGAGGGTTGTAATTTGGCTTAGTTACAAAAGAAATGTCATATGTGGGGAAATTGAATTCAAAAGGCCAAGCAAAAAGGAACATTCTTTCTAATTCACACCCCTCCTTCTTTATTCAAATCACAACTTTTGGTGATTTACAAATGCTTTCTCTTTGATCTTGACAATTCTTGGATTTATTGATTTTTCTTTCTTTTCCCTTTTCTTTTTCTTGGTTTGCTTTTCTTTCTTTTCTTTCTTCTTTTTCTTGGTTGTCAAGATCAATTATAAAATTCACTATTACTTGACTTTCTCAACCTCCTTTTTTTTCAACTTAATCAAAGGTGATACCCTAATTGAATGCTCCTTCCTCTTTTGGCAAGGGACAATAATCATGACGGTTAAGGGTTCAAAAATTGACAGAAATTTATCAGAATTCAGTGATGATTTAACTATGAACTGAAAAAATTTTTTTTACAAACTCCGGCAATCTCATTAAGCAATTGAGCTTATGAAAGTTGGCAGTTCATAGTTAGTAATTCTGATTCATTAGGCTCAAAGGAGTTAACAAATACTCACTTCTCACAGGGTGGGCTATTTGTGGTCAAGTGTTTTCACTCATTTCAACAAAATGCCTCGATCATGTCAATGCTTTCATACAATTTAAAACAACATTTAGATTTAACATAAAAAGATCGAGTTAAACAAAAATGCCGGTCTCCTGCATATGTGTATGATGATTTTGAGGATTCCTCACATTTTGGCTGGTTCTAAATGGTTCATAGAACAAACATATTAACAACGCAAATTGTATGATATACTTTTTGTACTGAATACATATTCTCCTTTCAAGTTTAATCATAGAAAAACAGGAAACATGTATTTTAGCTTTGCACAAATTAATCAAATTTTATCATTACCATGCATCCGGGGTTGAATGCTTTGAATCAATTTGTTTTGAGAAGATTTGCCAATTTCAAATTACCAATGATCCATAGTAAAGATTTGACATTTAAAGCATATTAAAATTAAACAGGCATAAACGAGGATGATTCAAGGGCCAGATAATAACAGAAAGAGTACTCAAATAATAACAAAGCAGAGTACAAATATGGATACAACACAATAAACACAAGAAGTTCTGCAGAGTGTATGAGAAAATAAAATGAAATGAACAGCAAAAGCATAAAACATCAAAAAAGGAGCCTCTCAAGGAGTGACGGCCTCGTCGTCCTCGGTCTCCTCATCCTCATCCTCCTCATCCTCATCATCATCATCTCCTCCATGGCCTCCGGCAGCCGTACCACTACCTCCACCCTCCGAATACTCGGGCCTATCCCCGGGCCAAGCACCATAAGCTGCAAACATCTCTGGTGTAGGTAACTGGATGGCGGGATCTGCTGGCCTACCCAACTGTATCTGGAGCCGATACATGGAATCGTGCATCATGGTCATGCACCTATGGTTAGAAGCATTCTGCTCCCAAGAGAAGGTACATGTATGATGCCCCTGTGATGCAGGTGGGGGTCTGGGCTGTGGTTGCTGCGCCCTCGCCGCTCTCCTCCCCGTGCAATGTCTCGCGATGTAATTATCCGTGATCGGGTTCTTAATGGTCTCGGAAACATGAGGGGGGATTGCTACACGTGCCTCCCGGCATAGACCCATAATCAAGCCCGGGAATGCGAGTGGGCACATCTTCTTGGCTGGGGGTTTTATGCCACTCTCGACCACTATCTTAAGCTCCTGACAAATCACTCTAGCCACATCTACTTGCTTGTGGGTGAGGATGTAGTAGATCAAGGGTGTGACATCTAAAGTGGTGGAGGATGTATGGCTTTTTGGTTTGATGTTATGGACAATGAGGTGAAAGATGACCTGGTCATAGGTGGTGAGGTTATTTTTGAGGGCTTTGGTAGGTTGCCCCGATGCATTAAGTTCATAACCTCTCCCGGATTGAAAAAGGGTTTGGGCGTAGAGGTCATGGTTCCTATTTCCCCGGTTTTGGTGCCTATGGAAGGCACATAGCTCATCGTTATCGATTTGGAGGGGATTGCGGAGATAGGTGTTGATGGCTTCGCGACCGAATCTAATGACCCGACCACGAACTATGGTTTGGTAGGTGAATTCCCCCTCGGGATCAACGGGGATGGCGTTTGCATAGAATTCTCGGATGATGTCATAGTTTAGGTTTAGTGGTGGATTCACTAAAACTCCCCAATGGCGGGAATCTATTAACCGCGCCAAATCCCGATAGGTGCCCCGCTCACTTACAATAAACTGCCTTTCGGCCCAGAATGTCCTGCGGAGGAGCTCTTCGTATCTCTCTTGATTTCGGAGGCTGAGGAAACGGGAAGCATCGTATGCCCCTTGGGGTCTAGACCCTGATGATTCGCCTCTTGATCGTTTCCCGGCTTGTTTTGGCGCCATCTACAAGAAAAGAAACAAAATCAGTAACCAGCAGACATAATCAAAAGCAATATGAGGTGAAACCAATTGAATTGGAAAGGAAACATGGAAAAAAAATAGGGGTTCTGTTCTGTCAATTTCGCACTGCGCAGGTAGGGTCGCAATGCGAAGTTGAACGTGAAATTCTGGGTTGCCCAGAATAAAGGGTCGCAGTGCGAAGTTGAACTTTGCTCTGCGACCATGACAGAAAAAGCAAAAATTCCCCAGATTCTAACCTTAAACCCCTGAGTTAAGCTTTATATAATGCATGTTAGATAGATGATTAAGAATAATTGAATGGGTATGTAAACACCTAACACGGCAACTAGCTTTAGTTTAATTTCTACAAAGAATGGGTAAAGTAAATTCGTGCAAAAATCACTTAAAATGAAAAGGAAATGGGCCTGTTTCAACTACCCACAAAGCACATTTACTAAATCACAACTTAACATAGCAAGCTAGGAAGGAAATGAAGCTTAACACAAACTTAAACCCTAAAATGGAAGTTTCAAAATTAAAAACCCTAAGACCCAATACTGTTGTAATACGAATCAGAAATAAAAGAGGAGAAAGAGGAAGAAATCGTACCTTGTTGTTTGTTCTGAATAGAATAAAAAACGAATTTAAGGAAGGAAAGGGAAGATTCAAGAAAAATGGGTATGCTTTTTTAATTTGGGGGTTTTTGAAAAGTTATGAAATGAAAGTGTTTTTTTTTAGTTTTTAGGAGTTAATGAGAAAGGAAAAATGGTTAGATAAGAGAGAGAGTGCAATGGGTGGTTGAGAGGGAGTAAATGGAGGGTCATCCATTTTGAAAACTGAGCTGACAAAATTCGCATACTTCGCACTGCGAAGTACTTTTGCTCTGCGAACCTCAGAGTTAACTTCGCAGTGCGGTGCAACCTTTGCTCTGCGAAGTACTCGGGTTCTGAAATGTTCGCAGTGCGAAGATACTTTGCTCTGCGAAGTCATCAGACTCTGGAATTTTCAAAATTGCTACCTTTCGACACACTGGTCATTTCCATCCCCAACTATGATTATATATATAAAACAAGTAGTAAACAAAGATTATTGATTGCCCCTTCTATAAAACGAAACGGTATGCAACAATTATGAATGAATGCAAATGGGCGATATGCAAAGGTAAGGTATATGAAGGTTCGGAACTTCCCCCATCCTCACGTGTAGGCTCTAGAGATGAGATCTTCTAAAAAGGTCCCTAGATTCACGGATCCCACATGGAAGTAAGGTCGTCGATTGCGAACTTCGCATGACTTCAATACATTCCAAGTGAAAATCTCCTCTAGGCGGGATTTGGCATCCTACCTCACGGACATACGTCAACGCGGGCTTCCGCTCACAACCCCTTCTTAACTTAATTTTTTCTCAAGCTCGGGTAGAGAGCCTCACACGTCCGGCATTAACCCGAACAATGTGGAGTAACATTGCTCAAGTAACATCCCCGCAATTGATATATATGATATGAATATAAAGCAATATAAAGCAGTTATAAACATAAAGCAAGATAATGACATAAACAAATGAAATAAAAGCATGCACGCAAAGAATATAAAAACATTTAGCTTAAAAACTAAATAGGATAGGCTTGACTCGCTAGTGGGAAAAGAGTCCCCAGTGAAGTCGCCAGCTGTGCGCTCTCGTTAAAAAAAACGCGCAATCTTCCGAGACGTGTACGAACGCTCGAAAGGCTGTTGTGAAGTCGCCACCAAAGTTTTTGTTTAAAGGGAACATTGATAAACCCTTGAGTTTTTATTTGGAAGGGAAATGATAATAAAACCCTTGATGATGAGGAAAAGGACTGGTCATCGCAACCATTGTCGGGTTTGGGAGTCGATTACGCAAGGGGAAGGTATTAGCACCCCTCACGTCCGTTGTACTCAACGGGAACCTCCTATTTAGCTAAAGCTTAAAATGTTTTTAAATGTTTTGCGTGCATGCTTGTCTATGTAAAAGGAAAAAGAAAATACGATGAAAGGGGAAAAAGTTTGTTTTTTATTATTGTGCTTGACAAGATGACGATCTTGCTCCTACGTATCTCCCGGTAGACGGAGAATTCAAAGCGTACGTAGTTCTTTGGTAGAAAAACGTATATGTTGGTTATTTTTAAAAGAACAATGTTTTAACCGAATTCTTGCGATTAAACGTAGCTTGTATGCTCGCGCATGGGAGGCTTAAGCGTATAGCTTGTATGCTCGCGCATGGGAGGCTTAAGCGTTTGTTTGAAATTGCGCTAGAATTGATAAAACATGTTCGTTGGGGAAAAAGGGTTCGATTGATCCGACAGGATCAAGAAAGGGTGCAATGGACTCAAACGAGTCGAACATTGACCAAAGTGACTCAAACGAGTCGAGAAAAGTTCGATTGATCCAATGGGATCAAGAAAGGGTACAATGGACTCAATTGAGTCGATCATTGACCAAAGCGACTCAAACGAGCCGAGGAATTGAATCTAGTGGCCATGGGGGACCAAAAGGTTCAAATTGACCACAAAGGGCCAAGAATTGGTTTGGTGTGGTTGGATGCGTTGAAAATGGAATGACGATTGCCCAAACGACGAAACATACGTCACGCATTCGTTCAATCGGGGCAATGGAGAGACATACGTCAAACCATCCCTTTTTCATTCAAGTTTTGTTCGAATTTTTAAGAAATCCCAAAGTTTATCAAAACACTTGGTTTGAAACCCAAAGTGAAAAGGTTTTAACAAACTTGTGAAAAAACGCACAAGTTCGGCTCAATTTTGAAAACGGTTTTGAAAAGCGAACAAGTTCGGCTTAAGTTCACGTTTGATTTTGAAAATCATGAACAAGGCTCTTGTTCAAGTTTGGTTTTGAAAATGATGAACATAGCTTATTGTTCAAGTTTGTTGTGAAAGTTTGTGAGCATAACTTGTTTTGCAAGTTATCCAAAAAAGTGTTGCTCGAACTTGTGAATCCTTCAAAATTATGCAAAATCCTTGATATGGTTTGGATAAAATGAGTTTCAAACCTCTTAGGTTCTGAGTTCTTGGGCTAAAACCTCAAAAATTGGCTGTTTGGGAGCCTAAACTCAGATTCTGAGTTCTGTCATGGTCGCACTGCGACCAGAGCTTCGCACTGCGAACAATGCGAAATTTTGAGTTCAGAAGCTGCTTCTGAACTGCTGTTCAGAAGCAACTTCTGAACAATCTCAGAACCTTTAGGGGAGTGAAAAGCTTTGAGATTTGGCAATAAAAAGAGCTGGACAAACCAGTTTAAATGTTTTGCAAACCTTGGGATTTCTTTTGAAATTCAAAAGGGGTATTTTAGAGCAAAATGGATTTGAACAAAATTAAAGATGCAAGCACAACTCTAAATGAATGCTAAGGACTCAGAACACTTACAGAGATCCTAGCAAAGCTCCTGCTGCAAGGAAGTGAAAGGAACTTGAACGGTTGAGGTTTCTTGCAAGGTTTGAATGTTGTTGAGTATGAACAATGAACTTGTGTAATGCTTTGTGATTTAAACTGATTTTGCTATGTGTTTAGTGCTGTTTCTAGTGTTCAAATGCTGGTTTTTTTCTAGTGTTTTTTCAGTGCTTGTAAGTGTGTTGAAACCTTATGCATTGCTTCCTATTTATAAGCCAAAACCAAATCAATTTTCATCATGAGAAATCCCCAAAATCCAGCTGATTTGTGGGCTAGGATCAGGCTAAATCACTTTGCATTTAATGCAAAAGTGAAGAGGTGACCTTGCCTTGCTGCAATGGTCAAGACTTAGCCAAATCCAGCCATTAATTCAATGGATTTTGGATAGAAATGATGATGAAAACAGGGCTGGTTTGTAATTGGTTGTCCCTTGGGATTGGTCCTTGCAATCTTGATGGTTAGGCAATAAAAACGTGCACTGTGATGTGCAGAGGTTGGGGGAAACAAAAGGCAACATGTGGGCTGGTGTGAGGAGGAAGAAAAGCTGCTGAAAAATAGGGCAGCACTCATGGCTTTTGGGCAAGCAAAACTGTTCCTGCTGGGTGAACAATGGTACCAACCCCCTGAGCTATGTTCTGACTCAAGAGCTTGGCTTGGGTTTTCTATCTGTGAAAAATGAACGTGATCGTCTGTGAACCGTTACAGCCCCTTTTATACGCCCCTTGACCTAGGGAAGTGAGGGCGGTTCTTACGGGATTCCCCAACCACCTGGAGCGGTGACTCGGTCTTCATCCGAGGAGCCCGATCCACGATAGGATCGTGGGAAAGACCTGGTAGACGGGCCAAAATATGGCCGTTAATTCGGGTTTTGACATGGTCAGCGCGCTTTGGGTGCATTTCGGGGGCCCATTCCGTCCCCGAGTTGTTTCTGCGGGAAGGTGATCACGCCCACGTGGCGGGTACGTGGGCAGTGAGGTCCAGTTGACCGGAGAGGACTGCCACGTGTCGGGAGAGGAATATGATGACGGTACACAGCCCCCCAAGCACAAGTCTCGAAGAGGCGAAGTGATTAATAAGATGCTCAGTTTTGGCTTCGTGGGCGACTACAAGACTCGCCCAACGGAGCCGAGTGAGTATCTGACATGTGGCGACGTGAAATACTGGCATGTATTGAGAATTGGCGGTCTGCTGACTGCTTCGGTGGTTGTTCCCCATCCTAGTATCCTGCGGATGGCTACACCTGATTAGCGCATGGGTCGTTTAACGGAAATCCAACGGTGGGTAAGTAGCAACCGTTCGTACCACCATCTGAACGGCTGACGATTCACCTGCTTTTCCTTGTTTCGATGCAAATCAAGCCGCACAGCACTGAAAAGACGGGCCTTTTGCACCGTTTGATCTCGTGTCTTTTTAGACCGCGCACGCAACTCAAGGCCCTCCGCTTACAAATAGGGTCTGTCCGTTCCGTCGAACTTATCACCTACAACTGTCTTCTGCTAGCGCGCCGGCGAACTTTGCAACCTACTTCCTATTTGTAAGAATAGGTAACTCCCTTGCCCTTCTCATTTACGCTTACGCTTCTTAACCGCTTGTAAAGGGGAAAAATGGTAGTGATACGGGAGTGTGATAGTGAGGGTAACTCGGTGGGTTCTCCCCTCTTGGAGGAGCGACGTAAAATATGGAACGCTGCCATTCGGGCTGCCCGGAGGGCGGATGGGACGGTAGATTGGGCGCTCGTAGACCGACAATACTTCGGACATCCCCTCGTCGCTTCTGAGGTGAGCTCTGACAGCGACGACGGTGCTGCCCCCTCTTCTCAGAGTTAAGTGCTTCTAGTAGCAGTAGCCATGATAGTGACGTAGTTATTCTCTTTTCTTCAGGACCTGGTGAGCGAGAGGGGAAAATGGCGGAATCTGAAACGGGCGCCAAATGGATGGACGAGAACGTGGCCGCCCAGTCCTCCTTGTTCAGCACCGAAAAGAGAGTGGCGGAGTTCCGGGAGAATCAGGCGATATCCTCTACGGGAGATGAGGCGGACATTGTCACCGAACCCTGCGTCCAAGGGGAAAAGGTCTATATGCGTCGCCCATGAGGGGTGCCCAATGAGGCGTTCTACATATACGCATGTGCAATTACGGATCTAGGGGTAAGGATTCCCTTCACGCCCTTCGAAGCTGCGCTCCTTAAGGCGATAAATGTAGCGCCGTCTCAACTTCATCCTAACGGCTGGGCATACGTAAGGGGCTTCGAAGTTTTATGCCAGGGTTTGGGTTTGGCACCAACTGTGGGCGCATTTATCTCCTTTTACTGTACCAAGGGAGTGGGAAAAGGCTCGTGGGTGTCCATTAACTCTCAACAGGGACGGGGTCTGTTTGCCCTCTTCGCCAACAACTACAAAAATTGGAAGAGGAAGTTTTTTAAAGTGAGGAGGCTGGACGCCTCTATTCCCGTCTTCATGGACCAAGGCGGCGATGAGGGGTTTCCTATATATTGGTCCGGCGACCCCTTGTCCGTATCGGGCTACGACTACGACAAGCTGAGCGACGCGGAGAAAGACGTAGTCGACTTCCTGGAACACATGGAGGTTCTGAGCGTAAAGGAGCTGATCCACAAAGAACACGACCCCGTGGCTCTTGGAGAATACATAGGTAGCACTCGTACCCATTGTGGGTGACGCCTTTTTGGTAATTAGTTTGCGTCTTGTTGACATGAGTTCTTTGATATTTATGCAGATTCGATGGCGCCGAAGTCCGCAGCGGAGAAGAAGCTGGCCCTGGAGCGGGCGAAAAGAAAAAGGGCTGAAGAAGGCGATGCTCGTGGGAAGAGTGATCCTGCCGGCCTGATGACGCGGGAGAAACGCAAAGGTGGGGACGCTGGTGACGCCACAGTAATAGGGGCGGCGAGCGCCATCGACGCCATCCCATCCCGGGTCGTGGCTGCCGCAGACGCCACCGTGCCGCCAAAAGGGAAGAGGAGCTGGACTGATGAGGGCCAACCCCCTCAACCCCAGACCTCACAAGAACAGGAAACTGGTAAACCGAATTCTTGTCATTTCATTTAGAATTCTCTTTGTATTTCTATTATGGACTAACATTTTGCTATCCCGCCTTGTGACAGATACCCCCCCTTCGCTATGGGACGCCAGCTTTGATTACGACGGGTTTATGCGGGAGAACTTCAACTTTGAATACGACAGGAAGAGACTCAAAACCATGGAGTTCTCCCAAGTACAGAAGATGATGGGCGTCCACCTCCTTAAGGGCGCCCTTCTAGGCCAGGTGATGACGGAGGAGTTCTCCGTCCTCGAGCGGAAGGAGAGGACGCAAAGGGCGGAGCACAAGAGCGCGCTGGCGCAGATGCAAAGCGTTCTCAATGCGTCTGAGGAGGCAAGGAAAGCGGCAGAGGAAAAACTCGCTTCCGTACGCCAAGATCTGGAGACGGCGGAGTCTGCCAAGGCCAAAGCGGAGGAAGCGGCCAAGGTTATGTCGGAAGAGAAAGCTGCACTAACTGAGGCGCATCAAGCGGCGATGGCGGATCTGAGGGCGAAGCTGGAGGCATCTGAGGAAGAGAGTGTCCTGGCCGAGGAGAAGGGCTTTGAGCGGGCGAAGGCCCAGCTGGTTTGCCTGTACCCAGACGCCTCCCTGGAAGAAATCGGCCTGTTCCGGACTGTTGTGGACGGGAAGATCGTGGACGAGGAGTAGCTTAGGTTTAATTTCTTTTCGTTTGTAAATCCCTAATGCTATTCATGTAACGCCCTTTTAACGTTCTTTACATTTTCGTATGCTTTACGCCTTTTGACTCCCTAATGACTGATTTTATCTTAATTGTAACGTGCGCTTTGCGCCTTTAATTTTCACCTGATCATCTGTCGAATGGAACGTACTCTAATTTTTTCCAAACGCTCGTCCTTCAGCTCGAATGTATTCCTACACTTTTGAGTATCTTGCGCAAGAAATTTAAATTCTGCAGCGTTTTCTTCATGTTTTGTGAATCGTTTCTGTATGAATCTAATTGTATTCCTGTAAAATACGTCATCACCCTGTGGGTTATATAGCTCGGACATGTGTGCACAGATTAAGCCCTGTGAGGGCGATATGCTGTACTCCGAGAACTTTAGTAAAAAGTAGCTGTATTGACTTTGATTTTGATCATGCTAGGGCGAGCCCATTGGCACAGGGCCAAGTTGCCACACGGCTATAGGTCTTAGCGCCACAGGGGTCTTATCGCCTCAAGATAATAGGTCTTAATGCCACAGGGGTCTTATCGCCTCAAGATAATAGGTCTTAGCGCCACAGGGGTCTTATCGCCTCAAGATAATAGGTCTTAATGCCACAGGGGTCTTATCGCCTCAAGATAATAGGTCTTAATGCCACAGGGGTCTTATCTGTAGTACCCCAATTTTGTCCTAAGCCTTTTAAAACAAAAAAATCAAAAAAATCAAAGAGGGGAAAAAAGTCAAAGTCAACAAAAGTCAACAAAAAAGTCAGCATTTCAAAAATGATGACTTCGCACTGCGAAGTCTGCGATTTTTCTGCAGATTTTTGGTTTCTTTGATTTAATTCCAGATTTTGTTGCATATCATTTGCATATTTATTTTAATCAGCATTCATGGCTAATTGGGCCAAGCAAAACCAGAAATGAGAGACTTGCCATTAATGCCAAGGTTGGAAGCTTTTTCTTCCAACCTAGCATGTGACAAGCAAGTGGGCTTGCCCTTGGGCAGCTCTTGTCCCTCCCAAGTGACCTGTTAACCACCCCAAGGTTGCCAGCCACCTGCTTGAAGACTTTCCTCCTGCTTGCTCCCCCAAAACCAGTCAAACCAGCTGGATTTTTCACTTGAAAAAGCCATGATTGCCTACCCTGTTTTGCAACAGCTTTTCACCTCTCACACCAGCCATATGTAGCCTTTTGCATCCCCCAATCTCTGCACATCACATTGCACATTTTTATTGATCAACCATTGAGATTGCAAGGATTGATCCCCAAGCTTGGCCAATTGCAATTCAGCCATGTTTCTCATCATTGCTATCCTAAAACCTTTGATTTTGTGGCTGAAATCAGTCAAAGACTTAACCCTTGGCACAAGGCAGAGTTGCCTCTATCCATTAGCATTAAATGCAAAGCCAAATAGCCTGGATTTAGCCCACAAATCAGCTAGGTCCTAGGGATTTTCCATCATTACTAGAGATTGCATTTTGGCCTATAAATAGAGATGCAAGGCAAGGGGAAATGCAGCATTGCATAGCATAAAAAAAGAGCAGTTAATACAGCATTCAAAGAGCAAAAGAAACACTACTCATTCCAGCCAAACAACCAGAGAAAACCCATCAAACACAAAGCTTTGCACAAGTTCAAAGTTCATCACCAATATCAAAAACCTTTGTGAGAACCTTCAACCAATTCAAATCCACTGCAGCTGGAGCTTTGCTAAGGATCTCTGTAAGTTTCTAAGCTTTTGTTTTGCATTTTCAATTGTGCTTGCATAGCAATTTTGGTCCAAAACCCTTTGGTTCTAAAAAACCCCTTTTGAATTTCAAAGAAATCCCAAGGTTTTCGAAACATCAAAACTGGTTTGTCCAGCCTTTTTCATCCCAAAAACTCAAAGTTTTTCACTCTCCTAAAAGGTCCTGAGTGTGTTCAGAAGTTGTTTCTGAACAAAAGATCAGAAACAGCTTCTGAACTCAAAAATTCGCATTGTTCGCAGTGCGAAGTCATGGTCGCAGTGCGACCATGACAGAACTCAGAATCTGAGTTTAGGTGCCCAAAGGGCCAATTTTTGAGGTTCTAGCCCAAGAGCTCAGAACCTAGGAGTTTTAAAACCCATATTTTTCAAACCAGTTCAAGGATTTTGCATAATATTGGAAAATTCGCAAGTTCGGGTAACACTTTGTGGATAACTTGCAAAACAAGTTATGTTCCCAATCTTTCAAAACAACTAGAGCAAACCAGCTATGTTCATCATTTTCAAATCAAAACTCAAACATGAACATACGCCGAATTCGTTCGCTTTTCAAAACCGCTCACAAAATGAGCCGAACTTATGCGTTTTCTAACAAAATTGCTAAAATCCCTTCACTTTGGTTTCCAAACCAAATGTTTTGATATACTTTGGGATTTCTAAAAGAATTCTACCCAAAAACTTGAATGAAAAATGGATGGTGTGACGTATGTCTCTCCATTGCCCCGATTGTACGAATGCGTGACGTATGTCTCGTCGTTCGGACAATCGTCATTCCATTTTCAACGTATTCAACCATAACCAAACCAAATCTTGGCCCCTTGTGGTCAATCCGAACCTTTTGGTCCCCCGCGGCCACTAGATTCAAACCCTCGACTTATTTGAGTCACTCGGTCAATGTTCGACTCGTCCGAGTCCATTGTACCCGTTCTTGATCCCAGTGGATCAATCGAACAATCCCCCGACTCGTTGGAGTCCCCTCGGTCAATGATTGACTCGATTGAGTCCATTGCACCTCTTTTGGTCCCATAGCGACCAACTCAACCCCTTTTACCCAACGAACATGTTTTGCCCATTCTAGCGCGATTCGTGAACAAACGCTTAATAAGTCTCCCAAGCGCGAGCATACAAGCAAGACGCTTAATAAGTCTCCCGAGCCCGAGCATACAAGCTACATTTTAATCGCAAGAATTCGGTTAAAACATCGTCCATTTAAAATTAACCAACACATGTACGTTTTTCTACCAAAGAACTACGTACGCTTTGAATTCTCCGACTACCGGGAGATACGTAGGAGCAAGATCGACATCTTGTCAAGCGCAATAATAAAAAACTTTCTTTTTTCCTTTCGTTTGTTTTCATCTCTTTCTTTCCCCCTTTTTTATATTTTGACATAGATAAGCATGCGCGCAAAACATTTAAAAACAATTCAAGCTTTAGCCAAATAGAAGGTTCCCGTTGAGTACAACGGACGTGAGGGGTGCTAATACCTTCCCCTTGCATAACCGACTCCCGAACCCGACAATGGTTGCAATGACCAATCCTTTTCCTCATCGTCAAGGGTTTTATTATCGTTTCCCTTTCAAAAAAAACATAAGGGTTTATCAACGTTCCCTTTACACAAAAACTTTGGTGGCGACTTCACAAAGGCCCTCCGAGCGTTCGAGGACGTCCTCGGAGGATTGCGCGTTTTTTAAAACGAGGTGCGCACAACTGGCGACTTCACTGGGGAATCTTTTTCCACTAGCGAGTCAAGCCTAATCTATTTGGCTTTTAAAGCCAATTATTTTTATTTTCTTTGCGCGCCATGCTTTTATTTTATTTATCCATGTCATATCTATGCTTTATGTTTATATTTGCTTTATTTTGCTTTATATTCATATCATATATATATCAAATGCGGGGGTTACTTGAGTGATGTTACTCCACATTGTTCGGGTTAATGCCGGACGTGTGAGGCTCTCTACCCGAGCTTGAGAAAAAAACTAAGTTAGAAGGAGGTTGTGTGCGGAAGCCCGCGTTGACGTATGTCCGTGAGGTAGGATGCCCAACCCCGCTTAGAGGAGATTTTCACGTGGAATTAATTGAAGTCATGTCGATGTATGTCCATAGACAACCCTAATTCCATGTGAGATCTATGACTCTAGGGACCTCTTCTTAGGAGATTCACCTTTTAGAGCCTACATGTGAGGAAGGGGGGAAGTTCCGAACCTTCATAAACCATACCCTTGCATATCATTTGCATTCATGAAAGTAATTTTCGCATCATTTTGCTTTATAGGAATTTAAAAAGAACAACTAAATATTAGCAAAAAGAAATATGGATTCCGGGAACAAAAATACGCTCGCCTTCAGGATTAAAGCCCCTAGGGTGGAAAGCTTGTTAGCCCTATGTAAAAGGCTCTCTTCGGTCAACAAGAGTATTTTCGAGGCAAGCTATGGGCTAATCCTTGATCTCCTACCCGTGAGAATAGATTCAACCGCCTTAACCACTTTGGCACAATTCTTCGACCCACCGCTACGGTGCTTCACATTTCAAGACTTCCAACTAGCGCCAACTTTGGAAGAGTTTGAGAAGATTTTGGGTTGTAGCATGAAGGGTCATGAACTCTATCTCGGTCCGGGAAAGGACCCCACATTAGAAGCCATCGCCGAATCCTTATGCCTTGACACCCAAGAAATAGCATCTAACTTGGAAGTTAGAGGAAACCTTAAGGGATTTTCAAGAAAGTTTTTGGAAGCCAAAGCTCGGGAGATGTTAGCCAACAAAGAGGGAAGGGCATTCAACGCCATCTTAGCCCTCTTAGTCTACGGAATTGTCTTATTCCCCAACATGGACGATTTCATAGACTTTCCGGCTTTAGAGGTATTTATGACTAAAAATCCGGTTCCCACAATTTTGGCGGATTTTTATCATACTTTCTACTCTAGGCATGAACAAGCAAGGGGACGCAAAATTTCTTGTTGTACTCCCGTGGTGCAAATTTGGATGATGTCCCACATGCCAAGAAATCGAGACTTTGTGGAAAACCGGGCCAAGCTCAAATGGTCGCAACGGATGACAACCCTCGCCGAGAAGGACATCCATTGGTTTTCACCAAATTTAGAGGACCCGGAAATTATCCTCAGTTGCGGGGACTTCCCTAACGTACCCCTCATTGGTACTAAGGGATGTATTAATTACAATCCGGTCCTCTCTCTCCGACAACTAGGTTTTTCAATGGAAGATAAACCCAATGACCTTTTGTTGGAAGCTTTCTTTTTAAGGGAAGGCGATCAAGACCCGGCATTGCTAGAGAGAATCCGGGGAGCATGGAGCCAAGTACGCAAAGGAAGGGTCGACAAGAGAAACTATGTCGCCAAACCCCTTTATACTCAATGGGTGAAGGAGAGGGTCAAAGCAATCAAGTTACCCTTTGTGGTCATAAGCCCTCCAAAACCTCCTACACCTAAACCTATTGCAACCATTCCCAACAAAGAAGTGGAGGAACTCAAAGCTAAAATTCAAGAGCTCCAAAACAAAAACGGAGACTTAGAATTGAAGCACCTCCAAGCTTTAGGAGAAAACACTAGGACGAAGAGAGACCGTGATGAAGTATCAAACTCTCTCCTAGTATGCCAAAAATGGCTAAGAATCTTCGAAGGGAAGAGAGATTGGATAGGAGGCGGCTTGGTTAGTGCGGATGCCAACCTTGTGGCCAAGGACGAAGAGTTGGAAAGAATCTTACATTCCAACCAAGAGCTCAAGAAGTTTGGCGAACTAGCCATTGAAGCTCAACGGAAATGGAGGTTGAAATTTCAAGAGAAAAATCAACAGCTCCAAGAAGTAGTTAAAGACTACAAAGAGCAACTTCAAGCCGAACGTGTCCAGCGGCAAAGACATGAGAGCCTTTCTCATCAAGGGAGGCTAAAGTGCAATCGTCTCGAAGAGGACATCAAGAAATTCGAAGAATACTTCGACAAGATTGCAAGAGCTCACGGGGACCATATTGCACAACTACATGATGAAATTAGGAGTGCAAAAGTCAAGCTAGAGCAGCGCAAGGAAGTGATTGAGTATGTATGGCAAGACGCCACCCGATTAAGTGAGGATTTCACTAAATTGGTCGCATTCTCGAACTTGGTAATCACCCAACTTCCAAAGAGGCTAGCGGAGGCCGAGATGGTCATGCCCTACTTTGTCATCCCTATGGAGATCCAGAAGTTTATGAAGTTCTGCAAGGACACCATAGATTTCTATAGGGAGGAGATGAGCAAAGCCGAGAAGCGAGCGGCTATTTGATTTGTAATAGCATTAGTTACACTTTGTAAGCAAATGTTATTTAATCAAATATATTTTGAAGCATAATCAGTTTCCCGGTCTTTAATATTTCGAATTGCTAATATTAATTGTGCACCTTTAAATTCCTCCATAAAGCAAAATAAAAAAAAAAAGCATATTTTGCATACTCATCGCATACATCCACATGCATCTTCATGCATTTTTTTCAAAAAAAAAACTCATTCATTTCCCTAAAAACAGTTCAAAGCAATCATAGCCCGAAAACCCCGAAAGCCCTCGATCCAAGAACCAGATCTCCAACACTCGTACGGAACACGAGCTAACAAACAAAGGATCATGGACAATTTGGAACAAACTCAAGCGGCTTTGAGAGAAGAGGTTGATGGAATGAAGGGGAAGATGGATCAGATGCTAGAGTTAATGCAAGCTCTATCGGCACGAGAGAGTAATCCTCGCCCAGTAACGGATGCGGCCAATGTGCAATGGCCTCTTTACGGTTTACCTCCGGGATATACCCCACCATTTGAAAATGAGGGCCATGGACCCCCTCCACCACCGCTCACAATCCCCGTAAGGAATGAAGAGCGTCGTCCTCAAGGAACTTCCACTACTCAGCATGAGGTGATTTCCCATGATGTGGAAAATAATCAGCCAAGACAGTCTGCTCCCGACACCACCCACCAAGACAATGATACCACCCAAATGTATCGAGTTTTGGAAGAAAGGTTGAAAGCTATCGAAGGGTTCAGTTCATACGGCGCCCACAACGCTTTGGATATGTGCCTAGTGCTCGACGTGGTAATCCCTCCGAAGTTCAAAGCACCGGACTTCGAAAAGTACAAGGGAATTCAATGCCCTCGGAACCATCTACGGATGTTCTGTAGGAAGATGGCAGCTTACACAATGAACGAGAAACTCATGGTGCATGTGTTTCAAGATAGTCTAAGCGGAGCGTCCTTGGATTGGTACATGCAGCTTGAGCGTACCCATGTCCAAACTTGGAAGGATCTAGCCGATGCCTTCCTAAAGCAATACAAATATAATTTGGACATGGCTCCAAATAGGATGCAACTACAAAACCTCCTGCAAAGAAGCAACGAGTCCTTCAAGGAGTACGCTCAGCGGTGGAGAGAACTAGCTTCTCGTGTACAACCACCACTATTGGAAAGGGAGCTTGTTGACACCTTTATGGGCACACTTCAAGGCTCATATTACGACAAGATGATTGGAAGCACATCTGCCGGCTTTTCCGATCTCGTCATGGTTGGTGAAAGAATAGAGGACGGAGTAAAGAGGGGAAAGATCCAAGGCCCTCTAGAAGCTCAAAGTGGAGCTAGGAGACCTCCCAGCAACTTTCACAAAAAGAAGGAGGGGGAGACGAATGCTGTTCTAGTGGGACCATCTTATCCACCACCAAATCAAATGCCTCACTACCACTATCCTTATGTGGCAGCAGCAACGGCTCAAGGGCGTTACTCACCTCAAGTAATTCCCGCAACTCCACCTCGACAACCAGTAGTGTTGCCTCAACAAAATCAACAGCAGCAACATTAAGGCGGGTACCCATCAAGGAACCAAGCGGGCCCGAGGAACAATTATAACAATAGGCAGTTTGATCCTGTACCTATGCCTTATGGTCAAATCTTGCCATACCTAATCCAAAAAGGGATGGTCGAGCCAAGACTACTACCACCAATGTTGCCACCATATCCACATTGGTACGACACAAATGCAAAATGTGATTACCACGCAGGAACCGTGGGGCACAACGTCGAGAACTGTAGAGTTTTCAAACACAAGGTTCAGGACCTTATTGACAAGAAGCTGTTATCCTTCAAAGAGGAAAACCCCAATGTAAAGAATAACCCATTGCCGGGGCATGCGGGTCCCTCTGTAAATGCGGTGGAGGAACAAGAGGACTTTGGTCCAATCAAGAAGATAGCCAATGTTAAGACTCCCCTGTCAACCATAAGGGAGCGTTTAACCGGTTTTGGTTTGTTCGAGGAAATGCACGCCAACTGTGAAGCCTGCATAATCAACCCGGACAAGTGTGGAAGGTTGAAGATTTGTCTTCAAGAGCTAATGGACCAAGGTTGGATCCAAATGGGCTATATAAAGGACGGCATGGACGTTGCTACCTTGGAGTCTCACGACCCAAAACCTTTCGAAATCCCATACCAAAGGAGAGAGTTACCAATGCCCATACAGCCCATAACATTCCACGTACCTGCACCCTTCTCTTTTGAAAGCACGAAGAGGGTACCATGGAATTACCAACCTGTTGCCTATGTGGAAGGAAAACCACTAGCCAAGATTGAGCCCAGCATCACTAACATCACCGGTGTTGGAGGAATAACCAGAAGTGGCAGAGTCTTCGCTCCGAAAGAGCTCGGGAAAACGCCAGCCGTCCTACCAAGAGAGCCGCTCAAAGAAAAGAGCGTGGAGGAAAAGGAGAACCAAGCGGGGCCCTCTCAAAAGGCAACCCCACAAAAAGAGGCCGAGGAGTTCCTAAGGATAATCCAAAAAAGCGAGTACAAGATCATTGACCAGCTAGGTCAAACTCCCTCCAAGATCTCCATGCTTTCCCTACTACTAAGCTCGGAAGCACACCGAGAAGCATTGCTGCGGATCCTCAGTGAGGCACATGTCACCAAGGACATTCCTGTGGACCAATTCGACGGGATAGTCGGAAATATTACCTCAAGTAGGTACTTGGGCTTCAATGGCGATGAGCTACCCGACGAGGGGCACATTCATAACCGCGCCTTACATATCTCCGTAAAATGCATGGACCACATCCTCTCTCGAGTGTTAGTGGATACGGGGTCATCTTTGAATGTCATGCCCAAGACTACCCTTCTCAAGCTATCGTGTGAAGGAACAGTAATGAAGCCAAGCGCCTTGGTCGTAAAAGCTTTCGATGGGTCAAGAAGAGCCGTCGTAGGGGAGATCGACTTACCAGTCCAAATCGGACCTAAGGTTTTCACCATGACCTTCCAAGTCATGGATATTAATCCAACATACAGTTGTCTTCTCGGACGACCATGGATTCATGCGGCCGGAGCTATCACCTCTACTCTGCACCAGAAACTTAAGTTCATCATTGATAACCAAATGATCGTAGTTTCCGGGCAAGAGGACATGATGGTAAGCCATCTCTCGTCATTCCGTTATATAGAAACGGACGAAGAAGCTGTGGATGTTCCATTCCAGTCTTTGGAAGGGGCGAATGTCGTGACTTTAAGCTCAAAGCCCAAGAAAGAAGCTAGGACAGCCATGTCATCATGGAGGGCAATAAGAGAGGCCCTAGAAGAAAGCCGACCTGCCGGGTGGGGCAAATTAGTGGACATACCGGAGAAGAAGAATCGCTTCGGGTTGGGGTATCATCCATCAGCCGAAACCTTCTCAAAGCCTCCAAAACAAGGGATCCTCCCCATTTCGGAAACATTCATCAGTGCGGGATTTATCAATGAAGATCAAGTGGCTCTACTTGAAGACGTAGATGAAGACGTGCCTGATTTGGTGTACCGTTGCGCTTCGGACGAAGCTTTGAACAATTGGAGGGCTATCGCGGTTCCCGAGATCATTACCAAGATCAAGTAATAAACCATGTTTGTTTTACTTTTAAAAAAATCATTTAGCTCTGCCCAAGGCAAATGATTAGTCGCGTGGGGCCCCCATGTTTTAAAGTTATTTTCAATCATGAATAAAATCACTCTTTTATGTTCATTTGAGTCTTTTTCTTTTTTGCATTTGTTTTAAAAAAAAAAGAAAGTTTTTTTTACAAAAAGCCTAAAAAAAATCATACTCATGCAGATCTACAAATCCACCCTCCAAAAACAACACTGCCTTAATCCCTTATGACTTCGATTTCCCGATTAATCAAACGGAAGATGATGAAGAGGACGATTACGAACCGCCTGAAGAATTGTCTAGACTTGCAAATCAAGGGGATAGGGTAATACAACCTCACCAAGAATCAGTTGAAAAGGTCAATTTGGGGACCGAAGAGGATAAGAAAGAGGTCAAGATAGGAGCCTCCCTGCATGAAGATGTGAAAGGAAAGTTGATTAAGCTTCTGCAAGAGTACGTGGACGTATTCGCTTGGTCGTACCAAGACATGCCAGGTTTAGACCCTAACATCGTTGTACATAAGCTGCCACTCAAGCCGGAATGCCCGCCAGTGAAGCAGAAATTGAGAAGAACTCGACCTGATATGGCTCTCAAGATCAGAGAAAAGGTCAAGAAGCAATTCGATGCCGGCTTCTTAGCCGTAACCAAGTATCCTACATGGGTTGCCAACATTGTGCCAGTTCCAAAGAAGGATGGCAAAGTTAGAATGTGTGTGGATTATCGGGAGTTGAATAGAGCAAGCCCAAAAGACGATTTCCCGCTACCACACATCGACATATTGGTGGACAACACAACCCAATTCTCAGTCTTTTCCTTTATGGATGGCTTCTCGGGATATAACCAAATCAAGATGGCTCCAGAGGACATGGAGAAAACCACATTCATCACCCCGTGGGGGACATTCTGCTATAAGGTAATGCCTTTTGGATTAACAAATGCCGGGGCAACATACCAAAGAGCAATGGTGACTCTTTTCCATGACATGATCCATAAGGAAATTGAGGTCTACGTCGACGACATGATTGCCAAATCCCAAACGGAGGAGGATCATCTAGTCCATCTACAAAAGCTTTTCGAACGCCTGAGAAAATTCAAGCTGCGCTTAAATCCTAACAAGTGCACATTTGGCGTTAGATCCGGGAAGTTATTGGGTTTCATCGTCAGCCAAAGGGGTATCGAAGTGGATCCCGACAAGGTGAAAGCTATCCAAGAAATGCCAGCGCCAAGTACCGAGAAAGAGGTCCGGGGTTTCTTAGGAAGATTGAACTACATCGCTAGGTTCATCTCACACATGACAGCTACCTGCGAACCAATCTTCAAACTGCTAAGGAAAAACCAAGCCGTTCATTGGAATGAGGATTGCCAAGAGGCGTTTGACAAGATCAAACAATACCTGCAAGAACCACCAATTTTAATACCTCCAGTTCCGAGTAAACCCCTCATTTTATACCTAACCGTACTTGAAGGATCAATGGGTTGTGTGTTAGGACAACAAGATGAAACGGGAAGAAAAGAGCACGCAATCTACTACCTAAGCAAGAAGTTTACCGACTGTGAAACAAGGTATACTTCACTTGAAAAGACTTGCTGCGCTTTAGCATGGGCTGCTCGATGCCTAAGGCAATACATGTTGACCCATACAACTTGGTTGATATCGAAGATGGATCCCATCAAGTACATCTTCGAAAAGCCTGCCCTCACAGGAAAGATAGCCCGTTGGCAAATGCTGCTGTCTGAGTACGACATCCAATACGTTGCTCAAAAAGCCATCAAAGGGAGTGTTTTATCCGAGCACCTTGCTCACCAACCATTGGAAGATTATCAGCCCATACAATTCGACTTCCCGGATGAAGATGTCGTAGCCTTGAATGACGAAAAGGTCACAAGCGATGATGAAGGGCCAGAACCGAGAGCTCAATGGAAGCTCGCTTTCGACGGCGCCTCAAATGCCATGGGGCACGGGATCGGGGCAGTTTTAATCTCCCCAAGAAATGGATATCAACCATTCACAGCAAGGTTATGCTTTGACTGCACCAATAACATGGCAGAATATGAAGCATGTATCCTAGGCCTCGAAGCAGCAATTGATCTAAGGATCAAAAACCTTGAAGTATACGGTGACTCAGCCTTAGTCATCTATCAGGTCAAAGGAGAATGGGAAACAAAACATCCCAATTTAATTCCCTACCGAGCCCGGGTTGTAGAGTTGATTGAGCACTTTGATGAAATCAACTTCCATCACATACCTCGAGAAGAAAACCAGGTGGCGGATGCTTTGGCTACATTATCATCAATGTACCAAGTAAATTTCTACAATGAAGCACCAATCATAAAGATGGATCGTAGAGACAAACCGGTTGTATGTGCAGCAGTCGAGGAAGGACTTGACAACAAACCTTGGTACTACGACATCAAGCAATACCTTGAAGAGCAAGAGTATCCAGACAATGCCTCACACACTGACAAGAGAACCCTCAGGAGATTGGCATCCCAGTTCTTCCTCAGTGGAAATACCCTCTACAAAAGAAACTATGACATGGTCTTGCTCAGATGTGTGGATAAACATGAGGCGGACATACTCATCAAAGAAATCCACGAGGGATCATTTGGAACCCATGCCAATGGGCATGCAATGGCAAAGAAAATCCTAAGGGCGGGCTATTATTGGCTAACCATGGAAGCTGACTGTTTCCACTATGCCAAGACTTGTCACAAATGCCAAATTTACGCCGACAAGGTGCATGTGCCGCCAACTCCCCTAAACGTCATGACCTCACCTTGGCCATTCTCTATGTGGAGCATAGACATAATTGGAATGATCGAGCCCAAAGCGTAAAATGGACATCGCTTCATCCTCGTTGCCATCGACTACTTCACCAAATGGGTAGAAGCAGCTTCGTATGCAAACGTAACCAAACAAGTGGTAACCCGATTCATCAAGAAGGAAATCATTTGCCGTTACGGCACTCCCCATAAAATCATCACCGATAATGGGGCAAACCTGAACAACAAGACAATAAAGGAGTTGTGCAAAGATTTCAAGATTGAGCACCATAATTCCTCCCCTTACCGACCAAAGATGAACGGTGCGGTAGAAGCAGCCAATAAGAACATAAAGAAGATCATCCAAAAGATGGTAACAACATATAAGGATTGGCACGAGATGCTTCCCTTTGCGCTACATGGCTACAGAACAGCCATTCGCACTTCAACTGGGGCAACCCCTTTCTCCTTAGTATACGGTATGGAAGCTGTGTGTAACGACCCTATTTTCGTATGTTATATTTTTATATATATTTTATTTTATGGATTTGCATTTAAAAATATTTTCTCGTAATCTCGAAATAATTATTTGGCGCGAGGATAAGTTCGTAATCGAGTTTTTAGAGTTTTGGGTGAAATTGGGCCTAGGGCGTGAATAGTATTGGGCTTTTGAGTTTATGAGTAGTAATGATCCTATGTATATGATAGTAGTAAGCTTAGATGAAAATAGAAGGCTAGGATTGGTCCTTTAGAGTTAGTAAGGAATGGATGGCCATGATTGATGGGCTTGGGTTATAAAGATTATAACAAAGACTTTGACATCACTATTCATTGTCATTTTGGGAAGCTGAAAACGTGAAAGAGAAGGGGAAAGCAAGAGAAAACCTAGGGCAAGAGAGAAGCTCACGAGAAAGAGAAGAGAAAAGCTTGGAATTTCTGTAGATTCATCGATTTTGAGGTAAGAGAGGTAGTATTGCTTATTCACAAGTGATTTTGAGAAGGGGAGAATGTCTATTTCTCCATCCCAAACTTCTCCTCTCACTTTGTCTAGGTTTTGATAGAAAGTTTTTATGATTAAAGTTGTTAATGATCATGATTATGCTTCTTTGATGCTAAGTGATGTTGATAGTATGTTTAATTGAAATTATAAGATGTTTATCTATGTTTGGGTACTCGAAAATGTTGTTGTTGTTCAAGAAGAGCTTGCGTGAACCCTAACAATGGTGGTTTTTGTTAAAGTCATTTTGTTGTGTGAGTATGTGTTATATAATGTTTGGAATGGCTGTTAGGAACTAATGGAGTGTGACTAAGGTTTTGAAAGTGGGTTTGGACTTAGTAATATTAAAGACTAAGGTGTGGGAAGTGATGAATATGTGTGAAATGGATAAGTTATCAAAATGTGTGGGTTTTCCGTTGAAACCCTTATGTGTTTGAGGTTTTGGTATGATTGATTGGTTTATTTGAGATTGTTGAACATGGTTGAGTAAATACATGTTGTGTCTTATGATCTGGCCATGAGAGCCTAGTGGTTGTGTTTGTTGTTATTGTTGTTGTGATAATTATCAGAGTGCTGATAATTTAGTGGTTGTGGTTGTTGTTGTTGTTGTTGTGATAATTATCAGAGTGCTGATAATTTAGTGGTTGTGTTTGTTGTTGTTGTTGTGATAATTATCAGAGTGCTGATAATTAGTTGTGTTAGTAAGTATCATATATTTGCTAAGTGAATCATCATGCATTTCATGATTGTATGATACCCGGAGCGGGTTATTCGATGATATCCGTGTGCGGATATGAAATCCAAGAGTGCTTGGTTATCAAGAGTGCTTGATAAGGATATAAGTTTATCCAAAATGATTTGGTACCACATGCATTAGAGAATGCATTTGAGGCATGCATCCTTTGTGACATTAGTGTTCATTTAGGAATTATGTGTGCATAATGGTTGTTAAGTGATAATTGTTATTGATGAGTTTTGTGCTTTGTCAATTACGTGTGGGGTTGATGAGTTTCGTGTGGGGTTGATGAGTTTCGTGTGGGGTTGATGAGTTTCGTGTTTTGTCGATTACGTGTTGTGTTTTGGTTATGTATAATAATGTGTTATTTATACATGTTTATTGGTTGTGATACTAACACTCTCTGTTTTGTGTTATTTGCTGGATCTTTGGGGATCCAGAATATCAGGGTGACGAGGCTATCGTCGAGGAGTAGCATTTTGCTGTTTAGAAGCTTGCGTAGTGGTGAGGACATAGCTTAGCTATCCTTACTTTTTGTACTAGGTGTTGTATCCTAGTTAGAGTTTAGGGCTCTGATAGTTGTAACACTACTTTGGGTATTTGAACGTGTATGTATAAATTTGGCAATGGTCTCTGTTGTAGATTTGGATGTTAGTTTTTCTAATGCTGTTAGTCTGATTTTCTGCACAACTTTTCCGAATTCAAAACAAAAACTGGTACTGATCGGTACAAAATTGGCCTTGGGTGTAAACATGAAAGTTTTAGATAATTTTGTTAGCTTTCCAGTGGCTTTGGTTTGACGTGAAAATGATTTTTAGTTTTTGAGTTATGATGAAAATACTCCCAGGAGGTCTTAGTGAAATTGTACTGTGACAGCATTTTCTGTTTCATGTTTTTGCGTCTTTTTCGCACGTCTCTGTTTGTTATTTTTTTCCGCTGCTGTATGTGAATCAAATATATTTTGATCTGTTGATGTTTATGAAAATGCGTTTTCATTATGTTGTAACTTCCTATGTCCTTAACGTTTTTTTTTATTAAAGTTAATAATCGGCGATTAAGGGTTAGGGTGTTACAATAGGTGGTATCAGAGCAGGTCGATCCATTGGATCAATTAAGTTTAGTATACCCTTTGTGTAACATGTGTTTCCTTAAACACTGTGTTCTCACTTGTGTTATGTGATGATTGGTAGTGTGGATATGACGCAACGAGCACTTGCGGACGCGATGGAGCGGATGGCGGATGCCATGGCTCAGGAGGCTGCTAGTAGGACCGCGGATAGAGCCGCACAACAAGCTAGAGGAGGCGGGGAAGATGAGCTGAGGCTCGAGAGGTTTATGAACAACAAACCGCCTATCTTCAAGGGAGGATACGATCCAGATGGAGCTCAGACTTGGTTGGAAGGAATTGAGAGAATTTTCGGGGCTATGCGTTGTCTGGACGCGCATAAGGTATTGTTAGGAGGGTATGTTCTCCATGATGAGGCCGATCATTGGTGGGGAAACGCTAGTCAGAGGTTGGGAGCTGGTGGAGCTTTGGTTACTTGGGCTCGTTTCCGGAGAGAGTTTTTAACCAAGTATTTTCCGGCAGACGAGAGGAACCGTAAGGTGATTGAGTTCATGGAGCTCAAGCAGGGGAGTTTATCTGTTTCTGAATATGCGGCCAAGTTTGAAGATTTGTGTCGTTTTGCTCCTCATTACAACACGATGGAAGCTGAGGAAGACAAGTGTGTAAAGTTTGAAAATGGGCTGAGGCCAGACATCAAGCAGTTGATTGGGTTTAGCGAGATCAGGAATTTTCCGATGTTGGTGAATAAGAGCCGAATATGTGATAAGGACAGTAAAGCTAAGGCTAATTACTACAAAGCCGCGAATGAGAAGAGGGGAAAGGACATGGCTAGAGGTAAACCGTACGGCAGAGGTGGGAAGAAACCAGATGAAGGTGGGAGTAGTGGTGGCAAGTTTGGAGGTAATAGGAATTGCTTTAAGTGTGGACAACCGGGACATCGTTTTTTTGAGTGCCCGAAGAATGATGGAAAATGTTTCAAGTGTGGTGATCCTAACCACAAAGCTGATCAGTGCAAGAAGGGTATTGTGTGCTTCAACTGCAAAGAAGCGGGTCATAAGAGCAACGTGTGTAAGAAGCCTAGAGCGGCTGGAGGAAAAGTGTTTGCTTTAGATGGTGGTGATGCGAAGGCGGACAACTTGATCAGAGGTACATGCTTTATCAATAATACTCCTTTGTCTGCTATTATTGATACGGGTGCTACCCACTCGTTTATTTCTGTGGATTGCGTTAAGAGGTTGGGTCTTAGAGTAGAAAATATGATGGGACGCATGGTTATAGAAACGCCTGCAAGTGGTTCGGTATCGACTACTCTAGTCTGTGTTGACTGTCCAGTCACTATGTATGGTCGACACTTTGGAATGGATTTAGTCTGCATTCCGTTGAGCGGAATAGACGTTATCTTTGGTATGAACTGGTTAGAATTTAATCGGGTTCATATCAACTGTGGTAAGAAGACGGTTATGTTCCCAAGACTGGAGCCAGAGTTGTGTTCGAAGCTCATGTGTTGTCGAGAAGTGGTAAGATCAGTGAAGGCTCAAGAGGACGTGTTTGTTATGTTTGCTTCGTTGAGAGTGGAAGAGAAGATTGAGGTTGATGCGTTGCCGGTGGTGCGTGATTTCACAGATGTTTTTCCAGATGACATTTTGGATTTACCACCCGAGAGAGAGGTTGAATTCGCAATTGACATAGTACCTGGTACTAGTCCAATATCAATGGCGCCGTATCGTATGTCAGCTGCTGAACTAGAAAAGTTGAAGGAACAATTGGAGGAATTGTTAGAGAAAAAGTTTGTAAGACCGAGTGTATCGCCGTGGGGTGCGCCGGTTCTGTTGGTAAAGAAGAAAGATGGTAGTATGCGTCTGTGCATCGACTATCGTCAGTTGAATAAAGCAACTATCAAGAACAAGTATCCACTTCTGAGGATAGATGATTTGATGGATCAGTTAGTGGGAGCCTGTGTGTTCAGCAAGATTGATTTGAGATCGGGATATCACCAGATAAGAGTTAAGGCGGAGGATATACCGAAGACTACTTTCAGGACAAGGTATGGTCACTACGAGTACGCTGTTATGCCTTTTGGAGTTACTAATGCACCTGGAGTGTTTATGGAATATATGAATCGTATATTTCATTCCTTTTTGGATCGATTCGTGGTGGTCTTCATAGACGATATTTTGGTATACTCGAAGACGGAAGAGGAACATGCCGAGCATTTGAGGATTGTGTTGGAGGTGTTGCGCGAGAAGAAGCTTTATGCAAAATTTTCTAAGTGTGAATTTTGGTTGCATAAAGTTAGCTTTTTGGGTCACGTCATTTCAAGTGGTGGTATAGCAGTGGATCCTGCTAAGGTAGAGGCCGTGCAAGATTGGGGAACGCCGGAGTCTGTTACTGAGATCCGAAGTTTTCTTGGTTTGGCCGGTTACTATCGGAGGTTCATCGAAGGATTTTCAAAGTTGGCGTTGCCGTTGACGCAGTTGACTAGGAAGGGTCAAGCTTTCATTTGGGATGACAAGTGTGAGCAGAGTTTCCAAGAGCTGAAGAGGAGGTTGACATCTGCACCTGTGCTAATTCTGCCAAATCCGAAGGAACCGTTCGTGGTTTATTGTGATGCGTCGAAGATGGGTCTAGGTGGTGTGTTGATGCAGAAGGGACAAGTCGTTGCTTATGCATCAAGACAGCTGAAGATTCATGAGAGGAACTATCCTACGCATGATTTGGAGCTAGCTGCTGTCGTGTTTGTTCTCAAGATTTGGAGGCACTACTTGTATGGGTCAAGGTTCGAGGTTTTCAGCGATCACAAGAGTCTGAAATACTTGTTTGATCAGAAGGAGCTCAATATGAGGCAAAGAAGATGGTTAGAGTTTCTTAAGGATTATGATTTCGAGTTGAGCTATCCCCCGGGTAAGGCTAATGTGGTAGCCGATGCGTTGAGTAGGAAGTCTTTGCATATGTCGTCTCTGATGGCGAAGGAACTGAGATTGATTGAAGAGTTTAGAGACCTCAGTTTGGTTTGTGAAAGGACAACCAGAAGCGTGAAGCTAGGGATGTTGAGGTTGACGAATGATTTTCTTGAAGAGGTTGTGGAAAAGCAAAAGTCTGATGTGAGATTGACGAAGCTTAAGACGCTCATCGAGCAAGGGAAAAAGGTAAACGTTGAGATCGATGAGAAAGGCGTGATGAGGTGTCAGGGAAGGTTATGTGTACCTGATGTGCCTGAGTTGAAGCGGATGATCTTGGAGGAAAGTCACAGAAGCAACTTAAGTATTCATCCTGGTGTTACTAAGATGTATCAAGATCTGAGGAAAATGTTTTGGTGGCAAGGGATGAAGAAAGAGATCGCCGAGTTTGTTTTCGCGTGTTTGACTTGTCAGAAGTCCAAGGTGGAGCATCAGAAGCCGTCGGGGCTATTGCAACCTATGTTTATTCCAGAGTGGAAATGGGATAGTATTGCGATGGATTTTGTAAGCGGTTTGCCGAAGACGTCGAAAGGTAACAATATGATTTGGGTAGTTGTCGACAGGTTAACAAAGTCTGCTCATTTCATAGCTATCAAGACCGGTATGCTAGTACCGAAGTTGGCTGAGATTTATGTTGAGCAAATCGTGAGATTGCATGGAATTCCGTCGAGTATCGTATCAGATCGAGATCCCCGTTTTACTTCAAGGTTTTGGGAGAGTTTGCAAGAGGCGTTGGGGACTAAGTTGCGGATGAGTTCTGCTTATCACCCGCAGACGGATGGTCAGTCAGAGAGGACGATTCAATCATTGGAGGATTTATTAAGATCGTGCATTTTGGAACAAGGAGTGAGTTGGGAAGCTTGCTTACCATTGATTGAGTTTACGTATAACAATAGTTTTCATTCGAGCATTGGTATGGCACCTTTTGAAGCGTTGTATGGAAGAAGATGTAGAACACCTTTGTGTTGGTTTGAATCGGGAGAAAGTGTGGTGCTTGGACCTGAGATTGTGCAACAAACGACCGAGAAGATCAAGATGATCCAAGAAAAGATGAGAGCGTCGCAGAGTCGCCAGAAAAGCTATGCCGACAAGAGAAGAAAGGATATAGAATTTCAAGAAGGAGATCATGTGTTTCTAAGAGTTACATCGACTACGGGTATTGGACGGGCTTTGAAATCGAAGAAGTTAGCATCGAGGTTCATTGGTCCGTATCAGATTTTGAAGAGGATTGGGAAGGTGGCGTATAGGATTGCGTTACCGCCGTCGTTGTCAAATCTACATAACGTTTTTCACGTGTCTCAATTAAGGAAATACGTATCGGATCCGTCACATGTGATTGAGTCGGACGAGATACAAGTGAGAGAGAATTTAACGGTTGCAACGGTACCCTTAAGGATTGAAGGACAAGAGATGAAGAGGCTCAGGAACAAAGAGATTTCATCGGTGAAAGTCGTTTGGGGAGGCCCAGCCGGTGAATATGCGACGTGGGAGCTCGAGAGCAAGATGCGGGACTCCTATCCAGAGTTGTTTTCAGGTATTTTCGAGGGCGAAAATTCTTTTTAGGGGGGTAGAGTTGTAACGACCCTATTTTCGTATGTTATATTTTTATATATATTTTATTTTATGGATTTGCATTTAAAAATATTTTCTCGTAATCTCGAAATAATTATTTGGCGCGAGGATAAGTTCGTAATCGAGTTTTTAGAGTTTTGGGTGAAATTGGGCCTAGGGCGTGAATAGTATTGGGCTTTTGAGTTTATGAGTAGTAATGATCCTATGTATATGATAGTAGTAAGCTTAGATGAAAATAGAAGGCTAGGATTGGTCCTTTAGAGTTAGTAAGGAATGGATGGCCATGATTGATGGGCTTGGGTTATAAAGATTATAACAAAGACTTTGACATCACTATTCATTGTCATTTTGGGAAGCTGAAAACGTGAAAGAGAAGGGGAAAGCAAGAGAAAACCTAGGGCAAGAGAGAAGCTCACGAGAAAGAGAAGAGAAAAGCTTGGAATTTCTGTAGATTCATCGATTTTGAGGTAAGAGAGGTAGTATTGCTTATTCACAAGTGATTTTGAGAAGGGGAGAATGTCTATTTCTCCATCCCAAACTTCTCCTCTCACTTTGTCTAGGTTTTGATAGAAAGTTTTTATGATTAAAGTTGTTAATGATCATGATTATGCTTCTTTGATGCTAAGTGATGTTGATAGTATGTTTAATTGAAATTATAAGATGTTTATCTATGTTTGGGTACTCGAAAATGTTGTTGTTGTTCAAGAAGAGCTTGCGTGAACCCTAACAATGGTGGTTTTTGTTAAAGTCATTTTGTTGTGTGAGTATGTGTTATATAATGTTTGGAATGGCTGTTAGGAACTAATGGAGTGTGACTAAGGTTTTGAAAGTGGGTTTGGACTTAGTAATATTAAAGACTAAGGTGTGGGAAGTGATGAATATGTGTGAAATGGATAAGTTATCAAAATGTGTGGGTTTTCCGTTGAAACCCTTATGTGTTTGAGGTTTTGGTATGATTGATTGGTTTATTTGAGATTGTTGAACATGGTTGAGTAAATACATGTTGTGTCTTATGATCTGGCCATGAGAGCCTAGTGGTTGTGTTTGTTGTTATTGTTGTTGTGATAATTATCAGAGTGCTGATAATTTAGTGGTTGTGGTTGTTGTTGTTGTTGTTGTGATAATTATCAGAGTGCTGATAATTTAGTGGTTGTGTTTGTTGTTGTTGTTGTGATAATTATCAGAGTGCTGATAATTAGTTGTGTTAGTAAGTATCATATATTTGCTAAGTGAATCATCATGCATTTCATGATTGTATGATACCCGGAGCGGGTTATTCGATGATATCCGTGTGCGGATATGAAATCCAAGAGTGCTTGGTTATCAAGAGTGCTTGATAAGGATATAAGTTTATCCAAAATGATTTGGTACCACATGCATTAGAGAATGCATTTGAGGCATGCATCCTTTGTGACATTAGTGTTCATTTAGGAATTATGTGTGCATAATGGTTGTTAAGTGATAATTGTTATTGATGAGTTTTGTGCTTTGTCAATTACGTGTGGGGTTGATGAGTTTCGTGTGGGGTTGATGAGTTTCGTGTGGGGTTGATGAGTTTTGTGTTTTGTCGATTACGTGTTGTGTTTTGGTTATGTATAATAATGTGTTATTTATACATGTTTATTGGTTGTGATACTAACACTCTCTGTTTTGTGTTATTTGCTGGATCTTTGGGGATCCAGAATATCAGGGTGACGAGGCTATCGTCGAGGAGTAGCATTTTGCTGTTTAGAAGCTTGCGTAGTGGTGAGGACATAGCTTAGCTATCCTTACTTTTTGTACTAGGTGTTGTATCCTAGTTAGAGTTTAGGGCTCTGATAGTTGTAACACTACTTTGGGTATTTGAACGTGTATGTATAAATTTGGCAATGGTCTCTGTTGTAGATTTGGATGTTAGTTTTTCTAATGCTGTTAGTCTGATTTTCTGCACAACTTTTCCGAATTCAAAACAAAAACTGGTACTGATCGGTACAGAATTGGCCTTGGGTGTAAACATGAAAGTTTTAGATAATTTTGTTAGCTTTCCAGTGGCTTTGGTTTGACGTGAAAATGATTTTTAGTTTTTGAGTTATGATGAAAATACTCCCAGGAGGTCTTAGTGAAATTGTACTGTGACAGCATTTTCTGTTTCATGTTTTTGCGTCTTTTTCGCACGTCTCTGTTTGTTATTTTTTTCCGCTGCTGTATGTGAATCAAATATATTTTGATCTGTTGATGTTTATGAAAATGCGTTTTCATTATGTTGTAACTTCCTATGTCCTTAACGTTTTTTTTTATTAAAGTTAATAATCGGCGATTAAGGGTTAGGGTGTTACACTGTGCTTCCCGTAGAGGTGGAAATTCCTTCATTAAGGGTCTTGATGGAAACCAAGCTAGAAGAAGCTGAATGGGTCCAAACAAGGTTCGACCAACTGAATCTCATAGAGGAAAAGCGTCTAACGACAATATGTCACGGACAACTCTATCAAAGGAGACTCAAGAGAGCATTCGACAAGAAGGCCCGTCCTCGAGAATTCAAAGAAGGAGACCTAGTGCTCAAGAAGATATTACCTATCCACAAAGATCCCCGCGGGAAGTGGACTCCCAGCTATGATGGGCCGTACGTGGTAAAGAAAGCCTTCTCAGGCGGAGCCCTGATCATTACCACTATGGACGGAGAAGAGTTCCCACTCTCAATAAACTCCGATGCAGTCAAGAGGTATTATGCCTAAGAGAAAAAAGAAAAGAAGAAAGAAAAGAGCTCGCTAAATCGAAAAACCTGAAAGGGCGGTTTAGGCAATAGAGAGCGTCCTGCTAGATCGAAAACCTGAAAAGGCGGTCTAGGCAAAAATTAAGGACACCAAAAAAGGAAATACACCCCGGTGGATTGAAAACTCGAAAGAGCGGTCCAGGAAAAAGTTAGGGGTTAAAAAAGAAAAAGGGCAATGACTGCAACATCCAAGCTCCGAACAAGATTCAAGAGGAGAAGGATCGGTCTCGTCAGCATCTTCCAAGAAAAATCTCTCGAAGTCATAAGGAAAATAGCATGTGTTGTGCCAAAACCAACAAATTTCTTTTTGCTTTTTTCTTGTCTTTCTCTATCTTTTTCCCCAGAGAAGTAATCACTTCTCACTTCATGTATTTTTACTCATTCAAGAAGTCAAATCTGCATTGAATAAATCTCCTTTTATTATTTTGTGTTCTCATTAGCGCATAAAATTTTGTTTTATTCATGATGAAAATGCATCGAAACATGGGAATTAAACAAAGGAATTTTCTTCCAAAAAAACAAACAAACATTGTTTTTATTTGAATTTTCGTAAATTTCGAAAGAATTGCATTGCATATCATACTGCATAAGTTAACATGAAGCATAACATGCATCATACAATCATGTTTTCCGGCTCGAAGCTGGGCACCTATTCAGGGTAAGACCATTTCAGTTTAGGTATCGACCTCTAGTGTAAGCGGCTAGATAAGATCACCTCCCTCAGTGTATCGACCTTCAGTGTTAGCGGCTGAATAAGATCATTCCCCCGTTAGGAATCGACCTTCAGTGTTAGCGGCTGAATAAGATTACCTATCTTAGGTATCGACCTCTAGTGTAAGCGGCTAGATAAGATCACCTCCCTCAGTGTATCGACCTTCAGTGTTAGCGGCTGAATAAGATCACTCCCCCGTTAGGAATCAACCTTCAGTGTAAGCGGCTGAATAAGATTACCTATCTTAGGTATCGACCTCTAGTGTAAGCGGCTAGATAAGATCACCTCCCTCAGTGTATCGACCTTCAGTGTTAGTGGCTGAATAAGATCACTCCCCCGTTAGGAATCGACCTTCAGTGTTAGCGGCTGAATAAGATTACCTATCTTAGGTATCGACCTCTAGTGTAAGCGGCTAGATAAGATCACCTCCCTCAGTGTATCGACCTCTAGTGTAAGCGGCTAGATAAGATCACACCCATCCTCAGGAATCTACCTTCAGTGTAAGCGGCTGGATACGATTACCTTCATCCCCAGTGGATCTACCTCCAGTGTTAGCGGCTGGATACGATCAACCTTTTCAAATCATTGCATTTGCATATTTTACTTTACTACAAATTTTTTCCATTCCGCGAAGGACAAAATTCGGGTCCTTCTTTTACTTAATTAATCTTCGCAAAGAGTTCATGAGATGCCCTCGGCACTCACACACTCTATGCAAAGACACAATTAAGTAGGGGCAGCTGTAGTACCCCAATTTTGTCCTAAGCCTTTTAAAACAAAAAAATCAAAAAAATCAAAGAGGGGAAAAAAGTCAAAGTCAACAAAAGTCAACAAAAAAGTCAACATTTCAAAAATGATGACTTCGCACTGCGAAGCTCACTTCGCACTGCGAAGTCTGCGATTTTTCTACAGATTTTTGGTTTCTTTGATTTAATTCCAGATTTTGTTGCATATCATTTGCATATTTATTTTAATCAGCATTCATGGCTAATTGGGCCAAGCAAAACCAGAAATGAGAGACTTGCCATTAATGCCAAGGTTGGAAGCTTTTTCTTCCAACCTAGCATGTGACAAGCAAGTGGGCTTGCCCTTGGACAGCTCTTGTCCCTCCCAAGTGACCTGTTAACCACCCCAAGGTTGCCAGCCACCTGCTTGAAGACTTTCCTCCTGCTTGCTCCCCCAAAACCAGTCAAACCAGCTGGATTTTTCACTTGAAAAAGCCATGATTGCCTACCCTGTTTTGCAACAGCTTTTCACCTCTCACACCAGCCATATGTAGCCTTTTGCATCCCCCAATCTCTGCACATCACAGTGCACGTTTTTATTGATCAACCATTGAGATTGCAAGGATTGATCCCCAAGCTTGGCCAATTGCAATTCAGCCATGTTTCTCATCATTGCTATCCTAAAACCTTTGATTTTGTGGCTGAAATCAGTCAAAGACTTAACCCTTGGCACAAGGCAGAGTTGCCTCTATCCATTAGCATTAAATGCAAAGCCAAATAGCCTGGATTTAGCCCACAAATCAGCTAGGTCCTAGGGATTTTCCATCATTACTAGAGATTGCATTTTGGCCTATAAATAGAGATGCAAGGCAAGGGGAAATGCAGCATTGCATAGCATAAAAAAAGAGCAGTTAATACAGCATTCAAAGAGCAAAAGAAACACTACTCATTCCAGCCAAACAACCAGAGAAAACCCATCAAACACAAAGCTTTGCACAAGTTCAAAGTTCATCACCAATATCAAAAACCTTTGTGATAACCTTCAACCAATTCAAATCCACTGCAGCTGGAGCTTTGCTAAGGATCTCTGTAAGTTTCTAAGCTTTTGTTTTGCATTTTCAATTGTGCTTGCATAGCAATTTTGGTCCAAAACCCTTTGGTTCTAAAAAACCCCTTTTGAATTTCAAAGAAATCCCAAGGTTTTCAAAACATCAAAACTAGTTTGTCCAGCCTTTTTCATCCCAAAAACTCAAAGTTTTTCACTCTCCTAAAAGGTCCTGCGTGTGTTCAGAAGTTGTTTCTGAACAAAAGTTCAAAAACAGCTTCTGAACTCAAAAATTCGCATTGTTCGCAGTGCGAAGTCATGGTCGCAGTGCGACCATGACAGAACTCAAAATTTGAGTTTAGGTGCCCAAAGGGCCAATTTTTGAGGTTCTAGCCCAAGAGCTCAGAACCTAGGAGTTTTAAAACCCATATTTTTCAAACCAGTTCAAGGATTTTGCATAATATTGGAAAATTCGCAAGTTCGGGTAACACTTTGTGGATAACTTGCAAAACAAGTTATGTTCCCAATCTTTCAAAACAACTAGAGCAAACCAGCTATGTTCATCATTTTCAAATCAAAACTCAAACATGAACATACGCCGAATTCGTTCGCTTTTCAAAACCGCTCACAAAATGAGCCGAACTTATGTGTTTTCTAACAAAATTGCTAAAATCCCTTCACTTTGGTTTCCAAACCAAATGTTTTGATATACTTTGGGATTTCTAAAAGAATTCTACCCAAAAACTTGAATGAAAAAGGGATGATGTGACGTATGTCTCTCCATTGCCCCGATTGTACGAATGCGTGACGTATGTCTCGTCGTTCGGACAATCGTCATTCCATTTTCAACGTATTCAACCATAACCAAACCAAATCTTGGCCCCTTGTGGTCAATCCGAACCTTTTGGTCCCCCGTGGCCACTAGATTCAAACCCTCGACTTATTTGAGTCACTCGGTCAATGTTCGACTCGTCCGAGTCCATTGTACCCGTTCTTGATCCCAGTGGATCAATCGAACAATCCCCCGACTCGTTGGAGTCCCCTCGGTCAATGATTGACTCGATTGAGTCCATTGCACCTCTTTTGGTCCCATAGCGACCAACTCAACCCCTTTTACCCAACGGACATGTTTTGCCCATTCTAGCGCGATTCGTGAACAAATGCTTAATAAGTCTCCCAAGCGCGAGCATACAAGCAAGACGCTTAATAAGTCTCCCGAGCGCGAGCATACAAGCTACGTTTTAATCGCAAGAATTCGGTTAAAACATCGTCCATTTAAAATTAACCAACACATGTACGTTTTTCTACCAAAGAACTACGTACGCTTTGAATTCTCCGACTACCGGGAGATACGTAGGAGCAAGATCGACATCTTGTCAAGCGCAATAATAAAAAACTTTCTTTTTTCCTTTCGTTTGTTTTCATCTCTTTCTTTCCCCCTTTTTTATATTTTGACATAGATAAGCATGCGCGCAAAACATTTAAAAACAATTCAAGCTTTAGCCAAATAGAAGGTTCCCGTTGAGTACAACGGACGTGAGGGGTGCTAATACCTTCCCCTTGCATAACCGACTCCCGAACCCGACAATGGTTGCAATGACCAATCCTTTTCCTCATCGTCAAGGGTTTTATTATCATTTCCCTTTCAAAAAAAACATAAGGGTTTATCAACGTTCCCTTTACACAAAAACTTTGGTGGCGACTTCACAAAGGCCCTCTGAGCGTTCGAGGACGTCCTCGAAGGATTGCGCGTTTTTTAAAAAACGAGGTGCGCACATTATCGCCTCAAGATAATAGGTCAATCATAATCATACACCAAGATGCTTATTGAAGAACTAGGGCGCCTCGTTAAAAACCCCTGCCCTTGCAGGGGAAAAGAGTGCCACCCCAGAACCTTATTAAATACCAATGTAAAATTACAAAAATGTCATGCGGGAGCTCGCCCGACTTTGCAAATGTATGAGAAGCAAGTTACAATTTAATCAAAAGAATAATTAACTGTAATAGTGTCGCAGATGAATGGCGTTCCATGTTCTTGGGACCACGCTTCCTGATAATTCCTCCAGCTTATAGGCACCGCCGGGCAGCTTCTCACGGACTCTGTAAGGCCCCTCCCAATTTGGAAACAACTTTCCCATCCTGGTTGGCGCCACAACCTGCCGTAGGACCAGATCGCCCTCTCGCATGTCCCTGAGAACCACCTTCGAATTGTACTTCCGGGCGGCCCTTTGTTTCGCAGCAAACTCCTGGATGTGGGCGGCTTCCCTTATTTCATCCAGCATATCCAAGTCTCATGCTTGGCCAATTTCGTTATCTTACAAAACAAACAGCGTTAGTTGAAAGATTTCTAAAATAAACATTGTTAGCCGAACAGTTTCATAAATGATGCGAATATATATAGTGTAGCCGTCATCCCAGTATATATCCCCGGCAAGAATTTGCGTCCTTACCTTCAGCATTAAAATTTTCTCTGCGCCACGTGGGCGTATCGACTTCTACGGGCAGCATTGCCTCCGCCCCGTATACCATCCTGAACGGCGTCTCGTTTAAGGATGAGTGGGGTGTCGTGTGATACGACCAAAGTACCTGAACACTCAGTAATGACATGAGCAACACAAAAAATACTTAATCGGACCAAACAACGTTTGCAAAAATATAACAGGATGTATCCCATTAAACTGCAGACAGAATAGCATTTGCAAAATACACTAGGATGTATTCAATTAAACTGGGTTTACCTCATGTAGTCGCTCTGACCAAAGACCTTTGGCGTCATCAAGTTTCTTCTTGAGCCCGTTCAAAATTACCTTGTTGGCGGACTCGGCCTGTCCATTCGCCTGGGGGTGAGTAACTGACACAAACTTTGTTTGGATCCCGAGGCCGCTGCAGAAGTCTCTGACAGTCTTGCTGGCGAATTGCGTCCCGTTATCGGATACAATGCACCTGGGCAGACCAAACCGGCAGATGATTTTCTTCCAATAAAAACGCCTAACTCTTTCGGCAGTGATCTTTGCTACGGGTTCCGCCTCTATCCATTTAGTAAAGTAGTCAACCCCAACAATCAAGAATTTTAGCTGACCTGGCGCTAAAGGAAAAGGGCCGAGAATGTCAACGCCCCACTGGCAGAACGGCCATGGCGAGGTGACAGAATGCAAGACTTCGGCCGGCGCATGGAGGAGAGAAGCAAACTTCTGGCACTTGTCACACTTCTTGACATAATCGGCGCAATCTTTCAACAGGGTAGGCCAGTAGTACCCGGCGCGAACGATCTTATTGGCGAGGGCCCTACCGCCTATATGACTTCCGCATACGCCCTCATGAACCTCCTAGAGCACCAGCTGCGTTTCACTTTCGGCCAGGCATCTCAGCATCGGTGTCGCCACACCCATCTTATACAACTTACCTGCCTGCATGGTATATCTTGCACACTGTCTCCTCATCTTTTGTTCCTCCTCGTTTGAAGCAGGCGACCAGTTACCTTCCAAATATTTCACAATTGGTGCCATCCATCCTCCATCTTCAGCCTGGACAGCGCCCACCATCATTGCTTCCGTGCTGGGGGCTGCCAATGCTTCCTGAATCACCGTCCTGTTATGTCCCGGTCTCTTGGTACTGGCCAACTTTGAAAGGATGTCGGCACGGGAGTTCTGTTCGCGCGGCACATAGGTCACCTCGAAAAATGTGAAGTTCTGAGCCAACTCTTGTACTTTCTTCAAGTATTTCATCAATTGTCCATCCTTCGTCTGATACTCTCCTGCAATCTGATTGGTCATTAGCTGCGAGTCACTCCGCGCCCTGAGATTCGTGGCACCCATCTCCCGAGCAAGTTGCATTCCAGCTATTAGGGCCTCATATTCAGCTTGGTTTTTGCTTGCCTTCCATTCGAATCTTAGGGATTGCTCGATCAGGATGTCATCCGGGCCTTCTAGCACGATCCCTGCACCGCTCCCCTTCAGGTTGGATGCTCCGTCTACTGATAAGATCCATACGAAAGGTGACTGGGCCTCGGCGGGTGAACTCAACTCTACCAAGAAATCTGCCAACACCTGTGATTTGATACTGCCCCTGGGGACGAACTGGATATCGTATTCGGACAGCTCCACGGACCATGACACCATGCGCCCTGCCAAATCTGGTTTTTTCAAAACCTGCCGAACCGGGTGGTTGGTCTTCACCACGATCCGGTGACCCTGGAAGTAGGGGCGTAGCTTCCTCGCCGTGGTTACCAACGCTAGAACTAGCTTCTCAATTTTCTGGTATCGCAGCTCCGCGCCCTTAAACACCCTACTAACGAAGTACACCGGCTTTTCGCCCTTCTCCTTCTCTTGGACAAGAACTGAACTCAGAGCGTGCTCTGTCACCGACAAGTATAGGTAAAGTATGACGCCTTCATCCGGGCGCGTTAGAATTGGAGGAGTGGCCAGGAAAGACTTGACTTTAATGAAGGCGTCGTCGCACTCGGCCGTCCATTCGAACCTCTCCCCCTTCCTGAGCGTCGTGAAGAAATGAAAAGCTTTGTCTCCTGCACACGACAAAAAATGAGACAATGCCGCCAGACGCCCTGTGAGCTGCTGGACCTCCTTGACGGACGTGGGGCTCCTCATGTCGATGATAGCCTGGCATTTATCTGGGTTGGCTTCTATCCCTCTCTTGGTTAACATATATCCCAAAAACTTTCCCGCCTGCACCCCAAATGAGCATTTGGAGGGGTTTAGACGCATGTTGTACTTTCTTACACATCCTAAGATTTCCTCGAGATCTTGGCAATGACTTCCATCCTCCGCGGTCTTTACCACCATATCGTCAATATATACTTCTAGGTTTCGCCCAATCTGGTCGGCGAAGACTCTATCCATCAACCTCTGGTAAGTGGCGCCGGCATTCTTTAATCCAAATGGCATTACCTGGTAAAAATAATTGGACGCATTGGTCATGAATGCGGTTCTGGGGGCGTCCAGGGGATCCATCCGAATTTGATTGTATCCCGAGTACGCATCCATGAAGCTTAGCGTCTTATATCCTGAAGTACCATCTATCAGTCTGTCAATGGCAGGGAGAGGGTATGGATCCTTAGGGCACGCTGTGTTCAGATCCGTGAAGTCGACACACATCCTCCACTTACCCGAACTCTTTTTCACCAGCACGACGTTGGCCAACCAGGTCGGGTACTTAATCTCACTGATAAACCTGGCCGCCCTCAACTTCTTCACCTCTTCATCCACTGCCTTCCGCTTTTCCTCTCCCATTTTCCTTTTCCTCTGACCACGGGCTTCACCTTTGGGTCCACCGCCAAATGATGACATACTACATTTACATCGATGTCGGGCATGTCGGATGGGCTCCATGCAAACAAATCCAAATTTCTTCTCAGAAGGCAAACTATCTCCTCCTCCTCAGTCTTTGTCAAAGCCGTGCCAACCTTAGTAGTTTGAGAAGTCTGAGGGCCGATCTGTATCTCCTTAAGGTCCTCAATGGGGGTCAGCCTTTCCTCGATGTATTCCTCTCGCGGATCCAAGTCTACAAAATTGACGTCCTGGGCGTTTGAGGGGTTGGGGCCCCGCCCAGACGTTGAGTGGTCCGGCTTCCGAACTCTAAGGCTGTCCTGGTAGCACTTCCTGGCCTTCCTCTGATCTCCTTTGATCACTCCCACTTTACCATTGGGCAGCGGGTACTTCATGGTGAGATGGAGCGTTGATATTGCTGCTGACAACTGGTTGAGCGAAGGACGCCCTATGATTATGTTATAGGACGAGGGTGCACTCACCACCAGGTATCTGACAGAGGCGGGCCTGGCGCTTTCGTCCTCGCCGAACACTGTCCTCATGGTGATATATCCCCGTACCTGCACCTGCTCTCCCACGAATCCAACTAGGGACCCTTTGAACGGCTGCAACAACTCCGCGCCCAAGTTCAACTTCTCAAAGGCGTCGTAGTACAGGATGTCCGCTGAGCTTCCTGGATCAATCAACACTCTTCTTACCACACAATTCAAGAGCTGTAAGCTAATCACCAATGGGTCGTCTTCGTGAGGGAGAATTCCCGCAAAATCTTTACTGGAGAAAGTGAGCTCAGGATCAGCTTCTGGGACGGGCACTTCCCTGCCCTCCAAACTGTCGATGTGCATTACGTGACAAGCATACCTTTTCCTGGAGGAGTTAGTCTCGCCTCCCCCGGCGAATCCTCCTGCAATGGTGTTGATGGTTACTCGGGCGTGTGGATTGCTATTGCCGCTGCCTGATCCGGGGTCCTCGCCACCCCTTGATAGGGTGTCCTGCGGCCCGCGCTGGTTCCCTCTCTGGCCGGAACCTTGCCCTCCTCTGACGTAGCCCTTCAGATGTCCTTCCTGTATTAACTTCTCGATCTCCCTCTTCAAGACTCTACAGTCGTCGGTGTGATGTCCCCTGGCTTTATGATACTTGCACCACTTCTCAGGATCATTTCCCATTACTTCAGATCGCGATGCCGGTGGTTGAGGGATCAAACCCGTATGAAGGACCTCCTGCAAAATGCGCTCTCTCCTCTGATTCAAAGGCGTAAAGTTTTCTAACGGCCTCCTTGCCGGCGACTTGAAAGATTCCCGCATCGGCTGAAGATAGCTATTCTTTCTGGGACTATGAAATTCATTCCCCCCAGAACTTCCTTCTCTTGCATCCCGGGCCTTTTTCTCCGCAATGCTCTCTTCGCCCTTGATGTAACACTCCGCCCGGGCTAAAATTTCCTCCATGGAATCCGCTGGTTTCTGGGCCAGGGACTCGTTGAACTGGCCCGCTCGCAATCCGTTCTGGAAAGCACCGACGAAAATTTCCTGGTTGGGGCTGGCGACCTTGATAGTAGCTTCATTGAACCTGGCGAGGTACTCCCTTAATGGCTCGTGGGGCCCTTGCCAGACGTTGAAAAGGCTGGTGGTCGAGACCTTTCTGTGCTTGCTGGCAGTGAATTGATGCACCATTCGTCTGGCGAAATCGGGATAACTGGTTATGGAGAAACGAGGCACACCCATGTACCACCTGAGGGCTACCTCCTTGAGGGTTCCCGCGAGCAATTTGCACTTCAAGGAGTCCGCCGCTCCTATAATCGCCATCTGAGTGTTGAACGCCGTCAGATGTTCGGTAGGATCTGACATCCCATCGAACGAAGCGAGGTGTGGGGGTTTGAAATTCTCCGGGACTGGTGCATTCCAGATCTCGGCGGATAGGGGCTGGGGATCCTCCAATTCCGGACCCTCTTGGTCATCTTGCTGCTCCTGTTGCTGCTGTTGCTGAAGAGTTTGGACGGAGGCCTGGAGTGCCTCGTTCTTTTGGCGCAGTTCCTCAAGCTGGAGCTGCATGGCGGTAACGGCGTCCGGATCGGCATTGTTGTTTCGGGATCAGGCCATTACGAGCTGGATGATTCGGCTTTTCTGAGTGTTTGGTTAAGAAAACTGAGGCCTTGGAACGTTTTACCGGGCCCCACGGTGGGCGCCAACTGTTCCTGCTGGGTGAACAATGGTACCAACCCCCTGAGCTATGTTCTGACTCAAGAGCTTGGCTAGGGTTTTCTCTCTGTGAAAAATGAACGTGATCGTCTGTGAACCGTTACAGCCCCTTTTATACGCCCCTTGACCTAGGGAAGTGAGGGCGGTTCTTACGGGATTCCCCAACCACCTGGAGCGGTGACTCGGTCTTCATCCGAGGAGCCCGGTCCACGATAGGATCGTGGGAAAGACCTGGTAGACGGGCGAAAATATGGCCGTTAATTCGTGTTTTGACGTGGTCAGCCCGCTTTGGGTGCGTTTCGGGGGCCCATTCCGTCCCCGAGTTGTTTCTGCGGGAAGGTGATCACGCCCACGTGGCGGGCACGTGGGCAGTGAGGTCCAGTTGACCGGAGAGGACTGCCACGTGTCAGGAGAGGAATATGATGACGGTACAAAAACCAGCTGGGTTTGACTGGTTTTGGGGGAGAAAGCAGGAAGAAAATCCACAAGCTGGTGGCTGGCAACCTTAGGGTCAGTAGCAGGTCCACTGGGAGGGACAAGAGCTGCCCAAGGGCAAGCCAACTTGCTTGGCACATGCTAGGTTGGAAGAAAAAGCTTCTTTCCTTTGCTTTAATGGCAAAGGCTCCAATTTTTGCTTTGCTGAGCTCAAATAGCCATGAATGATGATAAAAACAATAATAAAAATGATATGTAATAATAATAATTACAAAAATGAAATAAATCAAAGAGATTAAAAAATCTGCAAAAAATTCGCACACTTCGCAGTGCGAAGGGGACTTTGCTCTGCGAAGTCCTCATTTCAGAAATGTTGACTTTTTTGTTGACTTTGA